>JAOTQQ010000012.1:43085630-43229971 GCA_026546715.1 Gallinago undulata
CCCTTTCCTCAGGGCTGTTTTCTAACACCTCGTTGCCCAGTCTGTACTGATGGCGAGGATTGTTCTGGCCCAGGTGCTGAACCTGAAGATGGCCACTGGAGCATGGTTATACAGAAATTGTTCACAAGAAAAAAATATCAGAGTTTTTCAATCATTTCCACAATCTCAGATCAACTGGAAACTGAAATAGGATGTAAACAAGTAAGTAGATGAAAATCTGAATAACTTGTAAATTAGGACAGTATTAAACTGATTTTTAAGCTGGCAGCTATTGCTTAACATCAAAAAATGACTACATGGTCCCACAAGTCTTTTGATTCTTTCATTTCCATGGGTCTCCCAGAGGCTGATTTACCAGGCAGAAGGCTCCTAGAAATTGGCCTCAGCAGCTGATCTTCCCAGTAGAGAATGCTCCAGGCCACAGGATCAGGGAGAGGCTATGTAGCTTTTACCACATCTCTACAGAAGTGCATCTTCCTGACTTCCCAGGAGTACGCTTGGTTTTATTCATTTATGTAAACTATAAGAAAAAACTCTTCACTCTGCTATGACATGAAGACAGAGGATCTGAAGAGACTGGACAGATACAGCCAGAAGTCTCTGGCTGTGGTAGGGGATCCCACAGCTCTGACAGAAAGCAGGCAGCCGAGCCAAACATGACCACTCTCAGTAAGAAAACAGACTTCTGCAACGCAATTTTTCTCTTTCTCTTCTTTGCACATGCATTATATTTTGTAAACTGCACTACAGAGGCAGGAAATGCTGTTTGAGCTAGTACAACATTATGATAGTTCAAATATATATTGACTCAAAGTGACAGCATTTTAGTTCAGTTGAGACAATCTATCTGATTCAAATGAGTTTAAGTTTAAAGAGTACTTGATTTAAGAAGACAGAAAAAAAAAAAGCACTGTGGCTATGCTTAAGTGCTGAGACAAGGATGAGGCTCAAGAGAAAGCAGCAGTGATGGATGAGATAAAAGCAAAAAAAAGACTTATTATAAAGTTGATTTAAAATAAATAGTCATTTATTACTACCTGGGGTGTAAAGAGAGAAATCTCATCAAAACCTAATGATGTTCATGTTTCTGAACTGGGCACAAGAGGAAAAAATTCCCAGTACCAGTTTCTAATCAAATATTTGCTAACACAAAAGATTTACAGCAATTAGTTTTCAGACCTCTGACTTTGCATAAGTAGTTGGAAAAGACCTGGGAGAGGAAGATAGTTGTCTTTCTTTTTAAAAAGAAGTATAATATAAAATGCAATTCTAGATTTTGAGTTTAATGCATATATATTTGTAAAAATGTACTCGGTACATTAGGAGTTGAACAGAATATTATGAAATATGTTCTGTAGGATACGGACAAAAACTTCACAGTAGATTCCCTCCTGCCTTCATTATAATGAAATGGTCTTTCAAATAGCATGTACTTTTAAAATACACGTGTAAAGCTAAGAAATTACAAGGAAAGATACCGAGTCTCAGAAGACAGCTGGCAATTTGCTGTCAGCATCAGGGCTTTCCTCTGCTTAAATAGTTGTAGAACAAGGACCACATCCATGTGGAGAACTTTTCCTTTTCCGTAAAGAGTTAACAACAGGAGTTCTTCAATAGCAAACCCTTGGAAGAACAGATACTTCCAAAATATTAAGGCTTGGAAAGTAAAATATCCAATTAGATGAATTCAGGCTGAGAATAGACAGAGATAAAATATTCAATTAGCCTGCTGTCTGACCCTGCAGCCTTCCAGTGGTGTTTGAAAGAGATGAGCTGTCTTTGTCATTCGCACCACACAGAAAGACTTCAGGGAAATTTACCAGCAGCAGAAAGCAGAAGCTAAAAGCAAATCTTGGCAGCAACAGAGGTTACCACATAGTCTTGAGCAAAGAAGCATTCATTAGCATCAACATACACTTAACAAAAAAGAAGAAAGAAAAGTACAATATTGAATTATGAGGCTACAATAGGCTATAAAGCCATATACACAGGCACATTGCTGTGGCGTAAATGAAATTACAGGTCTCCATTTGATGAGTTAGAACAAGAGGGCTTTACTGGCACCTGAAAAACTCTTAAGCATCATCTTCTAGGAATACTCCTTGGGAAATCAATGCAGCAGAGCTGCTCCCATTTCTTCTTCTGTTCAAAGGTCAGCAATCAGCACTTGTGCTAACAGATCATCACCTGCAATATATGCAGGGCACAGATCTGTGCACAAGACTAAGTGCTCCAAAGATGTGAAAGATCTGGACAGTAGGGGGCAATTAACTAGATTGCCAGCTCCAAGTCAGGAATGGTATAAACTTAGCCTCATGGCTTAATTAAAAAGAATCGCATTGCTCATCTTTTCCGACGAAGGTCTTGATCATTTCACTTACAGACTCAATTGCTCCCTGTTAGCTTTCAGCAACCAAGATTTGCACGAATCCAAAAGTATTTTCAATAAATCTAGTATTTCATTGAAGACTTTGTCCTAAGCTGTGACTAATATTTAAAAAAACATATCCAAAATCCAACAAACATCCAATAAACCAGCCCCTTGTGAAGCCCTGTAGCTCTTTAAAGCAGAGAATAAATCCCAAATCACTGCTTGAAAATCCCTATGGGAACACAGCAATAGCTTTTGCCTCTGCATCTCTAAAATATTCTGAAATGAAAGTGGTTCAAATAACCAACCAATCTGTGTTCCGTGACATAATAGTGCCTTCTTATACAGTCATAGACAAATCATAAGACTAAAATCTGAAATGGCATTGATAAAATGAATAGGGATTTTCCCCACTGTCTCCTCCAATACAGGAACAAGGGACTTAAAATGGATCAGCTAGTGGCAAGTTCATAAAATACAGGTAATACTATTTTATTCAACCAGCACTGAAGCTCCAGATCTCTATGGCCCCAGATGTAATGAAATTTACTTTTTAAATTATTTGAACACAGTTATAGGAGATAAATTTACCAACATTTTTAAATTACAAAGACAAGAATTCTTATTTTAGAACTCCCCAAGATGCAGATTAGCAGAGAAAGGTGGAAAGACACTTTTAATTTCCATGATCTCACACTTCTTCACTGTCAGAGACTAGCAGATGTGGTAGGCTTTGAGTCTGATTTTGTACAGCTGCTAGTGGTGGTAGTTCTTGTTTCTGATCATTATACTTTCAGTTCCATCCAAATGCTTCATCTATTACTCTGTTCATCTACATAAACTGAAAAAGATGTATCTCTTAGGGTTTATTTATATATGTAATTTTTCCCCCCTCTTCACAGTGCTTTTGTAGTTATTTTGGAACAGTTTGGTAGAGTCATGGAACATGTCAACCCACAGACTCCTCTATTTCATGGCTTGTTGGCTTCTGCAGTGGGCTGAAACAGCCACAGATGGATAACATGAGAGAGACTTTTGCGTATCTATGGAAACAAGTGGCTGAAGTCTGCCTCAAGGTCCTCTCTTCAGATCCTTCCCCCATGCTAGGGAGGGGCAGGGAATCTCCTCCACTGTCCAATATGCAGAGGAGGAAAACAAGGAAGCAGGTGCTGGGATTGGAAATGGGGAGCTGAGGCTGGTGAAGAGGTAGATTAAGAAGGACGCTGGAATTAATTCGGAAATGAGGCAAAAGAGAGAGCGGGCCTAAGGGGTAAAGCAAATAGAAAGGAAGAACAAGACTGTGTCCTTCCTATATCTTGATTTCTAGGTAGCCTGTTTAGTAGGCTCCACCAGTATTCTACACATTAATTAGTTCAATGTATTTACAAGCTAACCAGTCTCTACTGTCTGTTTGCATAGAGGTCTGTGTGGATCTGCAGGGTTAGTGCTCAATGAAAAAGAAAAAAGGAAAACTCAGTTTTGTTTTATTACATATGCCAAGCTCATCCTTGAAATCAAATGTCACGCTAAGTGACAAGTAATTTCCTTTTATCTTGAAAACACTGAAATGAAAAGTTGTGGGTTTGCTCAACAGTTTTATCAAGACTCACTAAGTTTCACCAAATCTGTGACCTCAGTCAACATTTGAATGACAAAAAGCTATTTCCATCAACAAACTATTCAACAAAAGAAAATTCCCTCAATTCCATCAACATGAATTTCAGCAACTGTATGTTGTCTCTAGATGCTGATTTATTTGCTCTGCAGCTACTTCAATTTTAATAAAAACTTCGGGGGAAAAAGCAAAAACTCCCGCTATTCAAATCCACGAAGTAGCACAGAATTTTATATCCTGCTGCAGAAAGCTGTAAGAACGCAGCTATAGGACGCCCGTCTTTATTTCCAAACATGGCTTCTGTCTTCTTAAACTCCTCTTTTCATACAGATGTTCCATCTGGCTTAATCAGGCTATACCACACCTCCTGATCCCAGGGAACTCTCGTGTGACCGGACACAGCTCAGCAACTTAACTTTCAAAACAGCATGTACACTTGCCATATGCAGATAACTTGTGAAGAGGCCCAAGTTATGTTCTTAGGAATAAGAAGTTAATGAGAATTTCAGTGCTAGCAACCTCAGCTGAAGACTGCAGTGTTATATGCAATTAATATTTATTACACAAGGATATTCACAATGCAGGTGGGTAAAATAATAATTGGAGCAAAGGAGTTTATCATCATGTTGATTTTTTTTGCATTTGCCTGATTCTACCCCCCACTCAGCCATTCACCAGCTGAAACCTAGCTCAGTAATTAAACCCCCTGAACACATTCAAATCAATACGGAAAACCTGTCATCAAATTATTATCTTTAACAAACAGTTTAAGAAGAACAACATTTGGCCACCCTGCAAGTATACCTGCAGAAGAGCTAAAATTCAACCCTGGGTCTGCAAACTGTCTTTTAGCACATATGGATAGCATATGTACTATGCTATGGATAGCATAATCTTAAATTCTGCTATATCACACCCTGTCATCTCCAGCTAAAAATACAAACTTCATGTGAGAGAAAAAGTAAACTGCTGATTTTCCTGGGAGACACAATATATCGTTTTAATTCTAGATTGGCAGAGATAGTGCTTTTCAGACAGCATCAACATCCATACACAGAGAAATGTGGGAGGGGAGGTATATGTGCACATTTGTGCATGTGCACATGCGGGTTTGTCTATAGGGAAACATCTACCCAGACAGGAAGAGAAAAACAGAAAGCGTATCGGGACCAAAACTGAGGACAACACAGACTTCTTTGAATACTTGTCCATGTCCTGCCGGTTTTCCTAATGGTTTCACATCTGAGGAGTAATGTGGGCATCCTCAAATGACCCTGGGAACTGACCCAGGGTATTACAGGCACAGTAACCTCACCTTGATTCCTGAAAGGTGATTAAGCAGTTAATCCTGGAAACCATTTCCAGGCACATTAAGATCTAGAAAATCATCAGGAGTAGTCAACATGGCTTTTCCAAGACAAAGTCATGCTTGATCAACTTGACAAACTTCAACGATGAAGTGACTGGTCTGGTAGATGAGGGAGGAGAGCAGTGGACAACATAAGCCTGGAATTCAGTAAGGACTTTGACACAGTTTCCCATAAGATCCTCATAGAGAAGCTGCTGATGTGTGGGCTGGATGAGCAGGCAGTGAGGTGGACTGAAAACCATCTGAATGGCTGAGCTCAGAGGCTGGTGATCAGCAGTGGGGTTGGACCAGATGACCTCTAGAGGGCCCTTCCAACCTCACCCATTCTGTGACTGAAAAAACAACCAAAAAAACAAACCAGAAGAACAACCACATTTGAAAAAAAATACATATGTGCCATTTCCAATTTCTGGAAACAGAACCTACCCAACAACATGGATATTTTCATTCTGTATTTAGATGTGTGGGTGCATAATTTAAACAAACACATATGCACACACAGTACAGCAGAACTGAAAAAAAATATTCTCCGCAGCAACAGGCTGACATGTCTTATCAAACAGATAAAAGAGATACATATGTGTCTTCCCAGAGACACATATGGACAGATGTCTCACTTTCAGGGATAGTCTGCATCTTTAGAGTGAATCCATCACATCCTAGTGTCTCTAATAGCATGCAAAATGCTATCCCATCAATTTAAGCCCATCAGCTTCAGCTGCATCTGGCCCAGTATGGGCTGCACAGTCAGTCCTCTGCACCGTCCATAACTTTCAACAGCACCTGTTTGCAAAAGCACAGCAATATACAGGCTATAAACCTGTATGTCAGGCACCTTCAACCCAGCTGCTGCCTGTTCATAAAACCTCCACACAACCAGAATATGTGATGAGCATGCATGTATCAGTCATGTTGGATTTTGCTACAGTCTGTTTGGAGAGATCCAACCTACAAAATGTTTAAGATATATGGGAATTCAAGAAAAGTTCATGATAGATACAAAACTTTCCACTCTTTTTTGGGTTGCTGTTTAGTGAATTCTATGTTGAGTATACTCACTTCACTGGTAACTAAATTTTTTTAAAAAATTATTAGTCTGCTGGCTGTCTCAGGTATTGCTGGATCATCGATTGTCATCAGCAAAAGATTCTTCCAGCCAAATTGTCTTCAGCTGTACCTGAGTGACTCTGCTCAATTTAGCTCAGCAATTGGAACTTAATTAAAAAGTCTGTTGAGAATGTGTAGGCTAGAATAGGCAAAGGTTCAGCACATCAGACCTGTATTAGTTTTGCAGCACTGATAGGAAAATGAATAAAATCTCTTTGTTCATACTAAAATGAATACCCTGGACTTTCATTAGACAGTAGGAACAACTGACATAAGATCAGAATTGTATCAGTGAAACAGATCTGTTCTGCAAGAACTACTCTATTCAGACAATCACTTTCCAAATTAAAAACCACATCAAATATAGGGAAATTCCATTGCAAAGTAAGAATATATTACTTAAAGATACTTACCCTGCTTATAACCAGCCACAGACAAACTGCGTGAAATGCACTCAGTTACTCAGAGAACTGAAATGGACCAAAAGATTGCAGTCTGTCCTTTTCAAACAGGGCCATTTCACTTATTTTGACCTTTAATCCGTTTCTTGGTTAATTTCTACTGTTTGAGTGGTTACAGACAGTGCAGCTAAGTGCTCCTTTCCACTTAGCTAGCTAGAATTACCTGTTTTTTAGGCTACTATATCATCTTAAATTTCAATTACATGAAGACACTCATGTTGTAGCACTAGGACAATCATGAAAGTTGTATTTCTACTCATAGACCAAAAATCTTAAGTTTGCTATGCTGGTGCCAACCCTGCACTGGAAAAATTTCAGAGGTCCATAGGTCAAAGCTACACTATTGTAATAACTGAAACAAAACCCACAAAAACTGACAGACTAGGCTGAAAATGCTAGATTAAGAAACTCATCAGTTTAGGATTTTGCTTTCTGCATATGCTCATAGCTATTACTATTTTTATCTTCTGATAGATAACACAATCTTATTCTGAATGTTAAAACTGTTGAAAAGAGAGGGATGAATTCTCACTCAAAATAAGAACTGGATTTAATACATTCCAAAATTTCTAATCCATACTTTCCATTAAAACTCACCCCTGTTAGCTTGTTTAACCACAAATACTCAAGTGTAACTTTTAGGTAAAATAACCGCCCCAAGATTTATTTTAAATATTCCATTCCATTCTAATGTTCTTTATTTACAATTTGCACGCCTGTAAGACATCTGTTTCAATTTATCAATCAAATACTTTCTAAGATTAGATAAAATGACAAGAAGTGAGATTTTAATAAAACATGCAATATAAAACACAAATTGATAAAGCAAATGCATTAGTTTAAGTTACTAACTTCAACTGCGAATCCAACTGTAATGCTCAAAATTTGCAAATCAAACTACTCTGTCACCAAATTCCTCCATTATTACTCCAGAGAGGAGTAATAATAAATACTCCTCTCCTCCACAGCATTTCTCCTCTTTAGTTTGGAAAGCATGATGGTCACTATCATTTTCACTCCTATTTTATAGCTTTTACAGAACAAGGTCCTAAAGGGAACAGTTTTATGATGCTTCATTCTTTAATCATGTTCATTTTTAATCTAGACTACAGAGTTAAGTTCAAAGTATCATTAAGAGTCTCATTCAAAGTGTATTAGAATTAATGGAAAATCTCTCTTCGCTCTTACAAGATTATGCCACAGGCTTCAAATTGCTGCTGCTTTTTATTGTTCTTGCTATTTGAATTTTGCCTCCGTTTCTCTATGCCGTTCTAAAGCATCAGAATAATTTTTATTTTATTTAACACTCACCTCAAACCACTGGCCATGCGACTGCATTTTAAGGATGACACAAGGATCTGGTTTTGAGAGGGCATCCCTGTCTGATATGCCTTTGCATGCAACTCGCAGCTCCACTTTAGTCAGGCATGGGCTGTTAAAAATTCCCAGGGTGTTGGCTGCTGATTCATAGATGTTGCTCATTTTCTGCATTCCTTTTTCTGAAAGAGAGAAGAGGTCCATTAAGAAGAGCGCACAGTATGGGCATGCACAGTACAGTCCTTGCTTACATGCAGAAGCCAATGCAATGTTCTGCGAGGCAATGGGATCCCATAACTGCGAATGAGATCCAGAGCAAAAGGGGAAAAAAGAAAATCAAAGGAGTACCTATGGAAAAAAGAAAGACATCATCTTGTATGTTTAGAAATTAGTTGGCTTCAGAATGAAACTTTCCACCGTGTCCCTGAACTCTGGGGCTAAACTGTGACCTTGAATTCCAGCTCTGTTCCTGCTAATAGAGCCAGGTTTCCCCAGGCCAAAGAGCAGACAGGACAGTAATTCAGACTTTCTCCTGATAACACCTTATTCTAGTAACAAGGCTAAATTAAATTTGTTCAGCACTCTTTCAATCTGCTTTTATTTCTCCATACTCCATCTAAAAAGCATGCACTTCATCTTACACAAACTTTGTGTGTAAATGCCGTAGAAGGCACCCTTCATGTCAACCTTAAATTCCAAAATACATTTCACTCTCTATTTCCACGCTTACTGCAGAAGATAATCTCCCTCCAAACCTAAGCAAGTAGTCAAGATTGATGGCTAAAGCAGAAGGGCAGGATATCTATGCTGGCAAATCTTGTTTGTCGTACAGCGTCTGCTCTTTTGGGTCAGGAATCACAGTTCCATGAACACAGATGGCTGGAAGAGTGGGAACCTCTGGCCATTACTTCATTACAAACAATACCAATCTCAAAACTCAAGCCTTTGCTGTCAACAGAAGCAACAAAAAAACATTTTTAAACGCAGAACTTAGCAAAAATCACTAAATGATCATTTTTTGCCACAATAAAGAATATGGGAACACTTTAATTTTCTCTCTTAATACGAGGATTAGTGCCTTCACCTCCTTTACGCCAATACATAAGAGCTTCAAAAAAGTAAATTTCACACTTTTAGAGGGCAGATTTCTCTTCCCAGATTATCAACAGATTTTTCTGCAGTCTGTTTCAAACCTCTTCACTGTCACTTCCACAACACCCCATTCTCAGAGGTTAATGATTTTTGAGAATTGTTTTGATAAAAGTTAAATTTTGGCAATTTGGAAAGTGAACTTTTCTTTCCACAAGTCAGAGAAGTTAACATAAAAAAAAAAAACCCACACTCAAAACCCACATCTTCAGAATATCCAGGGCCTCTGTGAATTATAAAGGGAAAAACAGACAGGTATTTCTGAATTCAAAGCAAGAACATTTGGCAATGCAATATGGACCTCTAATACAGGCAGATAAATTTCTGGAACGTAAGTTCTGAATGATGAGGTAGATGATCTGCTCTCCTGGCAGGTGACAGAAAAGCTTGTTAACAATTTACGATTCTTCAAATCTATACAGCAACTTACTATATAATGACCGGTTTGCTGTGAAAACCCCAGTCCATTGGGTTTGATGTATTTTTAAGTGAAGTGGGTGTGGATGGACTCTAACCACTCTCTCAGGCTCAGGCTCTGCAGGCTCATTTCCTTACAGTAAAAGTGGCTTCTTGAAATGTGAGCCATACCATAACCATAGTGCCCGACATCTTAAGATCAAAACAGCCTCCTTCAGCCCTTCCCAGTTACCTGTAAATGCTGCCACCTAAAATATGCTCCCTCGGATTTACCGCTAAGAAAGAAACATGACCACGAGAAAAAAGGAAAACTAAATAAAATACAGAAAGGTAATGATACAGGCTACGTTATAAAGCCTAAAGAGGATATGCAATTTCTACACGATGTATTCCTATACACTAGTTTCATTTCTCACACATTTTTAGTCAAGACTACTGATACTGCAAATAGACCAGCACCTCCCAACTCTCAAAATCTTTTATAGGATGGAAAACAACATTTTGTGCTGGGTCAATTCACACCAGTGATGGCAAGATCACAATTCCAGCTTGAAAGTAAGGGCGAGCAAGGGGAACGGGGCTCTAGCCTAATCAGAACTACTCTGATAAAATCATAAATTGAGAAGCAATGATCCACATGCAAGAGGGACCTTCCATCTGATACCTTGACTAAGCATGACAAGAAGTGTCTGGAAAAAGTGCTACCAAAAGTGACGATTCAAAACAATGTTTGGGAGACTGGTTTTCTTCTTTTTGTTGCTTTTTTCCAAAAAGACAACAGATTAAGGTGGTGGTAACTTTGACAAAGCCACTGAAGTCCACTATTTAGCTAAAAATTACAGAGAAAATTATATGTATTTATATGTAACTTGCTAGCAATTGTCACAAGTCTGTTTTTTCATTCTGTTTCTAATGTATCCCTGATATATGTCAGGTACGTAAGTTTCCATCAACCGGGATTACAAAAAAGGCTATTAAAATTGAGATGGGGGGAGAGACTATTGCCTAGTTATTCATCATTTTATATTCCCATCTCCTTCCAAAAGCTGCTCAACAAACTCATCCCACACATTTACAAGACATTTTTACATGTTGCCCTTTATAAATTGAAATCCATTTGAAAATTAGGTTAATTCTGTCTCATGCACATCTTATATCATTAATGAAATGTCATCTTTTGTGCAGAAATAGGCTGGTGATTTAATTAAACCGGATGATTTCAACACTAAAGAAAAGGGGGAAAAGTAGCAGAGTGAGGGGGAGAGATGTATTTTTCTTCCTCCTACAATAATTATACACTGTTTTTTGGAACAGCGGGTAAGTATAAAATTATATTTCTTTTTATCACTACAACTATTACTTCAGCTTTTGCAAGTTCTAAATTTATCAATGGAAAAGATCAAGCTAGTCTTATTCTTTTGTCTCATTATATTCTTCTTTTAATATAATCACCAGCTTGGGCTGTTGTTGTACTGATGTCATGTTACCAGGAAGCTGGGGGCCTGGAAAATAGATTTTGAGCCTACTGAAAGTAGCTAAAAAAAGTATTATTTTACATAAACATAGACAAGTTAGATTGTGTAAGAAGTTTTTTGTCAATTAAGTATGTCTTTATTGATGGAGGAATAAATAGTTCATTTTTCTTTGCTACACACTCTTCCTTTTTTACGTCATTAGAACCATATTGTTCCTTCAATGTCCACACAACTTTAACGTTCACTGTTTAAGAGCTGTATCTGTAAGAGGAAAGCAATAGTGCAGATATGAAAGTAAGTGAACTAAGCGATAAATCACATACTACTGAAATTTCCTGTTCATTGCTGCATACATTCTCTTTCCTTTCCTTTGGAAAAGAGGAAAACTATCGTTACACACTTCCCACACAAATTCATTAGCCAGTGCTAGACTGCACAGAATGAGAAGACAAAACCAAGCCTTATGGTTTCACCTCTCCATGGTAAAACAAGGAATAGGCAGTACCAGCTGGAAAAAAAACTTAAAGTACACTGGGCTGAAGTCGAAACATGTACTATGTTAACAACAACAACAACAAAAAGGCATAAAAGACCTTGATACCCTATGGATTACAAATAAAAAGTGAGAACCTTGGAAGACAGTTCCACTCTCCCAAAAATATTCTACACCTGGCATACTTTGAGCTCATTTAGTAGAAAATAATGTGCTCTGACATTTTTAAGAGATTCACGGGTCAGAGGGATCTTATTGATGTGTATAAATCCCTTAAGGAGGGTGGGAAATAAAGAAAATGAAACCAAATTCTTCTCAGCAGTGTCCAGTGAAAAGAGGCAATTGGCACAAACTGAAACAATGAAAATTCTGATTAAAGGAAAGGGAACTTTTTTCTTTAAGTTTAGCTCAAAACTGGAACAAGCTGCTGAGATAGCTTGTGGAGTCTCCATCCTTGGAGATACCCAAAACTTGTCTGGACATTGTCCCGAGCAACCTGCTTTGAGCAGGGGTTTAGAATAGATGATTGCAGAGGTCCTTTCCAACCTCTACTCCTTTGTGAGTAAGTAGGACACAATCAAATCAGCCCTGTTATTTCACTATTCTACACACACAATCTCCAGAAGCTTTTCTGCAAGTTGTCTGGGTGAAGTAAAAATAGGTTTCTTCTCTACAGCACCTTGTGAAGAAGCAGGGAAACATGGACACTGATCCTCACCTTCACTTCAGGTAATAAATGTGTAGGGAACAAGAAAGACGCTGAGATTGTGTGCTCTGCATTTGGAAACAAGACTCCCTATTTAGAAACTTGTACTCCAGACCAAAGTCCATACAAATGGATTTGGGGGTTGCAGGTTTCCCATCACCATACGTTGAGGGCTATGTCTGAATCATTTGTTTTACTGGCACTGTGGTCGTGAACAGAAAGTGTGACAGTAGCATCTGTCTGCTTCTGCAAAAGCAAACAGCAAGACCCTGCTCCTGAAAAGGTTAACCATGTTTACAGAACGAACATGCTGTAGGAAATACTAATGGTAGAGTTATAGAGAATATGAGCTGTGAATAAGCTCCTCCAAAAGACAGCAAGACCTGAAAGCACTGGATGTTGTAGCACTAGCCGCTCCCTTCTTATTTATACTTATAAATTATATACAGGAGACACATTTAGTGTTCAAAACACAGGAACAGCTGAATTCTCTAGACAGAAACCTTTAAACATACAATTTGTGGATCTTCCAGGGTTTACACTCTAATAAAAGTAAATATGAAAAACAAGTCTACAGTTAGTAGCTTAAAATTCATAAAACTCAGACCACCAGCTTCTGCTGGAAAACAGTTAGTGCGCCACAGTTTAAAAGAGATGGAAAAGCATTTTTCTACATTATTAAGCAACATGATCTTTGTAGCACTAGGAAAACTGTTTCTTTTAGAGTCTTGATTTATGTTACAACTCTGGCAAAATCAAAATCTAAGTCAGCATGTTCATTTTTAGGTGAAATCACTAGCTTTAAGTGACAGGGAGAATCTGATTAAATAATATGCCATTTTGAATGTACACTGAACTTTTTATAGGATCTCATCTGAGATCCACAGAAGTCAGCAAGAAAATAACCCACTGATTTCAATAAAGTAGGCAGCTGAGTAATATAGTGCTCCAAGCCATCCTGTCTTCTCTCAGTGTATTTTATTGTTTGGCAACATAGTAATGAGAAACAATCATCAGGCACAGAGGGTTCAAGCACTTCAGAACCACCTCTTGGGGCCTGACCCAAGAGCCACTAAACTTATTCATTGGCTTCAAATGTGCTTTTCTCAGGCTTTAAAGATTTGATGTGCTTCTATCCTATCTCCCATTATGATGTGAGACCAAGTTACACAAAATACAGTAAGAGCAAGATTTATAGAAAAGGATGAAATTATGTTGGGTGTTGAGGAAAAAAGCTTTTTAAAAGGTTCTTCTGTTTAGTTACCTGTTCAACTCTAGCAGAATGTAGGCCATGGACCCCTTCGGGGCATGATACTAAACGAGATAAATGATTATTTTGCTTTAAGAAACTTTACATGATTGGGAATTCCCAGTCTCATTGAATTACTCTATCAGCCGCTGGCAACAAGGGTGCCTTGCCTGTGGAAAGCAAACCCATTCCTTCTCACTCAGCGGCATAGTTACCAAATCAGCTTTGTGCAAATGAGGAAAGACGGGAATTCAACAGGAGGTCCTGATTCAGCAAGTTGATTAAATTAATATTGCATGTGCTTAATCAGGAACTTGCTCAGACACCTGGCTGGCCCAGGACTGAAGATAAACAAGAGCCCAGAGTGATAGGAGAGAAAGGAGACCTATATTTATTGCAAAGGTATATCAATGATTCAGAACCACAGAAACCAATGTTCGTTAACTTCCATTTGATCTGTAAAGCAACATTTTCTTCACTGTAGCATTTGCAGAGCATAGGGTTTTCTGTAATCCCTGTTACATCTCACTATAAACTATTTTTTTCCTTATATCTAATCCTTGTTGCAAGTGTGATATTGCCTCATGGCCTTTATCTGTGCATCTATGGAAACTTACTTCTCATGAACAATCAGTACTATCTTAAAACATGGTCATTCGACTACTTATCTTTGACCACACTCACAGACTCCTGATTATCAGCGATATCTCTAATCACCCCACAAGACTCTCCTCCTGTCAGTATTAAAAAATTATTCTGGTCAACATCAACTATGTTATAAATTGCTACAGAAGTTTAAATGATCACAGCTAATACAGACAAAATGCCAGCTGTCAAAATTAATTTTAATATAAATTACTGTATAATGAGAAGTCAATAGGCTAGCTAGACCCCACCGCAGAATAGTTTGCACAATTAAAAATATCATTTTTCCTCTTTCCATTTGATTCTCTGAGTCAGACAAGATTTAATGAGAATTTTTTAAAGTTACACCTACCAAAGTTTGAAAGAGCCCTTTGCAAAATGAGCAATAAACCCAGTAAGCAAGGAGAATCTGGAGAATCCACAGCAGTGCTATTGTGAACAATGAGATAGATCTGATAATGTAAGTAATTCATTTGGACAGAAGGGAAGCAGGTTCAGAACAAAGTGCCAGGAGTGTAAATGGAAATACACATGCACTGAGTTCAAAAGGACTCATTACCATAGAACCAGCTGGTTCAATTATAAGGGGATAAGGGAAAGTCAGTAGAAAGAAATTGAGACATCTAATGTACAAAAGCGTGCTGCACCTATACAAATAACTCCAGTTAAGGGAGGGACAAAATGCCAAGATAACTGGAACACTGGGAGATACTTGAATGTGCTCAATTCTGGGTGTTTTGAATAGATGTCATTGAAGTCAGACTTGACGCAACGCAAAGCACCTGTAAAAGTCAGCAACTAGAGTACACATATATTCTATTATCCTCTATTAGAACTGCAATTCTGAAATTCCCTGTTTTTCCTTTAATATATAGCTAATGCCATCAGTCACCGCTTTCTTCTCAAAGTTCCCACTGTCTTCCTGCTTACAATGCTGTAATACACAGAAGAGAAATCTAAAACTCATTAATACAAAAGATGTGAGACTGAACAGATAAGAGCTCAAAATAACTTCCTTAGGGATCAATGCAAACAAGAGGGTCCTCCGCTAGTGGAAAATGCTATGATGCCTTTTATTGGACAAGTGGCAGATATTTTTCACAGAATTAACCAAAGTCTGCTTTATTTACGTTCACTGAATTTGCACCCGTCCCAGGGAATCTGCCTCTCCTGCAGCAAGACTAACTCAGGCTTTTGTACAGAGGGTGCATATTTTGTACTGTTTACAAAATGACACTTTCTAAGACAGCATGATGTCTTAATAGAATAACAGAGTATATTTTATCTGGGAACAGTGTAGAAGCCAGAGAGAAAACAGACTGACTCATCTATCTACTGACACACTGCAACAGCTAGCCCCACAGTCATCCTCTTATCCACAATTTTGTTTCCTTAAATATGCCTGTCCAAATTCTTCACTTGCAACTCAATACTGCCAAGAAAAAACATTAAACAGTCCCACTGTTCCTCTTCCAAATCATGAAACGTGCATATTTTATCTCAAAAAACATTACAGTGGATTCTTTCTTGATTTCACTTTAATTTGCAAAGCCATTAGAACAGCCCTTTCTCCCAAATGTAAAAGTTAAAAAATGTATTTAAAAAGCAAAGGCCAGAAACGCCAGCAAAGTTCAGACTGTCTTATACGTGACTCCATGAGCAGGACTGAATAACATGAAGCCCCAGTAAAATTCATGCTGCCAAATAAGTAAACTATTTGCCTACTGGTTTGGCTATTGGGTCTTAGAAGTCTGCTGTATCACTGTCAGATGTTACCTGAAGCACGGGTAGCTGTAAGCAAAGGGACTGGGCACTGGGACATGGAAAAGGCTGTGACCATAAATACTTCAAACGCCATACTGAGGAGTTTCACCAAAAAAAAAAAAGTAAAAATAACCTATTATACGCAAACTATGTGTGGTTGGTGAATATAAGTGACATGGAAGCATAGCTAATCACAAAAATGTAATTGAATCTCTCTAATCAACAACTTCAAAGCTACTAGCATGTAATGCATATTTGACTACTTATCACTAAAAGCCACCAGTTTGCTGCCTGTACTAGTCAATATATCAAATGAAACACAGGAAAAAAGTTTACGGACTCTGAGGATATGCATTTGCTGCCTTTTTTTTTTTTAAATCAGTTCTCCCAATTAGGTATTAAAGAGAACATAAAACAATGTTTCTCTTAACAAGAACTCTAAAACCTTGCAATATAGCTACTTATCCAAGTATCTTAAATAATTGAAGTTGAATTGACATTCCACTATACTTCAGAGAAAAATAACCCTGGAACAAAATCAAATAATCCCAGCACTCCTAGGTGTAGCAGTTACAATTCAGCTATCAAATAAACCCAGCTGAGAGCCTTCAGAACACATTAGAGCCAAAATAATTGTTTAAATACTTAAGAAAATTCTGAACAACACAGACATAGAACACATTTGAACTGACAATTACTCACTATTCACCTTGCAAAAGCACACTGGTTACCAACTACAGAGAAGCGAAGCAGCAAGTTGTGTTCCTTGGTTATGCTCAATTGCACTGAAATATGTATATAAACACACGTAATGCTTGGAAGATTTTATCCATTTACAGATGTAACATATTGCAAACTGCTCATTTTCCTCAACAGATGGCCATAACGGCTTTTCCTGCAGCATAAAAATGATCCTACAAGAGAAGCTGCTTTCCGCTGCTAATCCAAAAATAGGCACACCAAGAACAGTGAGGAAGAACTTCCCATTCCCCATTCAGTTCCTACATTGGTAATGCAACCAGAAGGAATACTCACTACAAGTTGGCTCAGGGTTTCCTAGCAGCATGAGAAAAACTGAATTTATCTACTACAGAGGAATGTTCTTTGGGCCATGTTAAACCCAAAGCTGGGACAGAGATTTAACGTCAAGTTGTTCTGTCAGATAGGACAGGAGCAGAAGAGAGGGAGCAACTAATACTGCCACAGGCAGTTGCTCTGTCACTTCATAGTTGCTCCCCCAACATTCTCAATCCTTTTTTCAGCAACAGCCAGAACTCCTATGGCCTCCCAAGACTCTGACATCCAAGGAGCAGCCCGATTTCTCTCAGTGGCCCCAGCTCTGCCTGATGACTAGAGCCAGTCCTGAGTTCACTTCATTTACAATGGAGGTTCAATGACAACAGATCGGGCTTGTACTACTATTTTAAATTACGGCATGAGCCTTTCTTGCCTGCTTGTCATTTACTTACTATTTTCTTTTAAAGATCCTTGATCAAATATTTGAACAGTTGCCCACATGATTTCAGCCAAGCACACATTATCACTGTCTCAGCAAAATCAGCAAGGGATACAATTACATTGCAGCTCCAACTGCAGGCACCAGGAAATCCTAAGGGAGAAGTAGCTCTGCCAGCCAAATTATATTTATATTGGAAGTGCCCATTTCCTTCCCAGATTCATCTCTAGTAGCTTAGTCTGACTTTACTCTATGGAGCTATATCCTGCTCCCTATTGGGAGTGCTTTGCAATCACAGTACCCCCATACCATGATATACTTGGTCTCTGAAGAAGCCAATAGCTATTTTCGGTATCAAATTGATTCATGAAAGAATTGCAGTGTGCTGCAAGCTCAGCAAAAGGTCCTACCAGTGCCAAACACACTGCTGGTGCCAGTATCTCACCGTTCCTCTGCTGGCATGGCCATCCTCCACAGGAACAGTGCTCTACTGAGCTATTAAAGCTGGGTCCTAATGTGTCAAGACATAGTGCAGCCTCACACAGATCCTAACCTGGGACTGGAAGTAACACAGCTTTGCCAGCAATGTTATAGTGGATCTGCTTCCTCCTGACACATTGCCAAGGCTTTGGCTTAACATCACTTTTGAAAACAAGCTCTAGGAATCCAACCCACCAAGAGTTTTCAAATGTATCTCTCTCTCAGGAATTCTTGGGGCATAAGGAACATCTTTGTTGTCAACCACTAATACAGATGACAAGCAAAATACTTGAAATGTGTCTGACACATGATTGTCTCTTAAGCTCTTCTAAAAGGATTCTACAAACATACACAGGAGTTACATCTGCCTTGTGAAATCTGCAAGTTACCATAAGTCTTTATCATATACTGACAACAAAAGAGTAAACCAATTCAGCTCTGCTAGTTATTACAGAGTTTGGAGGCAAGGAAAGGGGTTCTCAGTTCCTAAATAATGCACACAGAGAAAAGGACTCATGTCATCAATATTAGTGTAAGCCTTACTGCCAACCGGCCACATACAAAGGACAGAAAAACGACTGCTTATCTTGACATCACTGCCTGGTAGGAGAGCATTTAATGAAGTTCACAGTAAGCAAGCAAGATTTGGGCATGTATTGCACAATGCTTGACCAACATTCATCTGCTTTTAAAGGAAAAATTTATACAAAGTGTAATAAAGTCAACAGAGAGAAAAGAATACCGCTAAGTCAGCAGTGATGGCACTCAATGGTGAAGAGACAAGAGAGGCTGGTATTGAAGTCCCAGCTGGATGTTTCCATTTCACAACTGCAATAGCTCTGGTCAGACTATCTAAGGCACAGTGCTGTATGAATTGAAAGTTTAAAGGCATTCCTAGGCTTTCTCTCCAAACCTGTAAAACTGAGAATTCCCTCCCCCACCTGCCCTTTGTTGAATATGACTGCTATCCAAACAGCAATTTATCCACTCTCTTGCACTGCTTAATAAGAGACAGCTGCAAAGCATCAGGGAGATTACATAGATAAGGAATAGCAAAGCATGGGACTCCATGATGTACTAGTCCACTTTACATGGCAGTGTCAGGCACCTCAGAAGATGACAATCTTTGCCCCAAAGAGAAATTGCAACAGCATAAGAGAAGCACAGAGAAAAGAAAACTAACGCTCCACTTGAGCTATGCTCAAGTGAAATGCATCTCAAGTGGAGATGTCCAAGTTGCTGGTTTATTTGAAATACCAAAACAGTTGCAAGCTTTATAAGCCTAAATAAAACTGAAGCTTAAGAGTTTTGGTAAAAATAAAGGTGTGAAGCCAAACTGCAACATCTGGTTGTGCCCGTCATTCCCTCCGCACTAGTTGCACACTCTGCACTTGATTGACAAAAACTTGCATTGTTACGTTCTTGGCCTCACCACCAAGAGCGAGAAACATCAAAACAAGCCTACTCAATGTCCTTATGCTTATGGAGAGATCGGTATTTCCTAAGAACATAGAAGAGTAGAATCCCACAGAGAAGTCCCAGTAGATACCCTATGATGCCAAAAAGAAGTGGCGATAACTAAACTGGGTTCCAAGTATTCACAAGAGCTGCCAAGAAATAAAGAAAATACAAAATTGAAAACACACTACAACCTGATCGTTGCTCAGAGCACAAAGCAGTGTTTTCCTTTTTCAATTATTTATTCCTAGATTTTAACTTTAAAAGGACAGCCATCAGGCTGTATGCCTACAGATTTTTAGAATTAGGAATATGCATGTTGGTAGTACCCCAAGTTCAAGTGTACAAATAGACGATACTCAAATTGGTCTCAAAATACTCCAACTACACAAGGCATTTAATACTTTGTGTCTATCCACATCTTACACCTGATCTGCATTAATTCAGTCCAAATAGGTCCAATATTCAGAGATATTTTTTCATAACTGTTTTTAAATGATGTCATCATAATTTCATATAACTACTTGTCTAATGCATGACCATGCTTCAGTCTACACACGTGTAAGGGAACTCCAGACAGAAGAGATCTGAAAGGCTTTTATGAGCATGGAACCCAAGATCTTATGAGCATGGAACCCAAGATCTTAATTTTTGTTCCTCTTAACTAGCAAAAGACTTGGATTTTATGTTCTTCTCTAGTGCCAGCAGTCTCCATAAGGTAAAAGTGCTTGCAGAGGAAAAGAACAAAGAAAAAACCTACATAAATAAAAATTAGAAAATATGGCTTATAGAAAATGCATGACTTCAAAATTATCCAAGTCTCAACAACAGATCTTTAAATGCATCTGCATATAGATCTGTGGTATCAAATCCAGCCTTGGATACCTATGAAAAAGATGTACTAAAGTGTTCTAAAACATACAGAAGATATATGCCCTTTTAAAAGCATCTTCTTGTTTCAGTCATAAGCACTCTCTGCCAATTACAAACATTATAGCAATTCAGATTTGACCCAGTGAATGATGTATGACAGTCTGGAGCCAAAATGCAAATTTCACCTATAATATCTGCCCGCTACAAAAATTGGGTTATACAAGAACCAGGTGCACTAACTCTGTAATGAGATGGAATACAGGGTCATATCATTTAGTGTTCTAAATTGCTTCAACTTCAGAGTAAATACATCAACAAAGACTGAGTTGGAATATTAAACTAGAGTAATACATCAAAGTAAGATGTTAATTTGCTGATGTTACATGAAAATTATTTCAATATTTCACTGAAGAATTCTTCGAATTATTCACTTGTGTAATAAGTTATTAAACAAAGCACATAAAGAGAGACATCTTAAATATTAACTTAATTGAAGGTACCAATAGCACAAGCAAAGATGAAATACTACTGGAGGAAAACTCCAATTTGTCTCATGAGGTTTCTTCCAGAAGGTAGAAAGCCTGGCAGGAAAGTATGTTTCCTACTTGAACTGCCCTTTCTGCTGGATCTTAATTTTCGCCTTTTCAAGAACATGTGCATTTTGCAACGTTAAGAAAACTGTTTCAGGCAAATGATTACAGCAGTGTTTCTTATTTAGCTACTACTTCAGATATGAAGTTTCAGCTTGCATTTCCCATTCCTCCTCTTTTTCAGCCTTTGCGCAGCTACGTTCGTTCCATCTACAGTAAGTGACACAGGTTGCCTAAGAAAAAACTTAGAGCAGTCAGAATATACCTACATCACTTCAGATAAGGACACCATGAAGGAGCTCTTTAATTCTCAATCACTGATATTCAACAAGATACTGTATTGCCAAAGTCAAACTGCATTTGTTCTTCAATATAGTTGATGTAGGCAAATTGTCTGAGAAGAGTTAATTTAGGCTGAAACAGACTTCTGGGGGTCTCTATTCCAATCCCTAGATCAAAGCAGGTCTTGCTCAGGTGAGTTTTGAGTATCTCCAAGGATGGAGATCCCACAGCCTCTCTCAGCCTCTATTCTACTGTTTGACTACCATCTCTCTATGAACAGTTTATTGTCATTTTCATTGTTGCAACCTGTGCCTGTTGCCACTCATCCTACCACTGTCCCTCCAAGAAGAACCTGGTTCCATCTTCTTTGATGACAGCGCTAAGACCACATCCCCTTAGCCTTCTGCTCTCAACACTGAACAAATCTTATTCTCAGATCCTTCCAGGACTCCTTGTGACTCCACTGACTTTCTTAGACAGTGTGTATCAGAGGAAGGTCTATTTAATTCAGTTAAAGCAATTTAAGACAAAGAAGGAAAAAGATCATTGCCACTTCCTGCATGTTATTGGCAGAAGACAGGCTTTAGAAGACAGTAGTTACTTCAAACGCAAAGAATATGGGAGCTGGGAGCTGCATCCATAAATGACTTTACAGGAAGCCATTTGCATTGCATGACAACTTTGGCTGGTTGAACTCTATGAACAAAACTGTAAGCTCTTGAACATTTCATTAACACATTGCCTACATAGTAACTATTAATACAGAGACAAACATCTTTCTTGGGGGTGTAGTACTTCCCATGCATTCCTTTAAGGAACACTCAGGAAAGATAAAACAAATTAATGCAAGTTTAGTCTGAGTTGTGATAGCGATGTTTTTGAGTAGAAATGTGGCTTAGTAGAATATAATAAATTGTAAGGACTGTTTAAAACCTTATCTTTCACACCTCAGTATTTTTGAATTCCTGAATAATTGCTTTCAGTCAGTGAACACGTTTGAACTCAAACATCTCTATTTGGAGATTCCCCCTGGCCCCTGAATTTTGTCCAATAACTACTGTACTGAGAAAATTAAATATTTGAAGTAGCTTTTACCCTCCAATTGTCCAAAATGGGTTATAATTTCTCTCTGCAGTATTCTAAAATTAAAACTTTAATTAAAATTGCTGTGCAGTTTTAAAAGTATTAATCTGTCTTGTTTCCTCAGCTTCTCTGTCTGCTGCCCATTACAATTAATATTTCTTATTGCATGAAACTTAGCAGTTTGCTAGAGAAATTATTGTCTTAGCTTCAACCTGGCGTGCAAAATGAAAACACTTCAAATCTGCCCATTATATAAATTTGTTTACAAAAGCCAAAAGAAGTTTGGAAAGAAACTTATTGAAACAGACTCTAATAAAGGCACTTATCTTTGTTAACAATATAATTGTTTTCTAATTTGCCACATAGGTTGTAATTTTCAACTTTGCTAGAACCTGCATGTCTGGTAGATGCTGGCCTTGCCTTTCCTAATTAGTCAAAGCAATAACCAAAAAAGTCAGCTCAGAACAGAGTTTGTATTTTCTATAGCTTTATCTCCAGTATTCTCATCTTCTAATTCTTATCTTTGAAATCTATTCTCTGCCTAGTACTGTTGTTGAAACAACAGCCTCAAACTCCCCTAAGAGCAAGATAAAAGCTCCAAGACATCAAAACTTAATTTTGTTCTACCCATCTACAGAACATTAATACTATCCTTAGGACTAGATAGAAGGTCACACAGAAGTTTCCTATGAAAAATGCTTCCTCAAAAATGGCTTTAAGTTAAAAAAAAAAAAATTCATATTTGTGATTACACTGAGTTTAGTCTAGTAAAAGTTTAAAAAGATTGTTTTGTGGCCTTTTATCTGACTGCATGAAAACTCCAAATACTTTGCCCAAATATCACTCAATTTCTTACCCAGTACTCAGGCATTTCAATTTTTGCCATGAAAAAATAATTTTATTTAAACCATGCCTTTTGCAGTGCTATATTTCAGGAAAAGCTAATCCTTCATTTAGAACTACCTAAAGTCTCCTTACTGATCGTAGGGAGACAAGACAGACAGCTCCTCTACAACCTACATTTTAAAATAAGAGAAAATATCTTCAGTTGGAAGGTAAATTCCACAGCGCACTTGTTTACCATAGATCAACAAATTACAGCATGGCTCCTACTATGCTAATTCCAAATCAAAACAGTCCCCACACCGAGCAATGAAGCTCAAATATCAACCTGTTGCCTGCAGGACTCAGAGATGACCTCCAAGTAACCACCAAGATGGCCAATGACAGTTTTTCCAAACCACTGAAAGACGAAAACCCCCAAACCAAAAGCACACAGAACTCATGTCTTCAGAGCAGATATCATGTTCTGTCCCAAGGATAAGATTTGGGATACTCATTTTGTCCTCTACTGTCAACGCAGAAGCTGTACCCACATGCTCTTTAGTTCGAAAAAAGGTATATGGCACAACCTATAGCTCATCTTGCCAATAATCAAACTAGACCAAGTGCTGCCCTTCTGGAGAGCCAGTGAGGTTTGCAGTGAGGTTTGAGTGGTCGGGAGTTCCACACTCAACCCACAGCCAGACTGACCACAATCAAAATCCTGTCACCTCCAGGAGCCAGAAGCTTAAATCTGAAAAAGGAAGTATTTTGCCAAACGTATTTTTTTGTAAGCAAAGCACAAAAATATCCAAAATGCATCTTTTAATTCCCTTAGTTCAATTATTCTAGGGTGTTTAGTGGGACAACTACTGCCACCGTGGCAAC
Source organism: Gallinago undulata (assembly GCA_026546715.1). Taxonomy (NCBI): domain Eukaryota; kingdom Metazoa; phylum Chordata; class Aves; order Charadriiformes; family Scolopacidae; genus Gallinago; species Gallinago undulata. The sequence continues at coordinate 43,109,701 of JAOTQQ010000012.1, forward strand.
AGCACAGTTAAGGAGGACCACAGAAGCCACGAGAGGGGAAAGAAAAGGACATAGGCCATCAGAGATCAATTATGAACATAGCAAGGCATTCCTGCCCCTCAGCAACCCCTTAGTGGGGTTTCAGACACTTAACTTGCTGTAGGATTGACTCGTGAGAAGCCAGAAGCCAGCATTCCCCCTCAAAAAAACACAGCAGCAGTTCTCATGAAACCCTTTCCAAAGTGTTTGACTTTCTTTTGGATTTATTTTTCTTTGCCAAACTTATCAGAGCCCTTCTGTCCTGTCTCCACCTTGGCCAGCTTCCCAACCTTTTTTGGCAGTGCTGCAATGTCACTCATTGCAGCTCCAGACACCTGAGTCTGCTGCTCTAGAATGAGATTTGACGGATGAGAGGTGGGACGCAGAGGACACAGAGTGTGGCACTAACATTCTCTGCCTTCAACACGAGCAGATGCTTTTCTGAGTTAGGATAGGATTCATTCAGCTGGCAAAAGAAAGAAGAAAGTAGATCTGGAACTGCTGAGTCAAATGTACACAGTAAACTTCCCCTGCACAAAGTCTGCAGTTGCTCCAAAAAAGGTGATGATTACTCCAGATGATCATGTTTACATTGGGCCCACCTATCTTCACTCAAAAAAGGGAAGAAATCTCTCTGCATTTCCCCTTCACAACAATAAGGAACAAAGCTTTAATAAAAGAGGCATTTTCTATGCCACTCAAAGAGAAAATCCTCTTTCCATGAGATTTTGGTCATATAAGGTCAAATCAGAAAGAAGAAATATCACCTGCTGGCTGGTCACAAGTACACAATAAAAATGGAAATCAATATTTATTGAAGAATGTTGTTTGCTACTTAAATCTTATTGAACAGCAAATACACAGAGCACATTGCCACCTTCTTCACGGGCATTCTGCAAACACAGGGAGACAGAGAAACATCCATTACATAAAGTGTCCATTCAAAACTATTTGCTCAGTTAAAATCATCTTGTGGCATTTCCGCGGATTCCAGTAGCTCTTCAAACCAGAGCCTTCTCTCATTTACCAAAGTCTTCCAGCAACTTATGTGAGAGTATTATACTAGCAGAGCTGCTGCACATTAAGAAAGCAGATCAGAACCCTACAGTAAATTTCCAACAGATCTGTGGAAATATTAACCACAAGTCAGAGGGAAGACTTGCTTTCAGTAACTGTTTTCAACCAGATAAAAATAACTTTATGCTTTTTTTTTTTTAACATTAACATTCTTTGACTAAAAGATAAGCAATACAGGTATGTAGATTTCCAAGACCCTTAAAATAGTCTGAAGTGATACCCTAAGGCTGAAGTGTTGTGAATCTTCCATCACTATTACACACAACTTCCACTACCAAATACTTAATATTTTTCAATTCCCTTGATTATAAAAAAAAAATCCTGAAAAAGAATCATTTTAAATCCTTTACAACACTATAAATTGCATTACTATGTTGGAATGTAAATCGTTACTGTTCAGGATGTTTTTCTACCTAAGGAGAAGATTGATGAATTGCATTAAGGATCACACTTAAACAGTGAAGCATCCAGACAAATATTTAAAAACCAGAAAAAACAACTTCGTTTTGTATTATTTAGTGTCTGAAAAAAAAAAAACCAAACAGTTCTTCTACATGCCTTCCCATCAATTAAGTCACTGGAGAAGAAAGGAATTCTAGAACGCCAGATTATATCTTGATTTGAAACCCACTCTAAAGCCTACTGAAGTCAACATAAAGATGCCGCTTACTTCAAAGGCCCCTGGATACCCTGTAGCCACTTGCATTTGCAGCTTTTGATTTTTTGGTGCAGGAAGGCTATGGAGTGAGTCATCTACAAACACATATGCTCTCAAAAAGAGTGGTAAAACTGCCACTTTAGATGCCAAAGGCCATCCTGTTGCAGGACTGTCACAGAAAAAAAAGGCATATGAGCAATTCATAAAAGACAGTGTCACAACACACACAATCCAGCAGGCTCAACTAAGTCCCCATGGCATATTTTGTTCTGGCATTTCCTGATACCCGAGTGCTTAGCTTTGCTTTTAAAAGGGAGAGCTACATGAAATATGCTCGAGTTATTTGGCAACAATATAACAGACAATCTATTCCAACAAACAATTGGTGGTACCAAATATGTATACACATCAAGAAGATGGAGGGGTTTTGCTCATCCACTTTCAGATCACATTACCTGGGAGAGCAATTACTCCCCAATGAGGGTTACTGGCACAGCGCTACAATACTCAGATCTTTGTTGCGAGTGCACTAAATGCAAAAGTTCTTCTGCCAGAAAGCACAGCAAGAGCAGCAGAAGTGATGGGAGGCAAGCACTTGGTTAATGAAGGTGTTTTTCACTGGGATCTCTGCTATAAATTATAGATGTAGAATAATTAAAAAATAAACAACAACAAAAAAAGGAAACCTCAGGTCATCTCAGGTCCTACTCTAGACTGTAGCACAGCCATACGCTGCTCCTTTATCATTCATTCCAGATTCCTTCCTATCCTGTTGTGATCAATAGGACAAGGAACAAAGGTTTTAAACTAAAAGAAGGTAGGTTCAGACTAGATATAAGGAAGAAATTTTTTATGAGAAGGATGGTGAAAGACTGGAACAGGTTGCCCAGAGAGGTGGTAGATGCCCCATCCCTGGAAATATCCAAGGTCAGATTGAATGAGCAGCACTTCTAGTTGAAGATTATGATAACTGCAGGGGCAGTTGGGCTAGATCACCTTCATAAATCCTTTCCAAGCCAAACTATTCTATGATTCTACAAAGTAGACAGGCTGGATACTCGGGAAGTAGCCATTGTACACAAAACCTGACCTGACCATGCAAGCTCTCAGTTTGAAGTACACTGGATTTCTCTGAAGCAAAGACACATACACAGCCTGGTGAGCAGAGAGAGCTATGAGATACCCTGGCATACTCAAAAAAGATTCAGATTTGTTGTGTTTCCATTTAGTCTACAGCAGTTCTTATATACACTAATTTATCTGATGTTCTGACTTCAGAACAGAAGACTGAAACTCTATCAAATTTCAATCCCCTCATCTACAACAGAGAAAAATTAGTCTTGTTCAAAGAAGAAACCACTGTATTTCATTTTAACAGTATAAAAGTGTCACTTTCTTGGAACCTTTCTTGGAGGATGTTTTGGCTTTCCTTTGCAGTTAGGAGGTTGCACGTGGTATGAAGAATTGAGAGCAGAGTATTGTTGTGTCAGATTACCTTAACAATAACTAGCGCTCTTCTCTGCAGTGTAAAGCGATGTAAAACAGCACCTCGGCTTCTTTTAGATCATAGGTACTGAAGACAAACCGTTATGAAATGTGCAGCAAGAAAAGCATACATTCTGAAGAAAATAAATTAAATTTTGTGTTAATACCAGTTTATGCTTGAATTAAGAAGCATTTGTCTCCCCCCACCCAAAATATCTGAAGATAATCGACTCCCTGGAGTTTAGCAATATTTTCATTTTTAAAAATAACATTTAAGCTCACTTTCAAGTGTCCACCATGAACTCCTGCTGGCATTACTGTCTGAAATATTTTAATGTGACTCACCAGTTTGCCCACCACACTGTGAAAGGCTCTTACATTCTGAAGAAATTAAGTGCCTAATTTAATCCACGTCTGTCTTTGGTTTGTTTGTTTTTTTTTAATTATTCATTTATCCATGAGAACAGAAGGTTGCAGGTCTGGAGTTTAGACACAGACGTAGAAATGGAGAATACAACAGGAGACACTTGCCATGTTTGTTTATTTTGCTAGGCAAATTCAACACCTGCATGAACCAAGAAAGCTGTTAAAAGATACTAAATCTTTTCCCCCTCCCCTACCTGCAAAAAAAACCTAAACAACAACTCACAATCCAGCAAAATAATAACCACCAACTTGGTCAAGCAATCACATTATATAAGAGCACAGGATCACTAACACTGGAATTGTCACAAGTTTCTGTAATGGCACCTGGCAGCTCAATCAGTACCTCTCAGTCCAGTTCACACGCTTATCCATGGAGGAGCACTGAGTGATCAATCAGTCTCAGTGTGGGGCACGTATCACATCAAAAGGTGGTGATAAGAGCTATCTAAACCCTTCACAACCATGGCATCACTCAATAAATCTTGTTAGTGTTAAGGTATTTGACAGTTTGGCTTCTTTACAAAAGTAAAAAGGAACAGCTCATCCAAAGAGTTTGGCCCTGGCAATATTCTCCCCGTTAAACTGCTAGCCAAGAAGAGGGGTATCTTACTTATTCACAAGTACTGAGTGACTATATTACTAGTTCTCACAGATATTGCAGCATCCTTCGAAGAGACCATGACAAAAGGAGATGTAAAAGAAAACAGTGACTTGTTTGTTAGATGCTGTGTTATTTTTTTTCCCCTTAATATTACATTTCACCCATTGCATTCATCAATAAACTTAGCAGGACACTGCCTGACATTTTAAAAAATGCAATCAATTATGAAAAGTCATGCTGTTTCAGAAAAATTTATCCCACACTGAAAATATGAACGTAGTGACTCTCTCCAAGCTTTTAAGCTAATCTTATTATTATCCACATAATAACGTCCAGGGGCATAATAGTGTCCAGAGGCACCAGACCATTGTGTTAGTCACAGTGGAGTAAATCTGTAGGAAAAAAAAAAAAATAATTGCCTTGACCTTATCTAAAGTTTTCTGATGGAAACATCTGAAATCCAGTCTTTCAGCCATGGTGTTTGTTCGGTGCCCTGCTTTTACAGTTACTGAAGGACAAGCGGGATTCTGGCCTCTGCTCTCAAGTCCACTCCCACTACAACTGCTAACCCACAGAGGTTACTCAGACTACCACAGACCAGTCTTCTCACACACAAACCAAAGCTTATTCTTAGATGATCTGGATCCCCTTCCCAATACCTGTGAGAGGCTCCCCAGTTGTAGCTCTCCCAGGGGCTGACTGTGATAACCAAACTGCAGAGCGAAGCTCGAGCAGAAGTGGAAAGGACAGGTAACATTCTTGGGATCATGTAACAATCCCTTTTCCTTTTGAAACCTTGGTGAAGCTATGTATTCACATCTACACCAAGACCAGTTTATTTCTTTTTTAATTGTTTACACAGAGAATACTGTGAATGAAATAAATTATGGCTCAAAGTGTAGCCCTGCATCTGCATGCACCCGTACTTACTGTATCTTATTTCAGACAATCAGCTGTTTTATATGTGAAAGTGTTAGCAGCTCCTTTCACCTGAAGTGAGCCTTATCAGCACAACTGTGGCCAGGTTTAAACCTTTATGCAAACAAGTCTTGCTTAGGAGAATCTAATTCCAATCTCTTTATTGCTCACCTAAGGCATTTGTTGCACTTGATAGGCTATAAGGAAGGGCAGCCAGATTGATCCCAAGATTATAGGATTGGAACTAATGGGAACTGTTATAAAATTTTAATATATGTCATCTTCCAGACGAAAGGAGACTCCAGGGGGAACTGACCTTTGAGTGCAGAAACCTTAATAACATATCAACAGTGGGGTTACATTTTCAATACAAAAATGAATGACAAAATTAGGGAGGTTGCACTACAGTTGTACTGCATAGAAAGAATTCTCAAAGGAGAAGTTTCTGCTACACTTAAGTGAATTTATAGGTTATATAAAAGACTGAAAAAACACAGGGCCAAAAAATGCTGATATAGTTGCCATTGATTTCAAGCAAATCTGTGCCAAATAAAACTCTTTTCATAGCTGATGCAAGTGTCATTTCATCTTAACTCCTGATTATACACCCACAGTATTGACACTCTTTTTAGCAGCACAGTCCTCCTTCAATTTGTACCTTTCCATTCATAATCACTATTAATAGGGGGGAAAAAAGCAACCACCTGCTCCAAATAAGCAGTATATTCTTCACAAAGTAGAATTTCATGGAAATCAAAATTATTTGAAAATTAAATTTACCAAGTAGTTTTCTCCAGTGGAAAAAAAAAAGGTGGATACTCAGAGTAACTTAAAATTGCAAGAGACCTCCAGAGGTCATCTGTTCAAATCCAAAGGATGAAATATTTTAAAAATCTAAAAGCCTAATTTTAAAGTTTCAGAACCATTTTGCAGGTGAAGCAGTCTGTGATTGATGACGTTTGTTTTACAAATCTGCCTTTAAAAACATACATAGAAAGCTGGTACTGTCAACATGATCCTGCCCTGTTTTATCCCAATTGCTCTGTTCAGAAAACATTCAGCAGCATTATTCATCATTTCCCACCACCTTTTGATTATGTGGTTCTACCCAGACTTGCATGCACAATGCCTTTAATTCTTTCCACAACAAATACAAATCCTTTTCATCTGATGATAGGAATGGTATTTAAAAAAAACCCCACACAATATCAAACAAACACCATGATCCTCAAAAGTGTTTTTCAAACGGTAATTCAGTGTCTTCAGAGCAACAACATTCAAGAAATGAATAAGCTTCAGAAAGATTAATATTTCCGTTCACATTAAGAATATTTTTTATCTAGCTGCTATATAGAATATGCTCAATAGCATTGTGCAGTACTCCCAATGGCTTTTATTAAAAATTCAGAATATGGGAAGTATATTGATTCCTTTTTTGGTGTTTGAATTTGCTATAAAGTGTCTGGCACCCATCAAGGAAGAGTCGCCAATTGACCTGTGGTAGTAAATGAATAATACAAGCCTATATAAAGCATAGGCTGTCACACATAACCACCACACGTTTAAATTAATACTGACCTGGAAAACACTTAACATATTAGGCCTACTAATAACGACAATTATAATACTCAACCTTTTACTACAAAGTCACATCAAGACAGCAATACTGAAATAAGTGCTTTCACCTTACAGCCATGCTTAAAAACATTCCTTAAAAACACTGGAAAGAAAAGGTGTATACTTATACACAGCTTTGGGGTAAAGCCATGTACTTTCCTTTCTTACCAACTTTGCCCTGGTTGTCATGTAAGAGATGACGATGACTAAGTCTGTATAGCAGATATATTTCTGTCTTTGCACTGTGTGATACCATTTGCTGAGGTTTCCTGTTTACTTTCCAGATCAATTATTGAGGCACATGTGCCTGCACAATATGAGAGTTTTTAGAGCACACAAGGCATAGTTATTGTCCTAGGTTAAGTAACTAAACTAGGATTACCAGAATGTTTATCCAGGCATTTGCGTTCAAGAAAGGCTGCTGGAAAACAAGCAAAACTCAATTATTCTCCAAATAAAACCACCTTCAGGAAATGAGGGTGGAATTAACTTAGATGAGCCTACATCCTTTCTGTTCTGCCAGCTCTATCCTGCCAGACCTCAGAGTCACTCAGAACACCATGAAAAAGCCTTTGTCACGCAATGGGCAGCAGGAAGATCAGTTCTCTCTTAGCTCTATTTAAGGCACTCTAGACAGGGATGGGATACGTGCTGCTTGTAATTAAATATAGGGAATGGCAAGAATAAGGGACTAGGCAGGCATAGACAGAAATATTAATTTAGATACCTTTATTCATTAAATACCTTTTTAAAGTAAGTTTAACAGACTAATTTGTCAAGATCACAGAGCTAAGACTGAAATCTCCATAGCAGGTTACAGCAGAGCTCTGCCATGTTTCTGCCATGCACTGTTTGATGAGAGGTTGCTAAACGGATTTTTGTATTCTGCAACTCAACGTAATCTCATGGTAGTATTAATTTCCTTTGCCCATTCTGATCTGGGATTTCTGGAAGTTCTAGACCGTTTTAAACCTTCCAGCATGCTAGCACCGGTACAGTCCCCAAAAATGATGGTAGTCTTTAAGGCCAAACAGCTGAAACAATTCTAATAAGTCCACAGAATCAAGCAGCATGTTGCTTGCAATTATTCACATTCTTCCTCCAAGTTGAACAAGAAATACCTTCTGCAGCAGGATATCACAATTACAGTTAAGCTACTTTGCTCCTATACCTAGCACTTACCTCCTCTTACAGTCACAGCATAAGGTACAACAGTGCATACCTCAGTATTTGCCTAGATAGAACTTTGATGCAATTGGCTTCGGGTGACTGCCAAATTTCTCCTTTTTTTTTTTTTTAATTAAAGATGACACAAAATAGACACAAAAATTTTGGTGCCTAGCTTCCCACTGGTTTCCACCAATACAGATACAGGAATCATGCAAGTATCTAATGCCATAGATGCTGTTTGCTTTCCTCTTAGCATTAGCTTAGATCAGGGAAGGTTGCTCTGAATGACAGGTCAGTGGAACAGGACTTTGGAAAGCCAAATTTAAATCCTCAGTGCAACTTCCCAACAGAGCTTCAACAAATCTCCCAATCTTATTTGTGGTTTATTTTTTGTTGTTGCTTGGTGTTTTATCACCATCATGTTTAAGACCATTGGTGGAGAATAAGATGTATCCTCCAAATTATGTTGAAAGGGTGGTTCTTGATTTTAGACCTTGGATTTTGGAGACTACATACGAATTTACCACTTGAGCTGTCAGTAATGTGGTATTTCCTACCCAATGACATAACACAGCAATAACTTCAGCCACAGAGCAATTGTCCAGTCAGTTTTCAGTACGTGTCTATGAAAGGGTGTTAACACAAGCAGTGATTCAGAGACCTTATAGAGTTTTTCAATGCCTTTTTAATTGTGTGGTTTATATTCATGGTTATCTTCTTTTAATCCTAGATATCCATTCTGTATCTCATCTAGGAGTTCCAGCAGGAATTTTTCCCATACTTCAGAGCACCAAGCAGACAACATGGTTCTCTTCCTCCAAAAAGGGTGCACGGGCTCTGTATTGCAGCTTCTACTGGACTAAGAGTGCAGTCTCCAACAATCACCACAAATAAACTTTTCAGGATGACTCCTGCACAGCACTATTTTTACAGAGTAAAACAGAACTGTAAAATCATCCATATAAATCAAAACCTTGAAAACCACATTACCTTACTACTTGAATTTGCCATGAAAAATTGCTAAAGCATATTTGCAGACTTCGTAATTCCTTTAAAAATTGGTTTCTCATTACCTACTTATCTAAATAGCAATTTTACCCCCTTCTGAACATAGATTATTAAATTAGAATAGGTTTTACAGTTTCCTCTTCCTCCAACCAAGTTCCTTGAGACTCCAGAGACCAGACCATGCCTGAAGGAACAGAGCAAACTCAATAACTTGATTAAAAAGACCGGACTGCTCAACAAATAGGCCCAGCAAAGGTCCTGTGTTGAAGCTTTCATGCACCAGCCTTTTAATTTCAGAATGACATTCAATAAGGGCAATGAATTAACTAAACAAAAGGACTTGCATGAGTGAATTAGAGGTGGCTGAACTTGAACTGAGAAAGCACGCACATAAATTGAACAGAAAGGATGATAACCATATACTTGCTCTCCTTTAAAAGGACAGTACTTGCTGGTATGGATGCCTACCACACCAGCGCTTCAGAGGTACACTGGCACCTCTTGTGGAAGGAAACAAGGTAAAATGAGGACTTTCTGGGAATTTCTCCCCACTCTAGTACTTTTAAGTATTCACATCAATATTTCCAGATCACCATTTTCAAATTCCCCACTTCACATTTCCAATTTGTATTCAAGATATCCTGGTAATAGGGCTGCCAAAGCAAGTAATGCACTGCCAATGCCAAGAAAAGGTCAGTTCAGGCATGACCACATTGAGAATCCTGTTACTGTGAGAATTAGAAGCAATTCTCCCCACTGTTAATCTAGAGATAATACAATCCAACAATATTAGGAACAGTGCATTAATAACAGCAGTTACAGTAACAGCCACATAATATTCTGTGATCATTATCTAGATGTGCTTTGAATGAGAAGAGCTGTGATACCAGCACCAGAGGCATTCAGAGCATACCATTCAAATACTGCACAGAGCTGAGAAGGTGCTGTTTGACATATAACAGGCATTCATATGCCCATCTGACAGGGTCACCAAGGGCACCCACCGCTCTTTTGTGCCCATCTCCTCTGCCAAACAAGGGGAATTGCAGACTTTCTGAAGCTGAGGCCAAAGCAAGACCTTGAGAGGAAGGGAGATGGAAACAACTCAGAGGAAACATGGAACATTTTCCAGGTTTTAAGAAGGTTCTTTGGTTTGTGCTTTCTGTTTTGTTTTTGTTTCGTTTTTTAATTTGGCTGGTTTGGTTTTTTAAATAAATGATGAAATCATACACTTTCATGCCACCCCAGAGTGAGTTACTCTGTTTAATGCAAGGATTACTGAATGGCAGGTTCTTTACACACCACACCTCGCAGCAGCCTCAATGTACCACCAGCCGCAGCACACACATCCCTCAGTGCAAAGCTCCAGGGGCAGGCGAGCGTGCCCTGCGTTGCCTGCTGGCAGCTAACCCACACGCTTGCCTTCTGGCCTGTTACGCCAAAGCAAAAGGAGCTCCTGCCATCAACAAATTCACTCCAGTGCACGACACTGATGAGGCTTCATACAAGCACCAGTGACCAGAAGCAGAGCTCTATCTCGTCATTCAAAATTCATCTTGCATGCATTCTGTCTTATAGAATTAGCCCTCTTAACAGCTCTCCCATTTCCTTTTCTGATTCACGAGCAGCATCTGACAGGGCTATGAAACTCACTGAGACTGGCAAAGTATAATCTCTCAAAGAAAAAACAGTCCTTCCTAAAACCGCTTTTTCTTTTAAAAACACCCACTAGTCATAACATTTATTCAGCTACTACAGTCTGCGTGCTGTTTGTATTTTACTTACAGCCATTAACACAAAGGAGAATTAAATGATGTACAGGAGAAGCCAGGAAAAACATTCTTTGGACTCCGTGCACTTTAAAACAGCCTTTTCTGAGAGATGACAGATTCAGGTCAGGGAAAGTCTAAAATGGGACACTACTGCCACATAAAACACATTGAATAAGTAGTTAGTGCCCTTCCCTTCCACCCCAACACACCCTCAAAGAGACCTGACTTAAACACATTTGGTTTTATGGTGCTTTGGAAACCTTTGATGGCAACATATAGAGAGGCTTCTTTGGCACTTTTTTTTTCCCTGTACCCCTGTGTGGCTCAGTCCCATAAATAAAATGCTGACTCTGAGGTAGGCTCCCTTGACTCCACTGTAATCAGCAAAGCACATGGAGTGGAGAAGAGAGTTAGAGAAAAACTTATGGAATGAAGTGTCAAGACAATAGGGAAGAAATACATATATATATATCTCCATAGATCTCTCGTCACTTTACAAACTAGCAGACGTTAGGGGAGACCTGTTTTCACATTATCCAATTTACTGTAAAACACAGTAACAGAGAAGAAACTGGAATACAGGCTCTTGGATCTGTTTCTATGGAGAGATGAGAAAACTCATCATTGTACAAGTCATTTTCTGGTTTCTTACATCATCACTGCTAAATCATTTATCTCCCCTAGTCCAACACCTAAGCAGTGCAATGTGCTGAGGTTTCCCTCAACTTAATTCCCGCCCCCCCCCCCCAAGAGCTGCAAGAGTTTGTTTTCACTGTGGAAAACCAGTAGGCATATTAATTGCATAAAACCCCAGTATGATTCAACTAGGTGAGTACATTGTAAGAAATGTAGAATGCAATGTAAAAAGACTGACAAAAACAGCAATTTGAAGTCCTGATTCTGCAATAAGATTCTTATCTTAAGAGCCGAAAAGATCACGGCGAACAAGAAGTTTGATATTTTGTATTAGAAAGTGAATAACATTTCACCTAAGTTTTAAAACAAGACTATGATTTATAATTGAGTGACAGGACAAACTTTTTAAACAAACATTATGAATAAGACTTACAATAGCAATGAATTCACTGCATCCATAGTAAATGCTTCCAAAGATTAAATACTCCCATTATTAAAACAAACACATTATGCAAGACTCTGGCTTATTAAGTATGCTCACCTGTTCATCATTGGTTTACAGCATTAGCTCATTATTTTCCTTTTTTAAAATATATTATATGAGCTTGAAATTGCTTTGCAAACAGATCTGCTACTTCTTGCTGTAAATGAACCTTGTAATAACATGTTTCATGTATAGAAATATGAAACTATGACAGAATTAGGAATTTTAAGAAATTATCTGAAAAAAATTCCAGACAGCTGCTACTTTAAAGTACGCTTGCAGTACTTTAAGGGGGAAGAAGGAGAAAAAAAAAAAAAGCAAAAGAAAAAGGTTTTACAGCCACACTGCTATGTGGCATTAAATACTGTGCCATTGATTCCTGTTGAGAAAAAAAATTGACTTTTAGCTGGGAAAATATGACTCCTAGGGTTCAATTTGAGTATTTTATAAAGAGAGATAGATAGCAAAAGTGTTACTTGAGGAAACAACAAGTAGAAGATAAAATAAAATCTGCATTTTGAACTGTGAACTGCCATTTGACTGTGAGAATACTACCAGTAGAATATAGTACACAGAGTGGAGAGGAAAAAAAAAAAAAAAAAAAGAAAAACAGCCAGCAGCAATTACCCATTTTGGGACCCTGGCTTGAGAAGATGCTTGGCTGGGCTTGTTGGATGTTTGCAGGATAAGTGTTTCTTACATAGATCTCCATGAAAAAAGCTTGAAAATAGCTTTGACGTTGGTTCAGATGCATTCAGAATTATACCAAGCTAATGCTGCATTACCTGATGGGGTGGATTATTATTAAGCGTAATTTTTTAAAATACTCAAAGCTCAAAAATCAACACCATTCCTTTGCTTGCACTCAAAACACATTTCTGGATACACCGAAGAACTTTTCTACCATGGCTCATAACAGGTATAAACCGAATCAAACTGCTAGTACATTTTGGACCTTCTTGAGCACTTTTACAGAATTTAACCTCTTGAATCTGTATTGACATAAAATATATGAACTGGCAGCAAATCAGAGGTTCTACAAAGACAGGTAGGTCGCTTTACTACCTGTCATTGTGCCTTCCCTCTGGCGCTCTCTAATCTCCTTCCAGCAAAGTCAGTGGACTAACTCAAACCCAGCCCCACAGGCACCGCAGGCTAGACTAGTCTCACAGATTTAGACTGAAGCAAACATGAATATTCTTACTCTGCTTGCAGGGCTGTAGAGGAACAATCTCTCCAACCTGGCACTGACAAATACCAGAAGGTGACATCAACTTCAAATAGCACAGCAAAATGAATATCTGTTTGTAGCCAAAGATTTGTATTTCCAACATTCACCTAAAGTGGTCTAAGGGAGATGCACAACAGTTAAGAGTTCAGAGCATAAACATGGAAAGTTAGCATGGCTCACCTGACTCACAGGAACTTGTAAGTCCTCCTTGACTAAGAGTTCAGAGTCTGGTATTGGAACTTGAATCCCTTTCCTAAACTTGGAAATAGCTGACGCTATTTGAGGAGACACGGGGAGGGGATTCACTGAAGTAGAGGATTTACATTAGCTTTATGGGACAACTGTAGCAATAAAAGCAACCTTGGGCTACTGGTATTCCCCCATCCCCTTGCAAAGCTGAATAATTTAAAGTTGAATTAACACATTTAAACGAACAGAGAATCCTCACAAAAAATGGTATTTTTGGTTTTGCCTCTTTAAAACATTCTCGTACAAAAAAAAAAAGTTAAGGTATTGTACCCAACCTGCTAAAACCTTTGTACAATGTCACCAAAAATACACTAGGGATTAAGGGAAAAAATATTTCCTGACTTCAGTGGGCTCAAGTCCCATCCCTTAACGATACTTCCCCAAGCATGATGTCCACCAGTTCTTTGTGCCACTTATGACCCCTTAACAGCTAGGTCTTAAGCACCTGGTAACACCTAAATGTAGCATAAAGCTGAACCTTTAAGAGAGTGACAATGGTATCAGAGTAATGCTAGGAGACAGCAGACTCTCTCCAATCACCACCCAACCCAGAACATGAGCTGAATCCTTCCATTTTCCCATCAGGGCCCACACCTCCATGCAGGTCTCACTTGGATCTGTCCTCCCTCCTAGCCCCTCAAGCTCTCCACTCGGGAAGCTACACGGTTCAGTATCTTGTTCCTTACCTCCAGCAAACACAGTTGCTTTTCTTCTCAAACAGTAATCAAGGTGATTTTAACCCTCGCACATCATCTGTTGCTAAATGCACATGGTTTTAGAAATATCAGACAGTAGCTGAAGTAAAAGACAGGCTGTGTATTGCAACATGATTAAAGTCACTGTCTTCAACATTCTTCTACACATTCACTTGGCTGGCAGGCTGGAAAATGCCAAAGCGCTAAAGGTTATTAGACTATTGTTTATGACAATGGAAGTGTAAAGTTTGCAGTCATGATAACATATTCAACTTAAAAGAGAAGAAAATTGAAGACATGATTAAAAAAACCCCTTACACACAAAAGCTCCGACTGTCCCTTTATGCAGCTGACAAAGGAGCTTTCTTCCCTCCTTCCCTACTCCCTCATCAAAATAAAAATTTTTAATCTCAACATATAATAAAGACTGAGAGGAACAGAAAAATTAATTTAATGGATTTTTCTACATGCATTATGCAAGGCAATTTTTAGTCTAGAAAGAGGTACTGCAGTTACATAAATTGACTCTTGAGGGTATTTTACTTAGAATGAATGTTTAATAGATGTCATCTCAGTTGAAGTAAATAGCTCATGGAAGAAAAACAGCTCTAAATCTCTTAATAAATAGTAATTTTTTCAAGTGCTTCTACATGGGTCAAAAGCATACCTGCACTACTGAAATATCACAAGCACCTATTTCTGCCTGTCACTTAATTTGACTAGAAATTAATCAGATTTTTTTGATCAAGGTTCTGCTCTTTCTCTCCAATATAAACAAAATGAATCGTGTAAATCATAAAATGTTCCTTTAAGGGAAATGCATATAACTTGTGTCAGACTGGAAGTCCGAACACCCTTCTTCTGGTGCCTCACTGCCACAGATCCCTAGTACAATTGCAGACAAATCAAATAACCCTGCTGTCCCTCTGTTCCCAGTCAGTAGAGCAAGAGTAGCATTACTTCCCCTCTTTGCACAGGATTTGAAAAAGCACAGAAGCAAGATTTGTGACTCATTCACTAAGGCACTGAGGAGCAACACCATTCAACATCTGTAAGAATTCATAGGCTACTTAGACTTTGAGTGACTTCAAAGGCAGTTTTTCTTTTTAATCTTCCCTTTCTTTTCTTCCTGCTTCAACCTTTTCATATTGCCTCTTCCTTCCCAGGGGGTTAAAGCCTGCTCCCAAATACACACCTCATGTAAGAGAAACTGTGACAGTGAGTGAAGGCAGACCTGTTACCCCGCATTGCTGCCCAGCCATCCCTCACACCTGAACCCCGGTTTCCCCAGTATACCTCAGTCCCTCGCTACTGGAACAAGAGCGGAAAAAGCTGAGAGACCCAACTTTCCCTGACAGCCAGTAATACCCTGGGCAATAGCAGTTCTGTTTGTGCCTTCCAATCAAGTTGAATTGGATGGGGGAGAGCTGCCGAAAATGTTTATTATGAAAACCAAACCCCAAAATCCCAGAGTTTCAGTCTCACTCTCACACCAAGTTATTCATGATTTCCAGTCACTTTGTTTAGTGCTTTCAACTAAAAATTGAATGACAATCTACAGGGAAGAGTTATCAGCCCTGTCTTTTGTCCAGAGGATAATAGCCCCTGACGAGAAAGAGAGATTCAAATCCTTCCTCTAACCAAGAGGATCCAGAGGTTTTCCTCTCTTCTTCCAAACGTTAGTGCTATTAATTCAGTTTACTGATGCTGCCTTGGTCTCTCCCACAGTTTGCCCCTGTCAGTAATGTACTCCAATATGACCTGAAACCAGGCTGAAGCCAGAGGCACTGCACCTCCTTCTCCCTGCCACAGCTGGCTGAGCACGGAAGCCAGATGGTTCTCTTGTCCTCTGGCCCAGCTTCAGTACAAATATTTTACAGAAAAAGGAAAGTTTCCATCTATCCATAGAAAACACTTAACCACCACCTCATGCAAAGGACTGGCCAACTCTTGCTGTTGATTTTTTCAAGGACATCTGTGTTCTGCTGCAATGAAAACTACTTCTGATGAAAACAAAATTTCATTTTCAGGGAAGGAATATTTCATTTGGCCTCTTCCAAATCTTTAAGAAAAATCTTTCATTTTACTTTCAAAATGAAAAGCAAGTTAGAGGAAGATTTGTATCAGAACAAACCAAACAAACATTGGTGGTTACTTGGTTCAGTGGGCAAACAAACAAACAAGCTACTTTATGCAGCCACCCTGCAAGCAAAGACAAGTTTTTCCTGACACAAAGCCAGAAACCAATATGCTTCAATCCAGGTCAATGGATTAGAAGTATATCTAGAATTAAAAAAAAATAAGAGTTATTATACAAATTTGAGACAATTAGAAGGTTTTAAAAATCTTCTTTAATCTTAATAATAGGGTTAGAGAGCCATAAACCCCTTAAATTCTACTTTAAAATACACTAGTAGTAAAAGTTGAGTGGAACTGAGTGCTAGATATTAAATGAGTGCCAAAACCCAATCCTTTTTATCTTTGAATAAAACACAAAAAACAGTACTCAGTTGAAAATCTTTATAGATCATTTGTTTAAATAGAACACAAAACCCCCACTATTTTTCAGACATTTACACTTAAGACACTGTTCATAACTTTCATTTTTATTTCTACTCCTAACAAGAAATCAAGATGACAACAAAATGCATAATGTTAAATTATGTCACACTGTAGATTGTTTGTTTTCTTTGCTTGTTTTCTACCCAGCTCAGCGTTGTTTGATGCTTTGTGAGCATTTTTATGAAGTAAAAACCCCAATAAGCTCCCCAAACTGGGTCCTGCAAATACTGTAATTCTGTATTGAGTTAAATACCTGTTGTTCAAAGAAATAACAAGAAACCAATTGAGATTATGGTACACAAATTAAACTAATAGACATTTTATTTTAGAATAGTTAGGAAAAGCAGCTAAATCACAAACCAGCTGTGCAGAGTCAAATCTCCAAACGATGCATTATATAATGAATCCCCAGCAAAAAAAAAAAACCAGACTAGAAAATACCATTTCCTGTCTCACTCCCCATTTTCAAAGAATTCCACAGGCATGAAATGCTTACACCTTACACCCTACAAGAAAGAGTTACTGAATAAAACCCTCTTAGCACCTCTGCCTCATGTTTCTTGTTCATAAGATGGCATGAAAACAGAGTGGGGCTAAGGCTGAAAATGAAAGGGGTCCTGGGAACAGAATACTAAGTCAACAAAAATGTTGTGAGCAGTGGAACAAGAACTATGTCGTAGGCTCTTGTTTCCTTGAGACTATTGGGTTTGATATTTAAGCATCCTTGCTTCTTTCTTGCAACAGGGAAATGTTCTGATCATCTCCTTTCTAATTAGGAAAGGAAAAGTCACCAAATCAGTGTCCTTAGACCCCACAGCCTTTCTCTGTGTACCCTTAATACCTGGGTGGTGATGAGTACAGCACAGAGCCAAGTCACAGCTGGAGAAACCGATATTGCTAAATCATACTCCTGCTCAAAACTTATTTAATCTTTTCTGTTTAAGGCCCGAAAGCATCTTTGGAAACAAATCTGGATGCTTGCAAGTATCAAATATGATCTAGCAAACTATTTAAATCAGGTATGGCCAGCCTTCCTACTTCCTACTCACACCACCATCCTCATATAGCTTCAAGACATTTACCCAAGACACTTAGAGAGAAACCCCAGAGATGATTCAACAGAAAAGGGATGACAAGAGCTCTCAGCGAATCACACCTTGATAACACAAGGGATGTTACTGTGGGAGCTGCCACAAGGGGCCCTTGCAGACATTCACCATCTACATAAGCCCAAATGTAAAAGTATTAACAAACAATTCAGGTAGGACTTCCTGCAAGGAGCTAGGCAACTCCATCCATCTCCACCCCTACCAACACCTTTCAGCCCCTCTGCTCCAAAGCTTCTGTTGCTCGTGGGTTGCTTTGCAGCAGGCATCCTGGCAATCTACCCTCCATGTCAGATTATGAGCCAAAGAGCAAGGTGCTTACATTCAGTTTACAAGACTCACAAGACATTTTATACTGACAGCTAATGCATTACCTTTTCCACAGAGGTCAGCTCCTGTGTTTTCCTCCCAACACATGACTACTAAGAACATTTAATACCAATCCTTCACTTACTCATAAGCTATTAGCTGCATACTAATTCGTTCTCACTTCAACACAAGTGACTTGAACTTCTACCTTATTTTCCAACTGCAATTCTGCTGGGTGGTTTCCATCTGCTGACAGTACCCATATTCAGTTTTTTTTTAAAAAAAAAAACACACCAAAAAACCCCTAACCAAACAACAATAAAAAAACCCACCAGCACAAAATCCACACTACAGAAGTTCTTTACTATCAGAGTCAGGGATAGGTCACATCAGAATCAGTTTAGAGAAACTGAATTTGTGGTCTAACTGATATCATCACGAAGCCAAGGAAACCACAATCAATAAGAAATTATGTGCAACTGAATTTTCTTAGCAACATCTTCATGAAAAATGTTAGGGCTACTCTCTCCTTTGTGCTCTTATGTATTTCAGAAACCACTGGGCACTGCCAACTTTTGCAAATCTCACGCATTCTGCCGGCAGCCTACATTGGTAGTTTGTGAACAATGCTTATTTTGTCATATTTTGTCAATGAAGTTTAGGAGATCAGCTACATTGCAAATCACTTGCTGCATCCATCTTTGCTGATTCTCTTGAACTACACGAGAAATGGACCATTTCTAATTGATCAAACTCTCAGCATTCTCTCTTTGCTGTATCATTGGACTCCAATTTAGCCTCTGCTTCCAGACATAAAACTGCATCCTTTGAAAAAAATTAATATCTGACAAGTCATGGGCGGTCGCTGGGAAATGGAAACAACAACATGAAAGAATCATTCACCTGTTAAATGGGTTGTTAAACACAACTACTTCCCCAATAAAATTCCACCAAGACATAAGTGCAAATAAGCGAATTAACTCTGGGTACTACTCACTAAGGAGAATGATTATACAGCAACTATTTGCCCACAGTGAAATGCATTACATATGAGAAGGTAATAAAATTCAAGTCATGTAAAAATCTGCTTTTTACCAATTATAATCCTAAATGCCTACAGAACACATTTGGCTTTGTCATCATCACTTGTAAAAGTCATACTTCATCATATACTTCTGCAGTACAGACCAGGTTATGGCTTTCCAAATACTATATAGATAGGATTTAAGTAAGAAAACTGTCAGGACACGATTTATTTTGGTAAAAGGTGGGCAAATATAGTTTAACAGGACAGGAAAGGCAACTGATGCATTGACATCACAAGTAGCAAGGTGCAGAAATCAAATATTCATTTAAGGCAGGAAACAAGTATCTTCACTGTGAAACTACTTGCTGTGAACACCAGTTAAACTTCAGTTCAAACCAAAGCCATTTTCATTGCAGACTAGAATAGCTGATTTAACAAATTCTCCCCGTTGACACTCCTGAGAATCACTGCTAACTTTCAACCATGCCTCTTTGAGCAGTTAACACCAAAAGATTTCAAGGATGCTTCCTCAAAAAAATTTTTAACTTCAAAACAACTGGTCTCTGGTATTCTTGACTTTTTTTTTCTAAGAAACAAGGCAAATCATCTACTTGGGCAGCGAATTCCACTTCTTGCTACTAATATATTTATAAAAATTCTTTTTATTGTTTTTAACATCCAAGGCCAGGTTAAGTTCTAGCTGCTGGGCCAAGACCAGGTTAAGTTCTAGCTGGGCCAAGCCTTTCTAATCTTTTCCCTACATAACTTAACTACACCTGTGTAATGTTCCTGAGTGGCCTGCCCCTTTTTCCAAAGGCCATAAACTCTCCTTTTTTCCCTGAGCTGTGACCCTATCTCTTTGTTCAGCCAGACCCGTCTTTTCCCCTGAGCTTTTAAGTCCTCCTCCTTGAAAAACACTCAGCCTTCCTGAACTCCTTTGCCCTTCAGGGCTGCCTCCCAATGGACTTTCCCAACCAGTGATCTGAACAGGCTGAAGTCCGCCTTCCGGAATTCCAAGGTGGAAGTTTTGCTAAACTCCTTCTTTACCTCTCATAATAATTGAAAACTTGACCATTTCATGGTCACTGACCCTAAGACGGCCTCCGACCACCACATCTCCCACTAGTCCCTCTCTGTGAGCGGTAGATCTACCAAGGCACCTCCTGTGGTTGGCTCACCTACAAGTGATGTCAGGAAGATATCTTCCATACACTCAAGGAACCTGTGAGCCTGCCTGCTCTCTTCTGTGTTGTATTTCCAGCAGATGTCTGGTAGGTTGAAGTCCCCAACCAGAACAAGGGCTGGCGATTGAGAGACTTCAGCCAGCCGCTTATAGAATACCTCATCTGTCTCCTCATCCTGGTTGGGTGATCTATAGCAGACTCCCAGCACAAAATCCCCTTTGTTAGCCTTCTCCTTCATCCTTACCCATAAACACTCAACTTTATCATCACTGGAATCTAGCTCTATACAAACAGAACTCTCTAATGTACAGAGCCAGACCCCCGCCTCTCCTTCCTTGCCTATCCCTCCTGAAGAGCTTATAGCCATCCATCACAGCATTCCAGTCATGATCATCATCCCACCACATTTCTGTGATGGAGACTACATCATAGCTGTCCTGCTGCACAATGGCTTCCAGCTCATCCTGTTTGTTGCCCACGCTACATGCATTAGTGTAGATGCAGTGGAGCTGGGCTCCCAATTTCACCCCCATCCCAGGCTTATTACTAGTGAGCCTGGTTTTATTCCCTGCCCCCTTCGATTCTAGTTTAAAGCCCTGTCCATGAGCTTTTCTAACTCTTGGCCTAATACCCTTTTTCCCTTTCGGGATAGGGTTTTCCCATTGTACTCAAGCAGACCTGGTGTCCTGTAAATCAAGCTATGGTCTGTGAACCCAAAGCCCTGCTGGTAGCACCAGTTACAAAGCCAGGCATTGATCTGCCTGATCTTTTTGTTTATCCAGTCATCAGTCCCCAGAACTAGAGGGACAGAAGAGAACATAATTTGTGCTCCTGAACCCTTGACTAATTGTCCCAAAGCCCTGAAATCTTTCTTCATCACCCTGAGACTTCTTCTCACTAGTTTGTCATTATCTACCTCCAAAATCAAAAGGGGGTAATAATTTGAGGGCCATATCAGGCCAGGAAGCTTCCTGGTTATATCCCTAACACAGGCCCCAGGGAGGTAGCAGACCTCCCTTTGAGAAGGGTTCGGCCTGCATATGGGACCCTCAGTTCTCCTCAGAAGGGAACGACCTATAACTATTGCCCTCCTCCTTTTCTTCACAGAGGCAGTCTTAATACACGGAGATGGCTGCTTCAGCAACTCCTTAGTTAAGCCTTTATCAGCACTTTTGATTACTTCACCCTCTATCTTTAAAGGTTTGTACCTGTGCTGTACAGGCAGGGAAGGCCTGGAGGGGACTTTCCTGCTGCCCTGAGGAGGTACCTGCTTCCACTCCCCCTCATCCTCTCCTACTTCCCTTCCTTCTGCCTGGGGACAAGAGGGCAGGGATCCTCTACCTATCATGGAGCCTCCACCTTTTTCCCTAAGGATGGCAGGACCTGGCTCTACCAATCTTTTGCATTCCCAAATAGACCTGCAAATTGACCTGCTCACAGCATACACAGGAACTGTCTTTGCTACCCTCCTGCAGAAATGACAGACATTCCATACAGCCCTTTACCTGGACAGCTGCATGTCTCTGCAGCAGGTCAGTTTGGGTCGTTTTATTCCCCTTGAGCGCAGCTCCGGACCGAGTAGAGACCATCCTGGATGTCTTCTTTCTACTAAGACTAGCCTGCCCGCTCCCCCTTGCGCTCACCTGTCACAGCACACTCTAGACAGGCGATAGCTGCTGCCGCGCCGCCGACCAACCTTCCCTCAGCTCGCCGCCGACCCACTGTCTGCTCTGGCCGCCTTTAAATTCCCGCGCGACTCCTGGTCACGCCCCCTCCGCGCCTGATTGGCTGCCGCGGACTTCCTGGTTCCGGCTGGGGCTGTGAGTGGGGGTCCCTGAGCTGGGGACCGACCCCTCTGCACAGCAACCTCTGGACCTCACCTCGGGCTCGCCGCCGCGCAGGTTTTTCATAAAACCTGTTCTTATTTTCCCTTCTCTCCAGTTTTACCTACTGTACCACCACCCTTTCCAAACTATCAAATAGCATATAACATAGGAACCAGTTTACTGGTTCTCACCTCCAGCCAACCGCTTGTTTACAACACTTGTCAACAACTGGAGCTTCGCCTTCCGCTATTTCTTTCAAAAAATAAAAAGTTTTCCTTACCTTAGGCAATCCACATCAGCGCCACTTGTCACTGTCTCAGACCAGGCAAAGAGCCAATTATAAACCACATTAGTGTCAGAAATACGTACAAAACCACATTGATTGGTACAAGTCCAGCACAGAGAAGGCTTGAGTTACCAGGCTTCTGCAGGCACCCGGTTATTTTGAAAGTAGTTCAAATAACCTTGCAGCTACTATTTGTTCTGTGTCCTCCTAAGGGAATTGGCACAGCATAGCTCACACTGATTTCACACCTCAGCTTTGTGTGAATTCTCATCGTAGGGGTTCAGCTGTCTGTGATCCAAGGCCTAGTTTTGACACAGCAGAACTGCATAACCTTGGATGAAACTTCTCAGGAAACTGCCAGCTTGCAAGAAAGCTGTGTGACAATAGTTAGACTAGAGCCATGATAGATAAGAACAGTAAATGTTCAGCTAGACACAAGATCCTTGAAACATAGGCTGTTAACAGTTCAAGGACTCAATAAAAAAACCCAACCAAAACCCTAAGAAAATCTATGAGAACTATAGTGAAAAAAACAGGGAGTCAGAATATAGCAACTCGGCAACACTGAGAATCAGTCCATCCAAGACACAACAGAAGTCAACCTTCCCTAGCACTGATGACTGCCAAGCCAGCAACGGTGCCAGAAAAGGTGAATGAAGCCACACTTGGAGTGCTGTGTCCAGTTCTGGGCTCTTCAGTACAAAAGCAACATGGACATAGGAAAAAGAATCCAGCAAAGGACCACTAGGATGATGAAGAGACTGGAGCACCTCACATAAAAGGCAAGGCTGAGAGAGCTGGGACTGTTCAGCCTGGAGAAGAGAAGGCTTGGGGGGATCTTATCAACATATACAAATACCTGAAGGGAGGGTGCACAGAGGTTAGAGCCAGGCTCCTTCCAGTGGGGTGCAATGACAGGACCAGACATGACGGGCACAAACTTAACCACAGGATGTTCCCTCTGAACATCAGGAAACACTTTTTCACAGGGAGAGTGACCAAGCACTAGGCACAGGTTGCCCAGGGAAGTTGTGGAGTCTGCCTCCTTGGAGAAATTCAGAAAGTCTAGACCCATTCCTGGACAACCGTCTCTAAGTGGCCTTGCCCTCCAGAGGTTCCTTCCAAGCCTTGCTGTTCCGTGAAGCAGGTTTCTGGTTGGAGGCCATATGTCAATGCTTTGCCTCGTTGCTCACTAATACCAGTTATCTATCACATATCTCAGTCAACAAATAACTAGTTTAAAGTTACATATATCTTATTTCATAGTCTGTTCACTCTGTACTGTGCATAAAGAAAGTGACCAAGAGAGAGCATTACAGCTAACTGCGTTAGCTTTTCCCCACGGGGGCAGTTAACAAGGTCTGCATCTAACAGGATCTATGCTGCTGACCAGCACACTCCATTAAAATTCTACTGTTACAAATGCACTAATGAAATAAGAAAGTCTTAGTTCATAAGAAGTCCCTACAAACTAGACATTTTATCTTTGTGTGCAAAAACTGGAATACCATCTCTCCCTTATCAATCCATTGAAGACATTTAAGAATTAATCATCTAAATGCTACTTCTCCAGTAAAATTCTCACTGTAATCAATTTTATTCATGTTGCAGTTATACTTATTTATCAAACTGTTTTGAGTTGGAGTGAAAGCGTTACATCAGCTTATTCAGGTCTATCTTGTGTTATCTCTTCCTTGGGTCCACAGTTGAACATAGTCCACCTATAAAAAGGACTAATAAAATTCCATCCAAAAAAAGATTTTCCTGTATAATTAGTCCCTTTCATATCATTCTTGGCACTTATAATAATTACAGAAGTGAGACAATATTCAATTCAATACTAAGGGATAATGTCAGAAAAACATTTGTTTAAACATTTTCCTATGCCCTTTTGTGCATACTTTGTTCTAAATCAGCCATTCATTACAATTCCACGTTCAGAGAGATGAGGGTTTAGTATCTTGTTTCTAATTATAAGCTACATCTGACATTTTAAGCCGCAGCTACAAATGCATATGACAAACATTTATGTTGAAGGGCTAGACGATGAAGCTCCAGAAGAGGTACACACAAGGTATCTGAGCTTGTGAAGAGAAAGTTACTTTCAAATATAGTTCACCAGCTTCCCCAGTTCTGACTGCTCTATAGTCTGACAGCAAATTCTTTCTTCTTGAAACCAAGATTGTGATAGGTATGAAGAAAAAAACCTTATGCTGTCCTTTTTCCTACAAGTTGCATGTGAGCTTTCATGATATCAAATCAAAGTTGACATAAATATTTATTTGGAATCTCTATCAGGTTAGCATGGCTAACAATGAGAAGCAAAATTAAAATTACTCAAGCAGTATTTAATCTAGATGAAAAGACAAAAGGGTTTTCCTAAATTCAGAGAAAACTATATGTGCCTTAAAAGTTTCTGCTTGCTTTTTTTATGCTTGCCTATGGCAAAGTTCCCTCTGTAGCGTCAGCCCCAAAACACAGGATGACGTATTTTATATATCTGCAAAATACCCAAAACCCAAGCTGTAGCATAGCAAACCTTCTTCTGCTTCTTCCACACAAGTGAAGGTGAGCCTCAGCCCAGAGCATTAACACAAGTTTAAGACTGAAGGCCGTTCTACAAGTTCAAACAGAACATACCCAGGCATTTACAAGCTGCCTGCAATCCTTCACAGGGAACTGGACACTACTTAAAGCTCTCTGACAGACAGGCTAGTCCAATCTCCTGTTTCCCCTTCTCTTATTCTTCTCTTCTTCATCTATACACTAATTCCATACAAATATTTTCATAGATCCCCCCCACCCCCCATTTCTTTGATCACTATGCAAAGCTGAGCCTATCTGGCCAAACCTCTGGCAAGATCTCCAAGTAATTTTCAGTCTTCTTCACTGAACCTTAATTATCCCATTAAGCTTTCACTGTAAATTAACAGTCAAGTAACAACATCTGCTTATATCTGTTACCAACACATGATGTACCAAGGCAACATTTGCACCAGGAATATACAAATGATGTGCAACTCCCTCAACTCGAAAATGCAATGGTAACAGCAGCAGTAATTAGCATAAAACCAAATAAGAACCAGCTGTCTACATTACTTTGCACACTGTTAGCTGGGGGTTATTCATTTGTACACATTTCCAAGGCACTGACAGATTACTGGAGTTGACATCAAAGTGCCATCACTTACAGCCCTCACATAAGTGCACAGATATTATCTTACTGTAGATTTTCACAAAATATTTTTTAATTCAACAAGCCAGTTCTGCATGCATCAGAATATCCAGTTGCTTATTGACAGAATCCTTCTAGGTAGCAACTAACGTATTAACAACCTCAGTCCTTCGCATTATGCTGAGCAACAGTGACAAGCGTTACTAAAGACAACGATCTCACCTGAAGGCATTGGACAAATGTAATGCAAGAGGAGAAACACTCTTAAGTGAACAGACAATCAAAAAAGAGTTATAAATTCATTCCAAATACTACCCATATGCAAGCTGCACCCCATGGCCAAATGATTGGCTTTTGCCACCTCTGAGAAGGGTGTCTTGCCCTCTCCAGATGTACAATGAAAGCCTGTCTTGCTGCCTGATGACTGACAATCCAAATAACATTTAGTGATCATAGTAAATAATTCACTGAAGGAAATTACAGCAGGCAGTAGATCAACAGGCATGGAGTAACTGCACAGGTATCACACCAGAGCAGTTCCACAGCTCACAACCCTTTCCACCAAGAAAAGTTTTCTTGCCTAAGGCACATCCTTTTCCATTTGTCCACTGTTCAAGGGAATCTTACTCCATACTACCCCACCTCTCTGTAACAGCCGCTTATGGACTTTGCTGATCGATGAATGACACTCATTAGCTAATTAAATGCTGTAGGTACTCCCTATGTCAGTCATGCCTCTGTTAAAAATAAATGAGGAATCACAGTCACATGGGTAGCTAAAGACAGAAATCACAGCTCTAGCCACAAAAGGCCAAGGATCTGTCCAAGGATCCTCTTAGCACCACATCCTGAGGTGCTTTTTGTGCTCCCTTCTGTCACACTACAAAAAAAAAACCAAACAAAAAAAAAACCAAAAAAAAAAAACTGGCAGCCATTTCATTTCCAGCTTTGGAGGGCCTGGGCTGGAAAAGTAGGAAAGGTTAGTGGTAGGAAGATGCTGGGAAGGCCAGAGAGGCAACAAGCTAAGTTAGGAGAGAGAACTCCTCCTGGCCAGGAAAGATCCTATAACATAACCATGACCACAAGCAAAGGACTTCGTTGTGGAAGGACTTACGCTGCAGCAGCATTTGCCTTGCCTTATGCCCCCCTTCCAGCAGCTTGCCCACCGCTTGCTCTCTGTGGGAACAAGCCAGAGTGCTCAGATACTCTCTCCCCAGGGCCCTGCGACACCAGGCTGCTTCGTATCAGGATATGCAGCAAAATTCACCTGAACGCAACTTGGAAGCAGATCACTTCAATTGCATGACACCACTTTGGGGACCACCTACACACTGCACTTTGGGTTTCAGTTGAGTTCACCTCGCTATTGTCAGTGGAGCCAAAACCAACATAACGCAGCCCGTCCCTGCGAACAGGAGGACGCCCAGGCTGGTGATCGGATGGGGTAAATCAGGACCGATGTGGCCGCTCCGCAAGGCAGCCGGGATGCCCTGGGGAAGAGCGGGGGGCGCCGGGCGCGCCCCCGCCCGCCAATCGCGCCGCCGAGCTCCGCCGCTCCTCGGGCGCCCCCTGGCGGCCCCGCGGCCCCCTGCCGATGGGGCAGGGGGACAGCCCGCCCGGCCCCGCTGATGCCCCTCCGCTCCCGGCCCGCGGCGCCGCCGCTGCCCTCCGAGGTGTCTCGGGCTGATTAATCGCAGGAAGAGATGCGATTAACGTGCGTGCCGGCAGAGAGGGTGGTCGGTACCGGGACTGCACAACCCCCGCGGGTTGCCGTACTTAGCGCTAGCCCCGCTTAGCAAACCAGCATCACAGGGTTGCCACAAAAGTGTTAGTTATTAGGCAAATCCCATCGTTTCTGCAGGGCACTGGTGGAAGTCCCAAGGCAGTTTAATTGGGCTTACCCTGGGTACAGTCAGTTTCTTAAGGAGATCAATGGGAATTGGGCCATTTACTGCATCAGTCTTCACCCGGTATTTGAACATCTTAAGAAAAATGGATAAGTCCTGCTAAGATTTCCCAGCAAAGCCTGAATTAAGCCGCTTACAATGTTATGTTTCCGTTCTCATGTGATAGCACATACAATCCCTCTCCTAATTCACTTCTGCAGTTCGGGTGGTCTCCAAACACCTGCACTGAAACGCGTAGCGAGCGCTTTTCCCCGCACTGTACTCAGCTGGAGCAGACTTGGTAGGTACAGTATTTCTGCAGGCTCACAGCTGTGATTCAGCAAACCACTCAAGCTTATTCACCAAAACACTTTGGCATGTGTTAGGTTTTTAAGCATGCACGTATCTCCCCTTGTCTCTGTAGCTTTTTCTAGGGCACAAATGCCACTTTAAACAACTTACCTCTCTTTGAGGATCAGGGCTGTTTAAGGACATGCACACCACCTTGAAGAAGAATGTTCCTAAACCAGAGCTAGAAGGCACCTTCACAGCTGCACAGCATTTGCAGCAGCAAATAGAAGCAAATTAACACCACCTCTTTTTGTTAATTTGCAGCAAACATAGAAACAACAATTGGCTGATTAACAGGAGACACATGAGGGTCTTCAGGTACTCAAATGTGAGTCTACACAGTATGAATGTCTCTCCCTGCCAAGAGCCAGCATCAGTGTCACATGCAACCGAACCAGCAAAGGATGCTTCAGTTCCAAGTTTTTTGTCTGTTTTGCAGACAAAAGCAGAGCCCCTACAAGCAGCATGTCTTGCTATACAGAGGATCTGCTGCTGGGCACCTTCTAAAAAAACCCCTAAAACTACTTAGCCACTCTCTAAAATTGCACACTGCAGTTTTTAAGAGCAAAAATGGACTTAATTTTGAGTCACAAATACTAAAACCCCAAATTTACCACTTTCACAGCAACCTCAGCACAGCTCTAGGTTGGCATGTATTGTTAATCCTCAAGTCAGAAATTCCTGCTTGCTTGAAGTCACCTTTCCGATGAAGTAAAATACAACAGGTTACATTAAATTTTAGCTTAGATATTTATGTGAAGTGTTGCTGACTAACGGCTGCATCAGGAACCATGATGTTGACTGCTGGTATTCAGATTCCCCATATTCAAATCCCCCACTCTAACAATCCATTAACAGAGTGTTGCTTTTGCATGGAGTCTACTAGATAATTTTAAAACGTTAAAATAACAAACCTAGGAAAATGGAAGCTATGACAGCACAATGAAATACCAATGCCTACCAAACACCATATGTGTGCAAACACAGAGAAAGCCATATAATAGAAAAACACTTCTTAAACTTTGACCACTGTCAGCCGACTATTAGATGCAATAAGTAGAAATATCATTATTTTATAGCATAATTCAAACAATCAATAGCAAACATGGCGAACAGTCCAGGCAGGATTGCCAGTCTAGAGCTTTCTCCATCTGGATTCAACTTCTTGCTCTTTTAGATTTCTCGAGTGACTTGGAAAGGCACTTAGTCTCTCCTCATCCTTGGTACTTTCCTATCCCACCTCTATGAAGACAAATGAGCAAAATTGTGATATATGGGCAATAGCTGCCATATAAACGTGTCCTGTAAAGCAGGACTGAACACACACCACCACAAAGCATACTCCATTAGGTGTTCTGTGCCTGGAGAGCTCCAAGCATTGGCATGCTTCTAAGAAGATAGTTTTTCCATCCAAGGTGTAAACACACAATCTTATGAGTAGAATTAGTCCACGATAATTCACCTCACTTGAGTCTTTTAAACTGGGGTACATTTAAAAGCACCCTATTTTAGAAGAATCTCTCCCCAAGATTAGAAGGACAGTGAGGCATGATAGCCCAGCTACACAAACTGGTAATGTTCTTCACACGCATATTAAGAATATTTTTTAATATTAACAAGATTTCCTGAATACTTTTAGTGCTACATAATTTGTTTCCTACCGTCCTAGCCCAGGAAAACTGTTAAGCATATTCTTGAGTTTTTCCATGGACTTATCCTTAAGGATAGTAAGTATTCAGTCCTCCAGTGTGGCCACGAGATTAGCAGTACCAAAACGTGTATCTGCAGACACGCATTTTTTACATGCATCTATTTGTACCAGATCATGGTCTCAGTTTGGGAACACCAGTGCTGAAGAACCAAAATTAGTGAGAGTTACACTGGTACGCCCTAGTTCAGAAACACTACCTGTTTTTTTACATCTAAACCCAACTGCCCCAAACAAACCTTGCCCCAGCAAGAATTATTTTAAGACTATTTGAAACTTTTGAATAACATGCATTTGAAGTCCACAGACCACAATACAACACCTTTTTCTCACTCAAAGAGCTAGATCGATCAGATTTTTGCCTCCTGAATTTTCAAGGACCCAAGAACAAACTCAAGAAATGCCATCCCAAAGGAGTATTCTCATCTGAAAGTAACGGCACGAAGTGTTGGGTTTTGTTTGTTCCGCCTTCCCAAGTCTACTCCTATATTGCAGCTATCTGAAGTGCAAGAAAGTTTCCATTTTATTTTACTTACTTTCACACCTTTAAAAAAAGCAATTTGATAGCAACATTTGCAGTCGCAGCAACAAAAGTTCCACGAATAATTGACTAGAATCCAAAATCAGCTATTTTAGGAATACAGAAAAAACAGATCAGCAATAACTGAATGGTCAGTTCACATGTGGAAATTGCAACCTACAAGCTTTTCTGTGATCTATTCTCTGTTTTCTTTAACAGTTCTGCATAATCACATCAGAAAGCATGCTCTTTAAGAGGGACACTATAGTTACATGCATGCCTGTGCATCTTTACTACAGCTGGGTCCCTGGTTCTTAACAAGGGCTTCTAAGGTTCAACTCCAACAGCAGCAATAAGGGATAAAATGCATTCAGGATGAAGACAATTGACTTTGCCTGGCACTGCCACCAAAACACACGGAGCATTTCTAAATTTCAATCACTATCTCCAATGGCTGTCACCCATTTCTCAGTTTAACCAACAGGTTTATTCTTCTTTAAGGCAGGTAAAACAGTCCTCCTGCTCCCTCAGACACGTCAAGTGGAGAGGGCTGACTTCTTTAAGCTGAGAACAGAAACTATTTGACTTAAAGGTGTTTCAACTGGACTAGTGGAAATGAGCCCGATGCAAAGTTATCTAAGGGAGCCCACACTGCACATCCACAGCCAGTTGTGTAACGAACCTCAGGGTGATTTTACAGGTTTTAATCAGGCAAAACTCCCCACTGATTTCCACGAGGGAGCTCTAATCAATCAAAAGCTGCAAGAACAGGATCCGGTTTTCTCTCTATTTTAAGCTTAGGAGAACATCAGACTATGTGAACTCAGCAAGTCCGTAACTCTGGCTTTAATGACACAGGGAATCTGTCCTGCGTGTACCAGCCACTGAAACTGATCTCATCCTTACCCTGCCTTTGGTAGAGCACAACAAGAAAAAAACAAAAACCAACCCAAAACCAGTAAGAGAGACCTGATATAAACCAGTTTCACGACTAACGGACCTGCACTCCGGCTGCGACCTTCGTGGGACAGCTGAAAGAAAAGACGGCCGGGGCGGTGGGCGATCCGCGGCTCTTTAAGCCAACTCCACCACCTCAGGGTAAAGGGGGAAGGAAGACCAGCGTCCCCGCTCGGGTTCCTCCACGAAGTTGCGTCCCTCCCCGCAGACCGCCGGGGAGCTGCCCGCCACCGGCGGCGACAGGAGCCTCTCGCGGTAAAGCGCACAAGCCAGCGGAGGGGACCGGCTCCCTCCCCGCGGCGGTGCCCGCCGAAATGGCAGCGGGGAGACCCGAGCCGTGCTGAGGGGAAGGGGAGGAGGGCGGGCTGCGAGGCACCCGCTGCACGTGCGCCCCGCTTCGCGCCCCTCACCAACGGCCGCCGCCTCGCGCCCTAACCGACACCAACGGCCGGAGCGCCCGGCTGAAGTCTCGCGCCGCTACCCACACCCGCGCCCGGCTGAAGCCTCGCGCCGCTACCCACACCCGCGCCCGTCCCGCCCGCTCCACAACTTCTCCTCCGGGGCGCTGCCCGCCCCTACCTACCTACCTACCTGCCTGCCGGCCTGCCTGGCGGCGGCGGGTCCCTCTCAGCGGCTTGCGGGAGGACAGGAGCGCTGTCCCTCCGGCGGGGCGAGCCCCATGTGAAGAGGAGCGAGGGAGCCCGGCGGCTCCACCGCCGCCGCCGAGGGGAGGGGACGAAGGGAGGAGGCGGGCGCGCCTTGACGCGCCGGGCGCTTCCCCCCCTCAACCCCCGCGCTCGGAGCCGCCCCAGCCCCGGTGGTGCCGGAGCCGCCGAGCCCGCGGCAGCGCCCCCTGGGGGCCTCGGCGGGGACGGAGCCTCCCTCGCCCGGCGAGCGGGTGCCCGGGGTGGGCCTGTGCTGGCCCATCTCCCGCGGCCGCAGAGGAAAGCAGCCCGGGCTGGCCATGCCGTGGGGCTACAGCAGGGGTGGTGGTGGTGGAGATGTTCCTGGGTCTCTGTTTTACACATCTCTGCCCTCCCAGCCGGGAGCACCAGGTCCCTCTGTGGGGCTGTTTTGGCTAACCCGATCACCAGGTGAAGAATTCCATGGTTAACTTAGGCCAACGAGCATGTCCAGTGAGCCTGCTGGTTCAAGTCAAGCACCTGGGCTGTAACATCCATATTCTGGGAAGTGGTGCCAACGCATCAGGGCCCACAGGCCAGGGAAGCAGCAAGAAAGAGCAGGTTCGGCTGGTTGCTGAGGGGCTACTGCTCCTCTGGGCATTGGGGCTCTCACTGATTGTATGATGCCTCCCTGGATGTCATAGAATCATAGAATGGTTAGAGTTGGAAAGGACCTTAAAGATCATCAAGTTCCAACCCCCCTGCGTGGGCAGGGACACCTCCCAGCAGACCAGGTTGCTCAAAGCCCCATCCAGCCTGGCCTTGAACACCTCCAGGGATGGGGCATCCACAGCTTCTCTGGGAAACCTGTTCCAGTGCCTCACCACCCTCACAGGAAAAAATTTCTTCCTAATATCTCATCTAAATCTCCCCTCTTCCAATTTAAAATCATTACTCAATGTCCTGTCACTATACTTCCTGAGAAAGAGTCCCTCTCTGTCTCTCCCTAACAGGGAAAAGGGATAGGATGGCGCCAACTAAGCAAAGAGTTCTTACAGTAAAAACACAGCACAAGGACTTGGGGTACCAGAATCTGGTGTTTGACTTTGCCCACCCATAGCAGCCACCCCATTCTTGATCAGCTGTGGCAATGCCAAAGTGTGTTATTGTGAAAAGTCTGCCTGGCTTCACAGAAATCCTCAGATTACGCAGGGAATTGGATTTGCACTTGGCAGCAGAACACGTACCTAAATGTTTGTAGAATGTAGCAACTTTATGCCATAGCTCCCCATCTGTATAATCTCGTTTCCTCTCTCTACCTCACAAGAATCTGATGAAGATAAATTGATAAACCTCTCTGAGGCATACCAATGTGAGAATGATGGAGCTCCTGGAGCACATGCGCTGAGAGAGAGATGCTGCAGTTGCATCCCAACCTCGCCAAATAGGCATAAAGATAATATACACAAAACATTTTGAAAGGAAGATTTCTCCAGTGATGTAAATTTTCAAGGAAAGGAGCACAAAACAGAAACATACCAGTCTTACACGGTGGACTTGATGTCAGGGGTCTGCTGAGCTGGCAGATCCTGGACTGCGGCTCCCAAGCACTGTAAGGTATGAAACGGAGAGCAGGCGATCAAACACATTCACTAGCCCTAACCAGGAACATTTACCACAAATCTTTCAAATTAAAAGTGATAACAACCGCTACTTGGGGTGTAGCTGAAATCATCTGCCAGAAAGCCCTGACCCTTTAGTTAGAGACTTTAACATCATCCTGCCACACAGGTTAGAAATATACACGGCATATGTTTCACAGTGCAAAGTGCAAATAAAAAGCAGCATTTTACTGAGCATATTATGCAAAAATATTGCTGATCAGTAAGTTGCAGCATTAAAATCAAAGATTCTATTTATGCATCTGCAGAAATAAACTTAACTTACTTTTATAGTACAATGAGATTTACACAAAACTCCTCTAAATATAATGTACTGTCATAAACAGTATGACTTCCCTTGTTTTTTCTGATTACCTCTTCTCTGTTACTATTTTTGTAAAAGTAAAGCTGTTATTTTTGTCCTTATGCACCCAGTGCACAACAGCCTAACTGCAGAACTAACCAACTTCTCCAGAAAGCCAAGGTTTCCCTCAGTTTTACTCAGCTCTCACAAACCTTTTAGCTTAATAACAGGAGGGCCGTATCGCGCTGAAATACCTGGGTGAAGCCCCCCAGGGGAAACCCGTGTAACAGTACAAAGCCATCCCAGAATAACTCTTGGGCGAATCTGCTCGCCTTCCAGGCTGTGCGTGCCGTGTCATAGCTGGGAGCTGCGACAACACACTGGATCTGCTTCCTGCTAACAGGACACCAGCCTCTCCGCACACCAGGACGTCGGATGTTTGGCTCGGCTCTCCAGAAAACAGCAAGGCGGCCAGGATGCCCTGCAGGGACGTGGGAGACCTCACACGTCTGTGGCTTTGGCGAGATTTTCACAAAACATATTTGCGGTCTAGCTGTAGATCGGAGCCTGCCACTCGGGTAACCTACAGTAGGGGACTGTGAGAGGAATGAGCAGGATCCAACCACCACCTGCACTTAGCTGCCTCCTGATGAACACGAAGTGTGAGATTTCTATTCTCTTATCTTACGTGCCAGCACTCAAATCATACTTCCCATTCTGAGGCGCGGATAGCATAAGGGCCTTGAATGCCACCCTGTCGTTATGTGCCCACGCAGCTACATGCCTTTACATTTCCTCTGCTTGCTAATATTACCTGCTAGTAGTCTCCTGCTGGAATTGCTAAAGCACCCTTAATAGGACAGAGAGCCGCTGTGAAGTAGGACCAAACTGCTGAAAGTACCTGCGTCCTCCGGTGGGTGGCATCAGAATATCTTCAGTGGACCAAAGCTTGCTTGGGAAAGGGCGGAGATGATATTCCAGCTTGCCAACAGCCAGTATCATTACAGTGTAAATCCTGCTTTTGCTAAGAAGCTCACATAAACCAGTAGATCTTTAAATTAAATGAACGATTTAAAGCAGTAAGAATTATTTATCACTCCATCAGCCCTTTTAATTCTATCACACCTTGCGCCCGTGTCTCGTACCCGTTGCAGTTATCACAGGAGGAGGATGCAAACGCATGATTAAACCTCTCAGCTTCTGCAACTTTGGAAAAAAATCAGAACTTTAACACCACCCAGAGTACTTTCATATATTTCATGTAGGTCTCAATAACACAGTTACAAACTGATGAACACAAGGGAATCACCACAGTCATCCAATAGGACACAGAAGTGTAAGCGCAGGCCAGGGTATCAGAGGCTACAGATTTATGGTCTCCACTTGTAACCTAAGGAGAGTTGTTCTGCGTTTCAAAATTGTCATGTTACAACTCTCATGCTTATTTCTGGTAGCTGTATGGATCAGCGGAGACCTTATTATACTGAGACAAGTCAGTGCACACTCCCAAGCTGAAATACATTCTTAAACACTGAAGTGATAAGGTCCAAAGCTCTACAGGTGTAACTGCTGAGCAAATGACTGCCTGCCTTACCTGCACAGGATCACACAGCCAAGGTTTTGTAGGGCTATGAAAGATGAGAATACAAAGCTCATTCTTATGTGGATTTTAGAATGCTTTCTTCAGAATGTGAGAGTGCATGGTACTGTTCAGATGCCCATATCACTAAATCGTGCAGCCTGAGTTTACAATAAAGCTTAATCAATTTACGCTCAGCAACCAGTTGTATATGGGGAAAACAGGAGCTTCAAAAATACATCAGGAAATTTTTTTTCTTTTTTTTTTTCTTCCCATACTTTAAGAGCATTTTAACTAATACAAGTTGGTGTTTGTTGGTTTTGCAAGCGTTGGTCTGCTTACCTAACATTTATACCTGCATTTTCTATCAGACTTGTACCAGATTTTGCTTAGCAACTTCACTGACATTGTGCTTGCAATGTCAAGAAGGCCTGGATTACTTGCATTAGGGACCAAATACTTGATCTCCTCAATGACTCATAAGGCAAGAGCCCTTTGTTTTAAAGCTTAGGTATGTGAAAGAAAGCTGAGGTTCAAGTTATCCACCTTCTGAAAAGCGGGTTCTTTCAGAGTGTTTCCAGGATCAGAAGTCCTATGTGCTGCCCTAAAACTCATCTCTGATCTATGCTGATAGAGGGTCAATGCCAGTTTTCCTTCTCCTCACATGAATTTATTCTTAATGCAGTTATTATTGCAAAAAAGTAAGATTTGTTCTCCTGAAATTTAGAGTTATGAATCTGTGTGTACAAATCATCATCATGAGTAGGTAGCACAGAGACTGGGTGTTTTTTTCTTGTCAGCAGTGATGCTATTCTTAGTTTTGTATGTGGTCCTTATCTGTGTCATAGATAGGCACAAATAGATACACATTGGCAGCTTTGATAATATTCAGAGAGGAACTGATCTCCCAGTCCAGGAAATTAGCCTAAGACTCTCATCATTTTGGCAGCAGAATTTTAACCAGCAGTTCCTGAGAGCTTCTGCCAGCACATCATTGCCTTTAGACGACTCAGAGCTACTAAACATATTAGAGAAAATTCAAATGACATGGGAATTATTAAAAAAAAAAAAAAACAACCAACAAAAAAACATCCCACAAAACAAACAAAAACCCCACAACCCACCACATTAAAAACCCCAACAACAGCTGGGCCTAAGGCCATAGCTTTGGATCCCAATGGTTATACAAATCAACTAGGCACATTCATGATGTGTGGCAGGATCTGAACACTTACACTGGATCATCCTCTTGGCTTCAATCTTTAATTAGTCTGAGACCCCTTATCATAGCTTTGTGGCACCAAATAGCCATAAAGTTGATGCCACTGCTGTCAGGAGTATGTGGTACTGAGTAATATGACAGAGGAGAGGGTACACATTAGCCTAAAGGCAAGCACCATGCTTTCTAGCAAATCTCCTTTGATCCTACTAAGTGATACCATCTCTTGCTGCCTGCCACTGCTGTAAGGAGTCTGGGCAGTGCCCAGCAGCTCCCAGGAGACAACAGTTATCCCAAGCCAGACAACCACAAGCAGTAACTGATGCAAATATTGATGTCAATGACTTGGCAAGATTCTGTTATCTTCAGTGTCACCTGCTGAGCTATCTGACATCTCTGGGAAGCAACACCAAGTGGAAGAATGGGAAAAAGACAAAAATATCCTTGTTTCTCTAAGAAAGATTCACATATTGAAGAAAGTTATTTTTAAAAGGAAGATAATCAAAGAAAGTGATACAGGTTGAAGAGAGATGGGTTCTGAGATACAAAAAATTAGCTTCAGGTTTTCCTGCTCAACTTGCTAATGTGCCCCCAAGGCCATTTTGCCAGGGGTGGTACTGTTACCCTTCTCCAGAGTATGCATCCCTGTTGTGCAGTCTCACAGGGCCAGCTCTGCTTAGTGACATCAAGTCAATCAACAAAGAAGACAATAAAAGTAATCCTACTTCTGAATAAAAGCATTTGTCACTGCCCAAAACTTAACAAAGGAAAATCCTCCCTCATCGTCCCCAGAAAAGTCACAGGAAATTTCGGTGACAGGGGCCACCAGTGATGCCAGAGAACATCTCTGGGCTTGTCGCAATGCAATTCATCTGCAACTGTAAGCGGACTGAAATGTGGAGCTTGTGGCAATTGTGCTTCTACCTCTGGGGTTTAGGTCTTTAGTTCTACCGATCTCAATACCTGTCTGTGCGGTTCTGGCCTGAAGGCTTTACTTGCTGGTTTATTTATGAAGAGCCATATAGCTCAGCAGAGGTCAGGGTAAGCAGCCAACCAAGCACTTGGCACAACTCGTGGAACTTGTGGCCATGCTCAGACTTAGCACTGCTTAAAACAAATGAGTTCATTACAGAAGGGAACCTATAACTCCCCTGTATAACCATATTCAAAACGCATTTGGCTGAAGCTACTTTAATTTCATTCTAATTAGAGATCACAGAGATGCATTTCACAATGAGGCAATGCTAAGTGCCCTACTTATGTACGTGTCACACTGGTACCATACTCCGTATCTTTCATGAATCTTCACATTACCAGACAAGTAGTTAGGAGAGGCTGTACCTCTCTGTCACTACAGTACCACTATTTTGGCTCCATTTAACCCTATATGGATTTTCAAGGCCAGCACAAGTAGCCAATATGACCTTTCACTGGCCAGTGAACTGGTAAGACCTACCCAGCATGTAGGATGCTGTCGTGGCATCTGACAGCACTGCAAATAGGCATCGGTCAGAGTGTCACCCACGTAGTGACAAGGGAAGGAGGATGCAAGACCACAGTGCATGCAAGGAAGCTGTTTGCAACCTTTTTTGTTATATCTGAATTTAATGTGGGGGAATTTAAAAGACATTTAAACTGTAAACTGGCTATATGAAGATCACAGAAAAGTGAAAACTGAAGACAGATCACAGCATCTAGACAGAGAGATACTGTTTTAAAATGACAATGTGTTATTTAAGAAAGTTTTGTTTATAGGAATGGTAGAACTGAGAGGAATTACAGTAGGCCTCATCTAATATACTTTGGTGATGGTTTGGCAAGGATACGCTAAACACTTTGAATCAAGAGTCTTAACAGTCAATTCTCATGTTTCTCTTTCCAGCCTCTTCTGTGTTTTGGCAGCCCATAATATTTTTAATGTGCCCCCTCCACTCCCACCAGCGCAAAGCAGGGAATGAGAAAAGGTCACAATCTATAACAAGCTGACAATAATTGGTCAATTGTAGTCTTTTTTTTTTTTTTTCTGAATGAAACATAACATTTCACCTAGAAATAAAGATTCAGTTTACCTGCGGTTTGTTTACCCATGAGTTAAGAAAGGGCAAAGATTACGCTCGGTGCAACACTTTGGCCATGCTGTTGCCGAAATGTGCTCAGTCGTTTGCCGTTCTGGTTACCTCTTGAAAGATTTTTAGCTACTGCATAGCATGTGCATTTCTATCACTGTCAAATAGCAATTGATTGTGCCAACCTCATGCTATTTCCCTTGGAATAGAAAACTCTAAAGCTTGTTTAACTGTAAGTGTCTGTTGCTTTCTCTCACAATTGGTTGAGAGAGAGAAAAAGCATCTTTTGTTAGAAATAATGATTTGCTTAAAAACACCCAGCTCCTTTTGTGCTGAAGTTCCACACGCAGTAGGAGACTATTTCAGTGTTTCAGTAATAAAATGTCCCCACTGTCAGGGTCAGGGGTGTTTCTTACAAGGTACCATGGTTCCTGGCAACACTTACAGCTTTCATATCTCAGAACATATTAAATACCCCATATTCCCTGTATCCTACAGATAGTGATTTTTATTATTTTTATGAGAATACAAATAAGAAGGTACTGCGCTAAATGGGAATTTACCAATAAAAATGTATTCAAATTCCTTCAATATCTTGTTATTGTCATCATATAAAGTCACCATTAAGACAGTTCTCTATAATAAGGTAGTACTCTATGAAGGTAAAATCAGTTTTTCACTGTCACAACAGAAAACTCCTCTTACGCATATCCACTAAGCACAAAGAGGAAAAGCTTAAGTTTAGTATATTCTGATACAAAGTGAAGTCCCCTAATTGCTCTGTATAGTGTTTAACAGAGAAAGGGGACATCTTAATGTAGCTGATGAATTCTAATTTTATTAATAAGATTCTTTAGTATTTCACTGCAGAAAAATGTTAATCTGACTTCTTCCTATATTCTTTTATTATTTTTTGTTTTAAGTCAGAAGCAGCTCTCCTACACCAAAATTTCCTGTAGTGCAACTTTCCTGTAGTCATGCGATTAAGTATGTGATTAATTATTAAGTCATGCAATTAATTGCCTTCTTTTTAGCAATAATGATTATGGAAACCATTGCTTCCATCTTCTTACCCTTCACTGTGGAAAGCCAGTTGTGATCCAGAGCCTGTCAAGGTGTTACTCTGAACAGAAGTGTTGGCTTCACTACTGGAGGAGAAGGAAGAACATCCTTGTATATTTTCTTTCTCTCATGGGCGAAGCCAGAAAGTCTTTTGAGATTCCCTGCAAAGCAGATGGGGATGTATGGAGAAGAACATCATTTTATCAACAACCCTTGCAAAGCAATTAAAGAAACAGAATTATATTCACCAGTGTCTGGCTGTGAGCACTCACAGACTAGTTACAATGACATCTCTCTTTCTGCTTCTTTCAATAGTTGACCCAGAAGCAGCCACAGCCTGGTTTTCATTTCTGTATTGTGCAACGGTATCAGTGTGTTCACCTGCAATGTTGTTATTATTACACATGGCTGCTTCTGCTCTTCGCCCCTCAGGCTTTAAAGAGGCTGACTAGTGGTGACCTGAAACAGGTAAAAGAAGGCTGTAGGAGGAGTAGCTGAATGGACAGCTACTGTTGTTTCTGCTCTCCTAGCAACAGAAGTGTCTTAAACAGGTGTGAGCAATGGAAATCCAAGCAGAATATAAAAAATATCCTGAGTGAAACCAGAATAAAGTGACCCTTACAGAGGGATTCTTGCCCCATCAGCTTACAAGAGTGTTCTGCCGAATTTAACAGGGATCAATCACAACAAATCCTATGACAAGACAAAGGCTTGAAAAAACCCCGTTATATTTGTAACCACACTTTTCAGAACCTACGACTACTAAAAAAATCTAGTTGTTTAGGAGTGCAGCAAATTTTCATGCAGCACATCAAATGCCAATCCCTATCTGACAGGATTAAGAAGAAAT
Source organism: Gallinago undulata (assembly GCA_026546715.1). Lineage (NCBI taxonomy): Eukaryota > Metazoa > Chordata > Aves > Charadriiformes > Scolopacidae > Gallinago > Gallinago undulata. The sequence goes on from JAOTQQ010000012.1 coordinate 43,150,007, forward strand.
TTTGCCTATGCACAGGTTATTCTGCATTAATCACCTGCCCACGGAGGCAATGTCACCATTCACAAAGATGAGATGTTAGAACACGATGAAGCATCGGTCTGATTCAGCATGAAAGTTCTTATATGCTGCTGCTTAAGGTTTTCCCCAAAGTGCTGACTTTTATCCTACCTGACTTTAGTTCATACGCAAGTATTTAAAAAGGAAAGAAAGACTGTCATCCTCCTTTCTTTAGGCCAGTGTGTGTGCATGTGTTTTTCCAGCCTGTAATAGGGATTTCAAAAATGGTGTCTGTGATGTTCAATGTTCCAGTCATTTTGCGTCATAAATAAAAGGGCTGAGGAATCCTTAGAATTCCTACAGGAAGGCTTTCCTTTGTACTGGGGCTAACACTGCTGAGCTGATATTTTTCTGCATAGTTGCTGAAGATGGAGGCTAAAGGTAACGAGAAAAACTTCAAGGGCACTATGATTTATACCTAAGTTTTAATGAGAAAGGGTTATCTCCTGGTGTGTCCCTTTTCAACAACCTTTTTTTTTTTTTTTTTTTGCAAGTTAACAAAATATTTCCAAGAGTCTACCCTGATGCACCTGAACCGTTACTGTGAAGATGACATTCAACCATCTGCTAAAAGCATTTTTATATAGCACCATGCTCAAAGAATGTTAGCTGAGGTTCTAATTCATGATCAAAGGGACAGGGTGCATGTGTGCATCTGTGTCTCAGAGCAGTTCTGATGTTCCATGTAGGAAGCTTATGGAAAAATCAGAAACTCAATGATTTATCCCTTCTAGGCTCCTTTTTTTTTATCTTCTCTCTGTGTGTCCTGCCTCTTTTCACAAATCTTACTTCAGGCACTTCATCTGGGCTTCAATTTTTTTCTCTTCTGTCTCTTTCCTCATGTCCCCCCCTCCCCCCATCAACTGACCCTTCTTTTCCAGCTAACTAACTTTAGGTTTGGGTTTATTTTCCTTTCCAAACAATATTCAGGACTATCAACATTATCTTAATGACATATTTTATAATTTTATTAACAATCTTTTATTATGCATCTGCTGTACTGCTGAAGTTGATTAGGAAAATAATTACCTTTCTGTGCCTGAGCAGTAAATTGGTTTAACTCCAGAAAAAGTTGTTCCCCAGGAAGGCTTCCCACTAAAGCGTAGTTTACAGCATACAGTAGTCTGAATGCTATTGATCCTATTTACTGGGTCTTACCCAGCCACAGTGTTTATCTCCCATAGCAAATTCATCAGTGATGAATCAGTGGGTGCAGCAGCTCCTGTCAAAAGATTTGCACTTGCTTACTGGAGGGAAGCCCACATCATCTGTTACCCACAGACTCCTCTCAAGCGTCATCATTAGCTAAGAAAAAGCCTATTATTTCTTATATGCTGTACTCTAGCCACATGCAAATCAGCCACTGAAGCCTTTCCAGCTCCTTGGAGGCCATCCACAGTAACTGGCAGGTCCTGAGGGCACCACCAGCCCTGACTGTTGCTGCCAACCCCCCAGGGCTCTCCTCAGCCTGCCCACTGCCCAGCACCCTTGCGACCAACAGACCCTGCCCCAGCAACAACACAGCAGGGCTTGTCTCCAGTCACCCCACAGACCTGTCCTGTCCAGCCATGGGCCCCACTGAGCCCCACATCCCATCCCATCCCATCCCATCCCATCCCATCCCATCCCTGTCCCTAGGAAGGTACCTGATGCCCAGGGCTCGGGCTGTCCTGGCAGTCTGGCTCCTGGCTGGGATGGTGGAACAGGCCCTGGCTGTTGAGGTTCTGCTCCTCTCCCCTTGAGGGAAGTCCCCTTGGATATTTATTCCTTGGGGAGCAGCTCTCCCTCGCAGCACCCTGACAGTAACCACTGTAAAATCTGTACACGCCAAACTTACTGGAAGAGTTGGTAACACTCACTGATACTGATGGGCTAAACAAAAAATTCTGGAAAACAAGATATTCTCCTCCCAGAGAGGAACCAGTAAGTGAAATATGTGTCTCAGCTATGGATAGAAGCAAATACGGATCACCAGAAAGAAATAAAAGGGATCAGCTGAACAGGATAACAGCAGTACAAAGGTATTGTACCCATCATCTCTTCTCCTGCTGCAGATCAGTCCAGTTTTTATTCTTGACCGCATCCAGTGTGCCTTCCTTCCAGCCTCATGAAGTCCACACTTCCTCACTGCAAGGGCAACAGGACTTGCCACATGGAGGTCTCTGTAAGAGCCCTGTCAAGTCACACAGAATCAGATGAACCACAATTCAGTGTCTGTACAATTGCAAATATTCAAACATGGCTTTACGTCTGTTCCACAGCCCCGATCACTGTCTGTCTTGATTCATCCAAGGGTTTGCCCATCAGCTGGAACACCATGCCCTCTGTCCACAAGAGGGGAAGAGCACATCCACCACACCAGCTACGTCTCTAAAATCCAGTCCACACCTCGACCAACCATTTCCAGCCCTGGTTCCAAGGACTTTCAGCTCTGGAGGGTTTGACCAGCAATCAACAGTAGTCATTTACATGGAAGAACCTAGGCTCTCCTCATGACTGCATGAAACCAGGGGAAAGAAAGTTCCTACCTTGGCTGAAGCTCTCAGCCCTGGGCCATCCATCTCCTGCTTTCCTTTCTGTGAGTCTCGGCAAGAGAGTAGACTTGTGGGGTCTTTCATCTCCACTGTGCCGCCCATCAGTCACATTCCCATAAGTGCTTTTTGAGCTTCTTTCCAACCCCCATCGCCTGCTGTTCTGCTAAGAGAAGTCATTTTCTGTCAGCGCTACATAGCATATTGTGAAAGGTGAACCTTTCATCTTGCCGAGGCCACCTCCCACAGCTTTCCATCCAAGTGGGCTCTCCCCTCTGTACAGCCCCCCCGTGCTTGGAGAGCGCACATCAATTAGGATGGCAGCAGGCAAGTACTTACCACCTCTGAATCAAACATTTTTTGCTGTTGCTTTCAAGTTTTATTAATGTTTATTAATTCCTGTTGATATCTTGCCAAAAGCATTTTTTTGAGAATGGCAAAATAATTAGAAGGCATCCACACTTTTTTTTTTTTGTCTTCTGGATGCTGCACAAATTGATTATTAAGGGAAAGACTAATTCATTATCCACAAATAGTTCATAACCCAAATACACTGCCACCTGCACACATCTATTTTTGGTAGCCTATTGAAGTATTCCGCCTCATAAAGCCCTTCACTTCTGAAGCATGACAACAAAAAATTGCTGTGAAAACCTGAGGGCAGAGGATGGATAACCCCTAACTCCAGCACTCAGAGAGGTGGCAAGTCTGCATTTTATTTTATTTACCAGCTACAGCAAAGCAAGAGTTTACTCCTTTCAGTCCGGAGTTGCCACTACAACAGCAGCAGCGCTTTGACAGCTCTTCCCATTTCTAAAGTACTTTACATCCATTAACACTTTGAGCCCCACAACTCCTCAAACAAGGATAACAAAGGGAAGAAAACTGAAAGACTTGCCATTGAAAAGTCACCCAAGCCACAGTTATCTTTCAGCAGCTCAAAATATGTCCACACTTGCATCTCCACAATCTGCCAGTTCCTCAGATAGTCCTGCATTTACTGTTTTATTCTCCCCCCATATAGAAGCCACCTCATCTGCAAGTAAAAAAAGATAATTAGGTTCTAAGAAGGAATCTAGAAAAAAATGCCTCAAAAAACAAAGACACGGCCAAGTGCTAATGTAAGAAAAAGCACAACTGAGTATAAAAAACAAAACCAAGACTCTACCCCATGGTGTATAGTTAGTTGTCAAAATGGACAAGTGTCTACCACTCTGTTGTACAGACATTTTAAACATTCACTCTGCAGATGGGGGGGCAGAATATAGATCTCAAGGTGACTTTGAAATATCCTTACTTTATATTTCTGTTTGACTACTAACCAAAGGTATTTATCTGCTCATATAACACAGACCTGAGTGTAGAAAACATTTCCCATTCTCAGTGCCACAAAACACAAAATAAGAAACCCTCATGACTTCATTTTAACCCTAAGGATGCTATAAGAGGACTCAGCGTATAGCTTATAGTGAACAAATTTCTGGTGAAGAAGATAACATGCCTCCCATCTCCTCACATGACATCAGAGAATGACCCTCTAGTTCTTCCTGGCTGAATTTACACACTAACAGTGTTGTCCCCATAGATCTGTCTAGATTAAAGTGGATTGTATCTCATTGCACATTATTATTCTCCTAGGGCAGGGCTAACAGTGAAAATGAGTGGCAGAAGGGTAGCTACCTCGGGATAATTACCTCTGTGTACAGTACGCTCCAGAGTAAATCTAACATTTTTCCAAACCATTATGCCTCTCCTTTTAAAGGGAAATAGGTATTCTAAAACACTGTAACTTTTATTCTGTAGCACAGGTTTCCCACAGAGACATATTCCAGTATAACTATAAAGGAATAGTTTATGGCAGTTCTGCTGAGTAAGTTTTAAGACTGTTAAATTTGTCCCGTGGTCCTGTAAACAGAGAGTAAACTTAGGGTACCATCAGTGAGTGAAACACCTTTCACATCACGTCTCTGGCACAAAAGCAAGACTTCTTGAGGCTGTCCAGGGAACACATGCAGAGACATGAAACAGTAGTAGAGCATGACAAGGTTATTGCAGTTCACCATTAAACCTTTAAATGCTGATAGTAAAATTCAGCTGCATGCTCTCTGAATAGTAACAGGAAGCAAGAGCAGATTCTGAGTGCCCCAGGGAAAGGCTCTCTTTCAAGAGATTGAGAGGGGGACAAAGAAATTATTTCTCTTAAATTGACAATGCTTTCCTTAATACTAGAGCAATGCAAAGTTTCAGTTACTCTAGAACTTCATTCTTTGAAACAGTGAGTTGCTTTTCTTAGCCATTCTCTAAGAAAAATGTATTACTTGTTTCATTAGTAAAATAAATCACTGAGGTTTAGTCAAGTTATTTAGTATATTTGCTTTAATTCATCTAACATCAGCCAGATAAGGAAATGGAAAATAATCACTGGCATGACAGCAACACATGTGTATCTCTGTGTGCTTATTACTATGCCAGGATGGAGCTATGTAACTCCATATGGCTCTCCTGTACTTTGTAATGCATACACAGTAAATTCTATTTATTTCAGTTCCATAGACTTTGCAATTCCAAAAGTGAGAAAACAAGCAACCTACTGGTGCTACTTGCAATGGCAAAGCTGTTGCATACCAAAATTTGCTTATTTATTTTTACTTTAAGGAACAATCTGTCTTCCAAAGGTTTCAGAGGCACGTAGGGAAAAGCAAACTGAGACAATGTAGAGGGACTGTCTTTTATTCAAGGCCTCACAGCAAGTCAGTAACATTGCCAATAACATAAGACTTACTGAATTCATAACCCAGAACCTATATAGGTTTTAGAGACTAGAGTGTCTACAAAAGAGATGTTTGTTTTTATGAGCCCTGAAAAAGCCCTACCATTCCACACTATGCAATTATAAGATGACCAGAGATCACTCTGCATACCTTATCTGTCTGCTGATAAACATGGTATCAGCAAGAGATTCTTTTTTTAACAGAAGAAAAACTAGGGAATATCCAGATAAAACGCTGACCTTGAATAAAGTACTGTTTTAGGATTGCATTAAGGGAGATGAAAAGCTCAAAAGAATGAAAGCTCTGAATTTCTTACTCCATGACACATTCTAATAACGTGTTCCCGTCTTCTGAGCAATGAAGGTTAGATAGACACCCTTAGAAGACCCCTGTTGTCAGATCCTCACCAAAGGATATTCTAAGCACTCCTAGATCTGATGGTAAAACTGCATTCAGATCCCACAGGGGTGTGCCCGTGTGCTGTAAGGTATATCAGACTGTAGGTAACTTGTCGCTAGTGTCTCACAGCAAAAATTACAATGACCACTTGCAAAGTAAGGATGTGCAGAAAATTAATGCAGTAAACTTAAAAGGAAGAGTTTTCAAAAGGAAACATTTTGACTTGTGCAAAAGTGATTAAATTGATCCCATTCAAGGACTAAGGTATACTTTGGGTCTTATTGTTGAGCAAAAGGTAATAATTGAGGTGTTATCCCCAATAAGAGTACACTGAACTACAGACATTCCTGTACTGCCATATAACAATTGAGAGGGAAAGAATATTAGAGTGGTTGATGGAAAGATGCCGCACATTTTGATATTTCACAGCTTGGTCTACTACTCTGAAGAGCAAAAGTATTAAGGAATAGCAACACTGGATTTCCTACCCCCATCCTGCCAGCTGGAATATCTATGGAGGCTGCACTTCCTAATAGCTCCAAAATCCAGGCAAGTTTGAGAAGGGCAAAATCTACTCTCAAAAGCTGCCACAGTTCTCACAATTTATTTCAGCAGAAATGCTAAATAATTTCCCTGGAGTATGGGAAAACACTTCAGGATGATGCTGGGGTATAGAATTGTATCCCGTGATTTGTACCATTTTCCTTTCCCTTCACTGAGTTTTTCCTCAGTTATGATCTGATCATGGGTTATTAATGGAAGTTTTGAGCTCATATAATAACTAGGCAATATTCTCTAGGGGGTGGAGTGAGTAGCCAGTATATTGATTCACTTAATTTCTCTGTGGGCATTTCCCAACCTGAATCCTCAGAGGATCTAACCAGCCTAATGTATCTTTCTATTCCATTGTTCAAAATGGCTAAAAAATGCTTAGCAACTTCATGATAAGTTGCTGCTAATGAGGAGCTGTTTCTTTTATGTAAAATATTAAAGTGTCAGTATTTCACAATTGAGATATGTTGGAGAGGATTTCTTCCTTTAGCCAGCTATTTAAAATAGCTAGCGATGTGCGGTGTGTATTTTTAGAGACTGTCGGGCAATGCTATTTTTGATGATACAATATGTCTGTTTTCCCTCACCACACAGGAAGACAGGGATGCTGGACTGAACATGTTTTTCCCCCACATGGGATGTCTTTGGGGAAACATCAAGAAAAGTGACAATACATAAACAAGAAAATAGCATAACTTAACAGTCCCTATTGTAAACTCATTGTTTAATTGAAAGAAAATCCTTCATGCTTGATTCTGTCAAGGAAATTAATGTCTCATTGTCTTTAAACATTTCCTTCTCTCCCTGAAATCAGTGGCAGATTTGACTACTTTCAATCACACCTCAGGCAGTTCACTTATTAGTGGTGGTGGTGTTGTTATTGAATTAGAGCGAACAGTCTGCTAATAAGTTAGTGTTATTATACTCGTATCAGTGTCACAAAGTAGCAGAGAAAAGCTGTAATTTGTGAGCTGGTTTGTTGTGAGATAGCTGTAGGTGTATGCAGTAGGAGTATAATACAGGCACCAGGACTGTGTTGTGAATCATGTTATAGATCTTAATATAAACTAAGAAGGAAAACACATTTAATAGGAACTAGAATGTGCCCATCCCTTGCAGGGACACACAAAAGTAGAAGAGAAGTGTACCCTATCTACCCAGTGGTCTTGGTATCAGCATCTAATGTTGTGCCAAATGTGTTCATAGCTGCCCTGCCTTTGCTGTTTAAGATGAGATGGAATAGAGAGCTGAGCTCAGCCACTGCCCTTTGCACACACTAATTTATTTTAATTGTCCTGCAATTAAAGAACCATAGCATTGGAAAGACTTTTGGTAAAATGAAACAAAATCCCAGAAGGACATACAAGATGGATGTTCATGTCTGTGGGAACAATAGTTGGCATACGCCTAAGATCTCTCACTCCCTTCAGTAAAAGGAAAGAGCAGAATCTGGCTGTGACATAAAAGTCCTCCAGTGTAATACTGTTGGTTCAAACCCAGCATAAGCTGTGATAATGACAAGGTTTTCGATGACCTGTAGAAATCAAGTAGGTGCTTGTAACCTGATCAGCTCCTGTAGGATTGAGCATTTGCACCACAGACCAGCCTGCTTTGCTCCAACCCCTTCCTTAAGGATCAGACAAAAACTAGCTAAAAGGCTGTACTGACAGACAAAGGAGGAGTATCAGGAACAACATGACCCATAGCAAAATACCCTCATTCTGACTTCTGAAGTTTAAATACTGGTCCTAATTAATTCCAAATGAACCTCTTCTGACTTCCCTGGAGCTACAGTATAAATGAGTTTAGCCCATTGTATCCAAAAACAATAGCAAAACCAGAAGCCAGATGAGAAATTGCTCCATGTTGTGGCAGGTAACAAGTCAAAGCTCAGAAGAAACCTCCCATAAGAAGTATCCATAGTCACATACCTCCTGAAACACCAACACCACTGCTTTCTGACAAAGTGATCTGCTTCTGAACAGTGGATATCCAGGCAAGGAACAGCAAAACAACTCATCAGGATATTCAAGCATCTGAATAAGCATAGTTTCAGGAGACAAAACATTATAAACTTATTACTGATCCAAGATACCATTGTAGCTATGAAACCATAAGAGAGTGGAGTCCTATAACTGCATCATACAGAATCATACAGAATATGGTCGTGCTAAACTGTACCTCACCTGAAGCCATTTTGGATAAGAATACGCCTTACAGATAACAAGGCAACTAACTATGGCCAGCAGCCACATGGGCCCCTCTCATTTTCCTGGTGTTCAGAGTTACACGTTTTCATCCAGCTGGTACGAGAGCAGAGCTCTAGGGCAGAAGTCTTGCTTCAAAGGAAGGACTGTCTTCTGGTCCAACATAGAAACCGTCACGTGCCTGCCCAGTGTCATTAATCTACCTAAGAACAGTCAGTTATAGTTATATGCAAATCAAAATTCTTTAGTACTAAATACCGTTCAAAAATGGTGACAGACCTTACCCAAAGAGCCTTGAAGCCTAAAATAAGAAATAAGCTTTATTTCAGTGAGGTCTCCACACTCACTGGAGTCTGTTTCTCTGTTGCAGATGACTAACTGAGACAGGCTTGTCAAATTGATTTTAAGGGAGAGTTAGGTGAGAAGTTTTCATTCTGTCACTGTTCCTCACTCAAGATGTGTTCCAAACTGAGTTTTATATGAGAGAAAGCTGTACTGTTTGCCCAGGCTCTCCTCACAACTCAGAAAAGGAAGTTACTTACTGCTTCATCTCCTTGGGATGAGCAAGAGCACTTGTTCCAGAGGCACAGAGGACACAGCAGCAAAGAGCTGCATGTTTATGGAAGGGCTGTAGAAGTTGCAATGCACCACAGAGAAATATGTGACTGCAGATGCAAACTTCCTTGCCAAATCTCCAGTCTCCACCAACACAAAATTTCACCAGTTAAATTTGCTACTAGTAAGTTGCCAAGTTCATAAGGCCTTTGAGTGGTTTGGTACAGACAGTCCCACAACACTAGCTGAACTTCTTTCCAGGAAAACTAATCCCTTACTTCTAAAAAACATCTGATAAGACTTGGCTCCTGATTTACCTTGCAGAACTGCAGTACAGTGAAATGCCAGCTACTAGGGAGCATCATCACGCTGCTGCCAAAGCAAAAGGTGAAGAAGCTGCAGTCAAGAATGGCCTGCAGTTTCTATTAAATTCCTTTTTGGTTGCTGTGCCAGCTCGGAATGGCATTAGGGGTTCAGAGGAGCTAAGAGGAGTATGAGAGAAGATGAGCTAGAGAAGGCATGGAGGACTGTAAGTCCTGGAGCAAGGAGAAAGTGCTGGACTGGGAGAGAATGGATATTTTCACTGCAGCAAAAGGGAAAGGGCTGTTGAAAGTTTTATAAGAAAGCAGGATTTTGTGCTGCAAATTTTTCCAGAATTGCAGTGAGTTTCATAGCTTGCAAAGTATCTTCCACATGTAGCTTTTCCCCACAGAAGGGTGAAAACACTTCACTGTAATAGAGCTACAGATAAACAATTTACTACCTGACCCAATAACCACCTTCTGCAAGTCTATGCCTAACTTTTCTTTCCTTCTATAAGCGTAGAGTTTTTACTTGTGTACGTAATGTGTATAGTATTGTATGTAGTTTGTATAGTAATCTGGTTTACAAACTTCCTTGGTCAATGAAGAATTCTCTCAGACGTATTTTCATTTCTAAATGATTCTATATCCAAAATTTCTCAACGATGTGCTGCATGAAACCACTTTCCCAGGTCACTTTTTGTCAACTTGGTTACTAGAGGGAGCGGACACAAGAAACTCAGGAATCTCAGATGCATGCAGCACAGTGGATATACTGTAGACTTAACACAATCGCTTACAAGATCTGATTCTCCAGTAGGCAGCTTTCCACTTTAGCTACTGTATTTTATTATTCCTTCATAAGTGAGTTTCTTTCTCTTTATTTCAGTGGGCTTTCATTATTAATTTCTGTATAAGAGTGAGCTGACTGCAGTTATGTTCGCTTATTAGATCATCCATTCAACCCCCTGCATTTTATAGGATTAGTCAGGAAACAGGAGAGCGCACACTATTGGATTTCAGGCTTTGAATCTCTTGTGCATAGCTCAGATCACTAAAAGGGCCACTGCAACTTAATTACTCACTGAAGACAAGTGCTGAGTAGTGATGAAACGCATTTTTCCCTAAAGTCCCCACCAGCAGTCAGCATCTACTCTGAAGTGCTTTACTGGTTCTTTTTCTGGCAGGGGATAAGCCCCATTACATCATTTTAAGGGCCAAAGTACTTTTGCTTGACATTCCCAAATCCCTTAGCATTTTAAAGTGAGTGAAAACTTAATTTGTCTCTGTACCCTAGCGTCATATTCCCACCGCCACCTGCAACCTTCCTTCTATATCCTTCCATGAATACCTATATACACATAAAATATTTCTTTTTAGTTGTACTGAAGTAAATTTTTTGGGCCAGAAGCGTTTGTTTTTGCAATATATCTGATGGAGTTGCAGCTCTGGAAACACATTTCTAGCAGCCATTCTTAAATGTCTGGACAGTTGTGTAATAAAATAACTATTGAATTCAATCTGGATGCGTTTCCACGTGCATCGAACATTTTCTGTGCAAGATGACTAGATCCAAACATATATCTGAGTATTAGCAGATCATAAACAGAGGAAGTGAAATTACTGTCTTTGTATGCTGAAAGCATATTGCTTCCAGGACACCAAAACAGCCAAATTTATACCTCATATTCCCAGTTGCTTCCTTGGAATCATAACAAAGATGAGGCTCCCTTTTCCCAACACACACAGCACTATCAAAATCTCAAGGGTAAAGTATTTTAGCCCCCAGAATCCCTTCAGACATTAGGGTGGGTTTTTTTTTTCAGGAAATCTTCAAAATGTTTAGGCTGGTATTTTCATATCAGGATCTAGACTTGCACTCCTACCTTAAAACTGCTCAAATAGTTCAGCCATAGCTGTCTGACAGCTTGTGAAGGGGGTTTTTCACCATCTGAATGCAATACAAGCCTCTTAATAGAAATTAAGTATTGGAATCATCCTCCTGTTGTTTTGAATCAAGAGGATCAATTTGAACTACACAACCAGTTTCAAGCTTTGGGGGAACATCTTGCTGGATTTTTTTAATAAGTAAAATACTTGCATAAGAGTCATCATCATACCAATCAAAGTTTTGGTAGGATTTTTCCCCTCATATAATCACAGCAAACTCCCTCTCTTTTTTAATTATTCACCAGTCAGTCAAGTCCAGAAACAGTAACATTTCAGCAAGAATAACTTGTTCTGTGGGCACAATATCTTTCATGACCTTTATAAATCCTCACATGGAATGTCTTGTGGATATAGAGGTTGTTGCCAGAGTCCATTTTTCCACCAATATTCATGTAACACAGGGATGGCATTTTTGCAAAATCAAAACCTGCCAGCTATGTAAATACATTTATTTGTGCTTCTTTCCCTAGGGACACAGCATTCCAGTGAGCAAGCTCATAAACTTTTAAAGAAAGCTCAATGTGGATGGAGCATCCACTGCATCACTGTGTGTCATAATGCAGATTCTTAGGTGAACAGTAACATTTACTACTCTGAGGCTATAAACACAGTTCTCATCTTCATTATTTCAGACTCAGTCATGTGCTAGGAATGCACATGATGCTATTATGCACTCATAATAGTGAAAAAAAAAAATCTCCAATTCCTCACATGCCCAAACAAGGGTCATAAATACTTATTAAAGTACACCTTACATCACCTCATATCTACCAACAGTATTTTGAATAAGTACACAGTGCAGCTCAGTACCAGTCTAATGCCAAGTCTTAATGTCAGAAGACTTGCAGCCTGTAAAAACGGCTGATTTCAATTTACCTTGCTGAAGCTTGTGCCCATATTGCCAGTTCCCTAGGATGGAACAAATATCTGAAAAAAACCCTTAATTAATTAGTAAAAGGAGAAGTAGGATCAATCAATCTATACACTAGCCACATGCAACATTAAGGTACATCTTTCATGAAGATCCAGTGCCAAAGAAAATTAAGACTTCAGTAAAAAGAATTGATTTTCTTAAGGAGAAAACAAAAGTAACAAAGATGTCTTCATGCAAAACATGGGAAGATGGAACAATGTTCATTTTAATAAACATACTCATCTAATCAGTTTAATCCAAAGCTATGTATTAGTTTCCAGTAGTATCCCATAGGAACAAACTTGAACATGATAAGATGTAAATAACAGATGTTTTTGCTTTCTGCGTACCATAGAGAGTATGGCAATCATTCACTGACTTTGATTTCCAGTTATTCACTGCCACTGCACACCAGAGGAATGCATTCTATCAAACAGCCTAGGTTCAAAGCAGTCAAGAAAAATCAAAACCACTGACACTCCATATTGACAGAAAACAAACCAGTTCCTGCAACAAGGGCTAAACAGCATATATCAATAAAACTGAAAGGAAAGAGATTTTTCTCTGTAACGACCTGTGAGAAGTGACAAGACAATCTACTACATTACATTTCAGCATTAAGAATAATGAAAGACATTTCTACACATAACAGAATGTGATGATAAATATGTCTACGGGTAGTGGTGAGAAACAGCTGTTCTGTACCTTTGTTAGGAGGGTGGAGCTCATCTTCAAAGCTCATTTGGGTAAGAGCTGTACAGTGATTTGAGGAGCTAGCACAAATGTCAACACCCAGGCCCTTTCTAATTCTTCCAGTGAGTCACTCGGTGGTGCTGGGAAGTGTCTTGCTCTGAAGGATGAGAACAGATTGATTTGTTTAGGGTGCCTGAGGAAGCCCACTGAAGTCCGAAGGCCTGCAACCATTAATAGCAAATGAGATACTATTTGTTCCTTTCTCCACCCCCACTGAGATTTCTTCCCAATTTTCAGAGTTCACCTTTTTTCTTCTTAAGCATGGATTTTCTAGCAGGAAAGACAGAAAGATTGAACGTCTCAGCTAAAGGCAAATGACATACCACCATCCCTGGAGATATTCAAGAGACGAGTCGACATGGTGCTTGGGGATATGGATTAGTGTTGGGTTGGTGTTGTTTTGGGTGTGGTGGGGGGTTTTTTGTTGTGGTTATTTTTTGGTGGGTTTTTTTTTTTTGCATTGGTTGGACTAGATGATCTTAAAAGGTCCCTTCCAACCTAGGTGATTCTGTGACTAAACAGTCCATAGAATCAGAGGAAGAAGCACTTCACAAGATGAAAGGAAAGGTGAGAACAGCTCCCTTCCTTGTCACATTGCCCACCCAAAGCTTTCCTTTAATTGTGGTGAGAAGCCAGCTTTATAATTCTAATTGTGCTGTAATTGTCTTCTATGTACATTTAATATCTGCCTGTGCCATAATAATTAATACCAGTTAAGAACTTTTTTTTTGCTTTTTCCCCCCTTCATCTGGCAAGTACTATTTCTTTTCAGCTTATGTTGCAGTTCATGTTATCTTTGTTGACATCTCAGTTTGCAAGGGAGTCTCTCCCCAATATTATGTTAATCATTTTAGAAGGTAAATACACAGTGCAAATCCCTAAGAGACAGGCAAATGAAACACCAATGTGTACCTGGCTATAGCCCTGAACCTGATAGGACAGAGTTATTTTGTCAAAGTGCAATGGCACTGATTATCTCTTTCCATAAAATTATGCAACCGTAAATCAAACCAGTGGCTCCGTTATTTGAGTGTCCAGCAAACAAAACTGGACATTATATCCTGGAACCTGAATGCCTGATATATGGACAGCTGCACTAAATGCCTGGTTGCTGGTAGACCATCTGCAAGACATGTCACTATAAATTGATTTATGGGGAATGGGAGGTAAAATTCTCTAGAGCTATAGAGTAGGTTAGACTCACAATTTGAGAATATTTTGCTCCTTAACTACGTCAGTTATACTGAAGCTTGGCAAGAAAAATCAAACACAGCTGCTCCCTAGTTTTGGTTAGTGCTTGGTGATAGGCAGAATATAAAAGTTCCAAACATGCCTTTGGTAAAAGGCTGTGAGAACTCTGGGTCATTGTCCAAGAGTTTGCATGTGATCCCAATAAACTTCCAATTCTAACCAAGTCTTCTCCCAGTTTGTTCTCACCTGGAGAAATAAGCTGAAACACTGAAAGAACAAACACAAAGTCGTTTATTTATTATTAGTTTTTGTGTTTTGAAGTTAGTACAAATAATAAGTTAGTCACACTTATTATTAGTTGTTATGTTTGGAATTTGCAGTTGTGCTGTTGACTACGTATGTTATCAGGATTTTTCATATTCCAGAGAAGACAAGTAAGTTGTATTGGACATTTCATATCCCCAAAACTTATTTTTTTAAAGAACAAATAAAAATTTGAGATCAAATTTTTAAAGAGAAAATACTAGTTTGAGACACTACTCTAAACCCTGCTGCCTTGTCATCAATATAATTCTACTGGAGTCAATTGTATTTTATTATAGCAGAAATAAAATTTACTTTCAGCGGGTTTTCCCCCCTTTTGGCTCAAAATAAGCTAGCAGGCAAATTCCAGCTACATCACAGTGGTCAAATGTAAAACACATATTGTTCAAAGATGACTTAGTGTCCCTCATTACTCTACACACAAAGTCAAGCTGACCACAAGAAAAGCTTTGTATTCATTGCTGGGGAAGCACAAGAGGGCACCACTCCCAGTAAAGGAGAGTCGGGAGCCCAAAGTGACATCAAAGCAGACATGGGGCAGTGGCCTCACCAGAGGGGCAGTCACCTGAACAAGAGCAGTAGCTCAGGGCTGGTGGTGCTAACCTGGTTAAGCTGCTGAGCCAGTGATCGTCAGATAAGTCCATCGCAAAAAGGCATGTTGAGGTCAAGCTGGAAAGTAAAGTCCCAGGTCAGGGGTTCATCAGTAGGGTTCATCCCATACATGGGATGTAGCTGAAATCTTCCTCTTAGCCAGTGCCTGATTTACCTTGCAGCTCCAGAGCAAAAAAAAAGGAGCCCCTGAACAGTTCTTACACACCTTTCCACAAGAGTGAGATTCAAGGTGGCACAGCCATTTCCTGAGCCCCCTGAGCCAGACCCCCCAGGGTGGGATGCAAGTGGTCACACCTGGAGCCCTCACATCTAAATAGCTTCTCCCCAGCACTTTAGCAAGGGACAGGTATGAACTCCATAAGGAGTTAAGGTACAGATTTTAGACTGGGATAAAAAGCCAGCCTCTTGAGAAAACTATACTTTTCACATCTTAAGCAGTGAAATAAAGCAGTGACAATCTCCAAGATCTTTATCTAGAAAACATAACATTTATAATGTCTTTTAAAATTCCCTACAAAAAATATAGATTGCATAATTCAGTATTTATTAGTGAAACCGAAAGGTTTGCTCCGAACTTAACACTGAGCTAATACTAACCATCCCCTCACTCTTGCCAGAGCCCAGCTCCCAAATTGAAGAAGTCTAGTGACTGCTCCCACACAGAAGGTGCCAGGGCTGAAAGCTGTTGCCAGCCCTGCTTTCCCTGGCAGCCTCTTCACAGCCCCACCAACACTGGGGCTCTGCTCTGTCTTAGAGACCTAACAGTCCAATCACTCTCTCACTCTACCCATAGCCCAGCTCCAAAATGAAAATGCCCAGCAACTGCTCCCACATAGAAAGTGTGGCATCCTTAGTTATGCCTCTTTTTCACAGGATGAAAGTATCGAAATATTAAAAGGCTCTTCTCAAGATAGTCCCTGCTGAACAAAACCCAAGAAGTTTATCAAGATATATTTCCAGCCAATGGACTTTTAAGACAAGGCATCTAGATTCCTAAATATTTATTTGAATCAAAGCTCTGAACCATGACAGGTAAAAGCATTCAAGAATATAAAAGATATTAAAAAAAAAAAAAAAAACCACACAAAAAAAGCCCCAAAGCCAGTGGGTAAAATATAAAATCTATGTGACATACTGTAGTTACCTGTGACAGCTTAATAGCATTCCAGGGATATAACAGATGCAGCAGAGATTTCTCCAGAACATTAATTTTCAGCCATACTAGCTCAAAAATAAAATGAATTATTTTATATTGATACTTAAAGAAAAAACTTACAGCCTTTTCCTCCCCCATCATAAACACCACATATCTTCCTTACAGGAACATCCTTAACAACCTCATCCTCTCAAGTACCAGATTTGAAAAGAGATTGCCACAAGGCTAGAATATAGCTTGTGTTATCCATCCATACCACAACTGCAGTTTCTGATGTTAGTGTTCATGGGAACTAGCCAAAGAGCACAGTAATAGAAGCCTGTGAATATGAGAATATATAATAGTGGGGTTTTTTCCTGTTCTGACACTTCATTGTTTGAATTTTTGTGGTTATATATTGTTTTCCCGTGTTCAGAGAATGAGACCACAAATCTTCCAATGTATTTCTTCATACTCATACAAGACTAGCTTGACTGGTTAGCTAACTTAACAAAAGCTAACTTGAAGGTAAAAATGGAGATGGTGGCATTCTTAAAGAAGTGTGGGTCGGGAGGAAAGCCTTTCCCTAAATATAAGTCAATATAAGTCTTATAAATATAAGATCAATATAAGTCTTCAGTAGGTCTTCTCTACAGTGACATACACAAAGTTATGAAGGTGTGTATCTCCCTGTTAAATGTGAAGCTAGAAACACACACCAACAAAATCATAATGGTTCTCCCACATTTGTATGTTAATAACTATACGCCCCAACTAAAGTATGAAAAATCCTGAGGGGAAAGTGTCAAAGTATTTGCATTCGTTACATTCACCACTGCCAGAAACTGCAATTTCAAAATTGCTAAATAGAATTCAGTAAGAGAAACAAAACCAAATACAGCCAATTGAGAAGTGCGTAAGCTCTCTAACTGCTTTTTTAAAATACTAAGTCATAAATGCTCAGAAATAAGATATAATTACACAGATCATGCCATTTGGGAAAGCCAGTTATGAGAGCTTGCAGGAAGCAAAAAAATCTTTGTGAAAACCACTGCACAGGTAAAGGCAGTACTGCAGATACAGCCAGACTTAATTAAACACATCAAGGGGTAAAACGTTGTGAGGATGAGCTTAATGTTAAATGCACGATTCTTGTAAGAAACTGCAGGTGACAAAATGCAGCATGGCAGCAAATTGTCATTTAAGAGGAAAGGGACTTTACTCATTAATCATTTTGATCATTACCACTGTTATTATTTTTTAAAATAAACAGCATCTATAGAAGTGAGCAACATTAGGCTAAGCGAGAGAAGGTGCACAGTAGCCTATTGCTCCTGCACCCCCAGGATTACATGGCTGGCCTGGCTCCAAGGCAGAAATGGCCCCAAGAAACAGGTGGCCTCTCGTGCAGTGTGCTAACAGCGGCGCTGCCTTCCACTTAGGTCAGGCGGGAGAAACTCCTGCAAAGGATACAGATTTATTTCACGCTGCTTATATCAACTGGCTTCCTTAGGAAGAAACCTGGGGGAGGGTTTCTCCCAAGGTGCTATCCTCAGAACCAGCCTCTCTAGAGGCTGTAGCCCAAATTCAGGATTAAACACAGAAAAAAAAAACCCAGGGCATCACTGCTGAAGAGCTCTGTAGCTTCAGGTTAGTGCCAGGCACCTGCTGTTGCAGCCACCAACTCTCACTGCCTACTCCTGGCCATCTGTATTCAACAATTTCAAGTATTAAACCTAAATTACAAGGTTGCTTCAGAGAGAATTGTCATCAACCCAACGGGAGCTAGCAAGGGCAGAGAGTTCTTCTAGAATTCTCCAGGATGGTCTATATAGTTAATTCATCACATGGAAAGCAAGAGAGTAATTAAGATGTCTCAAATAAAGAGCAGTTGAGAATGGGAAGATTTGGTCCTGGCTACAATTCCCTGACACACCAATGCTATTACATGTTCTCTCATTACTTACTCCTAGTAAGGGGTAAAAACTCCCAGCCTTTTCTTTGTTGATAACTTATCATTACTGGCTACTGGCCACCAGGTTAAAAATACCCAGTGGCAGTAGTCCATCCTGCTTTCAGAAAAAAAAAAAATCTTAAAAAAATAGTATGATGAAACACTGTAGACTTCCTTCCCTTGCATATTTGACATGAAGTCCAGTGACACTTCAGGGTCAGACTCACAGTTAGGGGGCATGGGAACTATCACAGACATCCATAGAAATACTGCATTAAAACATCCAAAGATCATAAACTATTATACCAATTAAATTATTTTTACTATAAAGACATTAGATGTTCATTGATCCCTGCCATTCCTGAATCTCAGTAATGCTGCCTGCCTTGATTTATTAAAAGCAATTAACCGTTCATCTAAATCACTGCAAAACTCTGTAGTTCACCACCAAGACACTCGGGAATTTTGATTTGTATGTGGAGGAGCCCCTTCTGTATCCACTCTTTAATGCTGGGCAGTTACGTACTGTATGCAGAGCCTTCCTGATAGCAGCATAAATCCTAAGAATGAATTGTTAGAAGTCTATTCATTGATTCATTCACAGAATTAAATGAAGAGGTTGATGATGTGATATCACTAAGATAACCCGAAAGAGATTTTGGTCAGGTACTTTACATATAGCTCTTGGTGAAGCGTATAGCTCTTATCAGGAAAAATACCATATGATCTCATATGCTTCTCCCACAAGACTGAAGTTCACTTTTTAAAGAGACCTTGATTGAAATAATAGCCAAGAAAGAACACTGAAGTCTCCATTCCCTGACTGATACCAACACTAGACATGCATAGAGAGGAACAATGGAGAGTATAAGGAGGAACTTACTGTCTGCTAAGGAAGAACTTACTAACAAAACACTACCTTCCCAAATATTCAGCACTAAACTTTCACTGCAAAAAGAACGAAGAAACCAAACTTACAACAGTGTCAACAACAGAATATTTAAAGAATTAAATATGTTCACTTTGTGAACAGGGCTGTAGAGAACTACCAACTTGTTTAAAGTTCAGGTGTAATCAGAGCTGCTCACCTCCTCATGGGCACATAAGGACATGAAAACAGATGAGAAGGTCCAACGTGAAAAGCCACCTATCGCAGACAGAGGGCAAGAGTACATCTATGACCTGGAGGTAACAGCAAGAATTTCCTGAGGCAAGCCTCTCACTTGAGTACATAGAAAAAGACATCACCGCATTATTCAAAGGAATCTGTTTTCTATACAAACTTCTTTTTTTATTATTTTCCTCACAATTTCCTCTATCCATATTTAAGAAAAGAATTTTGATTTGTTTTTCGTGATCACTGTCAAAAATGTTATTCAAGTGGTTATCATATTTAAAAATGAACTTTTATGTTGTATACTTAGAAGTTTAAAAAAAAACCAACACCACACCAGCCTGAATGTCAGAAATTTTTACTACTACTTTGAAGGCTTTCAACCAATCACGTTGTTCAGTGAAACTACTGCAAGACACAGAAAATTATGTAAAATCTCACCAACTCACCAACTTCCCATCTCACCAACTTCCTGAGCATCTCTCTTCCCAAAATGGGAAAGAACTTTAGAAAAGAAATTTTCTAAATGGAAATTTAGAGTTTATACTAAATAAAATTACAGTTCTGCATCATCTTAAGAGCATACAGATGAAAAAATGGCAGTCATATAAAGCAACTTCAGTTCTCACAGTACATTCAGCAAACCTAAGAAAGAGAAGATAGAAACAAACCACCACCGATATAACAAACCTGAATGTCTCAGGTTAGGGGAATCAGTAGTTATTGCCATATGTTATCGAAATGAAATATCCCCAGAGATGATAGGACAGAAAACAGAGGCCAGGCAACTGTAAATCATCTCATGCTAAGCAATGACTACCACCAGAACACAGAGAATAACAATCGTAAGTCCAACTCCAGAATCCATACTACAGCTTTACAGTATCTCCATACATTACCACATTGCTATATCATATGTATTGTTATACATACATGCACATGTGTTTACAATTTGCAGGTCCAGTTCTGGTCACAGAAATGACAACCCTTCAAAGAAGGGCAAGATGAAGAAAAACTCTTCCAAACACGGAAAGCCATTTACTTAAACCTTTCATTTCTTTTTTATAAATCAGCATTTTGACAATAAAACACAAAATGTATCTTGATTTTGAAGGCCTTACTTATCTCTGGTGTGGTCTTTTATATGGAAATCACTCAGTATTTCTTCCCTTGAACAAACCCCGTGTTCGGTTTATCCAGAAATCTAGATTTACACACTCCTAAGAGATGTAGCCTCCCATTCATTTCCAAACTCATTTTGAAGTACAATCTAAACAACTCTGGTGATTAACCCGCTGCCACCTACCATCTATGCAAATACACCCAGCTTTGGCAAACCTTTGTCTCTTGCTCTTCCAGGATTTCTGCAAGTTGTTTAGACAAAAGTTCACTCAAAATGGTTGCTGCAAATCAGCAGTACACAGCTGGTGTTTTTTGTGGTTTTACTAAACAAAATCTGGAATTCCTAAAGTTTTTTTGTTTTCCACATATTGGGAAGATAAAATACTAATTTAACAGCCCAGCACACTGGAAACAGCCCAGAATAACCCAAACCATTCAGTTCTGTGAGAAGAATGAATAATCAGCAACACATCAGAAAAAATGAGCACCATCCATGTGAAACTTAATAGAATTCACATTTGCTTAGCACCTAAAGCTTAACAAGTACCTAGCCTAACATCCTGATCCAGGTGTGCATTAAACAATCATGAGCTGAGAATGTTGCTTCTAAAAATTCAAGTTAATGCTCCAGTTGAGTAATACAATGCACATTACAAAATAATCCTTTTGTCTCATTGTTACAATGCACATAAACCACAATATAATACTCACGCCAAGTCTTTTACTATATTTCTTTTATTATTTTTTTCTTCTTTTTCTATGAACATTCATATCAGAGATTTTCTGGCATTTGATTATTTGCAAAAGTTTAGAGTCTGTAACCAACGTATGAACGCATTTGGAAGAAGGACCAGTACAGAGATACTCACATGGGAGCAACTACGGATCCACTTCTGCCAAACAATGTCCTCTCCAAACAGTAGTAATAAGTGACCTGGGGAATCAGTTCCAAAGCACTAAGAGCAAGGCATAGGAAACAATTTCAGGAGCAGTCAGCCTAGTTGTAATTTAGATGTTGACTTTCAGTTTCACTGTTAGGGTCAAGGAGCAGCAAGGGCCATGGAAAGAGAGCCCAGAGTTGAGAGTGACCCCAGTGAAGAATGTGTCCTCACTACCAGGACACAGTCCCACAGGGTCTGAACACATCAGACTGACGCAGAAAGTAACGAATGAGGTCCAGGTTCCAACCAGAAGCTCCAGTCAGGAGCAAAAGAAGACAGGGCCAGAGAAAAGGCTACAACATACAACCAAGAGATTCATCCAAGAGACCAGCTACCTGCAGCATATGGCAAAGGTCCAGGCAGGAGGCAGAAGCAAGAGGCAGATAAACCTTCAACAAAGCTCAGGAAGGTTCAAAATATCCTGCGGTAAGCTTAGATGAGGCATTAATAGGTGTGGGTGGAAGGCCCAGGTGCGAATGCTCAGAGCTAATAAAGTTTGTTAATAACCTGAGGGCCCTGACAAGAATTGGAAAACATAATTTTGTTTAAGGCCCTTCCTCTGCACCAGTTATCTGCATGGCAGAAGATGAGTTTCATCTTATTTTAGGAATACCTTTATAGATCATCTGGTTGGTTACATTACACAAACAATAACATCAAGACCCTATCCTGATCAATAAAAGTTTTTGCTATTTGCTTCAGTGAAGTCAGGATTTCACTTAATATGTAGTCAGTGCACTGGTTGGAGATGTGAGACAGATCAGAGCTTTGAAACTGAGGACCTGCCCAAGCCTTTGATGTTGCAGAACTGTGTGTGAGTTAAAACCATCAGTTCCAGCAATATGAGGCTGCATTGAGCTTGCTTGGCAAGGTTTTGGTAGCAGAGGGGCTATAGGGGTGGCTTTTCTGAGCAGATACTAGAAGCTTCCTGTGCATGCAATAGAGCCAATGCCAGCTGGCTCCAAGACAGACCCACCAACAGCCAAGGCCGAGCTGATCAGTGATGGTGGCAGTGCCACTGTGATAATACACTTAAGAAGGAGGAAAAAACTCAAACCTGCAGAATAGCAGCAGAGAGGAGTGAGAATATGTGAGAGAAACAACTCTGCAGACACCAAGGTCAGTGAAGAAGGAGAGGAAGGAGGTGCTCCAGGCACTATTCCCCTGCAGCCTGTGGTGAAGACCATGGTGAGGCAGGCTGTCCCCCTGCAGCCCTATGGAGGTTAATGGTGAAGCAGAGATCCACCTGCAGCCTGTGGAGGACCTCACACCCGAGCAGGTGGATGCACCCAAAGAAGGATATGACCTGGAAAAGGGTCCACGCTGGAGCAAGACCCTGGCAGGGTTTGTGGCCCTGTGGTGAGAGGAACCCAAGATCAAGCAGGTTTGTTGGCAGGACTTGTGACACCATGGGGGACCCACACTAGGCAGTTTGTGAAGAATTGCAACCTGTGGGAAGGACTCATATTGGAGAAGTTTGTGGAGGACTGTCTCTTGTGAGGGGGACCCCATGCTGGAGTCGGGGAAGAATGTGAGGAGGAAATAGTGGCAGAGACAACATGTGATGAACTGGCCACAACCCTCATTCCTGGTCCCCCTGAAATGCTCAGGGAGAGAAGACGGAGAAAATTAGGGGTGAAGATGAGCCTGGGAAGAAGGGAGGGGTGGAGGGAAGGTGTTTTAAGATTTGGGTTTATTTCTCATACCCTACTCTGATTTGATCAGCAGTAAATCAATTTCCCCAAGTTGAGTCTGGTTTCCCTGTCACAGTAATTGGTGAGTTAACTGCCCCTGTCCTTGTCTCGACCCACGAGCCTTTTGTTATATTTTCTCTCCCCCTGTTCAGCTGAGGAAGAGAGTAATAGAGCAGCTTGGTGGGCACCTGTTTTTCAGCCAGGGTCAACCCACCACAGAAGCTTATGATTAAAAGCAGCATTTGTGTGCTCTCACAAAACCCTACATGTTAGGGGCTACATACATTTATCTTCTGTCATGGTAGAGAGAGAATCAAATACATATAATGACTCTGGCTTTAAGCATTAATGTTGGATCCCTTTATTTTCAGGTGGACACATTCTCTCCGTTTCCATTTCCACAGGACAAACTGGATGCTGGAAGGACTGTCGCTCACTATATATTGCAAACATCCCCAGGTGTCATCCAGGGTAACACAGAGGCGGGTTACAACAATGTAGTTCTATAAGGCTTTTTTTTTTCCTAGGGGCTTTAATTTTTAAGAGCATTAGCTACGAGTGAGCTAACACACATCAGCATTCTAGTAGCTGCCACCAGGTGACCAAGGAAGCCAGTCACAAGGACATGTTTGTCCCTGTTGGAGAACAGTTTCTTGTACCTGTACACGTCAGCAGCATTACACTGGCTAAATGCTTACAGACATCTAAAGACACGGTGTGACTGTACTTGATCGTGTATTGTACAATAAAAGAAAAGCCATCCTTTTCCCTGTATTTCATTTGCATCTAACAATTGCAGAGCTGAAGGACGATAAATGTGTTGCAGAGTTGAATTGTTGCTGCTGAATTTGAAATGCTGATGTTTGACCCTGTGGAAGATAAATTAATTCTAAAGCATGATTCTCCATGATTCTTCTTTACTTTTTTGGAGAATTTCTGAGAACCATTACATTTTTCTTCCCTTCTTTTTCCCCCCATTACCATTATGACTTCATTTGTTGTTGTTAAATATTACTCAATTCTCTGTGCAGCCCCATAGCAGTTCAAGCTGCCCTTTGGTAGCCCTTCCGAAATCTCTGGAACAAACACATTCAGATCAGCTTTTTGCAGGATGAATGTTTAATCTCAGACCCATCAAATTCAGCAGCAAAATTCTAGTTCCTTTCTATAGCATGGAATGGATATACTCTGAAGTTAATGGAAAATTGCTTTTTACTCCAACAAAGTAGGATTCTAATACAATAGCCAACAGAGATTATTAATACAATATGAAGTTTTTCACCTTTAGGCTCACTCTTTGAAACAAAGAAAGACTGCTAGTGTTCACACAGCATTCTTAGCAGCAGTTAACTATGATCTATAACAGGGGGGAGTCCTGGGTAGGACTAGGGTGGTTGAGATGGACAACTGACAAGAGCCTGCTTTGTCCAGCCTTATGAAAAGAAGGCGTGGGGAGACCCTGTGGCTGTCCACAACTGCCTGATGAGCAGGTGTAGAGAAGATGGTCAGATTCTTCAGTTAGAGGAGAGGCAATAACCACAAGCTGGAACTTGGGAAACTTCCATTAGAAGAAAGTTTTACTGTCAGAGTGGTCAAACACAGACCCAGAGAGATTGTGGCACTGTACCTGTTTTGAGCAGGGGTTTGGACTAGAAACCTCCAGAAGTTACATCCAGCCCTGGTGATTCTCTGCAGTTTCACCAACTTGAGCCTCCCTTTACAGATCTAGAAACACTTTCAGACTTGTCAAGTTGAGGTCATGCTCTTTTCGTCAGAAAAAAAGGAAGCCAGAAGAAAGATGTAAAGAGAAGAAAAAGGCCTGAAGTGAAAGAGAATTTCATCAGACCAAGAAGGAAGAATAAGAAAAACTGTACAGAGTACTTTATATATGAAAGCTGAGCTGCTTATGTCACATCTCACAACCAATGAACTACTCTTGCCATAGCCTCCAGGAAACTTACTCCAATTTATGCTGATGCAGCTATAAATTGCATCCAGTCTAGAGAATTTTCCCAATTTTTCCATAAAGCATCACCCCCACAGCATGCCACCGGCGCTTTGCCTCAGCAGTGTTCAGTACTTCAGGTCTCACTGCAAAAGCTTATGCATGTTATAATTTTGATGTCTGTATTTGTAATTTTGCTCCAGGTAACACTTTGAAGGCACTGCTACACTCAGAAAATGTTTTTTTTAAGGCACTATATGTATTTTTGTCAAGGACATAGGAAGTTTTACAAGCTACTTATTCTTCCAGAAGTGTCTGAACCTTTCATTTATTCCCTACCTGAAATCACAATCATCCCAAAGCACATAATCATTCCTGCAGCAACCAATTGATTTCATAGATTATTCTTTCGGTTGAAGAATAAGCAGGAGATGATGAAACCTGCAGAAAAAAGAAAGCATCCTTGAAAAGTTTTGCCCATCCCAAGCTAAAAAAACCCCAAAAACAGAACAGCAGGCAAACTATTTATGTAACAATTTCTAATCTTTTTTTGAGAAACAAGTAGAGAAATTATAGTCTTAATTCAGCAAAGTAATGATGTATCTGGGCAATCCCAGGACTGTGAGTGTTGCTAAGCAGACATCTCTCTGAGCCGAAGCCAACGTTGAGCTCCACTGTGTAGCTTGATTTTCATTGACCTTGCCTGATTTTCATTGACCAAAAGACTCCTCCTTCCCATGTGGCAGATATATCAGGAGAGCTAAGTAAGCTTCATGGGTACCACCAACTGGTGCATGTCACCCACAAGTGGGAAGTTAGCATAACTCCATGTAGCACTGGAATCCCCCACAGCAGCTGAGTGTCCCAACATCTCCAGAATGCCATATATCCCACACCCTATGGGAGTAAAGCTGGATCATAGGCCCCTCTAAGCATCTGCATCAAATAATGGAGACACCTGAGGTACAGTCTCTTCCCATATTACCTCCCTTCTCTTGCTCTCCTGCTTCCCAGAGTAAGATACACCACTCTCTTGTTAGATACAATCCTACTCATTACACTGCCTGAATCAGAACTACAAAGAGCAGGTGCTTCACAGTGACAGACTAACACAATGGCTCTTAATGTTATACATGTCACAGTCGCTTTCACACAAGGTCAATTGCACCTATAATTAATTTACACAAGCTGAAGCCTCAGCTGCCATGTTACACAGCCTTGCAAATGCACAGGCTGCACAAAACTGTATTGGTAATTAATTTGTCAAGCAAATGCTAGGGAAGAACAACACTGGTAATTTATACCATAGATATTCAAATGAACCATCTTGCCTGAGTAATTTAATGTCAGAAAGTAGAACAGCGGCAAAGCAGAACAAAGAATTGAAGTCTTCCAGCAGTTATTTCTTGAAGGGACATTACTGTAATGTCTTATGAGCCCAAATTCAGACACAGTAAAATAACATGTTCCTGCACTGAACTCATCTGGCCAGATTTCGGCATTAAAAATGGTTGTGAAATTATACATGCACATCCTATGTACAAAGACTCTGGGATGACAGAGGATGCTAGAAATCAACAAGAGCTGTATGGAAAACACCGGATGTTATCCCGAAAGGGAAGGTGTAGATCAGCTTATTGGAAATATATGTTGCATTCTAATTCTTTAAAAAAAAAAAGCAGGACTGGTCATCCCACACACCCCTTATCTTTCTCCTCACTCTACAACCCTTAGAGGTACTGGGACCCTCATCATTTATTACCAGCAGTACTCTCCACAATAGAAGTAGTTGTAGTTGGTTGTAGTTGTTGCTATTATTGTTACTTTTTTCTGTGTGAAATAGAATTTCACTTATGAAAAATGCTTGCTAGATGACACTGCAGTATTTTGCCTGGGTATCTTGGATTCAGTGGACTTTAAGCAAATAAAAAGTGTGATTCTCCGGCTTCGTGACTATGCAATGAGCTCCATAGTCACTAACCTGGGACACACTGAAGATAGAATGACCTACCCTTGGCAATGCTTGCAGTCCTGTCAGAGTACTGAAAGCCCCAGAAGTTTCCATTTCAACTGGGGCACAACCTCATCTCCAATGCAGTGAGTTTGGGAGCCTTGATGAGAATCGCAGAATTTCTGATCTTGGATAAAATCTATCTCAAACCCTGATGTTCCAGAGTCCTGCCCTTCAAAAGAACTTTCTCAAGACTTCGACCAGTACCTGTCAGACATCTGGACCAGTTGACTTCAAGAAACGAAAATTTCTCAGTCCAGAATCCCACACAATGTTTCCTGGTTTCCACTGTGTAGAAAGCTCTCGCCTTAGTAGCCAAGCAGGAGGGGACAAGAAGGAATTCTTCCTGTTGGCAGAAGTCAGGTAGAGCATTTTAAACCTTGCTGACAAAAGGCCATTTTATAAATATAAACTATGAGAAACATATCCTTAGATGTATTCTCAACAGATAATGGGAAAAACTGCAGCTCTATTTAAAATGAGGAATAGTTAATTTATGGTACAAAAGAACTGCTTCATTTCCTGTGAGTTTTACCAGCTAGGACAATAGATACACGTGACATAGACCTTCTTAGCATCAATATGATCCATTTTCCTGCCTTGCGTGTCCTAGGATGATTCAGTGTGGGAAACCAGTGTATTACTGAATGAGTGCTGACAGAGCAAGCAAAACAGTTAATTAAGAGAGCATAAATGTCATCCATAAATACTTAATACATTCTCAGTTGTTAATGCCACTAATCATTTTTTCCCTTTTCCTCTATTAGGCATTTTCTTCTTGATGGGTTTTGGTGGGCTTTATTGGTAAAAAATATGAGTGGAGGCTTGCAGCTGCTGAATGTTATTGAACATGAGCAGTCAATGACCTCTTTAGGTCTTGCTGTTACTATGTTTCAGTGGAGATAAAAAAATCCATAAGTACGTAAAGAAAAAATGAAATCTTTGAAACACCCAAAATAAAGCTGCTCACAGAAATGGGCTTTTTTTTTAAAAAAAAAACCTCATAGTAGTTGAGCATTGCAAGATGGAAACACCAACACATGTTGACACTGACATTTTTGGTGAATACTAAACTGGCCAAGACATAAGATCAGTTATTCCAAAACAACTACCAAAAAACTAGCTGTCTGTCTCACCAAGAATCCTTGAGGAGAAGCAGGTCCTTTGGGAAAGGTATGAAAGAAAAGAAGGATAATTTGGAAATAAGCTGGCCACTGTTAGAAGTTCTTCTTTTCAATTTAGTTTCAAGCCAATGCTTAAGAGTTTTCATGTATATATAATTTTATTCTATTTCATGTAAATGAGGATTTTCCAATAATCAGTATTAATTCTATATCCTGTTTTGACTTCTTGGGGATACATTTTGGCAGCATTATTTTCCACAGGTTTTCTATGCTTAGTAGAAATAAACAAACTCCCATCAGTATTAATAGTTTTGTCATCATCTCTCCTTAGTGTCTTTCTCTCTTATATAATCCCAGTCTTTCCCCATGTCTGGTTTTATATTATACCTTGATTTTAAACTCCATGATTCATCCACAAACAGCAATAATTGTTTCCATAACATATCCCTTCCAACATGAAAGTCATTGCAATAAGGCAAAAAGCATTTATAACAGCCATGTGTTACGCAGTCATATAGCAATGACTCAAAACTAGCCCAGCAAAACTTGTTACTTCTCTTGAAAAAACTTTTGTCAATACAGCTGATTGTGGAATTTGCTTCCTGATTTTTGACACACATCATTCCACAATAATGCCTATCACTACTAGGTATCAATCCAGCTACACTTCACTCTGCAATATTTATGAATTATCCCTCTACTGAACAGAATATAATAAAACAAATTAAAAAAGAAAGACAGGATGCAGAAGTAAGAAGGAATATTTTAAAAAAGCAGATAGGACATACACTCCATATACAGTGAAAAAGAACAGTCTTTGAAAAAAGTGAGAGGACGTAAGGGGAATTCCACATACAACTTCTGCAAAAGTATGATTAGTGGACCTCCTATGCGCTAGAAATATCACTGTGCACAGACAGTCGGTCTAGGTGTACTTCAACCATATGAAAAGATAATAAAAAAGCTATGCCTTGAGCACTGTGGAGACATATGTAAAAGAAAAAAACAACAAACAGGAAGCCCACAACAAGAGATAAAACAGAAACATCCTCTGCTGCTTCCTAAACAACTGTTGGCCAGATTAGAATTTTTAGTAAAACAGAGTGGTGAAAATCAGATCTCTGAGAGGTCCATTAAATTCAGAACTATTCTCCATGAGGTAAAATAATGAATTGTGGCTATAAGGATAGACACATTTGTTCACTCAAGCCAGGCATGACCATGGTTGGAGTCTGTTAAGATATAATTTCAAATCAAATGTAAATGAGAAATTCAGAAAGCTTAATGCAAAGTAGATATCTCACTGTTTATCCAATTATGAATAAGGAAAGCTTGGTAAAATGTACATGTAAAGTAAGCAAGATGAGATATAAAAAGCAGGTTTTCAGACTTTGCCCATAGAATATTTATTGACAGTAGGTCACCTTGGTCTGCCAAAGGATAAATAAAACTGTAAATATGGACCCAGAAAGCAAGCATTTGTGCAGATTTAGAATAAATGAATGTGAATTCCTGACTCAACTTCCACTTTACTAATTTAGCAGTAGCTTCTAAAAGTAACTGTTCAGGGGATTGAAATGAACACTGTAACAGGGTTTAATTGGTTCAAACTAATCCAACCACCTAGTGTGACAGCCAATGTAACTAATCTAAAAAAATATCAGGTGGGTAAGAAGAAATCATGAGTAACCCATCCAGAGTATTATACGACAACCATAAAACAGTAGACATATCTCATTATTAAAATATCACTAAACTTTTTGGCCTCTGGTTGGTGCAGGATCAGCCATCAAAGGACTAGCAGTAGTCATATTCCCAGCAAGTCAAAGCTTGGGTAGCTTTGAAAGAGAAAAAAGCAGTAGGAAAAGTAGATTAGTTTCCACCACACAGGTTTTGCAGCTGGAGAGGACTGAGAGCTAATACATCTGGCTTTGAAATTCCATCATTTTCATTCATCTCCTGGAAATCCGTGACCAAGTCACTTCCTTTCTTGCCTCAGTTTGCTTGTGAGTAAACTGGAAATGATGCATACATGATAATAATGTGAAAATCCTGATGTGATTACCAGTTGAAATGCATTTCAAAATCTCATATGGGAATGTTATAGCAGTTATAGTGTTTGCCAGGTTTCTGTTCACAGGTGTGTGGGAGGAGGGTCAACCTGTTATTTGTTTAATGAAAATTGTATTTACTCACAACTTGGATTCATTCTTTCCCCTCTCAAGAGAGAAAATTTGAGTCAGTAGCTGTTGTGAAACTTGAAATCACATCAGTGGCCATACAAACCACCTATGGATCAATTACACTATCACCCCATTGGAAGTGCAGTCCAAGGACTGCCAAATTACCAGTTGGATAATGCTTCAAAACCAAGGTCAAATAACATATTACATTTTGGTGAGGAAAGAGACCATTTGTAAAGCAGAGTAATCATACCTGAACTCCACACAGTAATCGTTTGATGGTTTTCAGCTGCAAAAATATGCTAATAGGATCAGTAAACAAAGAGAAAAAAGACTTTGAAACAATGATGAATACAGATAAAATAGCTCAGTGAAGCAGAGATATGTCCAAACGTAAGCCAAACGTGAGCTAGGAAACATTGTAGTATCTTTTCTGAACACAAAGAAATAAGCAAGCACTCACCAACAGACCTTAAAGCTGTACTTACACAGGGAGAGAAACTCAGTATCAGTTAGGGGCAAGTATCATGAAGTAGAAGCAGACAAATCTGTACCATCTCATCTCATTTATGGTTGCTGAATACTTTTTTTTTTTCTCCCTTTTGCCAAAAGTGTTGATCGTCCCTTTTTTTTTTTTTTTTAAATACTGTGGTCTGTGACGCAGGTCTATCTTTTCTGGCTGTTGTACTTCATCATTTGTCTGGATAAATTCATTTCATACCTTTTGCTAAGAGCTAAAAAAAAAAAACCACAAAAAAAGGACCCATCGTTATTTTGGCTGAGTTTCCCCAAGTAATTCTGGGAGATTAACAATAAAAACCTCCCTCAGCTTTCTCTGCATTCTTCTCAAGCATTGTCTGAAAATACAAAAATGCTATACATCCATTCTCTCCCCTCCCTAGTTAACTAATTCTCCTGACCAGATACATCCATACAGATGACATGATTTGAGAATTTATATTCAATGGCTGAGAAAGAACAAAGCCACAACGTCTGCTGTGGTTCAGTGCAGTGGCTGAATATTGGTTAGCTTCGTCTCATGTGAAAACCTGGCCTGTTGAG
Source organism: Gallinago undulata (assembly GCA_026546715.1). Taxonomy (NCBI): domain Eukaryota; kingdom Metazoa; phylum Chordata; class Aves; order Charadriiformes; family Scolopacidae; genus Gallinago; species Gallinago undulata. The sequence goes on from JAOTQQ010000012.1 coordinate 43,181,409, forward strand.
TCCATCAGCTGTGAAACTGAAGACAAGAACCAGAAATGTCGTTGCAGTAGACTGCAAAACGCAGAGCATGCCAAGAGAAGGAAGACAGAAGAAGAGAGGATCTGTCTTAAATTATGGCAATGCCATTGAGTCGTACTAAAATAACCTCCTGGTCCTCATGTTCTCCTCAGACCTGGCTCGCAGTTACTGTACAGGCAGCTACATCTTTGGGACTGTGTAATGGAAAGTTAGCAACACAATAGCTGTGGAGGTGGGTCATTTTGTATCAAGTGGATTTTAAAAGAGGGATAGTTCATGGAACAATGGCTTGGATGCTTTACTTAGTGTTGTATTGGTTTACTTACACAAACACAGGTTTGTTACTACAAGTCACAAATGAGAGCTGATGTGAAAAGTGCATAGGTCTTGGTGCGGATAAAAGGGCCATGTAAGTATCTAGCAGACAACCACTGATGCCATTTTGTTTACCTTCTGGAAACTGCACCTTTCTTTTTGATAGAACATACATCTTGCCTGAAAAGCAATCACAGGTTGAGATGGTGCTTTGAGATATGCATTGTACTAACACAAAATAGGCTACAAAAGCTGAAAATTACTACAGAGCTGCTGTGAATTGTTGGATGGGTCCCATTTGACACGGGGAAAAGGGGTCACATGCTGCATGGAAACACAAAAGTTTCAATTGAAAGGACTTCAGAAAGGGGCAGCAATTCAGAGGTATTTGTTCCTTCTCATTTTTGCCTTTTTTTTTTTTTTTGGTGAAAAGAATAGTTGATTAGCTGGCCATATGGAAAGCTGCTCTTACTGCAGAACTATCTACAACAGCAATTTCTACGGTGCTGGGATCTGCCACAGATAGTCTGCCATGGTCAGGAAGGACACCATTCTTAAAAAGAAAAGAACTAAGTTAGTGAAGAAACACTTGTTGAATTAGAGGACCAACATAAAGCACTTTAAAAAATCTTATTGACACATGGATTTTTCAATCTAACATGCAGCAGCAAATCAAAATAGGTCATCCTAGTAATTGTCTTCCATCCAACTACTGCACTGGCGACTAGAAAATGCACTTCTTCACTGTCTCCTGCCTCATTATTTGTCTCACACCAGTCATTTCTATTTCCCTCATTGTCACACAATTGCTATGCTGCAGCTCCATGTAGGAATGAAACTATTAAATCAAATCATCATTGTTATGTATAATACTGCAAGTATGCGCTTCTGTCCTTTTCAAGTTTAAGGTAGACATACTTCTTTATACTGGCAAGATCAAAGGGAGAATGCCTCTTAGGATAACCCTCAGAAATTATATGCAGCACAAATTATGGACAAGACTGAAACCCCAATATATGCCTCCTTAAAAATTATGAAAAGAAGATGATTGCTTGGATCAAATATTATTATACTATATAACTTAGCCATATTACTTAAATCACAGAGGTCCATATGTAATCTTTTATAATCTAGTACAGAATACTTCATATAATTGAAAACTGACAAAATCTGCTTGCTTGCTTTTCTTCTCATTATTTAAATGTTCACCCAGAGAAAAATTCTAAAAACATGAACAGTTTGTCATCTGTACAATATTCTTATTGTAATATTGCAAAGAGGTGACAACTACATGCTGTAGCATGAAAGACTGAAACAGGAAAGTCAGATGAACCAGAACAGATCTTTTTGCTAATGGGTTGCTTTTGCTTGTTCTTTAGGGCAGGAAATACAATTACTTTCATATTCGTATGTGCCCAGCAAAGATATTCTAGGCCTAAATGTACCTCTAAGGCACTACAGCAGAAAACACATGTTTTTCAGAATTTGAAAGTTAACTCACTAAATTATGCATTGGCTAATTATCTTGTGATTCTTACAAAACACGCAAGGTGAATATTAATTTTTGTATTGCACAAGGTAATGATCAAAAAGAGAGAAGATGCGTGTTTGATATTCCACAGCCTTGCTTTCACTGGAGTTCAAGAAGAGCACATACCTGAGCCGCCTCTCTTTACTCAGCAAAGAACATTAAAGGCAGTCCCATGTTCCCTCAGTGACAAACCCAGCAGAAAGAAACACATTTCATAGATCCCCAATGTCACAGACTGAAGCAAGTAAGCAAGCATCAAATGTCCCTACATATCACAGCAAACCAATTTGTAATTTCTTGCAGGTGAGGTCACTGGGACTTTTGGAGACCAGTACTTGGAATGCATGTGTGTGTGGGCATGCACAAGCACGTGTAGACAGACATTACAGCTGAGTCACAGGTGGGATTAGAAACAAACACTAAGACAGAGGCACAGTACAACAAATGCATTGTTTGCCTACAGCAAATATTTTTCTTCCTCCATTCCATCCTGTATTAGTTTTTAAAAAAGGCTCACAGTTTTTCTGGGCAGGACTGCTGTCACAGGCAACATACCAGCCAAAACCAGTACAGATATGGATCAGAAAAGGAACACCTTTAGTACTGGCTGTAAGTAGAAAACACCAGCAGACTAGGTTTGCCAGATGCATCTAAGATTACTTTAAAATTAGAGGAAAAAAATTAGTAGCAGAGGGCACAGTTGATTTATGAGTTTCATCTAGCTTTTGTTAACAATTCCTTGACTAATGTAAAGAAGAGCATCTTAAGCACTGCACAAACTACCTCTATGCAGCAATTTTATAGCATACAAATCCCACATGCTCAGTTTGGCCCTCCAACTCTACTTTCTAGCCGCCTGTGCAGATAAAAGGACAGTTTATAGATATCCATGCTTTAAGGGCTTTGATTTTTCACCATTTACCTGGAGTTCTTCCTATGAAAATGGAGTTACAGGAACCCAGTACTTTTTAAACAACTGTTATGATTTCCATTTTATTGAGCCAGTCTATCCAATATTTATTCTCAGCCATTCATCTGGCCAGAGAGTTATGAAGACCAAGTGTTTGAAAGACCTTTACTTTGCTTAAATCCTTAACTTAATAACAGCCATTTAACTGCCTTTCTCCCTTGAGTAGGAGATGTTACAGTTTGTCCTACAGCTTCACGGTTAGATATATCACAGTTCCAAGGTATTTTCACACTATGTGACTAACATTTCTTCATGCAGGACTGTGTTCATATGAAGGAAATTTTTTGGTCCTCAGGATCAGACAGCTTCCTTTTTCTTTTCAGTAATCAATCTATTTATTAGCAAAAATGGGTCCCAGAATAAATTTCATCCTTTAATCAGCAGCAACGAACACAAAAGGTGAAATTTTATCCAAATCCTTGACTACATGAAGAAACAAACCAGGATAAGCATCTGGCACAAAGAGTGCTGATAAAGTGTGCCTTCCAGCTGCATGTTCCTTCTTCTTCCCACAGCTAAGTGCGTGATCCTAAGCGAGAAGGTACTGTCCCTTCCCTCTGAAACACTCCCAGAGCTCTCAAGTCCCTGAGATGTGCATCTTGTGGCTCCTTGCCACAGGAAACTCTCAGTCTGTGCCTCACAAGAACTGAAAGTTTGGCTATCACCATTTTTACAGAACACAAGCCTCTGAGTGTTGCTTTCCCGGCAGTACTATTGGAAAGAAGCCAAAGGTTCAACTGCTTCTCAGCCCGGTGTCTGTGCACTTAAAATCCAAAGGGCTTTACCCTTTTCTGAGAATGGAAGGATAAGGATGTAAAGGCAGCAAATTCAAATTCAAGCAAATTCAATTATCTGTGTGCAAGCGGTAGAAGGCATTGTGGATGTGAACTCCACTGCCAACACACTAGTGTCTGTCTTTAAAATATATGTCACTAGGGGAAGTGGAGCTACATTTACACATAAAGGCAGTAAAGAACACTTTCAGGACCATGTATCCACACATCTGTGGATTCATATGCGAGTCCTGAACTAGGAACAAAGTTAGGTCAGCATTTATTGAGATGAGGCTTGTTTAGCACTATTTGGTTTCTTTTTAATACAGTTGAAGTACCCTATCTTTCTTAATAATGATGCTTTTATGCTTAAGATCTTTCTACTAACTCAACTCTTAATTTGCTGAATAAGTATTGTAGGGACTTTAAATAACATGTATCATTCAAACCAACTGAATAGCTGTTGTAACAGTGTCTTCTTGCACGTAGCGCTAACATGAATGTTACCCACATAAGCAGAAATCATTCTCCCAGTAAAGTGATACTGGCTGTGCAGAGCAGGATCAGACAACCTAAAATTCAGCATTGCTTGGTAGTAGTCAGCCACAAAAACTAAAATGGTCTAAACCAAAAAAAAATGTTGATATAAAATTCAAAAAGGAACCTCTAATCATACAATAGTATGCCATGGAGACACATGTCTTTAGGGTCTGAACTAGTGATCAGCTTATGATCCAGACATCTAAAGGAAAGAATGCTTCCTAAGCAGTACTGTACAAATCCTATTCAGAAATCCTATCCATTTATAATGATCAGGTGAAAACTAAAAAATGGAGCAAGCATGATTCCTACTATTCCTCTATCATGGAATTGTCAGAGTTGGAAGGGAGCTTCTAGTGATCACCCAGCCCAACTCCCCAGCCAAAGCAGGGTTGCCCAGAGCACATCACTCAGGATGGCATCCAGCTGAGTCTTGAAGATCTCCAGAGAAGGGGACTCCACACCCTCCCTGGGCAGCCTGTTCCAGGGCTCCGGCACCCTCACCCTAAAGAAGTTTTTCCTCAGATTTGAATGGAACTTCCAATGTTCCAACTTGTGCCCCTCGGCCTGTCACCGGGAACCACTGAAACGAGTCTGTCTCCATTCTCCTTCAACCCACCCTTTAGATACCTGTAAACATAGATAAGGTCTCCCTTCAGCCTTCTTTTCTCCAGGCTAAAGAGCCCCATCTCTCTCAGCCTTTCCTCATAAGAGAGACACTCCAATCCCTCAATCATCTGTGTTGCCCCAAATGGATTATCTCACCAGTAGTAACAGACCTTCACAGACAGAAGAAGGTGCATCCACACTGAAACTGTGGCAGCAACAAGCCAGAGAGGATGGGTCCTGGAGGGATTTCAGTCACACTATCACAGAACCCTAACCCAGCAAATTCATTTGGCTTTTCAGGCAGCTGTACTTAGCTCCGTGTTACAGCACAGGCTCTGCACTGCTGTCACAGGGTGTTACGAGTGACACCACCGGGGGCAGTTCATACAAGCACAGTGGTTGTGTAGCTGTACTGTTTCTGGTATATGCAATAGCTAGATCAGTGCTAATTCATTATCCCTGCATTGCACTGCGATTTTTAGATACACCCTAATGCTCATGGAGGAAGTCACACAGGAGATCAAGCATGGTCTTAAATGGAAGCCAGGTGTCTTGCACCTCAGTTCAGGAGGACTCCACTTACAAAAAATAATCTCTCCAGAATACTACAGATTACTTCACAGACAGTTCATTCAGTCTCCTGCCATCTCCTGACTGAGGAGGCTAAGTACCTGTTGTTCTACAAGTCTGACAAAATCAGCAGCCAGTAGGGAACAGAGATAGTCATGCCTCTGTGCATAGTGCGGAGCTAATGCCCATCAGTTCAACATGACAGCTGATCTTCAACTATTTAGATATTTTCCTGTCACGCTGCCATCTTTTACAGCTTGACTGTAGAAGCTTTGGTTACAAAAAGGATTTGGAGTGTTTTGCAAAATCCCAATAAGGGGAACTGACAAAAGGTTTGAGAACAAAGTTAATTTCTACAGAAACAGCTAGGACATGCTTCATTCATATAACTCAAAAAATACGTTGGCAGGGAGTGTAATCTTTTATCTGCGTGCATAAGGGCAGAGGAGAAGAGGAGGGCTAGTAACTGGGCTCGATACTTTGAATTCGGTCTCACTGCCTTCAACCAACTCATTAGCTTTAATTACTCAACAGTATTATGGCAGACTGGAAATAAATATCAAACAGGTGAAAATGAACTCAATTTTTTAAACTGAACTTCATTAATTAAAAGCCATTACTGTGCAATGCATAGAAATTAAAAGCACGCAGGAGATGATGCTTTAAAGCTTTCCTTAAGGACAAGAGGAGCTAACTATTTCCTGCTATCCACACCCAATATCTAGTTTTTAATTGCTACAATTTTCAGTCCCAAAAGAATATCAGGCCCCTCAAACTAATTATTAGTAAATAGTACATCCCCAGACATTCATGCTGTGGAATTATAAAAATGGTGAGAAATGGGAGTGAAAGGGAAACCACAAGGTCATCTGGTCTATTCCCAGTTCCATACAGTAGGCATATAACTATATTCCTATAGCAGAGATACGTGTAATTCCCTTTTAAATGCCTTCAGTGATGGAAATTTCAGAGTTTCCACAGGCAGAGCCTCACTTCCCGTATTTTTATTTGCATTAATGGCTCAGCTCAGCTTGCCTCTCTGCAATTTCAGTCTATGTTACTTTGCTTGCCCAGCATAGGGGCAACTATTTATTTCCTCTTACTGGCAGCCTTTAAAAGGTGTGAAGACTATTGTGACATCTTTAGTCTAAACAGCCCCACATCTTTCAGCCCTTAAATGGCAGTGAACACAAACATTCAAATTTCAGGAGCTCTGAATTCAGAAAAATTCAGAAAGAGCTTTTCACTGCATCTCATATATGAAATTCCATTTTATTTTTAACTTTTTTTTTAATTATTCCATACAATAGAATATAGTAAAGGGGATTCCCCTTTCTTGAAAAACAGAGGTGGAAAATGTATTTGCATGACGAGTTAATAATGCTGCCCTTGATTTTTGAGAAGAACTTGATAACAGTAAAATAAACCATTGCCTAGTCAGAGCTAGGCTTTATGTTCCTCTAAGTCTTATGAACAGGAAGAAGTATCAGGATATTATTAACCAGGAATATGCTTTTTGGTTTGCTTATTCAAAGGTAAGACATTTCAATGTTCATAAGCCATGTCTGGTACATTCTGTATTTTCTTCACTTCCTTTGCTTCTCTTTCTTCTGTTATGTACTTAAGCAGGGGAAAGAGTCACATTTGTAGCAATACACTTACAAATCCTCCCTGGTAAGTGATTTTTATCCTTCTACGCATAAACAAAGAGGTCTCACATTAAGTGTGGTCTGAGCCTTGCTTAAGATGTTATAAGAGGCCACAGGATCTGAGGTCATCAACTCATGGTGGTTTTATTTTAATTAATATTCAATATGGGTAACCAGACTACATGAATGAGCTTGCATTATATACACAATACATGAACCAGGAGATTTTACTTAACATTTTGGAGAGTCACACTTAAAACTGAGTGAATGGGGAACACCTTGAAATAAGTGTCACACTTCTTTCTATTGTATGTCTCCAGCAGATTAATTGATATCAGAAAAGGTATGCTCTCTGTAAATGTATGTAAAACAGATGGACTGATATTTAATTTCTTTTCAAGTCACCCCTGGAGAGAATTTTGATTTACTACCCCAAAAGAAAATTGTGCTCTCTAACTATTCTGTAACACCTCATAGTAACACAATCCTCCGGCATCCACATGCCTCAATTCAGAGCTTCCCATTCACTAGGAAGATTGAACAATAGTCAAAAGGTTAGACAGTAGAAAACAAACAAACCAATTCTTTTCAGGGACTATGGGAGCAGAAATGACAGCTCTTTAGGGAAGAGGCAATAATATCTGCCCACAGTTTAAAGAAAAGGGAAGGGAAATTCAGTTATCGAATGGACAAAACAGCCAAAATGCATTGATTTTGCATAGCAATACTTTTATCATCCTTATGCAAACGTTCCACTGATGTTAATCCATAGTGGTGTCACTTACGGTTTCAGAGATGGGTGGTAACTCAATTAGAAATGCATAATGGTATCTGCCAATGGGATCTCTCTTTCCCTTTTTTCTTAAACAGAACCCCTTCATTTGATTCCCAAAACTGCATTTACTTGCAATTTTCCCGAAATATCCAAGACTGCCTATGTCATTATCAAAACTTGGTGGATATAATACAGTGACTTCAGTAAAATATATATTTCCAATAGAATATTATTACCAGTTTAGAGACAGATCAAACCATACTAAGCCTTCAAATACGTCAAAAAAATGTTGTTTCCAGGCAGCTAAAATTTAAACAGCAGGGTGTAGATTTAGATACTCTGCTTCACAAGGTGATAATAGAGGGGGGAAAAAAAGAAATGCCTTGAAAGTAATTATGTTAGACCATTAGTCATAGGAGGTGAAGAAAGTGCTATGAAATCTTTCAGAAATTACCAACCTAGCAATCAACAAATGTTACTTGTTTGAAAAAGAGTAAGTAAGGAGCAGAGTTATGTAGCAAAAGATAAAGACAAGCAAATAGAATATGGCAGTATATGAGGCAAAAAAATTCTATTACAGCCATGATTTTCCAACAGCAAAGTTTTATCTGAAAACAAACCAGCTCTGTCAACTGGTTTAGTACCAGATAGCAAGCACAGGAGATACTGCAAACTTTACTCAGACAATGCTGTCTACGTGCAAGTACAGAAGCTATGCTTGCTATTCCTTAACATGCTCCTACGCTTAAGAAAGCTTTTTATTCTTCCTCAACTGCTCCCCCTCACGACAAAAAGAAACAACTTGTATAAACAATCCAATAGTTAAGTTATACATACATAGTTAAGAAATACATAAAACTCCATATTTACTTTTACCTTTCCAAGGTTAAAATATGATGAAATATACACTAAACTTCTCCCTTTTCCTTCCTCCACCCAACAACTTTCAATAAACGTTCCATGCAAATATGTTGGTATGAATGGTTCAAAACTGTTGCCTCCCATCTTTTGAAAAGCATCTTAATAGAGAAGGTAGTATTGCTGGAGGTACTGGACCTTATGCTATACAGTTTCAAGGGAAAATCTATTTTTTTTTAACCTAAGTCATACAGATAGGAAACTACAGCTTCAATAACTAAAGTACAGCAAAGTTTTAAACAACTACAAAGCCGGATGCCATAGAGGCAAAAGTAATTTCTAAGACAAAATGTTGCAAAACAGCTGATCATAGTCATTGCTATGAATCAGGTCAGTCCAAATTTAATAGAAAACATGAAAGAAAGATGTGAAAGCTATGTCATCATTGAATACCATCAGAAATAAACTATATAGAATTTTTCTGTTTCATATTAAGTAAAACTCAGAACTCAGGTGCATAGAAAAGGAGAAAAAAAACCCTAGAAACTATTTGAAGAGGAAGAAAAGAAGCTACATTACCCCAACTTGATCTTTGTGGCCACTCAAATTCTCTCTTGTTGTAAAATTAATCCAGATGCCTGTCTCTCTACAAAGATGCTGAATTCTCGTGAAATATGCCGAATTCCTATGGCAACACAAATCAAAACATACAAAGAGAAAGTTATTTAAGAGTCAGTACTACCAGTATATCAAAAACAGTACATTGTTTTTTCACAACTTCTCACAATGTTGAAAGAAGAAATGGACACTGACTTTAACACTTTCCTTCTGGAGAGTAAATTTATATTGCCAGCAACATTGAATATAGGAGTGAAAATCATTGAACTTAATCTTTATTTAAATTTGGAAATATGGTCATGTGTTCCTGATGTCTGTTTGCAGCAACATTGTTATGCATTTCTCAATATATTCTGTATTTCCAATGATTCTCACAAAAAGCATCTATCAGGAATCTAATGCAACTGCACTAGTCCAAAGTACAACAAATAGAAGAGAGTTTAACACTAGATGGCAATATGCCTTTGCAGAATATTTCCGAGGTGCCTGTAGATATAGGCAAATATTTTTCTGATTATTACATTATTTCTTAGATCTTGTATAAGTTTAGACAGGTTCTTATTTGGTTTGCACAGAAAAACTTTCATCTCATGCTATTGCATTTTTTCATTGTTTGCTTTAAATTAAGTTTAGACAATACTCTGAACCAGAGCTGACTACGCTGAAGAAATTCACAGTTTAACTGCAAGTATATTATGAATTTTTCACTATTCAGTGTGTGTGGAAAACACGAAGAATCACATGACGAATGTTGACCAATTCTATCACACTTTGTGAAATGTAAATGTAAAAGAAAGCTTATTTTATGGACTACTGTCTTACATCTACTGATGAACCTAATCACGTATCTATTAAACTCAGGATTCCTTTGGGTAGCATTTTTCTCCATTACATGAAGCATTAATCTTGGTTACCCATTTTGGGTTCATACTTAAGTGTGTAGTTTCTCTACAGAAGCTCACGTGCGTTATGCAGGACCAGCCTGGATTGTACCACAGTTATCCAAGGTACTTTGGCTGGCTTGCCTGTACTTAGTGTAGGACTTTCCCGGGTTCCCTGGAAAGCACAACATGTTATAAATCAAACCTATAAATCCACACTTTGTAAAACTAAACCCACATTATAATTATCAACTAAGCTGCTAATTAATGGGTTGCTTTGTTGTTTCCAAGAATGATCGGTATTTGAAGGCAGCATTAGACTGTCTCAGCAGTAGTGGCAGCTCAGAAAGGCCTTGGCCAATTCCCTGCATGACTTTAGGCACTTCCTTCTACTGGCACTTCTTTTTCTATGAAAATGGATCCTTGAAGCTGTTACCACTCCCACATACAACTTATTCTCCCTTCCACCCAAAGTTCCCAAAACAAAACAATAGGTTAACTGCCAGTACTATTTTGTCTGTCTATCATTTTAGCTATTGCCCTTTGGATAGTTTGTCCCATATTTCTGCAAAAGGCACTTTTACACCTTTTGTGCTGTAAAAGGATACATCTGTGAAGACAACCTGGACAACACAGGATTATAGTAGGTAAGAAAACGGGACATCTTTTCAAGGTACTTTGCAGAGGCAGATCAAAGTACCTGACAAAACAAGCTCAAAGTCATTTCTAAATTACGTGGAAGTCTGCAAGACAGCCCAATTTCTATCAGCTTGACTGACAGGCAATATTTATTTTAGTTTGATTTAACGTCAGAGAAACTGGATATATGACCTAAAGCAAAAATATGCAGTTTGCTTCTAACAGCCATAGTGACAGTCAATGAAAATTTCATTGATAAAAGTCAAATTGGAAATGCCCAGGAGAGCTTTGAAGTGATACCACCATGCAGCTTAGTTAGTATTAATAGACACAGTGCAGTAGCATAAAAACACAGTCTTCCATTGTAACAGCTCTGACATTTTCATTCAGAAAATGTTTGTGGCAGTATTTAAATCAATCACCAGCCTCTCAAGAAAACACTTGACCGAAAAGATTTGAAATGTGCCATGAAATCATGCCTGCATGCTATTATAAGACGCTTCACTGGTTTTAATGAACAAAAGCAAAAATAACGAAAACATCGAAGAACTCAAAGCGACTGAAGAACGAGAACAGAATGGAAAGCCAGAAGGGGGGATAATAGTTCTGAAGCAAACAGCTAATTTACTATTTCTTTGCTCCTAATTCAGGATTTAAGTACCAAAAAATAAACCATCCACACAGGTAGATGACGCTCATTAACAGCAAGATCCAATATTTATGAGAAATTGCTGGCTTTTATTTGACCTCAGCTTGGGTTTTTATAACGGACTTTTTTTTTTATTCCAATAGAAATAAAAAAGTTATTGAAAGAACATTTCTTCCCTCCCACATATTTGCATTTCAACTCTTGCAGCATTGTGTTAGGGCATGATCAGAAATCATTCCGGCTGAGCAGAACAATTGCTTTAATCATAGTTATTGTAGCCTACCTCAAAGTTAAATATAATTACTAAAATTTAAAGAAAGCAGCAACCCAAACCCCCTCAGGTATTTTAAGGTGCACAAGGACAATAGCTTGATGCTTGATTACACACAGGGAGGTTGTTGTTTGGATTTATGTCAGCACCTGGATGAAACACTTCTGGTTTATGCCCAAGCTAGACAGCTGTGATGATGGCTGGCTGGAAGAAAATGTTCTTTTCATCCAGTATGAGAAATATCTCACCTCCCACTGTCAAAACAACATGATCCTGTCAGCCCCGTACAATTCATTAGTAAGTCTAAATGACCAGATAGTGTTAGTGATCTAAAAAATTTTGTCTCATAGCAATTTGCTACAAACCCTACCTCTTTCCTGCAGAGACAGTCTGGTTCCATGATACAGCCGTCCATCACACCTGAGCAAGGTTGCTTGAATTCATTCACAGAATCTGGGGGAAAAAAAATAAAGGGCTTTTTACACTGCTCGGAAGTCGGGTTTGAGACTCACTGATGGCCTAAGATCAAAATAAGCACCACCACCATGTGGAATAATGTCAGCCTTTGTTCCGGTATTATAGTAATCATCTGTTAAGACACAACTACCACGATTCATCCTAACCTGCAGCTCCTCCACATCAGTCTTGCTCCTCTTGAGTCCTGTATTTTATGACAACAAAGGTGAATTGGATGGAGAGAAAGTGCTCACATTTGGGAGGAGGGAGCTTTATAACCCAGCAAAATATGGAATTTGATGTCTTTTTTCATCAACACAGGGATTCATGCTTTTTCATCAGAACAAGTAGAGAAAATGGATTTTAACATCCTCCTTTTCCTGTGTTTGGAAGCTGCTGTAAGCCAGTGCAATTCTATAAAAGATAAAGAGCTAATCCAGCTCATACAAAATGAGGATTTGGAGCAGCAGTTGTCTATGCCCCAAACACACCCACAAAATGCAGAAGATCAGAAGATGCTGAGAAGAATATCAGAACATCAGTGGAAGAACAGCTGTGTAAACCTCAAGGGAAATGTGTTCGGCTTTACGTTCATCAGCTTCTGTGCAGTTACTCTATTTTTGCATCAGTGTAATGGAGAAGAAACTGGCCACTGTGCAAAAAAAAAAAAAAAAAGTACTTTCTCTCAGACTGACCTCAAGAGTGCAGCTTTGGGTGCAACTGGAAGGCAAATGCCTAGACTGCTGAAGGGCCCAAGAACAACCCACTCCTTACAAGTCCCAACACCAAATGCTGTCTCTATTTTTTCTGCTGACACTTAAGGAAGGATCAGAGAATATAGGGGAAAAAGGTGATGTCTCCTACCAGTGGCAGTAAGAACATAAGGCACAGCTCTTTAAGGCCACTGTTACCATTGCAGATTACTTTGACAAGCCTTGACCCAGCTCCTCAGGACAGGTGAACAAACCCCCTAAATCAGTCTTAAAATGGGCTGAAAGAATATTGCATGCCAGCACTGAAATCATTAACAGAAAGTATGTACCTGACTGGGGCGAGGCAGGTATAAGGTATCCCTGCAACACAGGCATGGTGACATGACATGCCTTTGTTTTCCTAACATAAAGGACCAAAGAAGTCTATGTTAAGCATTAGCCAAATAGAGGCAGCTGATACCTATCTAAATAGATATTAAGCAAGTGGCTTGGAGTTGGGAGTTGGATTTTTTTTTTGTTCTGCTTGTTATTTTATTGTAGCTGAGTGAATGAAATCCTCACTTTATCACTTAATCACAGTGTGCAAACAAGAGACAAACAGGTACACTGGAAACCAAAGGAGACATTGAACTGTACTTAGGGACAGCTACAGTCCTGATCTGACTGGGGCTGAGGAGAGAAGACATGGAAGTGGACTTGGACATCAACAGTGCAAAAGCCATGGAGCTGTGACTTCAGCTCCAGAGGCTGGAAACAGTATCAGAAACATTGCAATAAGGGGGAAGGAGAGGAGGCAGGATGGTAAGGATGAAATCCTGCCACACCTGCCTTCTGTCCCCACTAATTCCACACCAGAGGCTTCTGCTAACATGCTTATCAGTGTATCTTCAACTGATTCTGATCCTCCTCCATCACCAATAAAGAGGTTGCATCTTGAGCTGCAAGTCAAATCATATATTATGTTTAAATACAGAGCAGATTTACCCCTTAATAATGGCTGGGGGAGGGTGTAAGCACCACAGCTGGAAGAAGATTTCTTTATATATTCTGCTTTTGGGTGTAGAGGGCCAAATTTTGTCCTTTGGATTAATAAGCTTTTTAATACAATAATAGCAGTTAAACCACGAACCAATTTTAAAGCATTAAAGGAATGTTAATGAAAACTTACATTACCGAAACAATGTCAAAGATCCAGCAGCATTTCTTAACACTGACTTTTCAGATATCGCAATTTAGAACACAACACATATCTCTACTTTTACGTGCTTAATAATACTGTATTTATCATGATCCCATAAACATTTCATCAAGTTCATTGGTAAGATGAAGGCATCTGATCTACACTTTGTTTACTTCCAAGGCAGTGAGAGAGGTTCATTTATTGTCTTTATCATTATCTCCCCTTCTTCCACCTTAAACTGTTGTTTTAACATAACATGCAGGGATATTAATCAGTTCCCTTCATTTTGAAAGCAGGTAGTTTTCACACCTCTCACCACCTGCAACAAGGTATTTCTGCAGATATGAGTTAGCTGCCAAGAAAGCTCCATCTCCTGCTCTCAAGAGTGTCAGTCTCAGGAATAACAGTCCATGGCACAGCACGCTTCCATTCTCCCTCTACGACCTTCAGCAGGAACAGAGTTAACCAACGTGGTGTACTTCAAAATAACTCTAGCCCTTTAGTGTCTCTTCCCGTAGAATTAGCAGCAGCAAAATCAGACCAAAGGAAGCAGGTATCAGTTTTTACACTATTGTCACCTCCAAAGTAAGAGCAATTTCACCTTCATTGTTAAAGAAATCCCCTATAAAGTGTGAGGCAATGGGTGCTTGAAAAGAATAAAGTTAAACCTTCCTGCTCCTGTTGTATATCTGCTGTCCCTGCTAGGTGTATCTATAGTATCTGAAGAACCTCAATGGAGCCTTGCAGTTCTAAGAACTTGCCTATTTTTTTCTCACCGATATCAGCTGGTCTAATTAAAAACTTTGCCTTGCAGAGCAGTGTATTTTAGGAGTGGTGTCTGATGTCATGTCCTCCAGAAACAGCACAACACAATCTCTTCAAAAAGATTTTTGAAATATGACAGCCAGTGGAGGCAGGAAAATGTACAGGGTATGAACAGATTTAATCAGTTGACCCACATCTCTCCTATGTCCCTCATTTCTTTCTCAATAAATGTGGGCAGCTCCCCATATTTTTCTAATTTTGCATGACTGTGTTTGACTTGTCAAGCACAAAAGCAGAAATGACAGTTGAAGCATCTTGCACCAAGGAAGTCTGACCTCTGAATGTTTCATAGAGAACTCTCTTTAGCTCTGACAGATGTGAAAGATATGGCATTGTTACTTCAGGAAAGAGACCTGATGCCTCTAGACAAGCCTATATCTAATAATTACCCCCAAAAAAGTTCTGTTATTTGTGCCGTAAACTAGCTTGAGATTATATAACCTTTTTTGGTAGCAACAGTATTTTTTTCAGCAGTTTCTTTTAAATTATGACCTACAGAGAGCTTTTGATCACTAGTAAATCACTTTCAATTTTTACATATTAACAGGGCTTTCATTAACACATTAACATAGACCAACAAGCTTGTAAAATCAACCCTGTCTCTTGCAACACTGTCTCTGAGCTAGATTTTTTCTTTATTTAAAATATACTGGGGAAATGACAAAAACAACTCTTGATTTATGCATTCTGTAACAATGACAGTGATTGCAGCAAGAGAAATTTGAAAATAAAAAATTTACTTTACTGTATGAAAATCTGGGGGATGGTTCCAGAAAACTGGCACACGCTTTGCCACTGGAGACACAGTCAATCTACTGTAGAGACAAAAAGTTGATTCATGTATCTTTAATTTTTGCAGGCTTACCCCTGCTCCCGTGCAACAAAACCTTCTGCTCTTTATTTGCCCTACAGATCATGCAGCAAAATCCAGGGAAAAAATCCAGAGATCCTTTAGAAAAGGACAATTGTCAGCATTGCTCCTTTTGGCATTCTAGTACAAAGTGTTCAGAAGAGAGCACTAGGAATGAGGATGGTTTTAGCTACTTTGCATACAACAAGAGACTACATTTTCACTTTTGAGAAGGCTGACTGGGCCATACTAAATCCTATCTTAAACGAGTAGGAGGCAACTCCTAGTTCTTTACGTTCACCTGCCTTGCAAGTGCCAAGAGCAGGAATTAGAAGGCTCAGAGATTCCACTTCATGTTACACATGGGACACAGAAATTAAGAACAAGTACAAAACACACTTTTAGTTTCACAAATGCTCTGAAAAGCACTAATCCAAGAAGGAAAAAAAGGGAGGTGGCGGCAAGCTCACAGCCCACTTTTGGCCTTTTTTGAGCACAACTGACTCCTCCCCTCTTAGCCACATATGTACTGTATCACCACAACCAGCCAGGGACCTTGGTGTGTAAAACAGCTGAAAGTTACCCTCAGGATGAGAGGAAGGCAACTGGTGTGTGGAATTTGGAGTCTGTGTTTCATGTTCTGCCTTTTCTGCGTCTTTCTTCACCAAACAACAGCTAAAAGAAAACTGAAGTTTGTGTCCATAGTAAGTAGAGAGTTCACGAGCAAATGGAATTTCTTCAGAATCTGTTGCTTACTGCTCTTCTTTTACTCTAGGGGAGGGAGAACTTTTTGAACATTTTAGTATTTCCTGTATATTCAAATTCAGTATTGTATTGTACAAAAAAATGCCTCGATTTTAAATAAGTGTTTACAATTTTTTCTTCTTTGTGCAGTCCTAGATGAACTTAACTTTCTGGATTGACAGAGAATGCTTTTTTTTTTTAAATAATACTAGGAGAGGAATCACAGAGGATTCTTTCTTAATTTATAAAAGAGGATTTCATACCTAAATATCAACTGTGCAAAAAACCTCTTTTCTCTTTACCATGGAAGAGTTTCTACTTTTTCAGTGGTTTCAGTGGATTAACATGCAAACTAGATTTCATTATGTAAAACCCAAACAAGTGTACAACGGCACCAAATAAGCATCAGTGCTGTGAAACTACTGCTATTTGCAATGATTATGACATACTATTTGTTTGCAGGAAGCCTGGATCTTGTTCATAACATCGCACATACTTCTAAATCATACATAGTTTTTGTGCTGCAGTTTTCAAATTTATTTCTCCCTACTTGGAATAAGAAATAAAAAAAAATATATCTAGTGGTAAAATTTAAAAAGTATATGAGATATCTACCAGAAATATGCTGGCCAAGGAAAAAAATCATTGCAGGAAAGAAAATATTGATGTATCTTTACAGACATATCTTTTATCTGAAGAAATTTCAGAACAGGTTCAATGTATTCAGAGTAACAGTTTAGTCTGCATTCAGATATTAGACAACACTATCATCACCTCTTGTGCTGAGAAAGTCAACAAGTGGTGCTCTGAGGCTAATTTCTTCCAAGAAAAAATGCTTCACACTATCTAAACCCATAATTTCAGCTTTTTCCTTTTGAATTCCCAATTAGTCTTACCAAAATATTAAAGTTCTAATATTTCTGGAAAATTACTTACTTTCTTCTGTTTGTTTTCTGTTTATTTATGTTGTGGTCTATGCCTCCTAAAACTTTTAAATATCTTAATATATTTTAAAGAGGTTTTAGAAGTTTTTATAACTTTCAAACACTTATTTAAGCAAATTACTTTTCAAATGCCAGGGAAAAAAGAAGAGTTACACTTGTCTAAATAAATCAAACAATTGCTGTAGCTACCTAGACCCAAGAAAAGCACCATGAATATATTTATCATTTGTCAGATACAGTACTCACTGCCATTGCATATTCCTTGTGACTGTGCTAATTGTATCCATCACAAAAATACCAGTAACTTGAAGAAAATTTCTTCTTTTTTATCAGGTATTTCGCCATGGTGATCATACCCCACAGGAGTTTTTTCCAACTGACAAACATAAAGACGTTGCAAGGCAGCAGGGATATGGCCAGCTTACCAAGGTGTGTTTGCTTACCTGGGCCAATATACTGGAATATTGGAATGTTGTCTGGTGACGTTTGTTTTTTGGAACTTTGTTTTCACTTGGAGAAAGACCATATTAAATGGCCATACGCAGATCTCTAAAAGGACAGCCAAAGAACTTACCAGGAAGCTGTAACTACCAGCAGCCACTGACCTTTAAACAACACTGAGTCAGTCTGTCCTGGTCCAATAGCAGCCTATGTTGAGCTATCTGATTGCAAACTGGGGTCTTCTGGGAGGAGCCAGGCACTGATGACTATCGCAGTTCACCTGAGATGAAACACAGAGCTTTAACCATCAGTAGGACAGTGCTCACAGACCCCCCTCAATCTCTGCTGAGTAGGAGTCCCTCCTAGCTTGTGAACTACCAAGATCAATAGCAGAAATTTCTCTCATGCTGTGCCAGGGGAAGTTGATTTAAAGCTCAGCTATTTTAGTGCAGGCACTGGTGGAATAAAGCAGAGCTGAGCTCACACAGGGGTATCAGCTGAAAGTAGTAATTAGCAGCAGATAAGGCAACTGCAGAGCCAAACTGCAGAAACTGTGTCTCTGCACTAACTAATTTGTGTTAGCTGTCTCTTCTTGTGAATGGACCCAAGGGTGAGCTCCTGCACTGTCAGGGTGTAAGAAAGAGAATATGTGGGCACTGGGTTGTTTTAACCTTATTTCTGCTCCCCTCTCACCAGCACAGCCCACACTTTTTCCCCAAAGATATGTTGTTTGTATGGAAAAATCCACTAGTTACTTGCCCAGGATTCTGGGAACCAGACAGCCTCACTGAAGTAGTTTAGATGTCTAAATGTCCCAGGCAAATGACTATTGTGTGTGTATAGGCAGACTGTGAAATGTGTGTCTCTGTCTGGCTGCTTTAGAATAAGTTTGCTCACATACCTTGTGTCCGGTGGGTCCAGCACAATGCACATGTTTCTCTGGGGGGAACTAGTCACTTGCCAGGTCTCCACTAAAACCAGAATAGAAAAATCTGCCTGAGGAGTTCCTCTTCCTTGACATTCTTAGGAGACCAAACTAATCTCCAACGCAAGGTCAGGCCTGTTTCCTCCCGTGTCACCTCCCTTGAAGGAACAGGAGTAACAGACCAGCTTCCTATGCCTTAACTCAGCCATGGCTCATTCGTTCCACATACACACTGTGCAAGCTGAGCACATGCCAGCTTGCTCCAAGGCATGGAAGGCTTCAAGACTCAAGTGTCAGGATATAACACACATATTAAACAAGTTGGGGCCCAGCATATACCCTAGGAAACTGGATGCGCAAGTCCAGCAACAGAAAAGGTTCTCACACGTGGACACACACTATGGGCCATGTCTGGCACTCTGCATAAAGCCCCGAATAACTTGGTCTGATCTCATAGCTGACTCTGCTTTGAACAGGAGGTTGGACTAGAGACTTCCTGAGGTCTCTTTCAGCCTGAATTATCCTATGATCCTATGACTTAGAATGGGACTTTAGGAAGAAATGAGTAATCACCATACTTGAGATCCCAGTGCAAGTAATGATTACATGAGCAAAGTTGAATATATTTCAACTTAGGCCAGGAAACACCAGGTACACTTAAAAAGATGACAATACCGAAGCCATTACATGGACATTGCATGTGATTCTCATGTCATATTTTTACAAAATTATGTTGGTAAGTTGGAAAATGTTCAGCAAAGAGCTGCTAAAGCGCTGAGGTTGGAAAACTCATTTTGCTGTGAGAATAGAGAACTGTCATCCAGTTAGTTTTACACAGAGATTAAGTAAGTGACTTGATTCCATCTTATTGATTATTATTTTATTGGGAATAAGATCTGTGATGGTAAAGAATGTGTCATTCAAAAATGTAACAAGATCCAGTAGCTAAAAGCCAGGGACATAATCAGGCAAAAACCAAGAATCAAATGTTTCAGACTTTTGATAATATTTGACCATTGCATCAAAATACCTGAAGGCTTGAAGGACTTTTACTTGAAGTCTTCTATGCAAGTTTTTCTGTCTTCATGAAAAATAAGATCTTGCTCAAGCTAAAACTGCAGCCTCCATATGGAATCACTGGTGATATTCTATGGGATTCATATCCTGGCCATGTCTTCATGGACAGGTATTTGCTCTGTCTGCACCCCCAGTTAACCAGCTGTGAGCCAGCAACAGAGCAGAAACTAGACAGATGGTGTTGGGACATCTCTGAGACTGCTTTAAGTCATCCTGCACCTCAGCCAGTCTTACTAGTTTGGATAAACACACGCATTGCTTTCCATAGAGCAAAATGCAAAACTGTATCCATCAGGAAGACATATATAATACTATCTAATACTGGACACACAGCAACTTTGCTGCTTTTTTCTCCTGTCTTCTTTCCTTTTCCTCCTTCACTGTAGAAAGGAAAAAGGTGTTTATCAAAACAATGTTTATCAAAATAAGGTGTTTATCAAAAAACACCACCAACCATTTTTTGGTTGTAGGAATAGATGCACAGCACATTTCCTGAGTGCCTTACACTATTCTGTTATTTTATAGCTTGGCATACAGCAGCAGTATGAGCTTGGCCAGTACATGCGGAGGAGATACTCTTATTTCCTGAGTCTTGTATACAAGCAGCGTGAGGCAAGTACTGCATGTGGGAGGGAGGATGTTTTTCATGAATGGTAGTGGGACTTCCTGAATGCATGAAAGTCTGAACCTGGTACAGTCGGAGGTAACAATATCCATTGAATTCAATGGAATTTCAAAGTATCCCTGAAATGTGGCTCAACATTTATTCATGCTGATGGTTAACCTTGTGGTCCTTCTTCACCCCACTCTACTTTAATGCCACCTTCCCCAGAAGAGCACCAGTTCCATTCTTTCCTAGCAAGAGGAAAAAAACCCATAAACTAACAGGAGAAATGATCTTCCAGAACTTTTTTCTTTTCTTTTTCTTGCTTCAGATTTATGTTCAAAGCACTGACTGTGATCACACACTTATGAGCGCTCAGGCAAGTCTCGCTGGGCTGTACCCACCGACACAGGGCCAGATCTGGAACCCCAGAATCCTTTGGCAGCCAATTCCAGTTCACACAGTACGGCTGTCACATGATAATGTGAGTATAAACTAGAGGCATTTGCTTTCCCTTAATCATGAGTAAAATACCTAGGATCTGAGATGAAGGGGCAGGATAAAGGTCATGGTAAAGGCAATGAAAAGCACATTATGTTACAAGATTGTTCAGAAAAGCCTAATAAGCCAAGTAGAAACATTCTCAATAGTTTCCACAGGAATGGGCTTACATATCAGAGACCTGGAGTTAACAAAAAAGGAAGAAAAACAGAAGTCCTAGGTACAGAAAAAAAGAATTAACTTATAATGTGAGTAAACCACTACAGAAGTAGATTAATCCTAAATTTATCACAAACTTGACTTACTTTGTGTGAGAAGAGGAAGTACAGCTATTCTTACTAGTGCTTCAACATATCTTAGTCTGCAGCCATCTGAAAAGACAAAAGAATTATTCTGGAAATTAACATTAAAGTGAGAATTAAGACACAGGATTGTTTTTTCATGCATTTTGAAAGTCAGTGCATGCACTATGAGGGTTAGTGGAAAAAGTAAAAGAGAAAAGGAAGGAGGACTCAGAACTTTAAGAGCATGACTCCATAGGGCAATGTATTTCTTCATCTCCATTCCTCAACTCCTCTCCTTGGAGCTGTAAGGAATTCTGTGGATAGCAGCTCTGTAGCCTGCAGACACTTGTCCTAGAGGTGACAGCTGGACATCTAAGTGTAGCTGGAGTTTCCCGTTTGCGGAAAACCTATGGTAAAAAATCTACAAAAGACCAGAAGTGTGCAGTATGAGTCCCAGTTTGGGAGAGCAGGTTTGTAGGTGTGATGCAAGATAAATTGCATGGGCTTGCAAGTGTAGTTAACACAGTCTCTGATGACAGGGGAATCAGGTTAAACAGAGACACAAAGCAATGTTTCTCACCTTGGGGTGATGAGAGCATGAAGATGGAAGATATGAAGACACACGTCTTCCTGTTGATGCACACAGCCTGGCATAGAGTTGGGGTGCTTCTGACACTGTCACAGATGGTGGTACCCCAGAAAACAGTCAAGAATACCTGGCCAGCATCAACACCACTAGCAAACTCAGCAAGCAGGTGCTACACCTTATTCACACGGGGGAACAAGTAGGTTTATTCAAAGAAAACATAAAGTCATGATCCCATACACATTTTTCATACTTTTCCCCACTATTTTTGTTTTAACTCTATTCATCTTTACTACATAGACAGGCTAAGATTGAGACCACATGTATCCTACTATCCAAAACAAGCATCCATCATTTACTGGTAAAGTCATGCCTGTTCGTGGACCTAGGGTTATAATTCAGAAATACTTTCTTACCTTCTGGAATAGGTAGATTATTAGGATCGAGGAACTGCTGTGAAGCTTTCCAAGATTATTGTTCCTTCAGGACTCTCAAGTTCTTTTAAAAGTTCTTTTAACTGTGGGACTATATAGATAAGAGCTTTACTACTGTAAAAAGGACAAAAAGTATATTAGAGAAAAACACTAGGAATATACCAGTGTCACATTTTGTTTTAACTTTAAAAAAAAATATTAAAACTTCAAACAGTAATAAAGTAAGCATATCTTAGATAAATGAATTAACAAATTCTTAAGTTATCCCAGTCACATGTAACCTTTATCCTTCCTATGTCTTCAAATAATGAAAGACAAAAATGGGTTATAGAAACTTCACAAGTTTCTACGATTTAGCTGAACTAAATGAAGCTGTGGTAAATCCACTTAATACAGCTGAGTATGCACAGAGACTCCTATTGCAGTCCAACTGCTGCTTGGTCATTTGTTACAAAAAGGTGACGGTGTGTTTAAAGAAAGACTGAACACGAGTGAAATCATCCCTGGGGAAGGCAAGCACAAAGCAGTTTGTGAGAGCTTGGGTTAGTCTTCTGTCAAGGGACAAATTTCATCTTGTGTACATGAAACCTTTAACTTTGAACTACTGTAGCTATTACTCCTCTGAACATTTAAAAATTATTTTGTAAGCAGTCATCAGTATGACTCTTACAGTCCTGAAGATGAATATCCTTGAAAACTACATTCCCACTTTATTCTTCAGCTTGTCTTAACTAGTGCAGACAATCAGAACAACAATCATGCAAGGGTATATTGAGTTGCAGAAGAAGCAGCACCTTGCCTAATTAACGTTTTGCAATTTTCTTTTCAGTTGCTATACTTACCTTTCTCACACTGCCCTAAATACAATGAGCTTCTAAGAGAAACCTTTGCAACAAGGGATTTCCAAAGGCAACTCAAACAGTACAGGGTAAAGTATTTTCAGTTCTGGAAATCTAATTAAAATGTACCACTTATGTCAACATTATCTAACAGGTAGGTTTAAAATATAGCAGTCAATATGCTCCTTCCAGATCTCTAATCTTCAGAATGGGTGTAGACAACATGGTCAAAAAACAATTACAACATTATAGATCCAGCTGGACTGGGCTATTCCCGTCAATTGAAAATTGCAAGTCATAGAAAAGATAAATTATTGACTACCTTGCAAATAAACAGTCCACCCACTTTCTAGGAGAGTAGTCAAAACAAAAACTCAGGTCAAATCGGTGCCAATACCTCCCAAATCACTCCAATACCTGTCTCTGTTTACTCCGACGTAAAGCAACTCCTGACATTTCTGTCTATATAATTCTCTGCTAATTCAGATTCCTCTTCCACCACAAAATGCTCGCAGCTCAACTCCCCAGATTTTCTTTAACAGCCTCAGTGCTTTCATCGAGTACCTGTTCATGTCTCACACACAAAGTCTTAATTCAGGTGTTCACTTACGCTTTGTTCTTGCCTCCTTTCTTGTCTTTTTCGACCATCAAAATCTTTGCCATGAATATGTCTACTTGTCTACTCTGCTGCAAGCTTCTTCTTCATAGGTTTATTCAAAATGACACTATCAAACTCACCTGTTTTTTCATAATCTTTAACCACTGACCTCAGCCATCTATTTCGAATTCCCAGTTTTACCAAATTTACATCATACCTCCCTTCTGCTCAGTACTGCCATCAAGATAATTCTGATAATCACACTTCCTTTTAGCACTTTTTTTATTTCTACCACACTTAGTCTTATAGCTGTGTCCCCTCTACTCTAACCTCTTCTGAACATTCCCACCAAGGATAAACCACCACCATACTTCAAACCTGACCTCCGATCACCTTCTTATTCTACATGAATAGGCCAAATTCTTTTACCACTAAAGGATGGTTTATTTCTGAAGTGCAAAGTGCAATGACTATCTTGTTTCTAAAAGTTATTAGGTAGTAGTATGGCAGCGTGTAGAAATGATGTAAAAACGCCCTGTGTACTACAAGTTTGCTTTTTTGTATTCCAGCCATTTCTAAAGTTTTTAGCCACTCATACAGGATACCCATTGAAGAAGTTGAACTCTGAAAGAATTTGGAAGCTCTCTGACACTTTACAGTATGAGGTAAATAATGTAAAGTTGCAAAAGAAATATTTACACTTCCTAAAAGTTGGTTTTAGCTCTTATTTCTATTGTTTGTAAGACATCAAAAGAGGGTAGGTCTGTGATTCCAAACATTTTTTAAGACTTTTTTCAGCTTCTTCCCCAGAAACACCTAACATCCAACTTGCAACTGAAAACCCTGTAAAGACACTGTGACTGTGTGAGGCTGCTGCCGGTCATCTGTCACTATAAGGAACCCAAAGCTATGGCCTACCAAATCTAATATGCTGCCAGTGACTGCATATAGAGAATTAGGCAAAAGCATACCTTGGGATAAAATTGTCTTGTTCCATCTCCAAATCCCATCACAGAGATACATAGGAATAAAATTTGTTGTTGGCAAAGAAACGTAAGCATCCTTCTACAAAGATTTATGCGAATTGTATAAGCAAGAGAAGTCATAATTTGTATACGGACAGCAGTGGTCGGAGTATTTTCAGGAATTAAGCAGCCATTGGAATGACACAAACAGCTATTTGTGCAAGTTTGGGAACCTGTTCTTAGCAAAGGAACCAGGAACATCACAAAGAAGTATGGATTTTATAACAAAAGGGGTATTGTAGTCCCCAACTGTCATGGGTATCTGGGTCTCGCAAACTGGTACATCTGACTGGGACTTGAAAAAATCCTGAGTGCCCTTAATTTAGCAATAAGCCCCACTTCACGTCATTTCAAAGTCGAGACTTATCTCAGCTGAAACAAGTGAAAATTGAAGAGTCTTGCATTAAAAATGTTTGTTGCAGGCAGCATTTGCTACAAATGCTTTAACGCCTAATTATATTTAAACTCAAATTTTAATGTCAAATTGGTCATCAGCACTGTGATATCCCCTAGAAAAAAGAGGTGGCTTTAAGGTGGATTTCACAAGCAACATGTAATACTTGGGTGGGATGCTAATGAGTTTACCTTTGTCCTATGGTTTCTGCAAAGGTCCAGCTTCGGTCAAAGCAGTCTTGAATGGGATGTTAGCCAGGACCTTAAGTCAAATGAAATGTTAACTTGTTGGGACACATCATTGTAATTTCAGTGAGGTCACCTTTCCATATATTCCAAATGCAGGACACAGTTTAGGAATACAACTTTATACTTCAACTATGCTATCATACTGAGAAACCTGTGTCACCAGTGAAATGTGCAAAATTGACAGCTCCCATCAGGGATCTAGTTAAATGCTGGAAGACCAAACCAGGTAGTTGGGGTTTTCCCTCTAGCCTGTTAGATTTGATGAGCTTTGGTCTTTCATGCTACACAGTGAAGACTCTGGGGCTATTAATTAAGGAATCTTCCATAAAAGCCACTCTCGCCCTTTCAAGTATACAAAGAGAGCTTTTTAATCACAGTAAATTAAACTACAGTAGTGTGCATCTCTCTGTATTTGTTATTATTTGCTATGTATTATCTGACTTTCAGGTAATCTGGAGACTGAGGTGCTTGCTGGCCTACAGCACTGTCTTAAGCAGCGTGCAACTAGCTAAATCTTTCCTCAAGATACACATCACGTTTGTTAAAAGAGAAAGTGATACATTGTGACCTGAGTTGGTTTAACCTAACAGGTTCTATTCTTTCACTTGTTTAAACAAATCCTTTAAGTAGTTGGCATTTTCCTTAGAACTCATTATAAGAACAGTCCTTCTGGTGAGCTCAGTCCAATGGCTCACATTCACAGAGGTTGCATTGAACTAAGGGAAAGACACCAACCTCATTTAAACAAGATTTCAGGGTAGCACAAACCAGGAGTGTTGGGCAGATCCTTCCTTCTCACGGTTGTGATCCCTAATCCATTCCACTTTAGCTTCAGGACCATATTAGTATACATAGGTTTGAATTCCATCTATATGTCTAATCCCTATACGTATAGCTCATACTCTGGTACATCCAAACTAGAGCTACACATATTCCTACTTGGTCTCTGCATCTCACATATTCCTCACAGCTGCCTTAAAATCCTGACATCTATATTGGATTTGTTTCAGTAAAGATCCCAGATATATCTCAGTAGATGGCTGAAAAAGAGTCATAAAGTGAATTTTTTGCACCTTACAACTGCATTAGCAATTGGCATAAATAATGGCAGTTGCTTTTTGCATAGTAATTTTTACTATTATATTTCCTCTTCTTGTTGAACACTGCCATTCAAATTTGTTTTAAGCAATGTGATGTTATAAATAAGAATTCTACAGCTGTCTAAATGCAAAACACAGCCATTATTTTATTATAAAGAGAAAATGTTACTTGAGTAAAACATACTGAATTTGTTCTGACAAGCATTTTGTGCCATAACAAACAACATTCAGCAGTAGGAATCAGTAACAAAATCACCATGTTTTCTTTCTTCACTGTAGGATATTAACAATTACACTTTACCTGTTTGGGCTACTCATGGTGTCAGGACCAAGCTGATAAAGCTCTCAGAATTGTTATTGCGGGCGGAATTCGGGTTCCACAAACAAATACAAAAATCACGTTTGCAGGGAGGTAAGCCAAATTCTTACCCCATTTAAAACCAAGAGTAGAATATGGAAGAAAAAAGGGTGCATAATAAACATTGCTACTGATTTCATAGTGGAACTATGAAAGATGCCATGATGTAGATATTGGTGAGCAGCACTAAAAGATTTTCATTAATGGGAAGAGAGATGGTGAGAATATAAATCATGAAAGTCCTAATCCAACATTATAAAGGTGGTACCGCTCTGGTTAAACTGCATAAGAAATCAAATATACAGATTCTTGGTGAATTGAATCAAGTCTGAATTTAATATAATCCACCATGCTTATTGTACTTTAAAAAATGTTATTTGTAATAATCTCTAGCACAGCAACTTTCTTGCCTGACAGTCTTCATATTCCAATACTGAGAGAACTAAAATGAGATTATTAAAGTGCCTCTAAACTCAGCAAATAGTAGCTGAAATATAGTTTATTAGTTGAATAAATAGCTGAAAAATAAATAGCTGAAAAATAGTTTATACCTTTTTAATCACTCATTCTCCTCCATTCATCCACTGTCACCCTTCAGGCCTTGTTTTTGTTTTATATGGACACTGTACAGTCAGGCTCTGTGAGCTACAAGAACAAATCACATATAAGCACAGCCATTGATTTAATTAACATAGTTTGTCTTACAACTTGTCAGCAGTTAATATTAGCAAAATACAGTCAAACATATAATTTAAGAAGACCCAGAGTCCAAAGGATGTGCCCATTCTTTTTCTCTACAAATCAGGAAGGCAATAGAGTTGCACACAGAAGCGGGTAGTATTCATTACTCTGCTCTTCCAGTGCTGTTCTGCTGGCACAAAGCAACTGTGAATGCACTGTTTGAAGCTGTTCAAGCTATTAGAGACCCCCAAAACATTTTACATAGAAGCATAATAGATCCACTGTTCATATAAAAGATAGTATCAGAATTAACCAGCGCACTCTGCACAAATTGCCTATAAAGTCAATTGAATAAATCTGGTGCATTTAAAGACAGATTGTGTTAAAACAGTAACAACTGATACAGATGTTAACAAAAGCATCACTTTCATTGCCATTGCTTTTCCATTTTCTTCCAGGTATTCTTTTAAAAACTATTCTAAAGCATATCTCAGATGCTAGAAAGCCTTCACACCAGCAAAAAATGGTTATGTATTCTGCGGTGAGCCTTTTCTGTTTCTTTTTATGCTCCCTTTCTACAATTATTAAATGCAGTGAATGAAATTTTATTTCCTTCATGAAATACACTTACAAGCAATTTTTATTTGGTTAACCTTAGATATCATTGGTTTATTTTCATTCTTTAATGAACAGATACTACTTTAAAACCTACAGCATTCCATTTTTCCACCTGATGTCATGGCTTCTTTCATTGTAATTTGATTGAGCAGAGAACTGGAAAAAACTTACCTCATGTTTTACTGAACCTCTATCACAAAGATAATTTAGAAATAAACCTCCTGCTTCCTGCATCTTTTTCAGATCCAAAAGTTAATCAATTGTGCCTTTATAGTTTTGTTTAGAATGTGCAAAAGCTGACATTGGAGAAGGAATTTTTTTGATTGCTCTCTGTAAAAAACTATCTCTAAACTGCAGTTAGATTATGACCTGTCAGGTATATATCAGCTAAAGAGATCATTGAGCTCATCTCTAATACTGTTTTACATACAAAATCACCAGTTCATTTTACAAGAAATTTTAACAGCTCCTACTAACTTTGGTAAAAACTGCAAGTGACTAAGACTTCTAAATATACACATATATATTTACTTTATATATGCAGCATTTCAGTTTGTACAGCCATAAAAGGACAGTATTCACTCAAGGTTGCAGAAGGCAGAGGGCAAGTATTAATGAGGCCACACAAGTAACGTTAAGTGGACAGATAATGTGCTGGACATATTGTTAATAACAGGTACATGCAATCATTTTCAGTAGGCCTTTAATTAAAGGTTTCTTGTATTTACAGCATGCAGCCACCATTGTTGCCTTACAGATGGCACTCAATGTCTTCAATGGGAAATTGCCTCCTTACAGTGCCTGTCATTTTTTTGAACTTTACCAGGAAAAAGATGGGCAAGTATTTCAAGTTGTACTGTTAACATATTCTTTTTCTAAAATGCAATTTACTGATACCCCAGACTAATTAAACTAGACACACAAGGTTCACTAGACAAGAAAAGATTATAGATTGATTTTAATTATTATAATTGGATTCAATTTTGTAGTTATTGACAGTAGCAGCCCTACAGCCTGAAAACCATCTATATATTGCTTCATTACAGTTATGAGAGGTTTTTCTCTGCCCTTTTTATCATCTATATAACTTCTTGACTCTCTACCAAGAAGGCAAACTCCATGCAAATTGGTGCTTACCAGCTATTGTTTAAAAATATCTCAATGATACATATTAATAGCCAGCCAAATAAGCTGGCTAAAAGTTTGTCCAAAGTACAATCACTACAAAATGGAAAGGTTGTGTGGTTCTGCATACCTAACTCTATTTTGGCCCTTCTGTATTTTGAAACAGGCAATACACCATAGAAATGTACTATCGGAACAACACTTTGAGAGAACCTCACCCCCTCACTCTCCCTGGCTGCAAGTTTCGCTGTCCTCTGGAGAGATTTACTCAGTTGGTCTCCCCTGTCCTAGTACATCACTGGACAAGAGAATGTAGGGCGTAGGACATAAGAAGAGGTAAGTGCTTTGGGCACATGTTCCCAAAAGTAAAGTTAGGATTACATCTTCTGCCAAAAGCTCACTTGAAGTAACAATAATTTTCATACGGGTCTGCTCTGAAATGAAAAATTCTCAGATCCAGTGAGACAGATTGTACCCATGGCCATAATTTCTACTCAATTGGTACATTTATCTATTCCAGCCCAACTTTCTGGTGAAATGGAATCAAGGCTGACTAGACTTTAGGATATTATTTTTCATTGGCTTTTTGGTTTTAGTACAATCAAAAAGACCTTCAGTTACTGAGGAAGCAGATACAAATGCACTGAATTATCACAATTCACCTTATCTTCTCTAACTGTAGAGTATTTGTCTGAGCTAATTAACAACATTATGCATTCCCTTGATTTTAGAAGACATTCAGAGATCAAAACAGATGAATATTAAATAGTATACCAACCCAGTACTTACCAGAATGTCAAACATACAGACACACATTGGCATACCAACACATACCCTAGTAAGTTGTCTGTATCCCCATATTAGGATGTTTAATGTTCCATTTTGACCACAGATGATATTAATGTTTGCAGAAAGAGGGAACATGGAAGGCAGAGAATTACATTGTCACTCATATATCTACCTCTATATTCCCTAAGGGAGAAGAAAAGCGAACAGGTCCCGGTATTCAACTGTCCCCACTTTTTTGACAATCAAATGTTGTACCTGACATTTAAAAATCCCATATGGCTTTCTGAATCACTGTTCACAAGACAAACTTGAAATGTCAGAGATCAGAAGAATGCAGGCAAGCCATCTCACCTGGCTGCAAATTGTTTTCTGTTAAATATCTTGAACCTATGAACAGGCTGGAGATAGTTTGGCCAGAATGAATGAACAGTTCACAACTAATGATCCACTAAATACATTTCTTCACTATGGCCATTGCTCACAAATTCTCAGGAAACATATTAGGAAATTAACACATTTAATTGCAAAACGTAATTCATCAGGGAGATGAGAAAGTTTGTTTTAAAGATATTTTTTCAGCCAAGCAACTAATACAGTAATGGAAGATAGTGGTAAATACTTCACGTTTATACTGTGGTGCTTAGTTATCTAAGTTTTATGGAAATTGGTTTCCCGCATTCACAAAGCAAACTGTGTAACTGACTGAGTAAATAAACAAAAAAAAAATCTATCATATATTCAAATTTTGGCATTAATAAAGACACAAATATTTAGCCTCTAAGTTCAACACAACATTGTTTCAATTCTCCAATTTTGCCCAAGTAGAAGTTAGATGGCATTCCGGCATTTTATACCAAGTCAAGCATTACTGCTCACAACCGCCTTCATTAGTAATCCTGAGAGCTGACAACACGTACGGACCACAAAAGAGATTACAACCAGAACTGATGCTCCAATCAACCCCATCATCATACCAAAACGTGTCACTTTCCAATATTTTACCCTGGTTCAGAACGGTTACATCTCAGTAACTGTTGGGGCCAGATCCTAAGTTTGGGGCTCGTAAGAGCTTCCCTGCAGGCAGAAGTTTTAAGCTCTCTGCTGTGCATGAGTGACACTTGGGGAAAAGCCAAGGTGCTCTCCCCCCATGGCACAGCACGCTGGCAGGGGGCCTGCACTGTGCTGAACCATCGTTCATTCCCAGTTCTCAGTGAATGCAGATAGGCTGGAACAGCTGACCTTTGATGCCAGGAACCTAAACCAAGCTGAAGAGTGATGCAAAGAGTTTACACGTCACATTTACACCCAACTTACACAGCTGCAACAATGACTTCAGCTGTTTTCGGCTTTGGCAAAAATAATCTAAAATCTTGTCCTTTGCTACTGCATATGTCAATACATGCATCAGAGCATTTAATGAATAAAAGGCAATAAATGTGATTTTTTGCAATGAAATGCACGAGTGTGACTGAGCTCAAAACTTTACCTTTCTATTCTCCACGGAGACATCATTTCCCAAGCATAGAGCTGTTTCCAGAAAATGTTTAATTGAAGTTTCATGGAAAAGACTACTTATGTCCCCAGTACAGGGAGATACAGGCATTAGGCAAGTATTGCTACTACAGGTCACACAAGAGATTAGCAGTATTTGAAGGTGCTATAAATCAGAGCCAAGTTTCTCCACAGGATGATTACCACAGTGTGGAACATAGGAAGTGAAGACAGCTTGGTGTACTTGGGAAAGAGATAAAACACTTCTCTGTGCTCTTTTAGCAGCTCAGGAAGGCTTCAGCGTGGACTGGCTCCTCATTTCAACAGATTTTACCTAATTCCATCAAAATTTGTTATGCTTCTTCATCTAGTCTAAGCTATCCACTTGTTGAGATACTATTAACAGATTTGCCATGTTTCCAAAGAATGAGGCCATGTGCTAAGAAAGGTTCTCTCTTTTTGTCTTACCTTTAGGTGTTCCTTCCATGATCTTCAGCGTGATCAGCTTTATGAAACAACTCCTCCCACACTGTGATGTGACTACAGTCTAACATTTCTCATGAACTTCCATCAACATGACCAACAGTCTCCTGATCTCTATAAAAAGAAAACTTTCTTTAGTACAACAAATCAAAATTATAGAAAGCTGTGCCTTATCCTTCACAAATATTCACTTTATTTATCAAGTGGTAAAACCCAGCTGCAATTTTTTCAAGAGTGATTTTTCAAGATCTATTCATTCCAAAGGGCCTTTGGCCAAACTAATTCAAGAATGTAATTATAGTCATATTGTTTTGAAGGGCTATAGCCATAATTTAAGGCAAAATTAGAAAACACCTCTGAAGAAGCGTTGCCTTTTATTTGAAGCCTGAGACATGAACTTCCAGAATTGGTGAGGGAAGCAGTGCTTCAAAAGGAGCCCCCAAAAGGAGTCATCATTCTAGTGTCAATACAATAAATAATGAAGCATTTTATACAAACATCCCAGAAGCTACAAAAATGAAGCTAATGGCTGTTCACTTACCTAAGAGATGTGTTTCTTTTTCTTTTCTCCATCTTATACACCCTCAAATATCCTACCTCTATACAGAAGGAAGGTGAGACTTCAGGAAGAACAGACCGTGGTTCTACACCTAAGAGAAGCCTACAAACAGCCAGGCTGGCTACTATGAATACTTGGCAGACAATAACTGGCTGACTCAACAAGGCTTTTGGCTATTGAGCCATGCTATCTCTTTCCAAAAAGACAGTAAGGCCAAGTATCAATTTTGAAAGAAAAATAATTTGTAGTTTCAAATAGCTTTTCAAACACCTTCCTTTTGTTATGTTACCTTGATTGTGTACTCTGATCTGATCATAGGAAGTCTGTGCTTCAAGGAATATTTTAAGTCCATGCTGTTCTTGACACTAACAACAGAAAGATCCTACTGGCAAAAGAGAATAAAAAAAATTTACAGCTACATGCTAATTAAAACATGCATAATGTGCTGGGAAATCATTCACTAGTTACATTTTCTTATATTGCTATTGTGAAAACAGTTCATGTTCTTCCTATAGAAGTTATACCAGAGCCATCTGATACAAGTAACTTCTGAAAATAGTGGAAACTTCTGAAAAAGTGAAAACACTTCTTTTCTTGAAGAACTGGAATTTTTTTTATTTTTTTCCCACGGGAGATAGGATGTTTGTCAACAGCCTTGTTGCCAGCAGATCATTTCAAAGAGAACCAGAGTAACAGATGAGATGCAGAAAAATTTTACATTCTATCTTCCTTCCCTTGGATTAGGTTTTTAAAATAGATGCTAAGCCTATTAAATGTATATTACTTTTTAGAACTACAGCATAAGCAGATAACTGCTACTCCATAAGCTACAAAGAACAAAAAGATCCTCTTCGTCTCTAGCAAGAATATAAATTTCAGAATTCTCATTGTAAAAGGCCATTATCTTCTCAGCAGGGCTTAAGCAACAATTCCTGTGCTTCCCAAACCAACATAGGAAACACAGTTCAGCAGGAAGAGTTGTAGTTAGATTTCACAGCAAAGAAGTTCAAATACATAGACAAAAATAAATTATTCCCTCTAGTGAAAAAATGCAACCC
Source organism: Gallinago undulata (assembly GCA_026546715.1). Taxonomy (NCBI): domain Eukaryota; kingdom Metazoa; phylum Chordata; class Aves; order Charadriiformes; family Scolopacidae; genus Gallinago; species Gallinago undulata. The sequence goes on from JAOTQQ010000012.1 coordinate 43,215,005, forward strand.
CTTTTACCACAGCATCCAAACAAGGGTAAAAATGTTTTCCAGCAACATGACATAACCAGTTCTACCTGCTTCTTAATACAAAGAAAAAGCTTGTTTTCTCTATACTACCTTAATGTTCTTAATACACCAGCAGAAAGTCTTCCTAGGCCTGTCAGCTCTCATAAGAGAGTTAGTGCAAGCTATTTAAATGATTCATCTCAAAACTGCGTAGCTAATCATCACAACTCCCTTAACAAGAAGTAATTAAAAAAGAAATTGCTAAAAGAAAAAAAAGAAAAAGAGGAAAATTTAAGACAATCTTTATCCAGCTTTGGACTACTAACAGGTTTGTAACCTTGGCTGCCATAAACAAATTCCTAAGCATCCTGTCTTTTATTCTGAACCTGCTCCTATTTCTCCTTTTTCGGAACTTGTGCCAGCTTCAGTTGCTTTTATTGTTCTGTTTGCCAGATGTTTAGCAATGGAAGTTCAAGAGCAGTAAATGTGGTCTCACTCTTCTCCCATCAAAGGCAAGGGTATCTACTTTTCAGCTGGTTTCCTAGATTGGACAAGGCTCACGTAGAAAATGCAATACAAAGCTGACACATTTTTCATTATTCTCTTTAGCCTCCATGTCTCGGTTTCTCCCCTTCTTCCTCATCCAAATCCATCTCTCAAAAATTTTCAGAACTGCATGAAGACCCTTCTTCCGTCCCACAGATTTGTCCAATATGGGGGCTCATGGAGATAGATCCTGGCCCCAGCACTTCAGTTCAGCTGAAGTGTATACGTACGCATGGAAGTGTATACGAGCTGAGGCCACTGCTCACAGAACACCAATAGAAGGTTCTCCTTCTCCATCACATCGTTAGACCGTGTTTCTTCCCTGCTACTTGCCCCAGTGAATGTAACCTGAACATTCTGATTTCTGTTGAGCAAAATTAAACCTCAAATTTAATTTCCAAATTAAGATACTTCTAAATTATTTTATTCTCCTTATCCCTATTCAACAGAAACCTCATCACACACGTTCTTTACAATATATTTCATTCTTCTATAGGACTATCACTGTAGAAACAAGGAAAGTAAGACTTTTTTTATACCTTGCTTACTCCAAGGAAAAATAAAAATCAGCATTCATTAAGGCGGAAACATCAAGCCCAGATCTTGTTGTATGAATATAAATTGGGGATGCCAGTAAAGAAATAAAAACACTCTAAATGATGTTTTTCTACACCTGCACCAGCTGACTCCATTTGAAAAATCTGTCCCATAGTCTCTTGCAGGTATGAAATCATAAACAGTTTCATTTCAGTTCCTCTTAAAGAAGAATGAGCCAAAAATTACAGTTCAGCTTTGGAATTATTTAGAATGCAAAGGAAAAGATGGGGTTTCTTTTATATCATGTTGTAAAAGCAGGTTCACATGAAAATGCAATTCTCTCCCTTCTTTCACAAACAATGCATAGACAGTCCGGTCATATTTTAAAGAAGACTTGCTACAATAACCTGAATAGTCATAGATGCTTTAATATAGATGTAGCTCGTGATATTCACTGTTTTTCCTGTCATACACTGAAATAATGTCAGCAAGATGGGGAACGAACAACAGTTATTTTGTGCTGCCTGGAAAATGTGGGAAAAACTAAGAAATTATTAGAAGACACTAAGTAGACACTTTCTTCCCCCTGCTTGCTTTACAATAGTAACTTTGTGCTTAGGGCATTTTATCCTGTAGTGCAATATCTAGGTTCATGTCCTGTCACCAACCTAAGTTCATTCTTTTTGTGTCACAAATGATCTCCTCTGTGCCTTCCAACTTCCCACAACTAGGTGAAACCACCCCAACACAGGACTGCAACACAGCCTTTCACTGTTGTCATAAGCGCTTCGAAATTGTGCTTAGAAAACATGTCACTTTGTTTACTGAAACCAAAATTTTTCTTTTCTTTCCCATTTTCAGCTCAAAAAAAGCTTGGTAAAATAAACGATTGCAGATAAATCCACACTAGGTTAAGTGCTGATCTGCAAATTCAGTCAGTGACAGAACCTGAGGTGTTTCCCCTTGCGAGCAGCCTGGTCCCTGAGTGCAAGCAGCAGTTTCATGTCCAGCTGCCTTGACCACAATGACTTGCACCCTTCCACTGCATAGGTTGTGCTCCACCAGCAGCAGTCACCTAAAGTAACCCTTGCCTACATTCAAGCATGGGTTCTTTAGCACCCAGTCCACCTCAAAGCCAATCTAGCTATGCCTCAGCAAGCCTTCCAGATAGATACATGCGCTTAAAAAGGAGAATTGTGTTTCAGCTAATTCTACCTAATGCCATAATCTCATAATTAAAATATATGCCAGAGACAAATTAACATAAAGATGATTCAAATTGTTTAGGTCCACTTGCATTATGATGCCTGCACAACTGTAACTAGGTTGACTTTGGAATGATTTTTTATTATTTTGAAGCAACTTTTCCCCAAAAGGATAAGGATTTCATTGTTGCAGAATAGGACAAGTTTATAGCTGCCAAATGCACAAATGGAGGCAATACAAAATAAGCAAGGAAATTCCCAAATTAAATACATGCTCCCAACATTCTCACGGATTACCTGCAGGATTCCTACAGGACCTGCTCTTAACCACTATGGCACATGAATGAGGCTATTATTTTATTTAGAAATGTGTAGAGATTTATTCAAGATGTTGTGGTGCCCACTCTTCTGGGCATTAAAAAAACCTCACTAGTGAAGCATACATGCCAAAGGAAAAAGTGAAGCCACAGAAAGCAGAACATTTTAGCATATGCTGTGTCTTGGGTTAAAATCCCATTTTTTAAGAGGTATTAGCAAAAATTTTCTATAAAATGCAGTTGTTATATATTTTCAAACATTCCTGAATGATGCCATTCTGCATCACACAAAAAAATTAGTTCATGTCTAAAATGAAGTTATTATAAAGGTCCCATAACAATGAGACTACGTTAGTCAGAGTCACTCATCAAAGAAACACAATAAAACAGAAAATCTTGTAAAAACGAATCAGTTAAGAATTTCAAGGTAAGGCCTTAGAAAGGACAAGAAAAATTTCTGAGAGCCAACAACCACCTATCTAAAAATCTAGATAGAAGTAAAAAGTAAGACATCCTTTCTTTATTTTTGAGGCATATTAAAATATTCTAAATAAAGTATATTTTATGACCTGCATTCTTAAATAATAGAGGAAGATGATCAGCTGACGTTTGTTTTCAGAAAGACACAGTATTATATTTGTATAAAGTATGAATTACCCTCTTACACCTTCTGCATAGGCACAATTGTACCAGGAGAGACCAAAAAGGAGGGTGGTGACATAACAGTGGAGAAAGAAAGAAGGTCAAGTAAGTGCTGAAAACTGGGCAGGGATTGACAAGAGACATACATGGGGAACTCTGAGAGCTGTGGTCCTTCATCCTTCCACTCCCATCCATCAGAGAAAACAGGTACACAATGGTCATTCACACAATTCAGAAAAGAGAGCACTTGAGGCTTAGTGGGGTTTAAGGCCCTAGATACTGAATTTTTGGAAAATGGTAAAATAGTTGTTGCATACTGTTGTAGAACACTGGTGCAGAGAGCTCAACATAAAACCCCGAGACAGGTTTGGGTACAACAGGAATGGAATGACTCAGACAATACACAGAGGATCTTAATTTTTAACATTTAGAGAACTCTATTTATAGGTCTCTGCAAACTGTAATTCATTTACTCAGAAAATCAAGTCCAGAAGTATTGTTATTCTTATTTTATAGAGAGGAATTCAGCAGAGGCAAGCTGAGCAATCTTCTCAAAGCCAGTGAGCTGTTTGGAACATTGCTCTCAATCAGTAACAATAAAAAATGTTGTTTTAGGTTTTGCTCACAAGAGATTTCTTGTGAGAATTGAGGCCAAAACAGAACGTGACATAAGCAGTTATAAAAGGGGAAGTATAGATATACTCCAAGGGAAAAGAAAGCAACACTCATAAATTGTAGAGCAAACAACTGCTGAGCAAGGAGCTTAAAGAACATATTTGTTGCAAGGTTTATTTAACTATTTTATCTGAGAGACTGGTAATTTTCACCTACATGAAGTGTTTGAAATAATTGCTCTGCTTTCACAGTGACAATGTAGAAGAGGAAAGAAAAAAGGAGGGAAAGGAAGCTGAAAAGAGGACTAACCAAGCAGCAAAGAGAAAAGAGAAACAGTGTGGCCCGGCTCTTGGTTCCGAGATCATCCTCGTGGCCATGCTATCTATACTCTGGAAAAATTCCAAGCCCCGAGAAGTGGAAACAGAACAGGTAGGTTGAAACATTAGGAATGCTTAGCAACTCCTTCATATTTTAACCTCATCCTTACACTCCAAAAAAGAAAAATAGCACAGAGAAAAAGGAACTGAATTATGATTTGATTAAATAGAATGTAAACAGTAATTTGAAAACAAAGGGCAATGCAATTTGTTGTGTAGTCACACAACATTCCTCTTGGATTTTAAATTCACCGGCAGCAGTCCCACCCCTTTTGAAAGTACATCCTGGTGTCTGGGCTGTTCAGCCTGAGCAGCTGCTGGAGCTACGAAGCCTTTTTTCATCCTCTGCTAGGATGGGAGCGATACGACTTCCCAACCCATCTAGGATCTTGTGTTTTTCTTTTCATATTATCTTCATTCTACTTCAACCGACTACTGCAGAAAGAGAGCTGAAGTTTGTGGCTGTAGTAAGTAGATTTGTTTTCTGTCTTGTTGCGGGGAGTACAAGGAATCTGAGACGGCTGTCGACTCAAACAAGCCGTGCAGTTGCTTTGCCGCTTTTTAGACATAGAAATAACTACTGCTGCCCTTTTGCTTACTGAGTTTAAAAATTTCACTTAAGTTAAAAATGCCTCTAGTTATAAGAATTTTCATCTCCTAACCCCTAGTTATTATTTCAAGATAAGTGAACAACTTCATTTTATGGTAGATGGACGGTGCACAGGACTTAAGAGATCTGAGGTCGTTTACCTGTTCTTCCTTAATTTAGCTGACACTAATGCATTGCCTGAGAGCTGGCAATTATGACCTCCCTTCTTTGTGCTTGGAAGCTGAAGGTATTACAGAAGTTACCACATACACAAAAAAAAAGTATTTTCAATTTCAGAATAGCTGAATTGGTACAGCGGTATACTGAAAAACAGAAAAGGGCATTTTTATGTAGAGATTTGAGATACGTGTTGCATTAACTGCAGTTACATTGAAAGGAGACTGTAATTGGTTTTTTGTTGGGACATTTCTGATTTTAAAGTAACTACACACTACTTCAATGTCACTTTCCCCAAGAGCTCAGGTAAAAGAGAGATTAATTCAATGAAATATTATAGATCGCAAAAGTCGCATCACAGCCCTTTTAATTCTAATATCTTTTTTTAATAAGAGGTATACTGATAAAGAATAGATAGTCTAAAGGACTAAGGGTCTAAAGCCTATATTAGTTAATATAAAGTTGTGAGGGTTGGAATTCACATTTAAAAATAGGAATTTTAAGATCTTCTTCCACCTTTCTCTATTTGAAACATTATGCGCACACACAGATAACAAAAAGAAGTACTGTGTCGAAAATACATCTTCTAGCTCTAGGTAGATTATTTCATATCTAATTGTCCATTGGCTGCACTGTAGATGTGCCACTTGGAGAGAGGCCAAAGTGCACGGGAAAAACCAGTTCCTGCTCCTGCTGAGGCTTATTGCTCTATCAGACACTACACACAGCAGGGACTCAGTGCTAATTCCAGTAATGTCCTGTGTATAGCAATGCACTTAAATGTTGTTTCAATGATAAGATGAAGAACTGGACGCACACATGAAATCAAGCAGTGAGCAAGCCGTGAAGAATTAACTCTTTGAAGGGAAGGAGACTTATTGAATTGCAGCTGCCATTATGTTCTAACAAGCAATGGATTTGCAGAAAGAATTACAGGAAATGCTCACCATTATGAAGATAGAGGCTTCCTATCCAAAATCAGCTTGCTTACCACAGCTATGCAGCCACCTTCTCCACCTAGCAAAAAAAAAAAAAAAAGAAAGCACTCTTTATTTATTTATAGGGTAACTTATCACAACTAATATAAAAATAATAGCTACATTTAATTTAAACTATCTTCCTTCTATCCCTGATACTTTTCCTCAGACTGAACAATCTGCCTAAAAAGTTGCAATATGTTTAATCTCATTATAAGCATACGCCTCTTTTCTCAAGGTATGGTTTCTGTGTGTTCGATTGAATTTTGCCTTCTGAACTCACTTACTGAATTCTCATGTGAACGGAATTGCTAGCATAAATAAATAGGGTAGGAATTGGCCACAGAATGTTTCACTGATATAATGGGATATAACATGGGCACGGCTAGAGTCAAGGTAAGTATGAAAGGGATCTTTCTGAGATAAATCAATAGGCATTCTCCAGCTGTCCTCTCTAAGTTGCTGTTTTCATCTGAGAGTATTACCGCATTGTGAAAATGTGTCATAATGGCTTTTTTAAACTTTCTTAACAGAATTGCACAATATAAAATTCATCCGCAGGGGAGAAAAAACAAATGTTTTCTTTTGCTCAATTCCATAATTGTGCTATGCTCTGGGAAGGTATCTCACTCTCTCCACATGGTTTCCATCTTTGTGCTGATTCTGTGCATTTTGATAGTTGGCCACAAGTCCTTTTTGCTGAAAAGCTCTAGTTCAAGCCAATTTGTCAAAATGCTATTTTAGTTTTCTTTCTCACACATAAACATTAGCCTTCACCATGACTCTTGTGCACTGGATTTAAAGTAGACATAAAACAAGAAAATAGGAACTACGTAGGACCATAGGTACCTAACTAGAAAATAAATACTGATTTATTGCCTCTGTACAAAGAAGTTTTGACCTGTAGCTTCTGCCTCCACACAGGCACTCATTTTACCTGTCATATATACAAAGAGGTGCGGTTTCTGAGGTGCTGTGATTTCATCATGTCTTTCTTCTTGTTACTCAGGATAGGAAGTGTCTGAGCGTGTTATCTATTTGTCTAATCAAGCCAAGCCATTTGAAAGCTTGACTAAACATGCTCAGGACTTTAGCACCTAGGGTTTCCCTCAACTGGCAGCAGGACAGGTTCCATTTCTCTCTTGTTCCTTCACTCCTATTGCTGGCTTCAAAATAAGAATTTTTTTTGTTTGAAATTGAGCCTGTCAATAAAAACGTCTGTAAGAGGCTCACTGTTACTCAGAGACAGATAATTCACTGTAATTCATGGCATCACTGAAGGAAGATGTTCTATGTACTGCACATGCCATATTCTCAATTCACCCTCTCCTCCACACCAGCTTTTGTCCAGGATGATTTTTCACCTTCAACAATGTAAGCAAATGTTGGCCAAAGTCTGAGTTGTGTGGCTGTTTTGATCTGAAGTGACCACTCTCACAAAGTGTCAAAGAGTGAATGGAGAACCCAAACACCAAATGAGACTCAAGTTGTACTAGAACTGAAGGAGAGGGTATTTGGTAACTGCATCTACTGCTTTTGAGAACTGACTGAGGTGAAGCACTTCTGGCAGAAGGGCTGAAATGAATATACCAAATGGGTGTGCTTTGCTCTTTTTGGTGTACATCCTCATTGCCCTCCCTTTCTTATTGATTTCTAATGTCTTTTCAACATTTATTATGCTTCCCTGTTCCTTTTTTCTCATATTGCCATATTCTATGTCTTCTGAAAGGTCAGGAAGGCAATCTGTATGCCAGGGATAATAAAAGCTGCAGCACACATATTTTTAAATGAATTTGAATTTGAAGGATCAACTCCTTTTTAACAAAATTGAAATGATAAGCGCTGAGAAATGCATAGTGATGACCAAAGTAAGCTTTGTAGGGATACATTTTCTTTCCCTAACAGTATCAGATGTTCTAATGAAAAAGACAAACTTGCAAATACACAAGCTCTTCCTAAAGTTTTAAATTAAAAGAAAGAAAAAAAAAGTCTAAAATGTGGCTGTCTGACTGGCTGAGTTAGCCATTAAGTGGTTGTTCATAAGGTCATTGTTTGTCATTGGTCCAACATTGTCATAAGGTCCAACTGCAACTGAAGCAAAGTCATTTTCAGAAGTAGCAAGCAAGCAAGAAGGATGCTCGAGCAGAAACAAAAATCAGTTGGCTGAGAAGCTTAGTCTTCAGTTCCTAAAAGCAGGATTCTGCTCTTAGAAGTATTTGTTGCTTCCTTGCTACTTCCAACTTAGTGCTAATATCATATTGTCACTGTGCAATAAAGATGCAGAAATACAAACAAGGAACTGAACTTTTTTCTATTTTGTGGACTTAAAGAAGCTGTGCTGCTTTTTAGAAGAGAACACCCTCCCCTGCTTCCACTTCTTAAGGTTACAAAGTGAGAAAATAATTTTCTTTACATCCGCTCCCACAGATATTTGAACATCTTTCAATCTTTAGCTCTTTGCCCTCTCACTTCTCTTCAGGTAAAATGCTACTCTGTTCTGGCTTATTGAAAGGTTTTAAGGGTTGACTGTTGTGACAGTGAGATATACACTGGGGGTTGTATTGCACATTAAGTATAAAGCATCATAAACCAGTATTTAAAATCTAACACAAATCTAGTAATTTTTCCCTAATAAAAAGGGCATTATCCATTGCTACATAAAAAATAGTATTTTAATCATGTTGGTCAGTTTGAGCAACTGTCAGTTATTCATAAAAATGTGTTACTGTGAAGCTGGATAATTTAACAAGAAAATATGCAGCTACATGGTAATTGGGAATTTAACCTTCATTCTTTACAGAGGCATCAGCTTGCCCAGAAAAGCTGATGAATCCCACCTGGCATCTATTTATGTCAGCATGCCAAAACACCAAGGAAATAAGCAGTGACATAAAAGTCCTCCTCACTCATTTCTCTCGTGTACAACTGAATCAATCACCGACAATGTAGCTCTTCACCTATTCTTCTGTTCACCAGAAGTGCACTGAGAAATTATTATAAACAACCAACGGAGATTCCACACTAGTACAAAAAGACATATACAGAATTTAAAATTGCGGAGAGAAACAAAAATAAATTATTGAAGGTTTTTATGGACTATTTTGTTGTACTTGAACTCAGAAAAAAATGGTTTTTGTCCTGAAACTGTGTGATTTCATGTTGATCAACATGTTGATGATGATGGTGAAAAAAAAACCTTGATTTGCTGAAAAATATTCATTTCAGGTTGGCCACATCTTCAGCGAAATTCAACTAGCAAAGCAAAAAAAATAATAACCAGCTTTCTACATGGTTCTAATGGTAACATCTATTCCAGCAAACCTCGTTGGTTATTCTAGCAAATGAACAGAGTGAGAAAACCAGTAATATTTGCCTTTTAAGGATAGTATTTTCCATCTCTGAAGTATCTGCTCTAGCACAGGTTTGTGCACATTAGTACAGAAGGCTGATGAAAAGGGTGTGGGCTGTAATTAAAACATTAACCCACAGTGCCTGTGTTTACTTTGAAAAATATAAACATAAAACACCTCCCAGTGGGAGTGGCAAACTAACTAGCGTGAACAAACCTCTCTGATGTTTGTACATAACGATGTGGCTTAGTGAGGCAATGCAGAGTATTAATTATTATCAAGCTGTACACCAGTAAGGTGTTATGGAATAAATGTCATTTTATGAACAAATATACCGTACTTCCATATTGTCATTTTAGTCTGCAAAGTCAGGAATGAGGTTGGTTATGTGAACATTGATACAAGCAAAGGTAATTTTTGCAACAGTTTGGATCAGCATCCTGGATGGTTGTCTGGAGCCCTGTGAATTTGTCATTCCTTTCATGCATTTCCTTTCAGGTGAAACTTTTGTGGACTTCATTCTTCTAAGACCATGCATGACATACTTAGGGAAGTATGTAATGAGTTTTTCAGGGTTCAGAGATTTTCAGAACTTTAATCTATTTAATGCACTTTCTATGTATGCTGGAATGAAAATACAAAAAGCCTCATTTAAGGTTTCTGATGTAAAAGTCATATGGTTGAGTGTATCACACTAATATACTGGACTGCCCAGTATAGAAAAGTGACCAAACTTTTTGCTCTGACTGAATTTAACAGAAAAAAAACACACAGGTTTTCAAAAATATTTTCATACGTGTATGTAAAAGTATTAATAAATATTAAGCTAACAGTGTAAATGTTTATACTTTTTCATCTTTGTATTTTAGGATGATTGAGAAATCAAGCATAAGATCCATGTGTACATGAAATTACTTTTAAAGATGCTGCTATGAAAAAAGCAGTCACCAAAAGTTTCAAGTGTCTATGCCAAAGTAATTAAATACTCATATGAGCACACCAGTAGCTGCTTTAATATTCAGAGGTGCTAACTGTCCAAAATTCAGTCATATTTCTTGTGTAGGTGCCTAGCTATGGATGTAATCTCAGCATTAACTTATTGGCTGATTGATTTTATGTTCTAGGAGGAAGAATCGTCAGGCTCATTCCCACTAAATTCCTATATAATTAGTCCTATTCTGGTGTGTAAAGAATGTACTCCAATCCTACTTGGTTTCTGCAGATGCTCCAATATTTTCATTTGAAAAATGGCACTGGAAGTATAATGTATGCTTAACTTCTAGCTAGGTAAGAAAGGAACATTAACAGAAATTAACTTGATTTTTTTTATTGGTAATATTGTTAGGTTTTCCGACATGGTGACCGAACACCAGTTGTAAACTTTCCAACTGATCTACACAAAGAAAGTGAATGGCCCCAGGGATTTGGACAACTTACTAAGGTATGTTGGCTTTCTTAGAAGCACTTCTATATACTACTAAAATAGGAAGCTTGCAGATTTTTTTATGTGTGCCTCAGAAACATTTGCAAATCCCAAGTACCGATAGTTGGTATTAGCCATACCCCATAATTCATAAACATTTTTGCAACATTATTCATCCAACAACCGCTAAATTGAAATCTTGCTCATCATAGTTTTATAACCACCCTCATGAAAGCAACAACTTCCTGATAATGTGTCTGCATTCAAATAAATGGCTAGCTTAAACATTAACTACACTCTTAACATTGATGAAGTTCTAATGACCACTAATCACTGGGCCCTGTGACAGGGTAAAAGAATGACACCTGCCCACCAGGTCAAGTGATGAGTCCAGAACTCATCATTTGACTGGCAACCACCTACTCAACAAGGGAAGTCTTGCAGGGGGAGGCATTCTCTGGGGACAATGTGTCTTTGACAGAAAGCTGATTTCACCCCAGAGTTTCACTAGTATGCACTGAACCTACTTCGTGCATTTCAACATCAAGCCTTAGCTCTTTAACTGTATTTGACACATGAAATTCTGGAGCAAAGAGAAGCTGAAGCGTTTCCTAATAATACTTCATCATGATGGCAAAGGATGAATCAGAGACCATTCAGCTTTTAGTGTTTGAAGTGAGGCTTGAAAGATCTGTAAAATTCAGACATGCAGACAACACGTTACTATCCCCAGATACATAGCTTAAGTCATAAGAACTAAAAAATTTCTGCTTTGGCACAGATTTTTTTGAGAGCTTTTTGCTATTTTATTATCTTTTTAGCAACAGTAATAAGAATGTACTTCTCTAACATCTAAAAGTTAAAAAGTTCATCTCACAGGCTTGGAAATGATTAACAGAAAAGACAGTGTGCAGTCTAAGACAACTGCAGGTGCACCAAGGCAAAGATGGAAGAATATTACTTGACACATGAAATGCAAGCTACAAATTTATCAGGTTGATCAAATAGTAGAGCAATGACAATAACAAATACAGGGTTATCAATCATCCTTTCTCAGCTGTCACTAACTGACATGCTCTTTACAGTGTTGATCATTAATAACTCCAGGAGCACCTACAGAGCTCCAGCATTTGTATAGAATCAGATGCATTGCCTTTCCTCTAGAAGATGTCGGAGCCTTAGCATTTCAGAACGTGTAATTTTTTCCTAGATATGAATAAGTACTTCTATTAAAAATTCTAGATCACCTACAAGATACACAGTATATTATACGAATGGTTAATGATTACGTAAAAACTGACTGCTGAAGACAAAAAAAAAAAAGTTAAGAAACTTCTACACTAAGATTCTCTAATCACCATAATCTAATAGTCATCTGTATGCTTGCCTCACAGACTGGAATGCAGCAGCTATTCAAACTTGGACAGTACACGAGGGACAGATATTCCAACTTTCTGAACAGCACATACAAGCGGCAAGAGGTACATAACAGCACTGTCTGGCAGAGATTTCTCTGGCAGAGCGGAACTACGGACTTGTGCTAGATAAAAGCAGATCATCATATTCATTTCATTAATGGAAAAATTAAGGTAATAGAAGAACATTTTTGAAAGTCAGGCTTTTATGTCAAGGTAAGAACATAAACTAAAGTCTAGCTTTCAGGTCCTACATTCTGTTTGGGTCTTCCACTGTCCAGTTTTCCAGGACTGAACACCTCCACACCACCAAATGAATTGGGAATTTATACATAGTGACCCTATATTGTTCTACCCTGTTGAAAGGTGGATGCATATCCAACCATATAATGGTCCACACTCACATACTTAATCCTGTAAAAGAAAAATCTAGCCATTGTTTGGATGTCTCTGTCATACAGTACAGATCCAGAAGATCTGTGATCCAGTGATATCCAGAAGACACCTCTACCATTTAGGTCGATGCATTAGGGATGCATTGGTGGGAAGGCATAAAAGACTACAGCTTTGCCATGGTTCCAAGAGATTTTACAGATTTAAGTGTCCTCATTCCTGAGGTATAGCAGATGGATCATAACAGTGTTCTTTTGAATCTCAGAAGATGGAGAGCTTCCTTCTTTTAAATCATGCTTTCTTATTTTTCTTAGTTCAGTCTGAAGGTTAGATTGCAAACTGAAAGATGCTTTGGCAATTCCATTTATGCAAATGAAGTGGGGCCCTAGAAAGCTGAGTTATGGTTTCACTGTTTTGACTTTATGCAAAAGCATAAAACTGGAAATAAGAAGCCAAGACTGATTAGTTGGGTAAAAATTCCTTATTATTTTCATTGTTTCCATTTTTTTTTAAACCCTTTGCCTTTATATCTTCAGTTTTATATCCAAAGTACAGATTACGATCGCACAATTATGAGTGCCCAGTCATACCTTTCTGGCCTCTTTCCACCAACTAGCAGCCAAATTTGGAACCCTGAGCTTCTCTGGCAACCCATCCCAGTTCATGTTTTGCAAAAATCAACAGACCAGGTAAGTACTAACTCGACAGCTTCTATACTCCCTTAAACTTTCCCAGAAGCAAAGAATAGAAAAAAGGCGGAAAAAGACCAAAAAATATTTTCTATTCTCTTTGAGTTCAATCTAATAGAAAACATCAACTGCAGCTACTGCCTGACAAGCGAGTCATAGGTCAACTGAAATAGCTGCATGAAAAACCTCCTTCTATAGCTACAGAATACCTGAATTGTTGTCCACACTACCATTTTCTTCAAGGTACAGCTCTAACATGTCTCTTGGCAAGGGCACTTTTGGACAGTATTGAAGGGAAGTTGCCCTAAACCTTTAGAGAGGACAGGCACTTTTCTGAGCACCGCTCAGCTGAACAGACTGACTCTCCTTGACAAGTTTGTTCCATAGTTTATTCAAGGAATGGAATTTTCACCAGCCACTATAATGACGTCTCAATTATTACTTTGCTATTCTGGTAGCACTTAGGTACTCTAATTACAGACAAGGGCCCGTTTATGCTTAGTGCTATACAAATGCTTATTGAAACCCTAGAACTTGCCTTGCAGTTCATAAGAGCAGACCTACCTAAATGTTAGGGCTTGTAAAAGTTCTACAGGCAGCTCTCCCTGACTGACTTGGGTTTAGATTTTAACTTCACCGGCTCCTGTGACAAGGACTGTGTAAGGAACACTGTGTTGAACAAGGACAAAAAGTTATAGAGCGTAATGACTGAATGGCTAATTTTCTTCTGCCTTTGAGGACAGAAGTTGACTTTAAGGAAATGTATACAAAAACTTTATTAGTCACTAACATCAGAGGACGGACCTTGTCATTAGGGGGTGGCCACACCTGCCTCCCATTGACACTCCTCCATTCTTGGAGGCCATGCTTGAAAGCAGGTACAGAGCAAGAGTTTCCACAAACTGGATTACACACAATGTGATTCAGCTTGAAACTTGACTCTGTCCCTAAACAAAAAAGAATGTCACTGTTATTTAAATGTGGAACGCTAAGGGAAGTTCTTTCACTGGAAGATATGAAAAGCATTGAAGTGGTCAGAGCTTTGGCCAAATAAAATCTCAAAGACCTTAGGGGAATCACAGTGCAGTGCAATGACCTGCTCAGAGAAGGCAAGCTCGTTTCTAGGAATCTCTAGTACCTCATCACTTCTGCAGATGCTTCAGGAGCGGGTATTGATGTTTCATTGAAACACAGCTCTGTGACAACTAAAAATTCCTGTTAACTATGCAAACCACCTGGAAAAAACATTTTTCCCTTGATAAACCAAGCAGATGTTTGAGGGCATTTTCAAGCCCTAATCAACACAAAGTGGGAAGTTGAGGCCAAGTACAGCCTTGTAAAAAAACCTAATCACACTTCATTTTTCAGCCACTGAGATCTATCAAGACCTGACAGGCAACAGTACTGAGTACTGCTTAATGATGCCAAAGGGAGTGGATTTAGATTGGGTATTAGGAATTAGTTCTTTACAATGAGGGTAGTGGAGCACTGGAACCGGTTGCCTAGGGAGGTGGTTGAGGCCCCTTCCCTGAAGACATTCAAGGTGAGGCTCGACGAGGCCCTGGGCAACCTGGTCCAGTTGGGGGTGTCCCTGATGACTGCGAAGGGGTCGGACTAGATGGCCTTTAAAGGTCCCTTCCAGCCCAGATGATTCTAGGATTCTATGATTCTATAATAGCACCTAGAGGGGAATAATTAAGCCATACAGCAAGAAGAAA
>JAOTQQ010000012.1:43230071-43286053 GCA_026546715.1 Gallinago undulata
GCCCAGATGATTCTAGGATTCTATGATTCTATAATAGCACCTAGAGGGGAATAATTAAGCCATACAGCAAGAAGAAACATTTGTTATTGTGTAATTAAACAACATTCCCCAGTTTCATATTGCAGCTTTGAGCCTTCACTCTCCGGTGTGCTGCTTCTAGAGAAAAAAATGCACACTTGGAAATCTGTCCAAGTGAATGTGTGCTTGTGTCAGTTGGTCGCTGCTGCAAGCTTCATGTTGATAAATCAAAGAGAAAAGAGAAGCACTGGAAGTGCAGTCTGCAAATATTTACCCCAAGAGAGAGTACACTTTGCACATACATAAGCCACAGATTGCAGTTAATTTCTCCTTGATATGGTTTGTATGGTTATAGAATAATATTAGTGCTGGGTCAAAAAATGCTCTAGTGATGTGATAAAGTAATATAGTATGTGATATAGTGATATATATAAAGTGATATAGATGTGATATAGATGTGATATAGTGATATAGTGATATATATAAAGTGATAAAGCAGCACAAGCTTATTTTGCTCATCATAACTTTTTCCTGACACTTCATGCTGGATCAGGTATCATCTGTCCTTCTGTAACTGGCATAAAGCATACTTACCAGAGTACAGAGTTTGATGGACACATACGCATTTATATGTGATTCAGATCAAATAGGTACTATCAGGTGACCTCGTAATGCATACACTTCGAGTTATTAAAAGTGAACCATACGCCTAAACAAGAACAGAGCCATTTGGCTCATAGATTTTTGATATTTCAGAAGCACAAATTAATTGTCACTCTTGTTTTGAGTTCTGTTCATTAAGTGGTACTTAAAAAGCTTACCACAATATGCTGTTTACCTCCAAAGAGATGAAAGCAGGATGTGTAGATGCAGAAGTAATTCAGATTCCAGAACCAGGTGAAGCCAAGCTGCATCTGCAGGGATTAAGAAATTAAGAGGGAAATGGTAACTTTTAAAAATTCCTGATCGTGGACCCTGATCAATTTCCCAAAGCATTGCCCTGACAGACATGCACAATTGCTTTTTGCCAAAATCAGTTAAACTGAGGGAAATTAGCTACCACAGGCACAAGTAGCCACTGAAAAGTCACATTACCACAGTCCATTGCTTATTTCAGCTGAATTCATAAACAAGGTACCCAAACAAACCCCAACAAAGCAGCTGTAGTGTGGCCATGAATCTGTCTAACTGATATTACATCAGCCATCTCAGCAATGGAAAAACTAGAGGTGCATTGATTAATTCTAGAACTTTTCTAAGTTTTATTTCTCTTGTTTCAGATGCTGCATTTTCCTCTGACTGGATGTCCCCATTTTGATGAACTTCAGAACAAAACACAAACATCTAGTGAATTTCAAAACAGAATACAACCATATGTGGTAAGAAAAAATAAAAATAATTTAAGTAGAAGGAAAGTAACTAAGATGTAGAAGTTATGGAATCGCATTGTTTCATTTCGCTAAAATGAAAAAAAATGCCAAAAAAAACCCCAAACTCAAATCCTGAGGATTGTCTTAAAATCAGAAATTTAAGCCACTATGATAAAAAATTATGTTTTATATCCTTATGCATTTCTCATACTTTTCTATATTAATCTTTTAAAATGTGGATTTAACATTAATGTTCTGATACTATTTACAGCTGCATATAACTAAAGTTCCATGATCTGAAGAGAGAAGAAATTTCTGGATGCAGCAATTCCTAGTTTTACCGGGTAGCACAAAACCAATTCTAAAAATCTGATAAATCTGAAGCTTGGGCAGGTTTATGCCTTCCTGCTGTGACTTTCAGAAATTAACACTATAGCAGAAACCTAAAGCCAGCACAACCAGGCAAACACTCTGACTTACAAAATTTTTTCTGAGATGCATTTTGGATCTGTCACAAAGCATGCTTCTGTTTTGGCCCCGACACAAATCTTCACAGTCATAGATTCAAAATTCCCCATTCCAGTGCTGCAGCGGGATGTAGGTACATAGATGGTACACCTGCCTCAAGCAACTATGTTCTTGTGGATATAATAATTGATCTAGATAGTCGTTATTGCTGCTCTCTTTTTTGCCTACCATGCACTTTGGGCATGTTCCTCATGCCCTGACTGCATCAGTACACATTCTCTCAAAGTCACTTCGGGCTTACTGCTTGGGTTAAACCCAACATTTTCCTTTTTTGATTTATACCTAACTTTCTGCCAGCTCAGCTACTCTGGTCAGCCTCACTCACCTGCAACAGGAGGTGAATTATGACTTCATAGCTATTTTCTCCCTCAGCCACTTGTACAAAAAAGGCAATGTGGAAATAAGGAATATTAAGGAGTTCCTTTATTCTTCTGTAGTAGCATGTAGCAAGAATCCCTGTAGGAATTATTGTGTAACTATTACATAGATATTTAGCTTCCCTTCAATGGCAGAAGGAAAATCTAGTTTCCTTTTCAATTTCTTTTTGCCTCATCCTGAATACTTGCCTCAGCTCTCTTTAATTTTCTAATTTTTTCCTCATCTTTTCCTTTTCCCTTAGAGCCTTCCTCTTCCTTTTATCTGAAGGCTTGAGGTGACTGAGGTAGCCTCCTGGAGCAGTCAGAAGAGGGAGAGGAGAGTGCAGCAGAGAGAGCACCAGACTAATCCATAGTAGGGCTGAGAAAAAGCAGTGTCTGAAACAGAGATCAGTACCTTGAAATGGTTACAAAATGAAATCTGCAACCAAAATCTTCTGCTACAAGGGTTTCAGTCATGTAAAATTAAATACTGTTGTGTTGCCAGGTTGGGTACTAATGAATCTGTATGCATATATGTTCCATATGTATTGAGTATTTGTGTTATACTCTTCAATTTTTCCCCCCCCAGGACTTTATACAAACAATGGCAGTTAACACAGGACTTGAACTAAATAATCTTAAAATATTGGACAATTTCCAGCTCTGGAATACATATGATACTTTATACTGTGAGGTAATAACAAGGCAATAGGGGTTGGGAAGGGATATAACTCCTAAGTCAGGTTTCAATTAAAACATGGCAATGTGGTTTCATACAAAAAAGTTGCCTTCTCTCCTACATTTACTTTATTTAATTTTTTAAAATTTGAATCTAAATTCTAATTTAGTGCACTAAAAGACAACCCCAAAACATGATTTACCCCTTTGAAACTGTTTCTTCCATTTGCTGGCTTATTCTGAAGCACTGGTACCAGAATCCATTCCCTTTTTTCCCTCGTTTTCCTTCCAAATATGCTGCTATAGAATCACTTGAGCATGCTGCCTAGGACATATACATGATTTTTAACAGGAAAATGAAATTATTTGCTTTAATCTATCAACAGGTAAACGTGAAAGTACTTAGAGAGGTAAGGGGGCAAGGGGTAAGATTATGAGCTAACAGTTAGAAAATTCTTAACATGACTGGAGAGTGATGCTTGTCTGTAAAAGGCCAGTGATGGAACTGGTACTTGGACAACTGTATGGAAACGGAAGGAAAGGTTGTAGCTAGGTTATACCCTGAAGGGAAGAGAATAAGACATGTGTTGGCAATCTTCCACACTAGCAAAACCAAAATCATACATCTTTATAGCTACAGGGGATTATACCTACAAGGGATCCCCTTCACACAGGTGTTTCCCCTCTTCCCATTCCTCCACTTCAGGTTGATCCCCATTCCCATGCTGACACGCTGCAGGGTATGCTGACAAGTGAAACCACACTGGGCAAACAATTGCAGGGCAGCCTCCGAGAGTCCAAATGTAGTAGTGTGAGGTCGAGCAACAGGATGACAGAAACCAGTCGCATTAAAAACAATTATTTTCTTTTCCTTTATCACTAGGGTATTCACAATTATACTCTCCCTGTATGGGCCACCAAAGATGTAATCGACAAGATGGAAAAACTGGCAGAATTGTCCTTATTGTCACTATTTGGGCTTTACAAAACAGAAGAGAAATCACGACTACAAGGAGGTAAATAAAAAAATGCACAGATCTCAGAAAGTAGGAGACAATGTTTATGATAACGTGCAACATCCTGTCAAGGTACTCATGCAAAAATATTGACAAAGAACCTTGATTTATAACTGTGGATGTAGGACACCATATTAAGCATGAAAACATGTGCTGAACGCTGGCATTTGCATGGATGAGATACTGAAATAAGGTGTAAACATGAATGTCTTTAGTTATCCCATAGTTGTTAAGAGATGAAGATTTTTAAAAAGATTCTAGAAATACAAGGGAATAACCAAGCCTTCATGGGCATGATCATTACTTGTCTGACATTATGTTAGATTAAGTTCTGTTTCTCCAATATTTATTTTGTTTCCTGATCTTTGTTTTTCCCTTTGATATACTGCTTATATATTCTGCCAAAACCTTGGCAACAGATTGGTAGGTCTCTGAAAGACTGATATAAAGCTGCTCCAAAACAATCTGATCAGAATAGAAGACGAGACATTCAGGTTATACCTATACTGCAAGAATGGGAACTACTGCTTAGCTCCAAAATTGAGGTGCACAGGCTATGCATTATTTCAGGACACAACCCAGGCATTTTTCATGTGATCCCCAGGTGCCCGTGAGCAGGAAACCCAAGCAAGTGAGCTTGAGTATCTGCAGGCTGGACTGTTTGGGGCTAGGCTTTGTAATGCACCTACCCTGCAGTCTAGGCCTAGGTAAAGAATTATCAGCAGCCTTATTGTCTAGGCACATACATCACTTGATCAAGCCATATCATAATTACAGGCTCAAACCTGCATTAAAGCCCACTAGCTGTATCATGGGGTCAGGACTTTTTTTCTAGTGTTCACAGGCATACCAGTTATGCCCTAATTCCCTAGAATGGTATAAATTGTGCTGCAGGGAATTTCTGCTGCCCTTATGCCATTGGTTTTAGAATATCTCTGATCTGGAGAAAAAGTACAAAAGAGCTTTGGAAAAACAATGGATTTGAAAATGTTTCTTCAGCATCTAGAGAGGAAGAGGCTAGCACAGCTGTCATTACTGCAAAGCTGCAAACAGACAAAAAATGATGGAGTATCATTAGCCCCATTTCTAAGTATTGTTCTTGATGATTTTCTGAAAATCCTCCACTTCATCTGGATGATGAACGATATATTTCACCTCTGCAATATTTTCTCTCTAGTTATGAACTTGCAGAAAGCTAAAAAAAAAAAAAAGAGTATGAGCCTGAGCAGATGTCTTCTATTTGATATTCTTTTACCTTTTTGGTTGCTACACAAATGTTATAACTTCATTTTCCCCTTCCTTTTTCCCATCCTCTTAAGGTGTTCTTGTGAATGCTATTTTAAATAGTATTAAACAAGCTGCCAATTCTTCAAAACAAAGAAAAATGGAGGTCTACTCTGCAGTGAGTATTTTCATCTTTCATAAATCTTGCTATGATTTTACCAGATCCTTAAAGAGAATAATTAGTCTCCCTGTAAGTTAAATGAAAGAAACAGTTCAATTCAGCTAACAAGCTGAACACCAGTCAGTACAAAAACACAGCAGGGGCCTGGATCTCACCTCAGTTTCAGTCAAACTGTACTTGGTAAAGAAAATGGTGTATTTTATCAGCCAGTTTTTCTGCAACTTAATGGTGCAGTTGCAGCACCATTATAATGCATGCAACAATAAGTTGCATCTTTCCTTAAGTGCTCCCAACCCAGGGATGCTGGCACATTGCAGAACTTCAGCTGCACCTCCAAACACTTCCTCTGCTTAGAAAGGGGTGATATAGCTGTGGATTCTATTTTTTAATTTATTTTAGAGGATGAAGAGGGCCATTTGAGTCAGGCCAAGATCCACCTAGCTCATTCATTATCCTGTCTCTAACAATGGCCAATGGTGGGAAAGAATGTGAGAATAATGCCAGCACAGAGTGATGCTTCCCCTGATAGAACCTTCCAGCAATCTGTGGCTTAGGGACTTCCTGAGACAGAGTCTGTGTCTGTGTATTTAATAGCACTTGTCAGTCTTTTTTCCATCAATTTATCTAATCACTTTTTTAAAGCATTTGTACTTTTGGCCTCTGCAACATCCTGTGGCAATAACTTGTGTGTTAAAAGAAAAAAAGTATTTCCTTATTTTTTTTAAATCTTAATAGTGATTTAGCTCCCTCTTAGCATTTCTATTGCGAGAAACAGAGAATAGTCATTCTTTATTCACTTTTCCTGGGTAACTCATGAATTTACTATTGTCTGTTACACCTCTTTCATCTTTCCTTTTGTGAGACAGAGTCCTACCCTATTTAATCTTTCCTCATATAGAAACCTCTTAATACTTTAAATCTTTCTTGCTGCCTTTTCTATGTATCTTCTAGCCCTAATGTATTCCTTTTGAAAAGGAAGTGCATCCAGAATTTTCCCTGCTGCTTTAATGCCTTGAGGCCAAGTATACTCTTATTTTTGAAAGTTATCAGTCTAAAAAGTTCCAGATCCTGAATAATAATTAAAGAATAGCTGTTAGACTATCCTATAAATAAGCCTAGCAAATATGTATATAAAGATGCTTGCAAAATTTAGGCATCAAGGTGCTTGGACTTCCTTTCTACAGTTCCTTCTGGAATACTCTGCAAGAGAGCATAATGGGGAGAGGAAGAGGCTGCAGGTGGCTGGGTAACCAATTCCACCAAAATAGAAGTCAAACTAAGAATTTATTGTGTAAGTTCAAACAGAAGGAACAGCAATTTAAAAAGTGCTGGGGTGTGTGTGGACATGAGGAAAAAAGTATTTGTATGCAGCTATTTGTCTGATGATACACTCTCTTAAAAAAAAAAGTACTTGTATCTTCACTAGAAATGCCATAGGATGTATTACCTTATACTGCTTTAAACTGCCTTTGGAAACAAAAACAGTCCTGAAGGAAGGAGTAGCAAAATGCATTGAAAAACTAGATTTATTTCTCTGACCACATCTTGACTTCCCGCAGTATCTCTGTCTCCAAAATATTGCCAGATGGCATAAGACACATACTGCAGTAAGTCTTTGGAAATGCCTCCTGCTGTCTGTAGTAAAATGAAACTGTTAATATGTTTTTCCCAGTGGTGAATTCACTGTATATATTTTTTATCATCAAATTTACACAGGTTTTGTTTTATCGTGATTTCCACTCTCTCTTTACTCGTCTCATTACTCTGGATAAACGGTAGTTGACTTAACTGACTTTCAAGGATGGATTTATTTTTTTTTTCCAACAGCATGATACCACACTTGGGGCCCTCCAGATTGCTCTCAATATTTTCAACGGAAAATTGCCACCATACGCTGCTTGCCAGTTTTTTGAACTCTACCAAGAAAGCAGTGGGCAAGTATTTTCTTATCTATGCAAGAACAAGGAATGGTTGGAATTTGGTTCCCCCTTCCCCCAAATAATTTTCCCCTCAAATGTTGCGAGGACATAAAAATTCATTTTAAACTGATACTTCACTGAGCAGTCCACAGACACAAAGTTATATTAAAACTAGGAAAAATCACGTTTGCTAGATATGCCAGACATGCATGTACCTGTGTGCTTTGAAAGACAGGAAGAAAACAGGCCTTCCCATCTGGAAGTAAACGTTAAAATAGATTTTCCTGCTTCTTCAAAAGATAGCAACAACATTTCCAAGACTTCTCATAAATCCTAAAGTAAACCAGTTGGCTTAGAAGAGCCTGGTGCTGTTGCCGTTCAAGAAGCCTTCAGAAGGACCTTTTGAGCTGATTCATGATCTGTGCAGTAACATAACCAGCTTTTGCAAAGTGGGCTTTGCAGATGTCTTTCATAAAGTCTCCATTCTTGAAGAATAGGTTCTAGAGTAGGATGTTAAAGCCTATTTCCAACATTCTGTTTCTAAACAGGAAACCTTGTGTTTAAGAACCCTTTTTAAAAAATCTTTTCAATGTTGTTAATCAGGCAATATAGCATTGAAATGCATTATCGGAACGATTCTTCAAAGGATCCTTATGTACTCACTCTGCCAGGATGCACCTCTTCTTGTCCGCTTGAGAAGTTTGCCGAACTAGTTTCTCCTGTGATTACAGAAAATTGGTCAAAAGAATGTGGGAAGAAAGACAAAATGAAAGGTAGTGTAATAGCTCTGTACTTTCTACATAAGACATGGAGGCAGAAATTGTATCAATGGCTCCAAACTTTGCACCTTCCACACAATAGACAGATGTTCCTTTAACAAGTGCAGACCAGCTTTACTATAGACAGGGAAAGCCAAAGGAAATTAAATTTCTCTAAAAATATGAAAAGTAGATTTGGCCACCAGTGTGCAGGCAGTGGTATTATTAATATTATTATAACCACATAAGGAGCTACCTAAAAGCCATGGCCAAAGCTAGAGCTTTGCTTGCTGAAAATGTCCAACAGAAATATGGGTGTGGGTGCTATGCAAGGAGTCCTGTGTACTTTGGACACATCAGTCCTTCAGAAGATACAAAGCAAAAATGGCTTGCACATGCACATTAAGACAGATGCATCTGTATCTCCGGCATGTGTGCTATGTATTGAGGATACCTTAACCTCAGCTGTAGAGAAGGCAGCTGATCCATGCAGACAGAGTAGCTGTTTGCCTCCAACTACCAACAGCTGACAGCTGATAACTTCTTCCTACCTGAATACTATTTCCAGGAGGAAACTGAAGGGCAAGGCAACACAAGGCATTTCCTGATAGTCCTGGTATTTCCCCCTTCCTGCATATATTCAGTGTTTTGCTGATCCTTGACAAACCTTTTAGTTTGCATTAATTGCACAGGGTCCTTCTTGTCCTGTGAAAACCCAGAAGTAAGATTTACCTGTGCAGAGGAATCTATCTGTGCATTTCCAGGACTGAAGTATATGTTTTTATACTTACGTTGCATACCTCAGTAAATGCAGGCCACGTGATCTTGCCAGAAATATGAAGAAAATCTAACTATATTTCCATTGTACATATTTGTAATTAGACTGTATCCAAAATGACATATGTGTATGTCTTTCATTAACTCCCTTTTCCATTATTGTTTTTCTTTCACAGATATTTTTATCGGATTTGACATTGCTGTTGGCTTGCTGTTCATTTTTGACCTTGTACTGCTTTACCTCCTTTACCATTATGGACGCTGCAGGCGCAGAAACAATTACCAAGACATTTAAAGGGGAGGTAAAGAAATGAAAGAGAGAGCAGCTAGACCTCAAGCAAGTTGTTTGTATCCATCAGTTTGCTCTGGCCAAATTAATCTCCAAAGCATATTCATAAACTGGAAGAGCTGAGGTATCTGTGGCCTAGCTCCTAAAAGTCTAAACATCTGCAGTGAGAAATACTGTAGAAATACATTATTGTTAAGAATTTACTTTTGTAGCAAGACAGAATTGTGTAATTTTCTATCTTTAGGTTTTCCACTACTGTTTAATATTGCCTATTAATATTTAGCCCTCTACTTTTGTCTTTCACTGCTGAATGAATCTTTCTTGAAAATCACAGTCTTTAATATTTTCCTTACTTCTTATAAATGGCTATTCTGTTGGTACATAGGAAAAATGTTTTTAGTGAGCAAAAGCTGCAATTCCTGTGTGAAAAGGATTCATACCAGCACTTGGGCATACTGTTTCTGCATTTATTAATGCAAATCTATGCATGAGTTTTGACCTTGGCTTTCAGCTAATAAAAAAGTCTGCAGCCTGCTTTTCAAAGGAGTTACACTACTATAGCTTTCACTCAAATTAGTAGAAACTGGAGGAAGATCTGTTGCATCTCCAGGCATAAGCAAGAAGCTTAGCACAACAGCATCTTGGTCACTGTCCAGAAGTTCAGTAATGTGGATAAGTAAATACATTAAAACTTATTTTCTGTTGCTACACTACTTTCCTATTTTTCTGAGCTCCCCATCATGAATGACCCTTTGCCCTGCATCTTTTCTATGACACATCTGTTCTGTGTCCTGCTTCAGGTCCCCTCTATAATCTTGTTTCTTTGAGCCACTCTTACAATTATTCTTCAAGCTATCACTCTATTCATCACCTTTCATTTTCATTTACAGTAACTCCTTTACCTCCTTGCTCTGTTCAAAATCCTTTCTGTTAGTAAGACATGCACTGAAAGTAAGAAAACACTGATTCTGCTTTTTGCATGTTGATCTCTTCTGTGCAATACATTTTATTTAGATTGTAAGCTCCTAAGAGCAGGGAATTTTTTTCCACAATTGCTCTCTAGTATCATAAACTAGTATCTTAAGCACTAATATTGCTGTATAAAATACTGCTTATCATCATATGTTTCCAGGGCTGAATCAAGATTTTTTTTTTTATCCTGTAGTCCGGCAGAGGATACTGTGAATTGCATTACCATGGAGAAGACTTTTTGAAAATCAGGACAGCTATACAGACAGGTGTGCCAACAGCAGGTCCAGTCCAACAGATATAATGAGCAATTATGTGCTCAAGCTAATGAGTCCTGTTGAGGTGCAGAAGTCTCAAGAAAGCTGAGAGATGGAGCTGCTTAGCTCAGGCATAGCATCACATCAGCGTGAATACACTGCCTCTGGACTGACTTTGACTCACATCTGTGGGTTGCAACTTGGTGCCCAGGAGCTTGGGTCAGCTACCACTGATCTAGAAATCAGCCCTCAGTACTACAGCTATGGACACAATTAAAATGTGATGTAGTTAGATATATGGATATTAACTAGCATAAATCAAACTAAATAGCAAAGGCTTGAGGGAATACAGCACTTTCCAAATGTCATTGTGTTTTCTTGTAGTAACTCCAGCTACTCAGGTGTCCATCTTTTAAAGCAGTATTTCCCACTCAGTAAAAAGCTTTTACTAGCATCCATGACATTTCCATTTTATCTATTTTAGGAAATGTCATAATAAAGTGATGGATTTGATTCTTACATGGTAAGGATGTTTTATTGTATGACAATTTGGGGCAAAGCTGTCGGAAACATCAAAGCCTCTCCTTAAATCAGATGTTTTGAACATACAAGCTTCCTTGGTGCAAAAATGTAAAGGAATGTCTATTCTGCAGTCAAAAGTGTTACAGCAGCTCTGGGAAACAAGTCTGAGCTGCCTTGGTTACTATTAGCAGTGTACTCACAGTGGGGAAAAGCTCAGGACAAAGTGCAAAACTGATCCTGGCTCCTGAATATGTGTATGTCTACTCAGTGATTACCTGATGCTGAGCTCTGTATTACCATGCTCACAGTGCTGCTAGTGCTCACAAAGGATAGATTGAGTAAATGTTTTATCAGAGGCAGTCAAATGCTCGAAAAATGAAGATGTATCATTGACTGATAATGTGCAGTAATAACTGGTTGTGAGATATTAGAAAGTCAGTTGGTTGCTCCCCACAAGAAGTAGAATGGGGCATGTTTTTTTCCAAGATTGCTTCTTACAAAAATAAGTACATCCAGACTGAAAGTAAAATGTGAAGTGTTTGAGGCATCTTTTGTGGTTTATTCTACTGAAGCCTAATCTGCTACAGAGAATTTCAGGAGATGAAGCAATTCTAGCTGTGGGAAGAGCTGTCATGAAGTAATTTTTTTGTAGGGATGCCTTTTTGTTAACACACAGTCATACTTGAAAATATCCATGCAGTTTTAGAGAGGATTCAGCGAACACAAGTTACACGGAATGTAATGGATAGATTCAGATGATGTAACTTCAGAAATTATGAAGGTACAAAAAAGATACAGTACCTTAGTAATGTAGACCCTGAATCTAACTTACAGTAAAGACTCTTTGTCTTGCTGAAATTAGAACAAGTTTAATTTCTCCAGTGGAGTAAAAGATTGTAAGTGCCTGACAAGGTTGTGGCTTTTTAATTTTTCAGCCATACTTACAATTTACTTAGCATAACCTGTTTGTGATTAGAAAATACCTTGTCTCCAAGCTACCTGTATCACTGAAATAAAGTACATTAAAGAAACGTTTCAACATTTGCAATTCTATTTGAATGAAAAATAATGGAGCTTTCAGTATGCCTAGAGTTCCCAAAACAAAAGAGAATGCTCAGGTTTGCTCTTACTATAAGAATAGATTTTTAAAGCACTGATGCTTTGACACAAATAATGCTAACATTCATGACATCAAGCTCTTCCCTTTGCCCTCCAGCAGTGACATCATCTGCCTCTGCAGCAGGGTTTTCTCGTGCATATGGCTGACAGCAGTGCACACAGAGCACTTTCCAGCTCTGTCAGCCACAACCTCCTCTTACTGAATTGATTTCATTCCGGAACTTGTTTATTCACAGTCCTGAATTTTGCACACGCTGGGTCAGCACAGCACAGCACACCACAGCCTTCTGACTACCAGAGTAACACCGGCTCCGTCTGGAGCACTCATGTTCGTTATACCTGTAATGTAGAGACATTTGATCCAAATGATATTATCTCTTCTCATTTAAAAACATTTTCTTAGGTGTGGTAAGATACAGAAAACAGAATAACAAATGCACTATATTAAAAAAAAATAAAAATCTGTTCAGTCCAAAAATTCTTGAGTTTGGATTAAACCCCAAACAGCAAAGGCTATGTTTCAAAATTTTTCTCCACAAATAAAAGTATGCCAAAAATTCTACTGTAAAAAGAATATAAATATTTACAGTGATGGAATTTGAGAGTGATGATGAGGGTAGAGGCTGGCTTATTCTTAGGCATATAACCCTGGCCCTTGCGAACCCATGTTGAGGTGATATCAGCAATATTGCATAGGATTGTATTCTGGACATGAAATAGCTGAAACTGCTCTACTCTTTACAGCATTTCTTATAAAGAAAGATGGGGATGAAAGGCATACATTTACCTACAAAGGGCTAGCTTTATTGATTTAGATAGTAATGCTTCTTCATCAGAAGTTGCCAAGTATTAAAACTCAAATAAAAAACCATGAGTTGCTACTGAAATAACAGCAAATCATTTGAACTGCTACATTACATGGTCTCTTCTATGACTAGGCAT
Organism: Gallinago undulata; assembly: GCA_026546715.1. Taxonomy (NCBI): domain Eukaryota; kingdom Metazoa; phylum Chordata; class Aves; order Charadriiformes; family Scolopacidae; genus Gallinago; species Gallinago undulata. The sequence continues at coordinate 43,242,995 of JAOTQQ010000012.1, forward strand.
CTTCACTGCCAAAGGGATTTTAGCACAGGCAAGGCCTTCAAGATTACATCTAGGAGGCCAGGTACAGTTGGAAAGACAGTTAAAGAGAGACATGTCCAAAGTCCAGTTGTGCTAATTTCTATAATTGCTCTTAAAGCAGAATAATGACACTGTTTCCCCTCCTGAAACTGATAGTACATTGTCAAATTAATCCATCTTGCAGACTGAGGTTCCAGTGATCTTTTAAAAAAACTGTACAAAGAATAAAGATACCACTTACCAATTCAAAATAGATAGTGGCTAAAGAAAACAGTCCTGGCTCCACCTATCTTTCTCTGTATTTACCCAGAGTCGTGTCCATGTCAAAAAAGGTGATTTCTCTGTGCTCTGGTTACAGCAGCTAAAGCTCTTGCCCTCTTCATATAGAGAGCCCTTGACTTCCAAGGACATAGCAATTCTGCTAGCTCATCTACCCTATCAACTACAGAAAGAAAGGTTGTAGGATGCAGGATGATCATAAAGGCTTTTCTCTAGGAAGATAAAAATTCAAAGGATATACGGACTCAGAAACCTGTAACATTAAGCTCAAATAGGTAAGCACATGTCCTCCATTCTCTAAAATACTAGTCTTGACAGCATTTGGACAAAAAATTACAGGAAGACTGGCAAAATTCTGTAATACAACAGCTGAGCAGATTGATTTCTGGTACTTCTTGGAAGCAGAGGTGCTCAATTCTTTCCTTTCTAAGGCATTCTCAGAGCTTTTCCTGGCTGCTCTTCAAGAAGCAGCAAGAGCTGAAGCAGATTGGAAGCTTACTTCTTGTCCAGAAGTTTTGAACCACAGGTACTTGAGATTAAAATAGATGTGATCAGTAAATTACTGTTTGTTGCATAAAAGTTTCTTCACTTGTGAAAGTAATACAGAAGTATTTTTACAATCCAGGCCAGTTTCTCCAGATGAGATGCATCATCTCAACTCATCTCAAAGATGAGAGAGCATTTGCTACTGATATAAGCAGACCTTCACAAGAATCTTCTGTATCCTCTGTAAATCCTGGTGGAAGAGAGCTTTATTAATCCATTTATGAACAACAGTCTCCTCTTTTGTTGGTAAAGGAAGATGTGGATCAAAACCCACCTTAGTCTATAAGTTAAGACCCTTATTCTGACAAATCAATGTTGAAATTTTACTTCACTTTTCACTCTGCTTCTTCACTTCACTGTTTGGAAAGATGGTGTTGGCAAAGACAGTATCTATTAAGACACGCTACGTGGTGATTAGTGTATCTCTAGCACAGTTATTGTCTTCTTTTATATGGCTATTTGTTCTCACCTCTGAACTACTGGTAGGATGGAAGTGAAAGACAAATATACTAAAGAGTAGTGAGCAATATAAGTTGCTGTCACTTACTCTTACATGTTTTAACCACCAAAACTATTTGGTCATAGATGTGAACCAAATAGGTGTTCAATTCCCTCATATCTTTCATTCTAACTAAACTACCACACTCAACCTTAGAGTAAGTACCAAAGCATAACCTCTATTGATTTATCTCTCCCTTTCTGACCACACATTCAGTAATATCAATATTGTAAAAAAGCCATTAGCCATTAGACAGTTGCAGCCATCTTTGTTGGTCTCATTGTCTTGGTGATGTTTCACTATGATTTGAATAACAATTCTCTGTAAAGAAGACCATTCTCCATCATGAAGTGTTGTTGTCATTAATCACTGTCTCAAGAATCACTGTCTCAAGAAGAATTAAGAAGAATTCTATTTTCTACAGGCAAGTATATCTGAATAAAAAGCTAGAGACTTTCATAACCAGAGCCTGCATTATCAAAAGCAGACCAAGCACTGCATACAAACTTACCTCTTTATTTCAGTGAGGTAACTGCCACTTTGGATAGTGCAAACGCACTCTGACTCGTCTTGAGTGTATCATTTTATAATGACATATCTTTCTACTTTAGGATGTAGTTTTAGAATGTAGTCCTAAGTATGTTTGTTATCAGATAAAACACAAAGACTTATATGACAGTCTTGATGATGACGGGCCTTGACTGTTCAAGAAAGAGGCCAAATATCCTGAAATAACAATGATAAACTTTAAAAGAACTGCATTTTTTTCTTTTAAATCTTGTCTGATGACAAAACTTGTTCTAGATAATCTGGTGAATGCTAAGCATATCATTCCATAAACCAGATCAAATCTTTTCGCATAGTGGATGGGCAGCTCCCCCAAGTGTTCACCAACCATTGGGTTGTGTAGTTTTCAGCAGTCTTTGGGCAGTCCTCTACTTTGATACAACAGCCTAGTTCTAGGTGGGTAATGAAACAACTCAATGTACATTAGATAGAGCCTTTGGTAGTCAGCAAAATAATGGTATGAAATACAAATGCAGTGGGAAAGACAGTTTGTGGAAGCAACACAAGCTTCCCTTCCAATGGAACATCCGAGACAAAAGCTACGGGACAAGGTATTTCCCTAAGTGCATTAAGTATTAGCAGCAGGGCATTGTGGAAATCCCTCAAGGTAAAATTAAGCATTAAAAAATTCTGCTAATTAGAGAAAAGGAGATTGGTTACAGTGTAGCATCAATTAAGGAAGGGCAAGCATGAAAGAGAAGTTTTGTCAAAAGACCGGATCCCAGCTTTTTTTGTTACTGTAGAGAAGCTATTTTAATAGGATGATCTGCTGCTTGGAAATTACTTTAGACACATCATTTGTGTCACATGTATGTAGAGAGCAGTGGGGGCCTTGGTTTATCTGTAGACATCTTCAGATATAATAATCCATGTGTTAAACTCTTGTATTACCTCCTTGAGGTATTCGGAGTTAAGAGGCATTTCCAAGTAGTGAGTAAACTACAGTCATATTCTTCTGTAGGGGTGGCAGAGCCGTAAGAACACTAACTTATCGTCAACAGTGGCAAATCCTCCAAAGCAAGATCAAGGTCATCCAACTGCTGCAGGGCAGGGTAAGCTGCCGCAATTACTTAAGAAACTGATAATGCAGGGTACATAGATGCAACATCTCCTCTCCTGGTAAATCCTTACCAGAGTATTCCTGGTATGCTTTATAAAAGTAGGCAGTCTGTTTGAACCCTAGGAGTCTCTCCATCTGTACATCCCTCTTCACATCACCTTTAACTATGGCCCCGTGCCCATTAAGAAAAGCTTGAGGCACCGCTTCCTATTGATTCCTGGGAGCAGTCTGCCACCTACTGCCTTTACAAGCACTCTGCAGCCTTCCACCTAAATTATAAGAAAGCTTGTTTTAAACGGGATTTAGCTGACTTCAATACTTCAGAATCTGGAGCCAAACTCATCTTGGATGTTAAAAAGCCAGTTCTGCCCTTCCAGAACTATGTTGATTTTTAAAGGAGTAGAAAAGAGATTGTTAACAATTTTCTAGATCATGTATGAAGGAAGTTGATAGCTAGGTTAGTGTCAAATTGAACAGATCTTGCTGCCTCAGAAAATAAGACTGCACTATACATCTGGTCCAGGAATTAATCAGTACTTTTTTTCTAAGACAAAAACTACTATTAAATCATATTCAATGGCTAAACTTCAGAGGATGATTATGTGATTATCCTTTTCCTACCTTCTGATAGCCTGTGTCAATTTTAATCTCTGTTACTTAAAAGGAAGGAATAATTACATTGTGCTTGATAGATCAGGATCTCCCTGGTGCTATATGCTATTTTTTTGGTATCTTCTACTCTGCTGAAGCAGTGTGTGACTTTTTTCAGTTACTTTCTCTAACAAGTTAGATACACAGCATAGCTTTTTCTTCTTTTTTTTTTTTTAATAAAAACATGTAATACTGTAAGACAAGTTTGTTAACTATTCACCTGGAAGCATTTGCTTGAAATTAATAACACCAGATTTAGCTTGTTGTTTAATGTGTTTGATGACTTTGCATATCTGAAAGCTATCATTAGGAGCTCAACTCAAATTTTCAAATTAACCTTGCACAAAATTATTGATGATAGTAGGGAAAGGGAAGTATCTTAAGTCAAACTGTTTAATTCCTTTATAGTTCTCTAATCTGGAGAAAATCTAGAACATAAAAATTCTTTAAAAACTAAGCTATTAATGGATAAACCCATAGTCATTAGAGAAATGTCTCATGGCAAGGAAATTCCTACCTCTCTTTCCCTTCAAGACGTTATACTAATGTAACTACTGAAAATTCTGATATACTGAAAGCAAGTTAACTGTTGGAAGAAATTTCTACACCTTTTAATAGTAGTAATCACAGTAAAAAATGCATTTTTTGAGGCAGCTGAACTAGTGATCAAAAACTGATTACTAACTTTGCGTTGCCTTTTGTAGTACAAAGCAATGCTGCTTGAAGTACATTCAAGATGACACACGAAGAGGAGAGACATAAGAGTATATATGAGACAAAAATAGCCAAGAGAATGTGAAGACACGTTATATACTTGTAGCCACCTGCTGGAAATCCTCACCTGTGTGATTACCCATCACCCAGGCATAGTTCCATTGACTTGATCACTCACACTGAGAGTGCTTGCATGAGCAAAGGCTTGCAGAAGGACGTTGTCCTAGTGAGCAGTTAAACAAAGAACTAGTAAGATGAAAACATCTTAAATTCTGGGCAGGTGTATTTAAGTCTCTCTAGGAAGTTGAGAGAAGGAAATAAATTCCTTCTAAGGAAAAAAAAAACCCCAAACAAACAAAAGACAACAAAACATTAATATTCTGCACCTGGATGCCTGAAGCCAATAGCTACCAGGAGCTGAATGTAAAAGGAAACAGAATCCCATGTAATGAGCTTGTTACAAGCTGGAACATTGCCAAACCCAGCTTCAGTTTTTTAGTTCTGCTTTCAATCAGCAAAGTCCATGCTTCACCACTGTATACTGGCTGAACTGAAATAAATTTAGGGCTACAACTAAACATTTTGTCTTTTATCTGCCAAGTGCCAAGTCATCATTCTGTGTCTCTGTCAAAAGCTCTGTTAGTGCTCCTAAAAAACTGCGTGCAGCACATCTCTAAGCACTGGTCGGAGAGAAAAACAAGTTACATTCAAAGACATAATTGCTAGTGACCTTTGCATAAGAAAAGAGCAGAAAATAAATAAATAAAGTACTTCAGTTTCTCTTAATGACTACCAAAATGCTTAGTTTATTCAAAAGCAATAAACTAACAATTTGGTTTTAGGCTATTTCTGTACTGAGTATGTTGGACTAGAAGATCTCTAGAGGTCCCTTCCAACTCCGACAACTCCATGACACCTTTCTTGACTTAAATCTTACTTATGCATACAGAAGTTTTCTTTCAAGGGTCAGGTCAGTTCAGATCACAAGAGTCACATCAGAAGTAATTAATTCAGCATATCAGGTCTTATGCAAATAATTACCTCTTCATAAAAGATTCAGTTTGAACATGCTCAGTGCCTTTTTAAGTAAAAAAACCTCTTATTTTGCAGATTGTGGGGCAAATGTATCAGAAAAAAGCTTAAGCATGTATAAAATTGGTTTATACATTCATGACTTTTATTCTTGACACTCCAATATTGGAAGAGAAATAATGAACAATAAATTGTCCAAATGGAACTTGGACCCAGAACAGCAGCAAATTCTGTACTTGTATGACAGAGAACATGTTCCTTTTCATGGCTGCTAGGACATCACTTCAATCGGGGGACAGTTCAAACATTTTTGAACTTCTTAGTGTACCCTTCTCTCAAGTGGATTGCATTTACTTGCTGGCTAACTAATTAAACAAGCACACTTGCTAATTTCAGTTCACTGTTAAGTAATTTATCAAATAAATAATTCATTCATATAATCCAAACCTGGTTTATTTGACTAATACAATAATAATTCAATTTTTCCAGAAATAAAGAGGTGTAAATAGGAATATATTCAAGTTTCTTAAACGCCTCTCTGCCTTACATTAAAAATGGGACAGCAGAAGTTCAGGGAAACTTGGCCAAAACCCCAAGCATTAATAGTATCGTTACAAACTAGCACTAAATAAGATTACGTAAGTATCCATATGCTTATGCTTAAGAACAACAGCATATGCCTTATACACCATTTGATGGTCACGAGCTGTGTCAAAGCAAAACCAAAGGAGTGGGAATATGAATAATATACTGCCTGAAATGGATGCTAGAAATAGTGGTAACTTACTGTGTGCATTTCTGCTTTGCTTGTGTTGTGCTTTCTCAGATTCATATACTTCTGTCTCCATTAATTCAGCCAATTGGCCCAGTCAGCTGAATACAGACAATTTTAAGGCTATTAAAGCCAAAATATTTTTTTGTCATCGGAAGCAACTCTTCTGAAAGCTGAAATTCCAGTATCTCTGTAGTACTGAGAAATTGGTAAGTGACTCAATGATTCAGTCATGATGAGAAAACTGAAACCAGCAACAGCATGAGGAAAACGAAGGTGAAACTGTAAAGACTTAAGAAAAAATACTGACCAACCCAAAAGAAAACAGAAATTTCCAAAGTCCTACTTCTGCTTATTACAGAAAAAGGGAAAGAGCCTAAAAATTATGCTGACTGATGCTCTTTTTATGACTCACTGTGCCTGGCATTCTTACAGCCTAGATGTCATTCAGTAACTGCTGAAAGAATAACGATTAGCTTCTCTATTGTGGTTTGCAATGCAGGAGTTTAGCATTATCACAGTATAATGCTACACTCTCCTTCTTTTGTTAACGTGTGTGTAATCTGATTATCACTGGAAATAGCTCGTAACATGGGATTCAGAAGTGCCCATTTCCTCTGGGCTTTCTTTCAAGGACGGGGCGAGTTGCCTAGTGATATTCCCCACCCTCGTTCAGACCAGCACAGTAACCGCTGGTGTTACAGGGTGAGCTTAATACATTCATCATATGACTGACTAGACCTCTTGTCTGAGCACAAGGGTCAAAACAAGGGCACATTAGTGAGCCCACCTCCATGGGTTCAACCCCGTCATTTTGTTCCACGGGTTCCACCATGTCATCATTTGTAGAAGCACCAGCAATAATTCATGTGCCAATGATGATGCCCCATTTCTTAATTTGCTGCCTTTCTTGCCAAGCTGAATTAAAACTGGTCCATGGTTCAGCAAAAGGCCTACTCAGCGTGCTCCCCAAAGGTAACCACTCACCTCTGTTTGTCTGGATCCCGCTTGCTCCAATTCTCCCTGGTGCTGCAGGGACAAGGAGGTTCGGGAGTTGTGGGCCAGATGGAGCTTGTTGTCCCTGTACTACCAAGGAGGCTTGGTGGCTGCCTGTCCTGACCTACAAGCTCTGGTCTATCTAACAGATACCCAAGATGGTCTGAGATGACAGGAGGGCTTAATGTTTTAATACCAGATTTACTTATTTGTAGATATTTGAAATTAAACTGGATTTTGATTTAGAAGAGTGATACAGCATTATGCTGAAATCACAACACAAGCATCATGTAATGATTGCAACACACAGCAGAATCACAATACAAACTGATTCCCTGTGCCAGTCACTACATGCTCCACCATCACAAAGAGGGAGGTTTTGTCGCAATTACAGAGGTCTCAAACCATGGATTGAATAAAAATATAGCCTGGAAATCTTTAGATGGCCTGCACAGTGAGGCAATCTTAATATTTTTTTCCTAGCAGTTTGCATTCTGATGCTTAGTTTCCAAAAATGAATGTTGCATTTTTTTCTAAGTTAAGTCATGGCTCTCATTTTAGCCAGTACTTCTGAAGGACAAATCTTGTACTTCACTGAAATCAAGTCCTGAAAGTTGTCAGAGGGAAAAGGAGAGCCTATATAACGTTGGGAGCTATCTGGAGATTCAGAGTCAAGGACTCTAGGGTAATTGTGCACAACCGTTCAGAGCTGAGATCTGTCTCCATCGAGGAGGAGGCACAGCTCGCTTGAAGCGAAGGATCAAGGCCTTCTCTGGCTCTATCAATCAGAAGTTTCATGTTTAAATGGCAATTAAATGAGATATACCTTGTGCCATCAGTGTGTGACATGCCACCTGTGTCATGCAAGGACAGGGAGGCCTTGTGTGCCACCCTTCATGGTGGGAAGTTACACTAAGATGTAAAGCTACACCTGGTAATATCAAAATACCATTGCTGATGATTTTTAGGCATATTGACTGAAGCAAGGTGAAAGCAAAGCCACAACAGTTAAATTTCAATTTTCTGTGGTAAAAAAGGGATGGAGGGGAGAGAGCAGCTTAGTAAGCTATGTATACTACAAGTCATATATACACAAAGCTATACTTGCCTTTTAAATAATTGTAAACAGTTTAGAGAGTGGGGCTAGATTTTAAGCAGCAGCACCCACAACGTGGAAAGCAGCAGGTGTTGTGCATGCCATTTTCTGTGCCGTGGTGTTGGAGCCAGGGGTGTCCAAAGAGATCTCAAAATGAAACAGTTGAATGCTTTTGAGAAGCTGAACACAGCTCAGCAAAGCAGATCTGAACTAACATGGAATGCCTATCATCTGCCAGTAAACAGATAGTTACAGTCCGTTGTATAATCAAACTTTCATGAAACTAAACCATGCTTTGGTAAAATCCACCATGATAATCTGTTCTGCTTGTGGATCCTGCATATAGCCAATTAAGCTGTTGTTGGGGTTGTCTATCAGGTACACAGATAATGCTTGAGATTAAACTGTTATAAAAACAATACAAATTCCACATTCTATACAACATAGATTTTTTTAGCCAGGAATCTTTTCATTGCTGCTGCTGTTATTGGTAGTGATCTGTTCATAGATGGATTAGAGCTGGGGAACATTATTAGGCCACAAAATGTTTTCTTGTTTTTGGAAAACCACCTTGCAGCTGTATTATTCATACAGAGTTAGTCTGCATTTCTCATCTACCAGTCATTCTAAATGATAAAGAGCACACTACTTGACTATGGGAGGGTTTTTAAAACACAAAAATAAAAAAGGAAATATGAAAGAATCCTTCTGATTCACATTCTTTCTCACAAGGCTATAATTTCAATGGCTTGGCATGCAATTTATATCATCATAATCTCCTCTGTTCTTCTCTGTGCTTCATGAACAATTTTTTATAGAGGAAAGGCTAGATATTCTCAAGAACACCCATACTCTTTGAAAATAGTAAGAATTTTCTGATTCTCTGAGACTCCGTGGGCAAGGTTAATAATTTCTGTTTGATGCTTTGTTCCCAATTATTTGTACTGGACATTACAATCTCATTCTTATTTCTAATTCTGGGATTTTCCCCCAGGTTAGGGAATATCAGAAGATTAGTACTTATTTTTCCTTTCTATGCTGTACAGGCTGCAGTGGGGAATCAAGCACACGTAAGTGACTCCCTCATAACTCTCGCTGATTAAAACTACAGTGCCAAAGCAGAGAACCTATTGGTTGGCTTTCAGAGGTTTTTTTCGTTTGGATGACCAAATTTAAATACCTGGAAGGTGCTGCAACTAAAGATACTGTCAAGGAATCTCACTTGTGATTACCTGAGTAGTTGTACCAAAAAATCCCTCTGACCGAATTTTCCTCCTGTCCCACTAATCCACTCTTCTTCTGAAAAATTTTGAACAGTGTTCAAAATCACTTTTTAGGAAGCAGATTTTTCTGTTTTGTTATCTTAATTGCTGAACATAAATCTTGGCTACTCTGTCAACCTTCAGTTTCTCAAATTAGTAGCTGAGCCAGTATTTAAATTTAACTTAGCCCTTTCCACAAGAATCAACCTTTAACAAGTTGACAAAGAAATTTATAATTCAAAGTCTTAAGTGTTTGAATTTCAAAATGCAAGAGCATGATCTCAAATATGCAAGGCATGTAAAACATGACTTGACATAGTGACACATAGATCAATACACTGAGTAAGCCTGCAATGTGCACTACCTTTTGTTTTGATTCTACTGTCCATAAAAAGAGAGTCCATCAAAAGGGAGAGAATCAAAAAGCAATTTTGCTTTTTTACAGGAGGAGTGTGTTTCTGGTAAGAGATACGTAATTTTTAAAGCTTCTGCTAGGATACTTCAAAATTATACACAAGATTATACAGGAAAAGAAATATTAATGTACTTTCAACCAGTCAAATATTAGAACCAGAAGGGTGTTGTGAAAATTAATTAAGTCGTGTTCCTGGAGCACTCAGACAGTGTACTGAAGAATGTCACAGAAATATCAATATGGAAATTATTAAATCTGGAGCTTGAATAATAGAGTTTGTAAAGCATACAGTAAATAAATCTTGGGCCAGCAAACTGAGCAATGTGGCTAGAACACAGTGTCGCATAAATGTTGATTCAATGCATCCTTCATCTTGTGGAGTGAATAAGGCAAAGTTCCCATGGAAAAAAATGGTACATAAGCATACGAGTATTTGAAAAGGCAATTCCAAGCTTCTGGAATTTTATAACTCTTAAAGCCTTTCAGTTTTGCAGTATCAATATTGCATAGCTGTTTATGTGTGTAGATGTAAAATTTTCTAGGTTTATTCTAAAAAATCCACGTAATTAGGATGTGAGATTATATCGTATACCACATCCAGATCCACAACACAGATTTCTAACAAGAGAACTAACAGTAACTAGCAACAAAATTAGGTTGACTGATCTCCACTAGAGAAGATGCGAAATACATTTTGGTATTAAGTTTCTCAGCTGGAGTCATCCTGGAGAAATCGCAGGTTCTATTTTAGCAGACTATTGTGAATAATGCTTCTTTTGCCCTGTCTTTTCCAGCCTGTTGCTCTGCTAAGCCCTTTCTCCCTGTCCTTGCTTCTACACTTAAATCTTCCTAGCATCCTATGTTAACTCAGCTCCTATTCTTCACAGTATTCCTCAGCTCAGTCTCTGTCTCCTTCCTCAGCCATTCCCAGTCTCTCCTCTCAGCTATTCCTATCATTAACAGTTTCCCTATTCCAGATATAAGTGTTTCTCTACTTACCCTTCTCCTTTTACTTTCCCTCTTCTGTGAGTTGTCTGTACCAGTTTTCTTGACAAAAAGTCCTCTTCTCCCTACACAAGTGTTTCTTCTGTTCATAGTCTACTTTTTCAAATTTTCCAAAATTGTAGCCTCACAGTTTTTCCTATATTCCCAGTTCTCAGGTATAGCCCACTGAAGCTAACTGATCTCTTCCCCTCTCCCCTCTCAGCTATTCCAAGATCACAGGACGGATACATCCCATGATTCCCATATGCAAAACCCATTCCTACCGCAACAGCCTCAACTAGCACCTGCCCTCCAGTTCCAGTCTTCCTTTCCTATGCTCCTTCCCCTAGACCCTTTGCCTTTCTCTTTCTTCAATGCCTCTCTGTATTCCAGGCCATTCCACTGCATTGGCTGAGTGTCACCAGGAGGAAGGCAAAAAGACTGGGACACGTTCAGTACCTAGTATCACCAAATGGTCCTCAAGAGCCAGGAATTTCAAAGAACTTCAAAGTTTACCTTAAGCAGGCTTGGAGTACTTAAATGAAATATCCTCAGGCTGAACTGTATTTGGATAATTTCTAAGTATTTGGAAATTTTCATTGTATTTTGCCAAGGTTTCCACTGAACATATATGAACAGAGTTCTTTCTGATATACATAATTTGGCTAAATGAAGTCAAAAAAGACAGTATTTAGGGACTTTCTCTGTGAAAGGGTTGCTGTTATCTTTTACATGCAATAAAGAAAGTATATCTCCTTTACTTTTTCACTTCAAAAAATATAACTACACATTTTTAAACAATGTAATTCTCTTAATAGTTGTTATGCCATTGCCCATTGTTACTAAGGTCCATGAAAAGACTCATTGTACTATGAATGACATCTGAGATATTAAGTAAATCTATTACATTTACTGTACTTACATCAGATATAACCACATAACCTACTAAGACTGGAGTGCAACTCATACTGAAACCTATCCATTGGAAGATGAAAGAGTTAACTGTTAATCTGTAGGTTGTCTTTGAAAGACATACCAAAAAGACCAAGTTATACAGGGCTGTGGGTGGATGAAGGGATCAAAAGGCAGTATGGCAGTATTTACCAATATATGTTGATGCCAAAATGAAGGTATTATCCAAACAGAAAAGAAAGGCTTACTGTAGCCAAAAGGAATGGTATGGATATGAACACAGTTTAGCTGAATTGAATCATATTGAAGATGCTCCTTATTAATAATTCAACAAAATTCAGCAATAGTAGCATGAAGCTAATTAGCTTAGGCTGCAGTTATTATCAAGCTATTAGCTGAGATAACAAACAAGTTATCATTTAATGAGTCTATCAGGAAATATAGAATTATTAATAGGGAGCATCCAGAAGTTACCTTTTAATTAATCTTATAAAGAAGATAAATTATCAATATTATCTGCATTTCCTTTTAGACACAAAATGTCAAGATAAATAAAAATTTGATGTGAGCTTTGAACTGCTGGCAAATTGTGTGCATAGCCTTAATGCACCTTTGGGATAACAAATAGTACAACAATAGTACCCCCAGCAATGTGGGTCTGATTCCCAGAACGTCCTCCATGTATCCTGTATTTTGGCATCAAAAACAAAATAGAAATAGAAGTGACAAGATTCATGAGAGAGGTTTTCAAAGGCATCTTACTTTCTTGATTTCAAGTGGGACTTGTACACTTACCTCCCTCTTGTTCCTTCAAAATTCTTTCTGTTATCCTCTATCAGTCAGGTCCTAAAATAGGCATCAAAGTATTATTATTATTATTTTTATCTGATAACCTACAAAATACAATTATTAAGCATATGCCCCCCTTAGTTATCCTAAATTTACAGTCTTTAGTATCACTAGGTAGATCCCCATCACTTTATGGCAGAAAAACAGTAATTGGTCTCAGAGTAGATGGTCCTGCATCCTCCTACACTGCAAATATGTTATGAGTTAAATAACCTTCCTTAAAATAAGGAAGGGTGGAGGAATCTTTCCTTTCTCCAGAAAGCTGACACAAAATTCTGCCCCATCACTAGAGACAGTATGGGGAAAGGGAGTTTATTTATCCTTTGCTTGCTGCATGCAGGCTGGGTAGAAACATGTTATTTGTTACTGTTATAAATGGCAATATATTTGTTTTTAAAATAATAGGAGCTCTGCTATTATAGGTTGTATTTACAATTGTTGCAGAGAGTCCTAGTATTGGCTCTCTACTGTATCTGTACTGTACAGTTCTTGAAGCATTCAGCCATCCTAAACCACAGTCTTTCAGATTAGGTGCTGATCCCAGAAATAGCCAGTGGAGTGTTAATTATTTAGTAGTGGACTGGAACTCTTCATTCCTTCCGGATTTCAATAATTGGATAATAAGGAGAGACTGTGTTCTCTAGACTGGAGGTGGCCTGAACTCTTTTGCAAATGGCAGTATTTAAACTGACAAAGTCAGATTGACATTTGCAGTACTTCTTCAGATGAAAGATCTAGAAGTAATGAAGGTGGGTTTGCTTCTCCAAAGTGGATTGAAGCAACTTAACATTTTATCTTTCAGGAAAGCATCAAACCTGTGCTCTGTTATTCTTACTTTAATAATGAGAATGGCTCTACTATGGCTCGTGACGTTAATGGAGTGAGGATTTTGTTCACTTTCTTTGTAATAGCTTTTTAAAATAAAATTTTAAACTTCAAAATCGGAAGAATTTGTTGTATTAAAAAGAATTTGTTGTATTGTTGTTGTATTAAAAGAATTGTATTAAAAATACAACTTTTGTATCCCAGGCTTTCCACAAATCTTTAGTAAACAGAAAAACAAGGCCCTATCTCTAAAAATACCCAGTAGTATCATCCCACAAGAAAAAATGACAAAGAAAACTAGAATGGTGTTATCTGCACACAATTATAATTTCACGCATGTTTTACAATTAAACAGATATGAAATCCTGACCTACTTTAATTCTAAAAGGTATTCTACTATGTTGCACAATATAATTTCCATAACTTCCTGACTGAACCATGAAACACACCTTTCTTCTTTGCTTTTTCTCTGAATAATTTCAAAACTATTATTCCACTTTCTCTCATATTTTCTCACTTTTAGTCTATATCCTCCTTTCCTTTTATCATTCTTCTGCATTACAACCAAAGTTAACATCACTACTTACACAAAAGCATGTCCAAAAATAGAGGTAGTGTATAAGGGAAACACCGGGAAAGACAGGTAAACATGTAGTTTATTACTGAAATGCTATCTTGAGCTGAATAAATACGCTAAAATATATGTTGTACGATTAAAATCTGGCTATGAAAACACCGATTCCTAGTTTGTTACACCAAATTCATTATGCAAATGTCATTCTTTGGTATCAAGTAATAAACACCTAAAAAGTTGCTGCATCACTTGCTGAGTTTTACCTACCTATATTAACACCACACAAAAAGTCCTAAGACAAAATATAACTCCCCTGAACAAAAAAATTCTCCAAGCCAACTAATTAACAAGAACAGAAAAAAATCCCCTCAAGCACCTCCAAAAACTCTTTCACATACTCAGCCAAAGAAACTCTTCTGAATCATATCACCTCCCTCTGAAATTAGATTTCCTCAATTCCTAGTATGTTAATAAAACATTAAATCTTTTTCCCCCCTCAAAGTTCTGTGACCAAAAGTAATTTATCAGCTTCCCAAAAGTAATGCTTTTTTCCCATTACTGCTATTTTACCATGGTGCCCCAGATTCAGAGAACTAGAATTATCAAAAGAATGACTTATTAGTATTTAAATATCTTATGTAAAAATATAAGACATGAAGGATAGTTTATATGACAATGAAAAGAATATTAAAAAATAGCAATATACTGCCTGTGATATTAATCTTATATTTTCTCCAAAATAATTAGTTCCAGTTATAATTTGTTCCTCAATTGTCTCTTCATTTGCAGACTTTGATAACATTATTTTAAAGGTAAGGCAAGCTCACGTGTGCTAATGTGAGTTATATTTCAAAATATTTACATCAATCTCTAGGCTAAAATGCCTAAAGAGACAGAAGGAGACCACAGCAAGCTTTCAAAATGCTGCTGTAGTTTACATCTTTGGGAAATCTTGTCTGGTACAGAGTATGGGAAGTTGATGGAGAGCCTACAAGTCCCCTAACAACTTTTGAGGGTGTTTAGGCAGCCTCATAAATCAGTGGTTCAGCAACAATAATTAGGATTTAATATCATTTGTACAATCACACAAATAATATGCATAATTAAAAAGTGTACCTTGCTTTTTGATTGTTCAATGTGCCTTTCATGGCTTGATGATATCCATTCTCAAAAAAAAGGTCTACAGTTTACAAACAGGTGCAGAACAGATTAAAAAAGCCCTGAGAAGGACTTGGGGGTGTTGGTGGATAAGAAGCTCAACATGAGCTGGCAATGTGCGCTCATAGCCCAGAAAGACAACCACATTGCGGGCTGCATCAAAAGAAGTGTGGCCAACAGGTTGAGGGAGGTGATTCTGCCCCTCTACTCTGCTCTCATCTGACCCCACCTGGAGTACTGGGTCCAGCTCTGGAGTTCTCAGCACAAGAAGGACAAGGACCTGTTGGAGTGGGTCCAAAGGAGTGCCATGAAGATCACAGAATCATAGAATCATACAATTGTCCAGGTTGGAAGGGACCTTCAAGATCATCTAGTCCAACCATCAACCTAGCTGTTAAAAATAAATAAATCACTAAACCATGTCACTAAGTACTATGTCAACCTGTCTTTTAAGTACCTCCAGGGATGGTGCCTCAACTACTTCCCTTGGCAGCCCATTCCAATGCTTAATAACCCTTTCGGTGGAAATGTTTTTCCTGATATCCAATCTGAACCTCTCCAGGCACAACTTGAGGCGTTTCCTCTTGTCCCATCGCCTGTGACTTGAGAGACGAGACTGACCTGCGCCTCTCTACACCTTCCTTTGAGGTAATTGTACAGAGCAATAAGGTCTCCCCTCAGCCTCCTTTTCTCCAGGCTGAACACCCCCAGCTCCCTCAGCCTCTCCTCACAAGACTTGTTCTCCAGACCCCTCACCAGCTCTATTGCCCTTCTCTGGACCCGCTCCAGCACCTCAATGTCTTTTTTGTGGGAAGGGGCCCAAAACTGGACACAGTACTTGAGGTGGGCCTCAGCAGAGCCCAGCACAGGTGGAAAGATGATCAGAGGCCTGGAGTACCTCTCCTCTCTCCTCTGAGAGCTGGGGTTGTTCAGCCTGGAGAAGGCCCCAAGGAGACCTTATAGCACCCTTCCAGTACCTGAAGGGGATCTACAAGAAAGCTGGAGAGGGTTTTTTTACAAGGGCATGTAGTGATAGGATGAGGGGTAATAGCTTCTGAAAAAGAGTAGAATTTAGTTAGGTATTAGGAAGAAATTCTTTCTTGTGAGGGTGTTGAGGAACCCAAACAGGTTGCCCAGAGAAGCTGTGGATGCCCCATCCCTGGAGGTGTTCAAGGCCAGGCTGGATGGGGCTTTGAGCAACCTGGTGGGAGGTGTCCCTTCCCATGGGAAGGCGTTGGAACTAAATGATCTTTAAGGTCCCTTCCAACCCAAACCATTCTGTGACTCCATTATTTGCTACATCCTTCTGGGATGAGCATCAAACCAGTACCGAGCCTAAAAAACAGAAAACTGGCTGCACTGCAGCTGGCTGAAACCCCCAAGCTACATAATCACGAGACTCCTGGAGTTGGCCACTTAGGAAAACTAACAGCGAGCCTCAAAACTAGTTGATCTACTCTCCGACGACCCTATTCAAATACAACAGAGAGCGGCAAGAGAAGCAGTACCACTCATAGCATCGATACGCCCAGCCCCGCCGCTCCCCTCACAGGCTGCGCCCGCCAAAATGAGGGAGGGAGAATTTGCGCATGCGCACGAGCCACCCTGTCCCCCTCACCCCCTCCGCCCCGGTTCCCGGCAGGGCAGGGGGCAAGGGGCGGGAAGAGGGCGGGTGAGGCGGCTCCACGGGCCCCGTCTGCGCGGCCCCGGGAGGGAAGGAGGAAGGGAGGGCAGTATATCAGCTGACCGCGTCCCGTGACGGCTCTGGGCTTGACGGCGACTGCGCCGAGAGGGCGGTCTTGCTGCTGGAACTAAGATGGCGGCCTCCAGCGCTAGACTCTGAGGGAGTTGGAGTGGTGCTAGCGTCTGCCCGCCCGGCCAGCTTGAGGGGCGAGGGCTCCGCTCAGCGGCCCTTCGCATTTGTCCCCGGCAGCGGCGGGAAGCGCAGTGCTGGTGGGGGCAGGGTCCGGGCAGCGCAGGCTCCCCGGCCAGGTAAATCCCGGCGGCGGGGGTGAGGAGGAGGTGGTAGTGGCGGCGGCGGCGCGACGATGACCCCCGCCTCTTTCCATAGCCCCGAGGCCGTGTGGGTGGGGGGCGCGCCTGGGCGCTGGGTCTGCGAGGGAGCAGGGGACAGGGCTGAGGCAGCGCTCTCTGCCGCCGGGGGGCAGATGGTTCCCTTGGCGAAGCCTCCCCCCTGGCGCCCCCCTCCTTGCCCCAGCCCTGGAGGGGTGAGAGGCGGGCATCGGGGTGAAGAGCGGCCGACCCCCGCGGCCCTGAGCCCCGGGTGTGATACCGGTTTTATTACAAGCCTTTCAAGCCTTTCTCTTCCTATATCTCCCAGCAGAGGGGAGGCTGGGCTTTTCTCTAGCCTCAACCCGACTGGGTGCCTCGCTGAATGTGCCCCTGCACCTGATGCAGCTTTTGTAGCCGTGGGCAGGATATGCCTTCTTCCCGAAGATGCGTACAAATGTGTGTCCATTAACAGAAGATATGCTTTTGCTTTCCTCCTGGCCCCGGGTCAAAATATAGCCGTCGTGAGATGCTTTGGGAAATAATTTATGAAGAGTGGGAGAGATGAGGAGGAGACTTGCTCTCAGAGAGATGAGGTTTTATTTATTTTTTTGAGTGGTAATGGTGTGCCTAAAGAGCATGAGCAGGATTAAATGTATCCTTCAGAAAATCTACCCTTAATGTGCTTATTTTTCCAAGAGTGTTTTCGTTTCTCCCATGGATGTGTCTCACTCGCTTTTTGTTTTCTGAAAGTCAAAACAAGTGGGCATACTGTTTTGGCTTTCTGGCTGCAGTGAGCAGCCAATAGACTTTGAGATAGATTTTCCTGTCAGGTGATGTGGAGCTTGCACCTTGATAGCTGTGTCTCCACTGACTGCCAGTTTGGGGGAGGAAGGGTTTGTTTTCAGCTTCGTGCTCTCAAGCTGAGAGAACATTTGAGCATGCTGCTTGGGGGGAAAGATAGGCGTATAAGTTTATTTGGAGTTTGCCTGTTAATGCACTTATTATCTGCTATGTGGCTGCTTTTGAAGCTAATGTAATCTGTATTTTCCCGTTTTCTCTTGTGCTCATTCACAGAAAAGATCTATGGCAGTGAGTCTGAGAAAGTGAAGTTGAGTAGATAACTGCTTTGATTCCTGTTACTCAGGACTAATTAAATAATACTGAATTCCAGAAAATATTCCTTATTTTATTTAACTTAGTCCTTAAGTTCTTTGGAGTCTAAGCCTCTTCTTCATAGTTGTCTACATAGGCTACTTGCATGTAGTGAGATCTGTAGAAAAGAAGGAAGGCTGTTGAAGGGACTGCTGGTGACTTAGATTTCATCTCTGAATTGAGTTAGGAAGATGCTGTTCAAACAGTCTGCCATGGCATGAGTCAAAATAACAGTACCAGTGTTATAGATGTAAAAACTATGCTTGGCTCTAGTCTGCTTCAGTTTATAGCTATACATCTTGGTCTAATTCCAGCCAAGTGCCAGAACACTTAACCAGAAATTACTGACTGTTTTCCACCATTACTGACAGTTTGGGTTTTTTTCCACTTACAACATTTCTAAGTGTTTGGAGACTCATAGCTGAGTATATGTCCCTGTGTAGTACAGACTTTCCAGGAACTTTACATTGTATTATAGCCTTGCTGGAATAAATTTCTAAAAAGATCTATTTCATATGTATTGCTTGCCCCACTGGGTGTCATGTGGTATTTTTCACAGTTTCCAAACATGTATTTGTCCCGAGGGACTGAATCGCTGTGTATTTCCAGATTTTAAGCTGTATGGTGGGGATTGGTTTTCAGCTCAATCTGTGTTTCAGATTGAGCAGGTGGCTTTTAACTTGTGTTTGAAGCTCAGGAAGTGAAGTTTAGTGACAGTAAAATAATTCTTCAGCTGGCACTCAACTGTATCCTGAAGTGTTAACCTTGAACTGTTTAACCTCTCAATTAACTTGCAAAAAAACCTATTCTCATGCCAAAAAAAAAAAACCCTTAACAATTATTCTACCTCACTAATAAAACTGAAAATAGAACAATATTCTGAAGAAATATGACAAGATGGCTAAACTATGAAACTATGACTGAAAAGAGCACTTCTTTATTTTTTTCTTCCACCCTTTTGTTCTGATGCTCACCTGTCTAGTTGGTGAATCAGATTGGTTTGTTGATACAGCAGAATGCTGCTGCTGTAGATGGAAAAGAAAAAAAAAACCACAAGTGTGGAAGATTCTGGTTATTCTCAGCTCTGGTCCTCAGTGAGGGAATGGGAGCAGTCAGCTGGAGAGTGGATGCTAATGTCACCATCATTTGTGGTAGTAGTGAGGTTGAAATTCTCAGTTTATTTGCATCCTGGAGTATGGAAGGCAGCAATGCTGCTGTCACTGAGGCTGGTTGCACTAATCTTCTTTGAAGGATCTGGTGGGTCTCATCTCTTTCTCCTCTTAGAAAAAGGGCAGCACAACAGAATAAGAAATGTCAGTTTCCACAGATAATTAGGCTGTGGTACTTTAAGAGCATAGTACTGTTTAGGGAAGAGGAAAAAGTTTAGAGTTAGTTAAAAAGAATTTGTCTAAAGGCAAAACTGTCAGGTACTGCACACAGCAGTAAAAGAGGAAGATGGTACCTAGACAGCTAAAACAGTGCAGAAAAATTATGTAAATAATGCCTTCAAAGCTATGGATGAGTAGACGACTGTAAATCAGGCTGCAGACCTCTAAACTAAAAGGCAGGTATGTAGAACTACAGTTTAACAGAACCTGGGGTGTTGGTTTGCCTTGCTCTCATTTTTTTCTAATTGGTCCCTGTTTTTATCCTCTTGGTGTGTCTTCTCTCTCTCAGAAGTCATGCTTGAGATTGATGTGAGTATCTGCCCCTGTGTAATATAGACTTTTCTGGAAATTTACCTTGTATTTTAGCCTTGCTGGAATAAATTTTTATAAAGAAATCTCAGTTTCTTATCATTATTCTTCTTGTTTCTCCCCCTAAGAAATCTCAGGTTTTTTTATCTTCCTCCTCCCCCCAGTGGAATAGAGTAATAATCCTGTTTGGGGTTTTGAAGTGCTATTTCAGCAAAGATTAAACCTTCACTTAAGAAAGATACAGAAGCTTTGTAATAGTAAAGGAACAATATGATGAGGAAGAAAGTAAATCTGTACTAGACTTTGAACCCATGTTCAAACTTAATTTAAACTGAGAGATACGTGTAATTACAACTATGCCTATTACTTTGATGCCGCCAAGGTCACATCTTTGCTTCTAACTCTTGAAGTGTTAGTTTGAGACTGACTTGTCTCTGTTTCCTGAAATAGATTGTTTTCCCAGATGGTAACATTGTCTGAAGAATGTGAAATCCTGGAAAAGTGGAACGTGTATGCAAGTTGAACACAGCTTAAATAATATAACTGTTCATGTAGTTTAAACTCTGAGGTGGGGGGAGTCCTGGCAGCAGTTCAGGTCCTTTAATTCTAGGGATTGCTATTTCTGATAAATGCAGCAAACACAAATCTGGTTTCAACTCTTCCCCCAAAAGCTGTTTTATTGCAACTTACAGGACTACAAGAACCAAATAGGAAAGTATTGCTGAACCTCTGTCTTGTGAAAAAGCGAATTAAAATACCCAAGTATTTAGTTAAGCTCCCAAAAGAAGTTGCAAGTCATGGACAATATTTTGCCTTGAGGAACCTCAGATTATTTGACTATACTTTGCATTCAGCATGTTCTCTCTTTCAACCAGATGAAACATGTTTATAAACTGCTACTTTCACAGTACTTGTTGCATCTGCTCCGGTAGAAATAGAACAACTGAACTAAGTGTTTCTCTAGTATTGAACCTTTGAGACATCAGTATGGAATATCCAATGGCTGTGCTGCAATATGTTTGAAATAAGCTTTGAAGTTATGATTTTTTTGTTATTGGGTATCCCAGAAAGCAAAGATGACTGTTAAAATCAGGGCCTTTTTGTCCTGGATGCTTTCCTGAGTGAAATGAAGAATTTAACTCCAATCTTGTGTCAGTAAACTTTTTAAAAGTATGTTAAATACAGGAAGAAGAGGTAAAGGTGACAATAATAAGAATGTTCTCTTGCTTTGGGAAATTAATGTGATATGACTGGGCAGGCTGTTCTACCTTACACTGGCAATATGGCTAAACTTGATTAATAAAAGGCCTTGATGTGCTTTGCAAAGTCCATGTTCGTAATTTTAGTACCTGAGATACTATAATGTATCCCATTGTAGGTAGTGTAGTAGGAGTGATGTCACACAGGTTCTGCAAGAATCAGTGAAGGAAGGTAACTTTTGAGTTTTGATGTGGTGGTTTTTTTTTTTTTAATGTCTTTGCTATGGATCAATTTTTTTCGTCTTGCTCTTAGTGTGGAACCAAAGATAACTGAAAAATGATTGCTGGATTTCAACATAGCAGCTCAGAACACTAGCTTATTGTTAGCCTTGTTCCTTGTTAAACTGCAGGAAAATGTGTACAAGAATTAATTGTTACTAGATTTTGGCATATATTGCCTCTGTGCTAGATTTCTCAGTGGGAGAGATAGTTACAGTCGCTTCCAGAAGCACAGTAACTAAGGCATCAAAGCTGAGTGATTTCAATAATCTAAACAAAAAAAAAAAAGCCAGTCCTGTGGATTTCAGTTCCACTGCATGTGTAATATGTAATACTTCATGTATCAGTATCCTGAATCTAGTTAGATGCTGGTGTTAAAATTAACGGAAGCTACTAGTAACTCATAAGTATTTCTGTGAGTATTTCTCAGTTCTGTGTTATTAAGACTAGATGTTTGCAAGTGTGAGAACATCTTGCTTTAAATGCTCTAGAGCAGGTGGTATTCAGGTCTGGGAGACTTAATAGAGCTGGTTAGAATAATCTCCTGTTGTCAAAACTGGAGTTACAGATATATAGATCTTATAATCCTATACTTAGTGGAGCTTGTCTTGTTATAAGCCTTTTATTTTTACTAATACGTTAGTCAATGTCAAGAAAATGGCTTTAAAAGGAAGGTATGAAGATTGAGTACTTTGTTCTGAAGGATAACTTTCGAACACAAAATTTCGAACACAGATCTAAAGTATGCTACTATATGATACGATGTATGTAGTTTAAACAGAGCTTACGTTTTGATACTTATCCATGGCAATAATAATACAACATAGTTCTTAAGCAGGGTAAAATGGAGATTGTCAGGAATAATGCTGTTGAGTATCTTACCCCTCACGTAAAAACTGGATTTAAAGAATTTGACTTGCCGCAAGTAAATGGGGTCTTAACTCTGAAAATTTGACTCAAAGATTGAATCATTGAAATATGTGAATGCTCCTCTTTTTCCAGAGGCAGTACCACAAGTTCTCTTCAGTAGGTAGTGCTGATTGTGCTAGCTCTTCACCTGAGGGAAGGAATTCTCAAGTTCATGTTGGTCAGGCTATCCATTCTTCATGTTCATGACTACATAACTGCTACAGTCTTTGCTTAGAAAGAAAATAGCCTGAAGTTGTAGCAGGTAGAAATTAGCAATGAGCTAATGTTACAAGTCATCCACGTCAGAATGAGAAGTCTTCCTTTGCCAAATCAAGTAGAGTTAGCTGAGCCTAAAAGGATGAGTGGGATTGTTGTCTAACTTTTAGTGAGGTACTGACTGGGATGGGATTAGGTCAGTGTTGCTTCATGCAAGCTATGAATATGAATTCTTGCAGACTATCTTTGTAAGTGTGTAATGTTTTGGTGATGCCACCACATTAATGGTGTGAAACTGAGAGTAGTACCAGTCTCTCATCAAGAACAGGGAAGCTCGTTTTGACAAATTTCAAACTGAAACTAATGGTGAAGTGCCAACTAACGCCAAGTGACAACTTCACTCTTGAAACGAATGCTATAGCAGTAAAGTGAGAGTAACAACTTCACTTCTGCAGCTTAATTAGGGTACATCCACTTAAATGCCTTGTATCTGTAATAACAGCAAAGTGTAGTAAAAGAGAAGTTAATTTTCTAAGTACTCAACGTGCATCAGTTTCAATCATGCAAGATAGTGTTTAGTGTTGAGAAGCATTACTTAAAACGCAGCAGTTCCTAAAGCTTCAGCCAAGCAGTTGGGGGCGTTTCTCTAAATTCCTACACGTGTTTAAGGAATAGGTATTTGTGTGTGAAATAAGCATGTCAGGATGTTAGCGGTGGGATTGCTTAAACTTTTACAGTGCAGAAAGAGTACTTGGTCAGCTCTTTACTTGCAATGCTTGGCTAATAAGTAAGTTTCTCAACTTCAAATTCCATTTCAGGCTGGCAAATAAGCTGTTCTATCTATCCAGATTTCTCCGTGCTGCTGTGTTTTTGTTTGTGTGGTGTTTTTTTTTATGGCAATAGGAATTATGCTTTGCTAGAATTATGGACGCAGGGTACTTGAATCATTTTGATGTTACAGAATTTTTTTAGGAGTTAAGCATTCTGGTGATGATGTGAAATACACTTGAATCTGAATGTGTGAAGGCACAGCAAAAGTAGCGTGATCTGCAATAATATGGCAAATAATAGGGCATAAATCACTGTACCGTGGTACTGTTAAGGACTAACTGATATAAAATAAAAATCAGTGGGGAAACTATTCATGTTCAACTCCATGTGCAACTTAGTCCATTAATTGTTTGATAAATGTAAGTATTCATAATTTTTTTGGTGTGGAATTGACAAAGCAAGTTGAGTGTTTAAAAACAAAGTATTTTTGTCTTGAAGCATATTGATGATTAGCGTACTCTTGTTTTAAATGAAAGTTGTGAATACTAACAGGATGTCTCTTGTTTTCAGGTCTTGGCACAGGATGAATATAATTAGAGAAAACAGAGATCTTGCTTGTTTCTACACAACAAAACATTCATGGAGAGGAAAGTAAGTAGTTTAAAGTTTGTTTGGGTTTTTTCTGTTTTGTGTGACATTTCTCATTTCCATTATTGGATGTAACCGCTTAGATGTATTGCTAGATGAAAATCAAACTAAAGACTCAAGCTGTGCAATCTCTGTTCCCTAGAATCAATTTGGATTTTAAACATTGTATTTTAGTCTTCCTATCCACATGTTCACACGCTAAGGTCCCTCTGAAACAAGCCACCTGACTTACTTGGCTTCTTAGTCTCTTGAACTTACTATATAGAGAACTAATTTTAAAGCGAAAGTACTTCTTCTCAGATCGGGTTCTTGGAGGAGTAATGTCTTATGTACCTTAAGAGATGAGGGTCACTAGTCCACACATAGTTAACACATTGTATAATAAATTGTCTGTTAAACTACTAACTGAGGCTATTTGAAGACTTTCATTGCTAGAAGTACACTTCTTTCTTAATGGGCGTCTTGAATCTAAAAATAAATTTTCAGTGATGCTTCTGTCTGCAAAAGCTAGGGAACTTCTAATAAAACCATCCATTAAATTACCATAACTGGTATCTGTGATGCTGTGCTTGGAGTCAATTGTTGTGCATGCTTTTTGAAGCTTCATAGGACTTTTTTGGTGTCCTTGCCCCTTGTTCTTTCTCACATGCATAGTAGTGCTGTGGAACTGAGATTTTTTTCCTTGGTACCTAAACATCAGCAGAACAAAGACAATATGTTGCCTGCACCTCAGGAGCAAGAGTATTTCTTTATTCTAATGATTGTACAGAGCAGGGAAGTATGAATCTGTTTGACCATTAAGTTGAAAATGCTGCTTTTGACTGTCTGATGATAGATACTTCACAAATTCTTCTTATCAGAGGTTAAGAATGCTGGGAAAGAAAGGAGGATTGGATTGCAAGTAGTGGCAGCCACACATCTTTCTCAGTTGTGCTTTGAAGAACCATGAGATTACTTCACTGTCTAATCAAAGAGCTTCCTGCCTTTGTCAGCATAAATTAAAGCCTAGGATAGGTCAGAGTCCGGAGTGGACTGAGCAGCTGTCTGAGGGCAAAATCTTTCCTTTACCAAGACAGATTCTTGATTGACTTGAAACAGACAGTTTAATATTTAGTCTTGCCTCATTAGAATTCTAGCTGATAGTTGTGTAAACTGAGTTTTACCTGAGTTAAGATTCTAGGCATTTGGATTTGTGGGGGCGTGGGTGAATGAACGGTTTCTTTCAGTAATCATAACTGTGTTGAAATAGAACACTAAAACAGTTTGTTCCTCTTAATCTTTCTGTCCCCCAACAGAAGATATCTAATCTTTTCCTCTGAAGTTCCTGTGGCATATCTGCAAATTTGGTGTGCATACAATTTGAGCGACTTGGTGACAATTAAATGCATAGAACTCAGATTGCTTCTCTTGCCCGATGCCTTCAATTATAGAGCTTGTTCCCACACTATGCAAGCTGTTGAAGTTGAGAGTAGTATGATCTTGAACTTTGATGGTAGCATTCTGATAAACTACGCAGTCTTAGGGAACTTCAAGTCTGAAGTCCAAAAGAGAGACTTAGCTTAAAAACTCAGTGGCACTTCACTTTTCATATAATGAAGGGGAAAGGAGTATTTAGTGAGTAGTTGCCTCTTGTTATGTTGCAGCAGAAGCTTATATGGCTTTTGGTAAGGTGATATTTGAATACTTAAGTCCACTCAGTTCATAGTTATACCTTCTCCATATAATCTATGTATAACATCAAAAAAGCACCCACCACCAAACAGTAATTTAACATTCATGAGCCTGAATCTAGCCAAAGTATTTTGATTTTGATTTTGATTTGATTCAAGTTCAGATCCTGTTTCTTTGGTCAAAGAATAGTTATTGGAACTGACTCTGGTTCAGATTGGTCTTGACTTCCTGGGCAGGACTGTTTCCAGACAGTACTCTAGAATAAGAAGTTTCTAGAAGTAGTAGGAGATTAATAACACTCTACTGCCTCAAACCCTGGTTAGTTATGTTGCAAAACTTTCCGATTGGAAAATATGTGAACAGTCTATATATAAAGAGCTGGTTCATGATATGCTGTGAAGATTGCCTAGGAAATGAAACCATGGTAAGGCTTCCATTTTGCACTTAATTTCTTAGCTTTAGGTCACTGCCACTTGTTTCTGATAAGCCCAAAATGCAAGTAACTACCTTGCTACAGCTGTTCTTTAAGCACTATGGCAGTTAACATATCGGTGATAACAATATACAATGACTAGCTGTGTATTGAACTGTAGCTTCAGTGGTCTGAGTCGTTCTGAGTTCAGTAGTCTTAGTTTTCCTTAAGGTGAAGAAAATTAGGCTTTGCCATAGTAACACTTTGACTTGTTACAGTATTGTGATCAGATGTGTGAGTTGGGTTATTTCATGCTACAACTGTTTCCTGAGACAGCTGCAGACAGATGCTTTAGAGTATTGCAGGAACATCTTTTTTCTTCTTGTCTACTCTTTTTAGAATTTATTCTAGTCTGGTTCCTTCCAGTGCAAGTTCAAAGAGTCTTTGGTCCTTACTTTGCCAATAACATGAGGAAAGATAGGCATAAGGAAATATATTTAGTAGTATTTAACTTGTATCCCTTTTCTGGATATGTAGAACAGAGGAGCTTAACATACTGTAAGGGTAAACTGCAAACTAACCACTTAAAGAAAACGCCCTGTTTCCTGACACTGACTTGTATATAGCTTTTTAACATAGCTTTTACTGTTTAACAGAAGTTTTCTTTGACTTCTGGAGACGCTAATATTCTTCTCTGTTCTAGGTATAAGCGAGTCTTTTCAGTTGGAACCCACGCCATCACCACATATAATCCCAACACACTAGAAGTTACAAATCAGGTAACTGTCTTTTTTGAATAGGGCTATTTTGAGTTGATTTCTGACTTATGCTCACCATGCAGAGTGAATAGTGGCATTGTCTTCAGAAACTGTCTAGTCTGACAAGATCTCAGTAAAACCAGAAGGTATGGCAGCTGCTACAAAAGCACACATAGCAGAAAGCTGGTATTGCCCGTCACTAACTCTACAAATGCCCAATAGATTTTGTACTTTTAGGCCCTTTGTCTGTATTGGCCAATAAGTAGTAATTTGCTTTTGGGTCTGCTATTCTGAATGAACTGGGATAAGTTTGATCACTGTAAAGCTATATCCCAGAAGGGAGACAGGACAGGTATTTACTTTGCAGAGTATCAGATAGGAAGCTGAAACTGTCACGTAGCATGGTCTCATTACAGCAATTCTCTTAGTTGTTACAGGTACTAAGTTTTTGAGTAGAGGAGATACAGCTTTAAAATTACTAACAGTGTAACCTAATTACTTTCAATTATCTAGTGGCCTTATGGAGATATCTGTAGTATTTCTCCTGTTGGAAAAGGACAAGGAACAGAATTTAGTCTCACTTTTCGCAAAGGGAGTGGAAAAAAGTCTGAAACACTTAAGTTTTCTACAGAGCACAGAACAGAACTCCTTACAGAGGCACTGGTAAGATTACTTCCTTTAATTTTATTTATTTTTCCTTTAAGCAAGCAGTAAGTACTTAGTTATCGTTGCCATTTGTGGTAGCTTACTATGCTTTCTTCCCTACATGAAAGGTACGAAAGCAAGTTGTCTTTTGAGCTGTTACATTAATGTACTTGATCCAGTGTCAGTTGCAGCAACTAGCACGTGGTTCTTAAATAGCAAGTAAAGCTAAAAATACTGGATACATTAAACTGCAGTGGACTAGCAAGTCTTCAAGGAGGCTTAGCTCAAGTCCCTTAAAATAGGGTCAGCTTAAATGTAGGTTTTCTGAATAGACTGGCTATTATATTTGCATTCATTCACGGTTAACTTTTTTAAAAACAGAGATTCAGGACAGACTTCTCAGAGGGAAAAATCACAGGACGGGTAAGTGTCTGGCTTGTCTGGATCATGTACAGTTTAATGACGCAATGTAGAGATTTAGACTTCTACTCTGTACTGGTGTGCTTGTACTATATGCACTATCAAAATTAGCTTCTGTAAATTTGGGTCTGAAGTCTTGCTTTGAGAGGAGAAAATTAGGAGTTTGTTCAAAAGCAATGGGAACCTTTTCAACAGGAGAATATTTGAATTCTTTTCACTTGGCCTGAGCCTTGTGGTGTTACGTTCAGACTGCTGAAATAAAGGGCTCTGCCACGTGGAGTGCTTATTTGGGGAGAACTAAGAAGAGAACGTAAGCTTTGATTCATTATTCAATGTTTACTACTTCTACCTTGTTACTTCTTAACACTAAGTAATTTTCTGCATAACTTCCTGAATACTTAATGTGGGAATGTTGTTTTCTGGGAAGATTTCTGTAGGTCAGTATAGAGACAAGATTGCCATTTAATGAATCTTGGTAATACAGTAATGAGCAAGGCAAAATACAGAGCTGGGTTTTGTATTTGCTTTTATGTCTTCTGGTCACAGAAGGTGGCACTTAAAGTAACTTTAAGCATTGCATGGAATAAATCTTTAGTGATGAGCATAGTAACACTGCTGGACTATGAGAGTCCCCTTTTGTCTTACTGTAGTTTAGAACAGATCTCTAACTCTTGCTGATTTCACTAAGTCTATTTGTAATGGAATATGACTGCAGGAGATGAAAAAACAATTGTGCTATAGTGATGTTTACCTTAATTTAGTCTTGATTAGCTGAATAACAACATCTGATGCAGTAGCTATTTCTTTGTCTAACCTCAGTGCACGTAGTCTGTGTGTAGGCCACCTTCTGCAGTAAGAGAAACTTATTCCCTTTTGGGGTGCCTGTTTTGCTCTCTCTTCAAAATGCATAGTTTAAGCTGTGCATGCCTTGTCAGTAGACAGCTACTTTGAATTGATTCATAGTGTTCTTAACATAGGTAAGAGCATTAAGGAAGATGATACAATTTTTTTTAACTTTACACCCATGCTGCTTACTACTAGGAAAAGAACAATTGCTATGCAGTGAAGGAGTGTGTGTGTATGTCTAAAAGTAGCTCTCTCTCAGAGGTATAACTGCTATAAACATCACTGGAGTGATACGAGGAAACCTGTGATTTTGGAGGTGACTCCTGGAGGTATTGACCAAATTGATCCTGCAACAAATAAAGTCCTGTGCTCCTATGACTACAGAAACATTGAAGGCTTTGTTGATATTACTGGCTATCAGGGAGGCTTCTGTATCCTCTATGGAGGATTTAGTAGATTGGTGAGTACTGAAACAAAACGTATTGGTGTGGCGCTTGTGTTAATATTTAATAATGAAGCCTTAACATAATTTGAGCATACAAGTATGTGCATCTTTAGGATCCAGCTGCTGAGCCTCAAAGGTTGTGGACAGGTTTTAAAAAGAAATTCCACAGAAAATTGAAACATTTGAGAGCAATGTGTGGATGTTTTTTGCCTATTGCTGTTTAAAAACTGTACAGAGTGCAAAATATCCAGTTATTTATATTTGGATAGTGAACATGAATGCAATGTGGACATGGAACTTCTTGATATTGATCAAAGTTACAAAAGTGATAGGCAATATTGCTAATCTACCTACCTGATGGAGGGTTTGTATTCAGAAATAGATCGATCAGTGGTGATGCTTCCTTTTTAGCCCTGCAATCTGATATGCAGCAGCCTTGCTTGGGAAATACTGCAGTATAATGTTGGTTTCAAAATCTTAAAAGGGTTTCTGTGTGCTATACTGGAAGCAGCTGAGATAGATCTTTAGGAATTAATTCATGGTTAATAATGTAAATATAGTTACCTCAGTCACTACGAATGGAATAGGACCCTGCTCTCTAGATGAGGGTTTCCATGTCTCTTGTGCTGCAATGCTGGCTAAAACTAGCAATATATGATTGATCCTCTATAGCTGCCCTAACCATCCCTGGCAAGGCTGGATGGCAGCCTTTACAGATAGCAGCGGGGGCTACCACTGGTTCTCGAGCTCCTCACTCCTGCCAGGCTGTCAGGATCTGTTGCCAAGGGTAGACAGGCAGGTCATGCAGACCTTTATTTTAGTGGCATGCTAATGTGTAGCAGGGTATCCTTTAGGAATAGCTGCTATAGATTTTCTTCTTCTTGAAAGGGAGATGTAAACTTCATAGCGGATCTCTTGTGTAATAAATACCTCTTCTGTTTACACTGTGCACTTAGCAAAGGCCAGCCTAGTTGCTGGAAAGATCCTCTACTGTTGGGTGGAGGATTATTTATGGAACTGTGATTTCTTGAGCTATGTCCTATTCTTCACCTGTTGTTTTTCTCTTTTCAAAACTTGCAGCACCTGTTTGCATCTGAGCAGAGGGAGGAAATTATCAAAAGTGCAATAGAACATGCTGGCAATTTCATAGGTATCTCTCTGCGGATAAGGAAAGAATCCCTAGAATTTGAGCAATACTTGAATCTTCGCTTTGGAAAATACAGCAATGATGAATCTGTAACATCTTTAGCAGAGTTTGTTGTTCAAAAAATAACACCTAGACACTTGGTAAGGGAATCAAACACTGAACTTATTTGGTTCCTCTTAGTTGCTAAGAATTCTTTTCCCTAACATGCTTTTTTGTTTGCGGTTGTGTGTTTTTGTTTTTGTTTTTTTTTTCCAAGGAACCTGTGAAAAGAGTACTTGCTCTTACAGAAGCTTGCTTAGTTGAGCGGGATCCAGCTACTTATAACATAGCAACTTTGAAACCTTTAGGAGAGGTAAGAGGCAATCTTTCTCGGTACCACTTCTTCAAATAGAAGCTTTAAAAGGTAATAATAGGAATTTGATAGATACATAAGACGGCCCCAATTTGTAGAGTAGATAAATAACACTGCTTCATGAATGTGATCCTTACCTCTTATTTTTAGGTGTTTGCAATAGTATGTGACTGTGAAAACCCCCAGCTTTTTACCATTGAATTTATCAAAGGACAAATTCGGAAGTACTCTTCAACAGAAAGGTAACTGGAGCTCCTGTGGGTTTCAAATGCAAATGGAAGTTGCCCTTGTAGTGCTTCTAGTCTCTCAGTTTCCATAAACTCTGACCCTTGACAGTGTTAACTTGAAGCCTTGCTTTTCCAGTGGTCTACCACTTACAAAACAAGTTTTGTTACAGGATCTAATTCTCTCCCCTTCTACCTTCATACTAAGTTTATGCAAATCTGTCTGGAAGTTTTCTGATGACCACGTGAGGGTGTTGGACAGTTAGATACAGCCTGTTTCTCATAAGGAATGTTGCTCTATTTATGTTGTACTTGGTTAAGCAGTATATCTGGGAGAAGGAAAGGAAAGCACAATTGAAATGATACAGAAATGTGAAGGCTGTAAACCCTTTGAGCTGTCTGCTTGAGATGATCTTAGCTGATTCTATTTAAAACAACCAACAGAATAGTCCCTGAGTGCACTTGCAGTTGTAATGCAGTCTAATCCTGCTAAGTGAGGTTTTGCATAAAGCACAGGGGTGAATTGGCTCACAACATGTGTAACTCATTAACACATAATCTAGAGTTGATCCCTTCAGTGAAAGGCTGCAGCTGGCTACGCTGGGTGTAAGACAGCTCTGTTCTTACAGTGAATAAAGAAACACTTGAAAGTTAGTGACGTCCTCCAGAGGTGTAGCTGTTAGCACCAGTGCTAATAACAGATTCCAAGTATTGTTGCCTTTTATTCTGTGCTTGATTGGGTTTTTTCCTCTTTTTCTTAAAACTTGGTTCTTTGGCATAGCTTTTCTGATCTAAATTGTATCCATATGTCTGTCTTTCAACCCAGAGATTCTCTCCTGGCTAGCTTGTTGGATGGAGTGAGAGCCTCTGGTAATAGAGATGTCTGTGTGAAAATGACTCCTACCCACAAAGGTCAGCGTTGGGGATTACTCAGTATGCCTGTAGATGAAGAAGTAGAGAGCCTTCATTTGAGGTTTTTGGCTGCTCCTCCAAGTAAGTTAATACTTATTATGTGGTTTTGTAGTGCTTTATTTAGTCAGGTACTGTGCACTTAACTTTTGTCATGTCTTCTTCCAGATGGTAACTTTGCAGATGCTGTGTTCAGGTTCAATGCTAACATTTCCTACAGTGGGGTACTACATGCAGTTACACAAGATGTAAGAATAAATCCTCTGCCCATCCTCTTAAGATGTTGTTAATGCATAAAGATATCAATAACTGTTATTTCTTAACCAGGGTTTATTCTCAGAAAACAAGGAAAAACTCATTAATAATGCCATAACAGCATTACTCTCGCAAGAGGGAGATGTTGCAGCATCTAACGCAGAGCTTGAAAGCCAATTCCAAGCAGTAAGAAGACTAGTGGCTTCAAAAGCAGGCTTCCTTGCCTTTACTCAACTTCCAAAGTAAGTGAGAAGTCTCTTTAAGCTTGGAAGTAGTAGGTGAAGACAGTTCTTCAGCTTTTGATGACGTCTTCAGTTTAAAACTGACAGTTGGAGCTAAGCCTCGCTTCTGAAAGACTGGAAGACTCTGGACATGATTGCTTCCAGTAGTGTGAGGCTATCACCCGGCTTTAATGTAGATTCAGCATCCCAAATGTTTGTTAGCATGTAAAGCTGGTTGTTCCTTTGCTAAATACTCTCTGCCTTGAGTCAAACATAGTTCAGAAGTTTTTCCACTAGGAAAAACATTAAAGTGCACCTTAATCTGTCCTAGAAGTAGGCAGTTCTTCACTCTTAAATTATGTTGATGCCACTGCTATCTTCAATTCAACACAAGATAAAACTTGACTTTAGGAAGTTGAGTTGTACTCCTACAGTAAGTACAGCCCACTTGGAGTTTGTGTCCTCATTGGATAACATAAGGAATCAGAAAAACTGCCTGATGTTCCTCTGAAAATGAAAAATTCTTTGGAATATTTCTGACTCTGGACTATGGGGCAACTGGATGATGCAAAGAGTAACAATACACACTTAATCTGAGACCTTTATAAAGTTCTCTTTCTCTGTGGATAGTGCCCTGTACTATCACTATCCTGTAACTACAGAAATATGTCTTTGTTTTGGTGAATGTGCTCTCAGCATGTTGTTACAAGTGAAGTCAATGTTAATATTTTCCTGCCAAGTAATCTCAACTTTATGTAAATGTCAAAGTACTGGCTTGCTGAATGCAATGAGAGCAGGCCACTTCTGGTCCCCAGCTGGACTTATGAAACTAGGATTTCTGTTTCTTCTCTAATCTTGGTGGTTTTGCTTTCCCTTCAAAAGATTTCGAGAACGATTAGGAGTGAAGGTTGTGAAAGCCCTCAAAAGGAACAATGATGGAGTAACCCATGCCTCTATTGATATGCTTTGTGCTCTCATGTGTGTAAGTATTAAGTTGCAGATTCTTTCACTTTGGAATGTGTGAACTTTAGTCCACTGAATGATGTAGGCATAGGGAGTGCCCTTCAACTTGCAGTGTGCTCAAACATGAAACAAATTGTGGTACAGTGATTTCCTGCTGAATCTGAACTAGGATGTGCTTTTTACAGGTTCAGAGTGTGGCGTTTGGATTATAGCTTTTAAGAACAGAGGGTGGAAATGTGACTGCATAGTCAATCTTCTTTTTTTCTTTTTCCTTTTATAGCCCATGCACGATGACTATGACTTGAGGCAGGAGCAGTTGAACAAAGCTTCCCTTCTTTCTTCAAAGAAGTTTCTAGAAAATCTACTAGAGAAATTCAATTCCCATGTGGTAAGTCAAATTTTGAAAACAAGTAACTTTAAGTGCCTTTCCTAATATCTATGAAAACACTTCTGTTATACTTGGATATATCTTCAAATGTATTTGTACCTACAATTGAAGTGCAGAAAATACAGCTGTCTGGGCACTGAAGCTTGTTCTAAATAGGTTTGGATCTTGACAGGTTAGAACGTGCTGCCTGTAGTGCACAACTTGTCATGCACAAATACTTGCATGTTTAATATGGAAATTGGGTGTTCCTTTTAACTAAAAGGAAACTGATACTTACAGGATTAAAACTAGAAAAAGTAATTTGCAGCACACCAATACATGAGGTTATGAGTCTCCAATATACTCTAGGAGCTAATGCTTTACCAGAGTATTGCCATACTCAGATTAAAAGTATATATTAAACTTGTGATTTTTGTTTGCAGTTTCATGGTATGACAGGGAAGGGCGCCTCAAGCATCATGAGTACTGAGTAAAACTTGTGCGAATGCTCTAGGTCAGGGGGAAACACTGCATCTGTATAACATCTGTCTTCCTAATTTCAGGATCATGGGACGGGTGCCCTAGTAATTAGTTCACTTCTGGACTTCCTGACATTTGCCCTATGTGCTCCATATAGTGAGACTACTGAGGGGCAGCAGTTTGACATGTTGTTGGAAATGGTGGCATCTAATGGAAGAACGCTATTTAAGCTCTTTCAGGTAAGACTTCATAATTTTTTCATTATAATTAGAGGTAGTCAGTGAACACGAACATTTTCTTCTGAGAGATAAATTTGTCTACTGTTTGGCTGGTTAATGTACCTAAACCTTTTTTACCATGGTCAGTTTTTCAGTGAGTTACTGCTTTCCCTTCAGATAGCAGATTGAGCTGCCAAATCATTGTAGAATAGAATAAGACTTGTTTCTAGAAACAGTAGTTAAATATTAAGCTAGACAAGGCAAATGCATAGATCTTCCTGTCTTTGGAGATTCTCACACTTTTTTGTTTCTCTTTCAGTAAATGAGAGTTAATAGTTACAAAACAAGAGTAGCATCCTCTTCAGTAGCACATCTGTAAGAATTCTAGGATTTTTAGCTAAAACGTCAGTGCTTTCTCTCTGTAGAAACAGCATATTCTGCTTCTTGGTTGGTGTCAGCTTCTGTCAGTCCTCAGCATTATTCCAGCTTCTCTGGTATATACTGTTCTTCAGTGCCAAGTCTATCTGGTAGTAGCATGAGAGATTCTTGCTTAAACATATATGAAGAGTAATTCCTCCTTGGGGCTAGCTTTCACAATACTGAGAGAATCACTTTTGCCCAGAAATGGAGATGGAACATACATGTAGATGATTTAAGGAAACTGAAGCACAGATGATCCAGTCTTCAAATTTTGTACTTGGATAATTTTTTTTAATGTTCTCTTTTAGCACCCTTCCATGGCAATTGTGAAAGGAGCGGGTTTGGTAATGAAGGCAATAATAGAGGTGAGATTTTATCAGTGTTACCTGGGATAGCATACTAAATGTCTATTGTATATTTTGGAAGTGCGGTTGCTTACCAATAGAAGTTTGTTATATTAGCTTCTCTTGGGGGCACAAGGGAGGGGTCATGGGAAGAAGAGGAACAGAATACCTGCTTAATTGTGGGTGGTTTAATATAGCAGCTTGCTTTATCTTACACTTGGGGGTTTGGAAGGCATGTGAGTTGGGACATCAGATACTGCCTTGCATGTTTTCATACTGCAGTCAAGATTTGGCTGTTAATGTTGTATGTAGCTCAGTCACCTACCTCAGAGCCACCAGACTCCTGCATGTTAAAGAGAGTCTCTCAAGGAGAACAGGCCATATTTTCTGGGATGCAATGCAGGATGGAACGGGACTGGGATTAGCAGGCAATAGTGTCCCAGAGCAGACTAGTCATGTCAGCCTCTGTTCTTGCTCTTTCTGCATCACCAAAGGATGTTTTGGCTTTATTACTTTCCATACCACATGATGTATGGGCCAAGTCCATACTTCTCAAGGCCTGCTCATAATTGTTGCAGGGTGACGTTGCTATCTAACTCTCGACACTTCCAGTGTTGAAATTCAGGGCTTAAGTTAGTGCCTCATGGTGTCACAGTGGCTTTATGCATCGAGTAATTTCTTGGAATGGAACTGAATGAACACTTGAAATAGAGGTATTATAAATAGAGCAAGTTTCCATTGATAATACTTGATAATGTTAGCTGAAAGTTGCTATGTTGTTTATAACTCCTGCCATTTGAACTGTAGTGGGACATGGGCAAGTAAAAATGCATCAAAAGCTTTTTCTTAATTGTTCATTGCAACTTGTGTATCTCAACTGAGTGACAGTTTCCTGTGGCTTATTCATGTGGCTGTCTAAACTGAACAGCACCAGTTATTCTTAAATAGCTACTGATGACCAAAGTCAAGGCACAAGCAATTACTTGTGGATGTTGCTCTTTGTTTAACCCTAATCTGCAATTGCAGTATGGAAATGGTAGTTATGAATGTACTACCAGCCTCCTGATCTGTGATGGGAGGTGTGCATCTTACACTACCCAGTTACTGTCCTCATAGATATAACTACCAGTTATGTGGTCCATGGTATTACTGCAACTCTGATCAGTTGCTGTTGAGAACTTGCACTTAAAGCCCATCATACTATAGCTTCTGGCTTTTTGGATATTAGTTGACATACATGGTGGTCAACAAGGCCTTGGAACTGTAGACTAAGATAAAAGCAGTTTAACTAAGATTCTTTCTTTAGTAATCATTTTGCCCTGTTTCCAAAGGAAGGAGACAAAGAGATTGCTACCAAAATGCAAGATCTTGCCCTCAGTGAAGGTGCCTTACCTCGTCACTTGCACACTGCTATGTTTACAATAAGCACAGATCAGAGGATGCTTACAAATAGGTATGTCAGTCTCAATAATTGTATTTAAAAAGTCTAAGTAATGGCCTGGCTAACATTAGAAACGTTGGGAAGTCAGGGAGGGAAACTTGCACTTTTTTGCAGAATATTTTCTTTAGCAGCTGGAAAGCGGAGCAAGCTTCAGCTGAGTCTGCAGCCACTTAATAAAGCTTTGATTATTTTTTTTTTGCCAAAATGGGACTTGGGTTGGTTATTTATTAAAGGCTCAAGTTTTGATTGGTTTTGTGTTGTTTGTGGTTTCCCCCCCCCCCCCCTTGAAAACATTCAGGGAAAGAAAAGGCAAGTAGAATGTCTGGAACTTGTAAAAAGTTTTAAGTTTATACAACTATAAATCCTGGTGTAAGCACCTCAGACATCTTGCACTTAGGGTCACCATCCCCTCTGAGAGAAGTCTCCTCAGAGAATTCATTCCCTGAATTCGTCAGTCAGTAGAACTTGTGAGCTGTTGAGACAGGGCCTAAGGGCATGCTGAGGATAACTCAATTACTTATACACAAATACAAGGTTATAGAAGTTTTAACTGCACAGTGCTGAAGCGCTTAGAGTTGCTAAGCAATGTAGTGACAAGTGGAATTTGTTGCCACTATGTCATTCAGGAGAGAGCTAGCGTGAAACCTTGTCATACTAGTTCTGCTTGGAGCTGCTAATGACTTGCAAGCAATACTTCAGTGCAGCAGAACCCTAGTGACAAATGTTGGCAGAAAGTGTCAGTTGACATAGAAGGCAGGCTCCCAAAAAGGCTTTTCTAGTCAATAACTGGTATTAAGAGCTTCAAGTAGAGCAGTTAACAGTTCTTGATGGCTTCTAGGCTCTTAACTGTAACTTAAGATTGACTGGATAAACTTACACTTGGTCATTAGATGTTTAGTTTCTGCTCTATTGCTCAAGTGTTCTTTTGAGGTCTAGATCAAAAAGCATGTGCTGCTGCTGTTCCACTAACTTCACTGGAACTTTTTAAAGGCAACACTCTAAAGCATGCTAAGCATATACTTGGACTGGGACAATATAATGCTTTGTGCTCTCACTCAAGAGCACGAAGCTTTTGCTCATCTTCATTTCACCAGCATGATAAGGGTGTCAGTGGTTTAAAAATCTGTTTAAAATATACTAACTTGGGGTTTGTTAATTTCAATGGCTTTTTCAGGCAGTTAAGTAGACATTTGGTTGGCCTCTGGACAGCTGAGAACAAAACTGCTATGAACTTGTTGAAACGTATTTTGGTGAGTAAAAATGGGATGTAGAAGTGGGGAAAGAATAAAATCTGAAAGCCTGTAATATTAGAAAACTTTGGATAGTCTATATGGTAAGCACATCGCCTTTCCCCTCCAAGGGGGAAGTCTAGTCTGGGAGATCAGCAGCCTGGCATCTGCTGTTTGATGACTAGTACAAAATATCTCAGATTCTTAAAGTATTTTGTTACTTTCCTGCCAGTTTTAAAAATGGTGTATGACACACAACTTAGTCTCTAATGCTTAGTGCTAGTAAGAAATGGAGACACTGGTTCTGTCTAGGTGTTCATGCCTGTCCAACTTTGTTTTCTTATAACATAGCTAAATTTATATACTAGCTGATACTTGCCATGTTCTTTCACACTTACAGACTGAAAGATTCTTGCTTAAGTTACTTTGGTGAAACTAGTTCAAAGAGTAGTGTTGTAAGGAATTACTACATCTGGAAAATACTGACTTCTAATTTAAAAATAGCAGTTCCTTCTTTTTTGGCAAAGCAAACCATTTTGATCATGATCACTATCTTCCAGAAGGTTTAGTCAAATGAGACTATCAACTATCTCATCTCTAATGTCACATGCAACGTCCAATCCATATTAGAGGGTATTGATGGAATATAGTGTTATATATTTATCCCCCCTCAATTGCTGTGGGATCAGCTCTTTCCTTCGTGCACTCCTTAGCTCCCTTTAAGAAATGGGATATAGGCAAGACTTGTGCTGTACTGAAGCTAATTATTTGCCTCTGTTGAATGGTTCTGTTGAGGATGGTGGCTTTTCACTAATAAAAGCAAAAAACTGATGAAACTCTACATACTTGCTTTAGAGTAGAAGATAAATTCTGTTTTGAAATATTGTAACTTAAAGAAATGATCTTGTTACCTAACGTGATGGTTTCTGTTCTAGTAGCCACGTGCATGTTTACACTGGTTTTAAATGTTTTTAGCCACCAGGTTTGCTGGCATACCTTGACAGTGCTGATCCTGTTCCTGAGAAAGATGCTGATAGGATGCATGTTAGAGATAACCTGAAAATTGCAACTGTAAGTAAATGTAGCTGTCTTACCTACTCCAATGTGTAGTCTTAGCGGCTTTTCTAATACAGCTTTACTGTTGAATTGTCCTGCATCAAATATATTGATAGACCTGCAACTACAAATGACTAATAGGATTTATTCTGCAGGATCAGTATGGCAAGTTTAACAAAGTGCCGGAGTGGCAGAGACTGGCTGGAAAGGCTGCAAAGGAAGTTGAAAAATTTGCCAAAGAGAAGGTGGATCTAGTCTTGATGCACTGGAGAGATAGAATGGGCATAGCTCAAAAAGAGGTAAAAGTATTTGAAGTTCTCTTTTACAGCAACTTAACTAAGAGTAGAGAGGAATACCTGCACCTCCATGAAATCAGAGGGAACCTTGACATTAATAGAAATCCAGGAATGTGAGAGACTTCGTAGTCCTGCTTCCTTTTAGTAAACTCTCTGCCTTTTACTAATTTTCATCTTGGATTAGAAATGGGTTTCAAGGAGAATGTAAAGCAAGCACATGGATTCATTCAGCATATGTATTTTATTTAGCTGCTTCTTTATGCTAGTGGTATTTTAGTTATGGAACCTGCTTGAAGAAGCTTAATATTACCTTGAATGTAGGTATCTTAGCGCTTAAATTGCAATAGAAGACTATAGATAAAACCATAGTTAAGATTGAAGTGATACGTGACTGTTTTGACACGATGTTAGAACTGCTTGAGTTGTTATTGTTGGTTTCCTTCCTTTCATTTTATTGTCATGTTCTGTATGACAAACTTCTTGAAGCAAGAGATGTTTCCTTTAACTTCCTTTAGTCAGCTTATTTTCTTACATTCTGAAAATGAAACAGGGTATTATATATGAAGGATGCAAAGAGCAACACAGAGTATTGAAAATGCCTGTATTTGTACTTGATTTGGCGTAACAATAGGTTTTAATCTAGGAAAACCCTAACTTGGTAAAATCTAGCTCAACTTTGTGCACTGTGGTGCTGAATTTTGATGGATGGCATTTCTGGAATAAATGTGAACTAGGTTCAAAACAGTATTAATGGAGAAATGTGGACACTGGTGGGCAAGGGCAAATTGCACTTTAAACATCTTGTCTAGATACTGAGTTTAAACAGTCATTTTCTTATCTGGAGTTATGAGCTGTTTAATTTCACAGTAAATAGTGTAGCTTGGAATGGGTAGTTGCCAGTTTGGTGTTACCACTTTGAATTACTTGAGTGACTGTGGCTGGTTAAATGTACGTTTTCTTTTTCTTCTGACATTCCATTCCATCACAATCAGGACAGAAACAATATGGTGAGTGTGTATATCTCTGCCCCTTGTGTGGATTATGTTGCTCAGACTTCTGCTTGCATGTAGTAACTCGTGTAGAGTATAATATTGATTTAATGCTTGACCAAACTAGGGAACCTTTCAGTGGCTGAGTCAAGCTTGTGGCTAATTTCTGTGACTTGCTCTAGTTATTTCCTTTCAAGAGCAAATCATACTTGTTGTGGGCTTTCCCCTCCATCAGCTTTGGAGCTGATCAGTTCTTACGGTGATGGGAACTAAGCCTTTCTCAGGGTTAACCTCTAAATGAGTGACTTGTTTAACATCTGAAAGTTTCTCTGGCATGATTTAACTTTGTGTAAATAACATTTGTGGAAGTCTGCTACTACTTTTTAGAAAAGGAGATGTTATTAAGGAAATTTAACTTAGGTGTGACTAAGGAATGAAAAGAACCCTAGCTTTTTATTTTGAAAAAGGAATGGGGAGTAGCTGTTACTACTAACTTCTTAAATGCGACTCTTTTGCAGAACATTATTCAAAAGCCAGTGATATTAAGGAAACGACGCCAAAGAATAAAAATAGAAGCAAACTGGGATCTCTTCTATTACAGGTAAAAACTGAAGATTAATCTGATGGTTTGTGATACTGGTTATTACCTGGCTGGATATTTTTGTTAATGTTTTCTTAGTTCCTGTGGCTTGATTCCAGTTTCTGCTTGCCTTGAAACAGTGGAAGTGCTTTGTAACAGGAACCTATGAAAAATGAAATACTCAAGGATTTAGCTTGTGTTTAGGAAGGCTTCTCCAGTGTTATCAAACTACATCCTTTTTACCCTTGAATCAAAAGGAAGTGTGAGCAACAACTTGCAGGTGCAGATTGCCATGATGTTGAAGGCTAAGCAGAGTAGCACTGAAAAGCACTGTAGTGTGTTTGCATCAACCTGTGAGCTGCTCAAGATATTTTTAATTGTCAGGATGTTGAAACACTGGAACAAGCTGCCCAGAGGAGTTGTGGATGCCCCATCCCTGGAGGTGTTCAAAGCCAGGCTGGATGGGGCTTTGAGTAACCATGTCTGGAGGAAGGTGTTCCTGCCCAAGACCCATTCCAACCCAAACCATTCTAATTTTCTGTGAACTTGAATTGGAATAAAAATTAGCTTAAGGCAAGCAAAGAGAAAACACTTGGATACTGGATTTTAAATAGTGCCACAGGTCCTAAATGCAGCTTGATTAGCTGTGAGTTCTTATAACTGTTGAAGTTTACAATGGAAGGGCCTCCATCTGAAAAAAAGATTATCACTTGACTTTGGCTAGGGGTGTTATGTTAAGTAGACTAATAACGCTTGACTGTTCAGCAAACTCTATGAAAGCAAGCTTGGGGAAGGTCCTTAAACTTAACTGTTCAATTCAGTACTTAATGTTTCTAAAGGTGAAATATAGTCCATTCTGCATAAGTGTTGCATGAAAGAAAAATTTGCATACTTATAAACCTTGAGTATTAACATGCTGCTTTCAGTCTCTGGATCCAGATGCTGTTTTGTAACTAGCACTGAAGAATGCCCACTGACTGTCTTGTGACACTTGACACATCAACTTCTATCTTCCTGCATGAACTACACTTTCTGTTGAAAACATGCAGTTCTGTTGAAAACGTGTGTCTGCTGTCCTGGGTTATTGTTTACTTGTAGCCCTTACTGGCAGATATGGTGAATAGCTTGCAAGTCTCCTGTTGATCAACTATACGTGGATAGTAAATTGAGTCAAAAGGGATGACAATGGGCGTGTTTTAGTCTGTGCTGATTTCCATGACTATGGAAACCATAATTACTGTAACACACTAGAGTGCTACTCAGTATGTTTTAATTAAGGTCCACTAATGCTCATCTTCTTGAGGTTGCCAGCTGAATCTTGTCTGCCTTTCAAATAGTGTTTGTGGGGGTTTAAATTATGTAACTTCTTTCTTAGATTTCTTCAGGATCATGCTCGATCAAACTTGATTTGGAACTTCAAAACA
Source organism: Gallinago undulata (assembly GCA_026546715.1). Classification (NCBI taxonomy): domain Eukaryota; kingdom Metazoa; phylum Chordata; class Aves; order Charadriiformes; family Scolopacidae; genus Gallinago; species Gallinago undulata. Next base: position 43,285,200 of record JAOTQQ010000012.1, read on the forward strand.
CGGGAAGAACTGAGAGATACTCTTGAGTCTGAGATGAGAGCATTTAATATTGACAGAGAACTTGGTAGTGCTAATGTTATCTCATGGAACCATCAGGAGTTTGAGGTAAATGACCCACTGTAGGAGAAGATGCATGTATAAAATATGTCTGCTTAAAACATCACTTTTCTATGTCTACCTACATGAGTTAATCTTCACAATCCCTGACTGCAAGAGTTCTTTTAGGGTTCTGGAATAAACTGCTAAGGCTTAAGTCTGTGGACAGGCATTGTTGTCCCTTGTTATTCTGCAAAACTGAAACCTTTCCAGCCTGACAAATACCATTGTAGAGATGAAACACTGATTGTATTAAGAGGAGAAGAGAAGAGTTGGTATTACACTGTTGTCAAGATAAGTTGCATGTTTTGAATGTGCTCCATCAGACTTGTTTTGGGTTGTTTCACAAGTCACTTCTTCCTGATAGCAAGCTCCTTGTCTTTATTTCCATTGTGTCCTTTCAAGTAGTTGTAGAGTGATGAGGTCTCCCCTCGGCCTCCTCTTCCTCAAACTAAACAGCCCCAGCTCCTTCAACCGCTCTTCCTAAGATTTATGCTCCAGGCCCTTCACCAGCTTCGTTGCCTCTGCACCTGCTCCAGCCTCTCAATGTCTCTCTTGTATTGAGGTGCCCAAAACTGGACACAATACTCGAGGTGTGGCCTTACCAGTGCTGAGTACAGGGGGACAATCACCTCCCTACTTCTGCTGATCACACTATTTCTAATACAAGCCAGGATGCCCTTGGCTTTCTTGGCCACCTGGGCACACTGCCGGCTCATATTCAGCCGCTTGTCAATTAGAACCCCCAGGTCTTTTTC
>JAOTQQ010000012.1:43286153-43369246 GCA_026546715.1 Gallinago undulata
GGCACACTGCCGGCTCATATTCAGCTGCTTGTCAATTAGAACCCCCAGGTCTTTTTCTGCCAGGCAGCTTTCCAGCCTCACTTCCCCAAGCCTGTAGCAGTGCATGGGGTTATTGTGGCCCAAGTGCAGGACCTGGCCCAAGTCCACGAAATACTGGGTTGCCAAACCATGAATAGGTTATGTGGCTGAAACAGTGCTGCTCTGTAAACTATAGGTTGAGGATACTGCTTTCACATCTTTCACATTCTAGGAATAGCAGTACCTAAAGCCAAAATAACACTTCAGGCTTCTGCAAAGCAATTGATATGGTCTTAGTTGGCTTTCTCAAAACATCTTGCAAGATGTTTTCAAGTGATGTGTTTAAGAGACACTTCCTGTACTCTACTCTTATCTGCAGTAGTGTTACGGTTCCACACAGTTCTATTTAATGTTTAATCCTTTAGCAAAGCAAGGTCACGCTTGAATGCAACTGCAAGGTATTCTTAGATATTCCCAATGCCATCCTTGTCACAGTACAACTTTCTAGTGGAAATTTGAGCAGGGGACAAGTGAAACAAGAGTAAACTGCTGCTTTTGAGGAATTCTTCTGATTTGCCAGAGTAGTAAACTAAGGAATTGCAAGACATCAGGCTAAGGCTTTAGGAGAAAGAACTTTTTTTTTTTTTTTTTTACACAACTTATCTGTATCAGACAGCTACAGGTTACTTATCTCGTAAATAGCTAAATTTGGGGTTGGATTGGTATTTTTTTCACTGGCATTTAGGTTTTGAAGTTTCTTTCGGGTATGGGCCAGGCACAGGACTTCTGGGTGCCACACGTGTCAGCTCTCCCAGCTCTATCTCTGTACTTCAGAGGTGCCATCTGGGGCAGAATCAAAAGCACAGATTTGAAATTTAGTAATACAGGCTTCCCACCCACAGTTTGCACTCCTATATGGCTTATGCTACTGGAATGTGTCACTAGCATTCTTGTGGTTACAGGCCGGGATACTTTGGGACTGGCTTGAGGTGGCTTCTGTAACATCTTTGAACAGCTCCTGTCTCAGATTTGCTTTTAAATAATTTAAATGAATACTTTATCAGGCTACACTGTAAGCGTTTGAACTAACTACACAGTAGTGACAAAGGCTTCTCTGTCAGCTGTGGAACCCGTCACTTTGCTCAGGGGGGACGGTGGCTCAAGATCACTCTGGAAGCATACTAGTTAGTAGGACCTCTTTGTATCATGTGCGGTGGTAAAATCTGTAGATAACTTTGTGGCCTTGTGACAGTGGCCTGCAAACTATAGATAAGAAAACCACTGTAGAGGGTGGCTTTTGTGGTATGTTAGACTTACCACTAAATGAGGTCCTTGCCAACCGCTGAGCGTTGAGGCATATGGTTAAAATTAATGTAGTTGCTCTGAAGTTAATGATGGCTCTCATTGTGCAATTTCACTTTATGTTCTTGGTGCGTATACTGATACCTGAAGGCTTTTATTACCCAGCATAATAGCAAGTATAACTAGTAATTAAGGTGTGCTTGTGTTTCATACTTGTAGTAACATTGTGTGAAATACCTTGCAATGGAATAACTACTTATTAAAGCTTGAGTCACTGAATACAAAGTGTATTATCCAAGTTTAGTTAATAAAACCAGCTGATATTAGAAACGAGTTACTTAAAGACTGGAAGCTGGGATTTCAGTAAGATATGAAACTTCACTTGTCCTGAGGAGTAACAATAGCTTATTGTGTATATTTTGAATATGTGCGTTTCTTTAACGGCGAGCTTGTGGACTTCAGTCTTCCTCAGACTGTAGAGGTTGCTAACCTTGTTGAGTTTCTGGATGCAAGCAAGTACAGTATTGTTATGCAAGTGAAACTTTAATGAAAGAGAAACAATATTTACTGTTAAGTTGCTTGTTCTGTGTTACAGGTAAAATATGAGTGCCTTTCTGAAGAAATAAAAATAGGGGATTATTATCTAAGATTGCTACTGGAAGAAGATGAAACTGAAGAGAGTGGAGCAATCAAAAAATCGTGAGACATTATTAAAATCCTATCTCATTCCAAAGGTCTTGGTTTGTTTTTTTCACTGAAATATCATTTCTTTCTTAGATACGAATTCTTCAATGAGCTCTACCATCGCTTCTTGCTTACTCCAAAAGTAAATATGAAATGCTTATGTCTGCAAGCATTGGCCATTGTTTATGGAAGATGTCATGAAGAAATAGGACCATTTTCTGATACAAAGTACATTGTTGGGATGTTAGAAAGGGTAAGAATTACTTAAAATCACTTGGTATAGTAGTTAACATACAGGCAGTCAAATTCAAATTTCTGTGAAACCCAAGTTTTGGGTTTACAGAATGTGAAGCTATAGCATGAATACATTTTTCCTATGCTGTCACCAGGTGTTCCTAGTATTTCCCCTTAATTCAGATGAAGTTTCACTAAAAAACCTGCTGATTAGTATGAAATACCTTTATAATCTCTTTATATTTGCGTTTTGTTGGCCTTAACCGGTTTTCAGGCTGTACAGAAACTTTGTGAAGCAACTTTGTGTTATATTAATCTTGTGCTTGCTTTTGAGAAATGCAGAAGCATAACCCTTTTTAAGAGGAGAACCTTGTTCCACATTGTTTCAAAATACTGATATCAAGAGTAGTAGTAACAACCCCAGACCTAATGAAAGAGTAGTTCTAGAAGAGCACGTGTGATGATTTTTAGACTTTTAGCAGTAACTACTTGCCTATTAAGTGTCTGGCAACTGATGTAGCTTGCAAAAATGCATTTCCATGCAGTCTGAAGAAGGGGTTCTTTACTAACATCAATATGGGTTTTAGATGTGGCTGTTGTAAATGAAATTGAACCAATGTGGTCTCTTGGTTTTTTTTACCTTGAGTCTTGGTACCAGAGATGTAACATCAGAGACCTATTCTGTCTGCTGGGTAAAAGGATTCTATTTTTCCTGTGTGTTTGTATTAACCAACTCACTGGGAAATCCCAACACTGTCCCTTTAGAACAGTAAACTTAGCAGAGCAGTGGGTTTGAGTGTCAAACCCAGAGCGATAAAGAGGATGGGAGGCAACAAGGCCTTTCCTCTTCAGTGGCAGAAACCTGCATTTATTAGTTGTGCATGCAACTGGACCTTTAATAGTCATCAGTTTTATGTTGGACAGGAAAAAAGTAAAATGGGTCTTTGCAGGTGCAACTGTATTGACTTTTGAAGGTAACTTCTAATATGTGCTATGAAATACTAATTTATTTCCTTCTGCTGCACTAGTGCACTGATAGGCTTGAGCGGGACAGATTGATACTGTTTCTCAACAAGCTGATCCTTAATAAGGTAAGATGGATATGCTTAACAGTAGTTTATCAATCTTTCAGCTGTATGAAATGGCCTGAAGTACTCTTTCAGGGTTAACTTCAGCAAAAATTAAAGTCTTGGGGTAGTTTGAAAACAGTGTTTGATACAGCTTTCTGGGATACAGTAGTTATTTACTGGTAAGAAAGGTGAAGGAAACAGATAATTGTGGTGATTGTACCGTTCTAGTCGCTTTAGAAAATGGTCTGATTTTTCTCATGGTAGCTTCTTATTTGAATAGAACTGTTCAGTACTTGCAACAGCTCTTACCTAGAAAATGCTTATGTTAACTTAGTTCATCCATTAACAGAAAAATGTGAAGGACCTTATGGATTCAAACGGGATTAGAATCCTTGTAGATCTGCTTACTCTGGCACATCTTCACACAAGCAGAGCTACAGTCCCTCTGCAGGTATGTGGCCTCTGTTTCTTACTAGTCATAGCTTTACTAAAAGGACAATTCTGTGTCCTTTTCATATTTCCTGTAGAAATATGAAATTTGCACTGAAGCTAAAGCTGTTCTTATAAACATCAACTTCTAGAGCAATGTGATTGAAGCAGCACCTGATATGAAGAGGGAGAGTGAGAAAGAATGGTACTTTGGCAATGCTGACAAAGAAAGGAGTGGTCCTTACAGCTTTCAAGAGGTACATGTCAGCTTCAAACTCTCAAACTTGACATGATTTCTATCCTGGTCACTGTGTGTTTTTCAAACAGTGAGAGAAAACTGTAAACAATGCTGAACTATATTCTTAAAGTAACCCGTCAAATAAGGATTGAAGCTAGGTAAGAGACTCGATGGTGTGAAAAGAACCACAGTGGTTTTGGTAAGGCTGCCTACCCCTCCATGCCCTGATTATGCTGCAATAAATCTATCAGCTTTTTATTTCATGTTTCCTGGTGGAGTTACAAATACGTTGGAATTTCATGCAACTATAGTAGTCTGCTATACAGCAGTTTACAGCTTGTCTTGGGGCAAAGTTAGCTCTGAATGCTGAATCAACTAAATTCATATCTAATCTTGCAATAGATGCAGGAGTTATGGAACAGTGGAAAGCTGACTTCAAAAACACGTTGCTGGGCTCAAGGTATGGATGGCTGGCGACCATTACAGGTCATCCCTCAGCTGAAGTGGTGCTTGCTTGCCAGCGGCCAGGCTGTGTTGAATGAGACTGACCTTGCCACGCTTGTACTCAACATGCTCATCACAATGTGTGGATATTTTCCCAGCAGGTAAACACTAATTTTCAGCAGTAGAGGTTAACTTTCTCTGGCAGACGCATAAATTCAATCTTAAAGCTTCTCTTAGAAACCAAGTAGTACAATAATGAACTGTATTAAAGAGCCTTTTACATAGTAGTAATTAATTCTGCAGGCAAATAGAGAGTTTGTAAATGAGACAATACTAATATTGTGAAAGGGACTGCAAGACTGAATGCACAAGCTATGTGTGTTTCTAATGCACAGCAGTATAGTCTTACTCTTCCAGGCAGGGTCTTTTTCAGGTTAAAAACAAAGCTGCTTTAATGCATGACGCTAAACCACACGTATCAAGTCTAACAAACTTTGAAGTTAACAAGGAAAATAATGACACTGAATATGATGTCAGTAGCCTGATACTTCTGACTTAATAAAGTTGTTCATTCTCGAAAGGGAAAAGACACGTGTGCTTATGCTATGCCACTTTTTTTTTTTGTTAGGGATCAAGACAATGCTATTATAAGACCTCTGCCTAGAGTGAAGAGGCTGTTGTCAGATAGTACTTGTCTTCCTCATATCACTCAGGTAAGCAGCTCTTCAAAAATGTATCTAAATGAGTAAAATTCTGACTTACCCTGCTGTCTTCCCTGTGTAAATACTTAAAGTGAGACAAATGCATCATATGATGTCTGTAGCATTCTGCAGATCTTAGGACTGTTGTTTATTTCATTGGGTGCTGGTAAAAATTTCATGTTGTTTTATCCAATATCTTCCTAGTATCTTACTAAATATTTCCATCCTTGGAGATACTGAAAAGACAAAAGACACGGTCCTTGGCAACCAGCTGTAGGTGACTTTGCTTTTGAGCAAGGGAGTTCAACAAGATGACCTCCAGAGGTCTCTTTCAACTTTAAATATTCTGTGATTTGAACTTATTTTTGCACTACAGTATTCTTTAACTGAAATTTTTGTAAGTTTGCTGGCTTTTCCCAATACTGAGCTAGTTAAAACTTCAATTTTGGGTAGGTAACTTGCACTACTCAAGCAGCTAATGTAAATGTCTGTGTTTGATTTCAGCTGTTACTGACTTTTGATCCTATCCTTGTGGAAAAAGTCGCTATATTGCTGTTTCATGTCATGCAAGATAACCCTCAGTTACCTCGTTTTTATCTGAGTGGAGTATTCTTCTTTATCATGATGTACACAGGTTCCAATGTACTTCCTATTGCAAGGTGAGGAAAAAGAATAGCTAAAAATACTTCTTGACTAGTTGTGCTCGGAACTGCTGCTCTAAACACTCTGGGGATTGTGGCTTGCTAGAACCAACATGAGGCTGCAAGCACCCTCTAGAAGAATTGCCTCTACATGGTCTAGTCAAGCCACTAGAAAAGTGAATTGCTTATGACCCTGCCAGGGAGGGAACACGAGCGTGTCTGATCATGTAGATCTAACAGTACAACTAGGTCTGGCTTATTGTAGAGGAACAAATCATTACAGGCACTACAGAGTAGTCATACTGGATGCTGATATCTTTACATAGTTTTTGATAGTAAGCAGTTATCAAAAATGGTGGAAAAACCTTATAGGCTGTTTTAGTATTGAAGCCTAGAACAGTGAAATCAGTCTGTACTGCCTGACATAGATGCACTGCAGGTGGCTATTGCAGGTCATTCCAGTTCTCTTCCTCTAAATTCAGTAGTTCATAAAAAGCTATCGTTCAATTCCAGTTAAGTCTCCTCTGTAGCAAAATGCCCTGGGAAATGATTGCATGGTTACATGATGACTCTAGTGTAACAGGAGTGTCAGCAGTTACTGTGAGATCATCTTGCTTCACCTGTGCAATGATGATCTCAACAGTGCAGGGAGAGGTTTGTCTGGTTTTTTTATCAGCTTCTTTTTGTGTGTGTGTGGAGAAAACAAGCTTTCAGGAGCATGACTTGCAAACTGAAATGACCAATATAAGGCAACATTTTTAACATGGGAGTACTTAACTTAGTGGAGTTCCCAAGGATTTGATGGGCTTTGTACAGAGATTCATTCAATTGTTGCTGTTACACTTACTTTGAGATAAGAGTACGAGACTTGCCAGCTGGACTATATTGGTCTACTTATCTTTCAAGGGTGCCTGAAGTATCAGTTAAAGAGAAAATAACTGCTGCTTCTCTTCTAGGTTTTTGAAATACACCCATACAAAACAAGCCTTCAAGTCTGAAGAAGTGAGTAGATTGCAAAAGTAACTACCTCTGTTTCCAAATTGTTTTACAGCCCACCTGTAGTTGTTATAACAAGGCTTGATGCTTGTTCTTTTTCTAACGTCTGGAGTTAGAATTTAAGAACTTTAAGGAAAAGGGGGAGGGTTTTTAGATCTTAAGTTGGTTAGCAAGACTGAATTCTGATTACCTTTGAGATGACGATGTGATCCCTTTTGTAGACAAAAGGTCAAGATATAGTTCAAAGAAGTATACTTGGACATATTCTTCCTGAAGCAATGGTGTGTTATTTAGAGAACTATGAACCAGAAAAATTTTCTGAGATATTCCTTGGAGAATTTGACACTCCAGAAGCAATTTGGAGCAATGAAATGAGGTAATTGTTTTCTGTCAGAGGGACAAATAAATCTGAACTACATCTTATGCTGAAGAGGTCTTATCTTTTTGGTATTCTTTAGAAATGTCAAATACTTGGATTCCATGGTCTCATTTCTTCCTCCTGTTTACCTTCTGCAAGGGCAATGTCCTGCATTGCCCTTTGTTTCTATCAAAAATAACAGGGGTGGGGAGGAGCAGAATTGGCAGTGGAAGTGGAGTATTTCCCTTAACATCTGACAACATGCTTTTACATCTGCCTCTATCCTACTTGATTAAGTTCCTTTCTTGAGTGGAGACTTCACTGTTTCTGTGAACTGCTTTATACTTGCTGTACTCATTTATTGCCAGAACCTATCTAGGAGATACTACAACATGTTTTTAGGTCTTTCAGAAAGTAAAGAGGTGTTGAGGGAGGACAGTGTCGGTTTTCATGGAATTGAAGTAGCTTTATAACAGATCAGGACTGAATCCTATTCTGAATCCTTCTGGCATGTGGGAAACTAAGGAAAAATCTTTTCAGAAGAAATCATTGAACACACTTGTACAGTCACTGAGGATTGAGGACTGCTTGGCAATTGTTAAACTAAACTTTATAACTTTTAGGCGTCTTATGATAGAGAAGATTGCTGCTCATCTTGCTGACTTCACCCCTCGTCTTCAAAGCAATACAAGAGCGCTCTACCAATACTGTCCTATCCCAGTTATCAACTATCCACAACTGGAAAATGAGCTGTTCTGTAATATTTATTACCTCAAGCATCTTTGTGATACACTCAGATTTCCAGACTGGCCAATTAAAGATCCAGTAAGTAAGATGTATTTTAGGATTTGTTTAGTTATTGACCTTTCATAGTTCTAAAAGTGGGATTTGTAACAAGAAGCAAGGAAATCAAATGCTCGGTTTGTTGCAAGTAACTGATTGATCCTGACTTCCAGTTTGTAAGCAAATGTGTTAAACAGTTCTATATCTTGAAGCAAAATAATCTTCGTGCTGTATAGCGACCACGTTAATTATATCCTCCTTGTGGTGACGACTAAAAAAAGCAAAATAAAGCATCTGAGAAACTTCAGATAATGTTTCAATGAACCTCAAGTGATGAGGGGTTAGAGGGTGTTGGTGTCATCGCTTCTGGGTTCTTATTTGTACACACTGAACAAGGAGCTGAGTTAAGGTGGTAGAAGTACCTTAGCTGAGTTAATGAGATCTTTTTGGTACAAGTCTATGGTCTAGATCTTTCTAAGCAGCTTCATTTATTCATGCAGCTTTGTTGCAGTTTTTGTAGTATCAAGATGTGAGTCGCATATCATTTAAGCGATTCTTCCTCTTCTAATGTGACACTTACATAGACATCTTAAGGTGCTCTTTCCTTGAACTAAATACAGTACTGTGATGAAGCAGTCTGAATCAATTCCTGACTGGAGAGGGAACCATAATTACGAAGGCAAAAGGATGAGGTCTTTGAACTTTGGTGATAGGTGATAAGGGTTCATTAACAAAGCAGCACTTTATTACTGGTATTACTATTATGTACTGGTGTTAGCATAAATGAAATGCTAATAAATTGTCATTATTTAGGTTAAACTGTTGAAAGATACGCTAGAAGCTTGGAAGAAGGAGGTAGAAAAGAAGCCACCTACCATGTCAATAGATGATGCTTATGAAGTCCTTAACCTTCCCAAAGGACAAGGCCAGTAAGTTGTTTTTGGTTTTTAGAGTTGTATAACTACATCTACATAAACTCTGTACCCTGAAGAAACTGCAGTTTCTTATCTCACTACTCACAACCAATCAGCATTACCAGTTTCATTATGTCTAGCACCTACTTCTTTCACAGTGGAAAACTGCCTTATCTAAAAAGAAACGAACCTTGGAAATTCAACTTGGTGTTTGAGAGAATAATTGTAAAGTGTTCAGATAAACTGAAACTTGGGGGGAGAAAGTGCTTTAAGCTCTGCTTCAAAGCATTCACTAGGCTGTTTTACACGACAAGCATTATTTAACCACAATGAGCAAAAATATTGGCAGAAGTTCAATATGTTCAAAGTGGAACCTTGTCTGATCATCCTTTCTTCCCTCTGCCAAATACTGTCCGCTTTCTTCGTGACAATATCATTAGGATTTTTTATTTCCTATCTGGCCACAGGTTTCTGACTTTAGGCCTCTAGAAGAGAACCAATAGCACTTGTGTATTTAGCCTTTAAGAACACTGCACTTATTACAAATCATGAGCTACTAACTTTTACCACTTCTAAGTTCATTTAGACTCTTCATTTAGAAGATTCAGGGATTTTGAACACCTTCAGGTTAATGTATTCAGTACAAGTGGTACTAAAGTATTTTCTACTCCTGAATTTTTTTTTTCTATTCTGTGGCCATGTGATTACCCCCATTTAGTGTCAACCGATGAAGCAAAATTCTCAAATAGAAATATGGGAGCCTTGTAGTTTCACTTAATTGCAGTTAGTATTAGTACTGTTGTCAGAAACACAAGCCTGGATTCTGGTTTTACAGTGTTACTCAATGTAATGAGACTTGTTTTCTCATAGGCATGAGGAAAGCAAGATCAGGAAAGCTTATTTCAGGCTGGCACAAAAATATCACCCAGACAAGAATCCAGAAGGCAGGGTATGTATAACACTGTTAATATAGTGGGGATAAATTCAGCTATTATGTGTATTAAGAGTTCTGAAGTGCCCATGTATATTTTCTTTCTCCCTTTTAAAAGCTATGCCGTAGATGAATACTAGAATACAGATGAATACTACATGCAAGTAATTTAACTGATGTCAATCAAGGAATATTAGGATTACTACAGTGAACTGATGTAATCAGGTCAGATCCATAGCTCAGAAAGTGTCTGGTTTAAAGAGTTGCATAGCATCCGAATAAGTTAATTGCTTCCTTTCAAAGACAGGCTGCATCCTCTGCCCATTCTTACAATCAATTAAACTATACTTACTACTTTGGTCATATTGGAATTGACTTAGTTTTAGTCCCGTGCCCATGGCAGAGTTTAACAGACAGAAGAAAACTGATCTGTGAACCAGTGTTCTTAAGGTTATTCGGAGTATTTTCTGAAACGTAGTAAGTTAACAAAGCTAGCCTTGTGGCCAATAACCTGGAATGCTTTATTTTACCTGCATCTAAACTGGTGCTGCAGGCTTGTAGTAATTTAGGGGCTTCTTAGCGACTCTTGAGATTGTTCCTCTTTTATTTGCAGGATATGTTTGAAAAAGTTAATAAAGCGTATGAGTTTCTATGCACAAAGTCTGCCAAGGTGATAGATGGGCCAGATCCAGAGAACATAATTTTGATCTTGAAAACTCAAAGCATTCTCTTCAACAGGCATAAGGAAGGTAAGCACGCTGTCTCCCAATAATGTTTCACGTTCATTTCTGTCTGGTCAGTTTTAATCTCCTCTCCTTGGGTCTGTGTTTTGTTGGTCTGGTTTCTGGCTTAACACAGCATTATGCACCTATGGTAAAGGGCTTCAAAATAGGACTTTCACTGAAGATTAATTTATTTTATGGAAGAAAAAATTCGAAAAAGCTTGAATAGCACTTTGAAATTCTCTGCTCCAACACTAATCAGTTCGAATCTTCCTTCATATATAACTTAAATTTACAATTCTATCTATGCAGAAAACTCCTCAGTAGTACTCAGTCACCCAGATGGCACATTCTGACTACGAATGAGATTACACTTATGTGGCTATTTAAAAATGAGACAGTCTTGCAGAAATACTGACTAGTGTTAGTGTCCTCTAGTGTGTGTGCTGCAATGCCCCCTCTTTCACAGCCCAGCTGCCAGCCAGGGACTGTGGCTAGGGCCAAGAGGTAGGGTACTATAGTTATCCCTCTTTCACAGCTGAGCTCTGTGACAAGGAGTCAGATTGTGTAGAGTGCTCAGTTTTAGTCCAGTACTCTCAGGTGTTAGTTTTCACTGACTCCTAGTTCTTAGATCTCTGATGTATTTTCCACTGATAATTATGCGGTGGTTTAAATTGCTTAGACTCTGCATATGTGTAAACTTACTTTTTTCTCTTTCAGAGTTGAAACCTTACAAGTATGCGGGCTATCCTATGCTGATAAAGACTATTACCATTGAAACATCAGATGATCTCTTGTTTTCCAAAGAATCTCCTCTCTTACCTGCTGCTACAGAACTTGCTTTCCATACTGTCAATTGTTCAGCGTTAAATGCAGAAGAACTGCGAAGAGAAAATGGAATTGAGGTAAATGGAAATTTAACTTACTGAAATGAATTTTTTTTTTAGACTTAACTCTTCCACAGCTAAAAATCCTAGACACTCAGTGCATAGGACATCAGGCACACTTGAGAATGCCTTTGATCTTGTTGAGACGCTTGCCCATTCTTACTGTCTCTGTTTTGGATGCAGTAGAAGCAGCCTCTTGCAGAGTATTACCCCTTTCTGGACCTAGGCTTGGCTGTTGAACAGTGGATAAGCAAACTATGTATGATGTTTCTCTACTTTTTTACAAAACTCTGCATTCTTTATGTGAAAGAATAGATAAATGTGAACAAGTCACTTGACCAGAAGGGCTTTTCAGAGCACCTATTAGCTCACATGTGAGAATGCTCTCAACTCTGAAGAACCAAAGGCTAGTACCAGCAGCACTTGCAAGGAATTTTGTCCCTATAAACCATTTGAGCAAGCAGCAGATTTTGTCAAATGTTTCCCTTCAGCCACTAAAAAAGAGTTTACCAGATAATGTTTTATTTCTGCCAGTCTTTATCAGTTTTTTGTTGTGACTTAACTTATGCATCATCCAATCCTCACAGGTATTGCAAGAAGCATTTAATCGCTGTGTAGCAGTCTTGACTCGTTCTAGTAAACCAGATGATATGTCTGTACAGGTAAGTTGCAGCAACTTTAACTGACCGAATCTTTTTATCAGAAGACAAGATATATTATAGAGTATCTATTATATGGTAAATATAAGTATGTGTACATAAAACATAAAATACTGATATAGCATTATATGTATTAAAAAATAGGGTTGTAAACGTGCATTTCCCCTTCACTTGGAATCAATGAAATACTGCTTTTTGTAGGTATGTGGATATATTAGTAAGTGTTACAGTGTAGCAGCTCAATTTGAGGAATGCAGAGAGAAGATTACAGAAATGCCTAACATCATTAAGGACCTCTGTAGACTACTGTATTATGGCAAGGTAAGAGTGCCTTTCCTTTGCCTAAATGGGTATTTAACTTTTAATGTTTAGGGGAATGCTCTCCTTTTAAGGAAGGTAGGACAATTACAGAGCCTGGTCAAATGCTTCTGTTAAGATCCCAGCTAGTCCCTATGGGATACAAAACTCTAATGTCTTGTTCTCAGCACTTGTATTTTGATTCATTTAGTGGTCTTAAAATGCAATCACTATGAAGATCCAGCTACTTTTGCCTTTTAACTGACATGTTTAGCTGATTGGTTTAATGTACTAACTCAGCAGATAAAAGTACTGGAGCTAGATATTTTACATAAGTAGATAGACTCCTAAATCAGCATAAACTCTGGGAACAGTATTCAAGAAGTTTTGTTGCCATTTAGAAACTTAGAATCAGAACTTACCTCATGTTATGTGATTGCTGAACTTTGAATCAAGAATGGAAAGCTTGTCTTGAGCTTTTCATATGGAGCATGTGAAAACAGAAGACTCTAAAAGCAGCCTATAATAATTGACTGTAGATGGTTGAGTGCTTTTTAATCTCTGCAGAACGCATGTCTCTTCCCATAGAACACTCAACTGGCAGTCTCTGCTGCCTTCTTGAGTTGTTTTTCCAGCATCCATCGATGCTCCTTTCTAATCAAATAAAGTAACTTTTTTATAATAACTTTTAGTAAAAGAATATTACTATATTTTAGTTGATAATTTTAATAAACTTTAAGTAACTTCCCTTCCTTTAAAGGATGTGGAATAATTAGCCATGGTTTTTGTCTACCAGACACTTAACTTGTTCTGTCTACTTCAATTTTCATCTCTGTGCTGCTTACACAGTACTCTAGAATTAGCAAATTCTGGTTTTAGGTCTTTGGTAAGGAAGCCAGATGGCTTTCTTTGGTCACAAGTAGTAAAGCAAACTCTTCTTCCTCCTTCAGAACATACCACGAGTAGCTTCTTTGGGAGTAGAATGTGTTAGCTCCTTTGCCTTAGATTACTGGCTACAAACACACTTGTTCCAAGCTGGAGTTCTCTGGTACCTGCTGGGTTACCTCTTCAACTATGACTATACGCTAGAAGAGAGCGGAATTCAGAAAAGTGAAGATTCAAATCAACAGGTACTGTTAACAAGGTGCATGCTTGCAGACACCAACGGTTGGTGCTTGCCATCTCTTATTAACAACATTAAGTCTATTCAAATACTTGTTAGTCATTGAATTAGATGAACAATAATAATGGAGCAGTTTTGGAAGGGGTTTTGGTGTAGTAGTGCAAATGCTGTTGTTTGAGTTTGGGGTTGGTTGGTGTGGGGTTTTTTTGAGTAGCTCATGTTTTGAATTCAAATGTTAAAGCTGCAGAACCCATAGTTTCTAATAGACTTAATGCAAGAGATTTTTATCTACAGTGAACAGTAAAAAAGTAAACTTGTGCTGTTAGAAGAAAAACTTCTTTTCTCTTGAGGCTCAACTGAAGGGGTTGTCTAGTGATACCATGACCTTATCTGAAATGTCTAGGACTATATAGTTCCCGTTGCCCCACAGCTGTGTGACTTCACACTTCCATTTCCTTAAATGGTGACGCTCTTAAGTGTGGCACTTCCTCAGCTACTGAGCTTTGAACAGTTTGTAGTTAGTAACTCCTGTATTGCTGTCATAAAAGGCTTACTTATGGTGATATTTGATGGTGCCAGTAGGAATTATCTAGTCAAAAGCTATTACACTAAAGAGCTTCTGTAGTTTTCAAGCTAATCTTGGTGCCCTGGTTTTTCCTATTTATCAGTGGTCACATCTAACTGCATTTATTAAGTCCACAACACAGTGATTGAGCTTAATATTTCTTTAGTAAGCTCTAGGTTTTTTATAACTGTCCTTGTATTTTTCAGGAGGTGGCAAATAGCCTTGCTAAGCTCAGTCTCCTGGCCTTGAGTCGCCTTGGAGGGTATCTCTCCGAAGAACAAGCTACACCTGAAAACCCGACGATCAGGAAAAGCTTGGCTGGAATGTTGACACCCTATATTGCAAGGAAACTTGCTGTGGTCAGTCCTACTGAGGTGAGCATCTGTTGGCCAAAACTTTCTTTAGTGATTTATGAAAGGAATACTTGGTCACTTCTGAAACACTGAACTCTTTGACCAACCTGATGCAGAGAACAGCAGTGTGATATTTTTTTTTCTTTGCAGTTGGAGTAACTGCAAGGAAAATAAACTGGTTTAGCCTCAGACACTATGGACAGGAACAGTACCCTGTACAATAATATTTGTTAAATAAATGTGAGAGCAAAGTTGAGTTACTGTTGAAGGTTTAAGGTTATAATGATGACAGAGAGCAATGGTTAAATTTCTCCCTTTAAAAGTGGTACCAAAGAAGAAATTTACAAAGCAATACTGCAGGTAGTTGCTGCTCAGTGTCAAAAATAAAAGGAGAATCTGAAGCAAATATAGCTTGAGGTAGAATAAAGAAAAACTAAAACATATACTGTACTGTCCCAAATTATTTACACATACTGTTTTTTTTCCAGTATGTGGGAAACTTGACACTTTAAACTTGCTTATAAAATTGGTCTAGTTGTTCATGAGATTAGATTAACTATATCATGAAACATGCTGATCACTGTGATCCAGAACTGTTGTGAACTTGTTACATCACACAAACTATTTATTCCTTAGACTTTGAAGATGCTTAACAGTAACACAGAGAACCCCTACTTGATCTGGAACAATGGGACGAGAGCTGAATTACTTGAGTTTTTGGAATCTCAACAAGAAAGCATGATTAAGAGAGTAAGATACTCATTACTTTAAATTCCACTACTACTTTTTTTAAATTTTTGCATTTTGGTACATCCACTTATTAATGCAGTGGTGTAGTTAATATAAGTATCCATTGTTGTCTAGTCCTAAGTCACTTCCTCCATTCAGTAGTCTTAAAAAGAAAACCAAAAACCTAAGTATTTGCTTACTTATTTCTTGTAACGTTTCAGTCTGTCTTGAGCTTCTGACTTTTGCTAAAGGTTTTAAGTTTTCTGTTCAAGTAGTTTCTATTTCATTATTGGGTTATAGCTTTATGTATTCTACACAATGATTTTCTGTCTGAGCTTACGCTGCTTATCTACTTCAAGGGTGATTGTGACAAGAGCTATGGATCTGACTTTGTCTTCAGTGACCATGCAAAGGAACTTATTGTGGGAGAGATTTTTGTTAGAGTCTACAATGAGGTCCCTACCTTCCAGCTAGAGGTGAGATGGAGCTGAAACCTTCCTGTTGAAACTAGTATTTGGAATGTTGCTTCTTCCTCTTTATCTGTCTGTGCAAGCAAAGTGGAGAAAAATACAAAAGCTTAGGGAAATTTCCTTCAATATCAGCATGTTATGGGATATCTCTCTGTTACAGCAGAATAAATTTAAAAGAACAAGGAGTCTGTTATAAGATACGCTGCTTTGGGTGACTTAATGCTTTTTCTCTACAAGCTTGCACTTGAGATGGTCAGGTTGATTCAATAATTCCAGGAGGTGGTGACTCTGCCTTGTGGCGTTGTTGTCCGTGTGTATATATGGACAAACATACATGTTAAGAGTGCTGTTGAAGTAGTGGTAGCTTTTTAATGTTATGTTTAGATGTAAAGAAGGTTGAAGTGCTCTAGATGCTATAGTGATCCTAGTAGAACAATATTTTTCATCTCCCTGTTTGGAAGAAAGGGATATGTGAAATGTAGGAAAAGTTATCTGGGTATGCTTTTTTCTGGTGTGAATACTGTTGCATCGCACGACTGAAAATGCTCTCATCTCTAATTTAAAGCTTCCTAAAGCATTTGCTGCAAGCCTCTTGGATTACATAGGCTCACAAGCACAGTACCTCCATACGTTAATGGCAATAACACAGACTGGGAAAGTAGAGTCCAATCAACATGGAGATCGGTTACGGAGAGTTGAAATGGCCCTGGAGGCTCTGAGAAATGTGATAAAACACAACCCAGGTAGGCTTAAAAATGAACTTTCCCGATAGGCTTTCTTGTGGACAACCCTGAAAACACAGACCTCTAATCTTTATCTTCCATTGAGAAGGAAGCTTATTTTTCTGGCTGGTAGACTTCAGCATTGGTGATAATCCATATAGACTTGCGCTTTTTTTTTCTGGAGAACATTATCAGTAGATGTATTAAAGTTCTGTGTGAAATCTAAGCCTTATCTATTTTCTTTTCTGGAACATTGGGTTTTAACTCGAATTCTAGCCTGCTGTTGTCAGGAAGACTTAAACCTCTTGGGTGAAACTTCCTGTAATCCTTTAAAGGATCTTTAGATGACTTTTAAACTTCCTTGCATCCAACAAGAGAAAAAAAAAACCTTGAGCTGACTACTGCATACTACTAAACACCTAAAAACATGTCAGTGCAGGAGGAGATGTTCTTGAGTGAGTAGCTAATACCAGCAAAGATTTATGAGCAGTTACCAATGTACAGATTGGAAAAGCCTGAGATGCACAATGATGACTTTTCCTAGTTATTATATGTTAGTTCTAAAAGCAACTTGTCTTAGAGGGAGGAAGTATCCTCTCCTTTTGGAATACTGTTGATCTGAGGCTTTGTGGAAGCTAGATTAATAGACAGGACTTCATCATTTTATAATTCTGTATAATTTAACACCTGTCTGTGGAGTGAAATGTGGACTTGGGATGGCCTTCTATGAATGCTTAGGCTAACAAGAAGAAAGTAACTTATTTGGTCTCTTGCAGGTTCTGAGTGCGAATGCATAGGTCACTTTAAGTTGATATTCTCCCTTCTGCGTGTTCATGGAGCTGGCCTGGTGCAGCAGTTGGCTCTGGAGGTAAAAAACCAAAACAAACACCAAAACTCCAAACAAAACAAATCCCAAACCACCCCCTGTCTGGGTGCTTTACATAATAAGCAAATCTGATTGTGTAACTGTTGGAGTAGCACCTAAAAAGTATCAAGATTGGGCATCCAAGTGTCAGTTCCTCCTTGCAGGATCAAGTAATGGTTTCTTGCCTATGTCCTTGGCTCCCTTCTTCCCTGAGGTTACAAGACAATTTGGTGACAGGAGTGAACATTGTAAATAGTAACTTTATTGGCCAGTAAGGTGATTGACTTAATCTACACTGCATTTTCTTGATAAAGTCTTAACAGCTGGAATATAACCAAGTGTTGTTTCTGATCTTTTACAGGTAGTGAACATAGTAACAAGTAACCAAGAATGTGTTAACAACATTGCGGAGGCAATGGTTCTCGCTAACTTACTGGCACTCCTGCATTCCTTACCTTCAAGTACGTACTTGCTGTGCAAAGCACAGGGTTGCCAACTTAGAAATTAATCCAAGTGGCTGAGCTTACTGCTGAGTTCTAGGTTAAAACAGCATTTCAGTGTGGATGACTATGTTCTATGTAACCTGTTTGTTGTCTTAAATGTGTGAGCTGAAATGTATGAATTTCAGGTGTTTGAATTGTGTAGTATTTCATTGACTAATTCTTCTAGGGAATGTAGATAGTAAGCATCTAACTCAGAAGTTATGCTGTATTAGAATGTATGATTGATCTGACATTCCTTAACTAACTGAACTTAGCCAGAAATCCCTGAGCTTGCAATTGTCGCAAGCTTCATTGCGGTCTTGATACAGCTTTCTGTTAAGATCAGTTTAGTTCATCTTTGATTAGTCAATAATCTGTATGGCACAAAGTTCTCAATACTTTTTGTTCTGACAGGTCGGCAGCTTGTCCTCGAAACTTTGTATGCTTTGACATCTAGCACAAAAATAATCAAAGAGGCCATGGCAAAAGGTACAGTACTGTATTGAAAGCAAATGTTTCTGCAACACTGGGCTTAAATACAGTAGCAAAATCTTACTCTTCCCTTTAGAACAATCAATTTGGAATTACTGAAGTCATACTACTTGTGACCAGAAAAAAAGTGAATGTTTTCCTATCTCTTTGTACAGGTGCTTTAATCTACTTACTAGATATGTTTTGCAACTCGACTCATCCGCAGGTCCGAGCCCAAACAGCAGAGCTCTTTGCCAAAATGACTGCAGATAAGCTGGTGGGTCCAAAGGTAAGAATCTGAACAGCTCTTGTTGGAATTCTTATCTTGATATCACCTGCCTCTTTCTAAAGATGGAACAAAAAAAAAACCCTTCTGTGACTGAAACGTTCATGTGAGGAGCAAGAGCAATCTTTCAAAATAGTTAACTTTTAATCTGTGAGCAGACTTCTAGAAGCAGTTGTGTTTATTGTAGCTACTATAAGCAGTTTGGTTTCCATTTGGAATGACTTTAACATTAGATACCTAGATTTCAGACCTCTTATTGACTATTGCTATTTAAAGTGGTAGCACTATTTCGTTTTGTAGTGGTGTTCAAGTAGTTGACATTATAGCACTACAAATAATTGGGCTTCTTGGAGTTCTCTATTTTTGTCAGTTTGTCTTACGGTATCCTAAATGTCAATTCTGTTCATCCTTTCTAGGTTAGAATTACACTAATGAAATTTTTACCTGGAGTCTTCATGGATGCCATGAGAGATAACCCAGAAGCTGCTGTTCATATCTTTGAGGGAACTCATGAAAATCCTGAGTTAATTTGGAATGACAACTCCAGGGAGAGAGTATCGACAACAGTTCGGGAAATGATGCTTGAGTATGTTGAGACCTGCTGACTAAGTATTTCCTTAACTGAGACACTCTCTTAGTGGCAGTAAACCAGAGCTGCTATAGAAGAACTGTCAGACAGAGCTCTGCCTGCAAAAAGTAGAATCCTTGCAAGCCAGACTTCAGTGAAAAGCAACTTATTCACTGTTTGTATATTGTGCCTGTAACTCAGTGACACAAGTGCAGTTTGTGCACAATCCACATGCCCACCACTGTAAGACTTGGGAGGGGGTCACAATGAGAAGAAAATGGGGTTTAGAAACTGGAACTACTTCTCAATGATAGAGGGAGACTGCTGTGTCAAGTAGGGAAGATGATGACTGCTTCTTTTACTGCTTGCTAAAATTTACTTTCTTTTTAAAGGCACTTTAAACTTCAGAGGGACAACCCTGACACTAACTGGAAGGTAAAAGTATATTCTTTCTACTTTGAGTGTGTCCAGGGAGACTATAAGCCAGCTGATAATATATGCATGTATGTAACTGACAGGCTTTGCTCTTAAAGTACCAACAGGAGCTCACTGCTGTGCAAACATAACTGTTTTAGTGTTGAATTGATGCTTTTGTTACTTCTTGTACCTTGAAATTAGACACTTTATTGACAGTGGTTCTGCCAGTAATACTCCGAATTTTCTGATAGTTCAGGTCATTCTAAAACTTATCAAAAGCCAGCAACAAAGGAGAACACTGGTTTGCTGGAAAAAGCCCTGTCAGTTATTACATAGCTGTAGTAAACTTGCTCTTGGTAAATGTTCAGGGGTGTTAGTAAGACTCTAATCTCAAAAATTATTGTCCTGAGCGATTCTATCACATCAGGTCAGTCAGCGAGATGTTTGTCTGTAGCCTTTCACAGTATTTGTGAAAGGCCGGGCATGACTTCCTCCCAACAGTCATCTAGTTCGGTATTAAAACAGCTTCTAAACACATGCAGGATAGCTGTTTTGATGCAGGTGTAAACTGGAAGCTTCCCTAGGTTGATGGTGAGAAATCTTCCCCTGAAGTGTGCAAGGAAGGAAGGAAAGGGCTGTTTTATCAACCTTCCTGCTCGTACTTCTGTTTGAGCTAGTGTCTACCACTAGTATAACTGTAGACTCAGTTACTTGTGTTCTTTGAAAGAAGTCCACTGCATCAGTCCTGCCTGCGCTGTTCTCTCTATTCTTGCTTCTTACTTTGTGTTTCTTCAAGATGAAGTGTTTGTTGACCTTGTGCAGCTCTGTTCTGGAGAATGCAGTTAGTTCAGTGTTCGTTAGCACTTGCAGTCATGATGTTAGAGAGGCGATTACAGCTCTGACAAATACCCTTGCCAATAACTCTTTCTACTTTACAATTCAACAGCTGCCTGAAGACTTTGCTGTGGTGTATGGGGAGGCAGAAGGTGAACTTTCAGTGGGGGGAGTCTTCCTAAGGATTTTTATTGCCCAGCCGGCCTGGGTTTTACGGAAACCAAGAGAATTTCTCATTGCACTGTTGGAAAAGTTTACTGAACTACTGGAGAAAAATAACCCCCATGTAAGCTGATTTTTCTGATTGTGCTCTCTGAATTTGTTCAGCATCTAAAGCTGCTAGTCATTTAGTATCTAATTAACTTTAGATTCTTGCACTTTCTTCCGAACATAAATGATTTTATTTTCTTGGGTCTGCTTTCTGACTCTCTGTAAAAGCATGTTGCTATGTCTTCTGAATGTGAGTCAGTGCTTTTAAAGTCCCTGAAGCCACAGAGCTAGCTTCAGTAAGTTAACAAGTGAAGTGTCCTTAATTATTCCATGACCGACCAGCCTAAGAAAACGGCACTTGTCATCCACTGCCTAAAAATTTTCAGCTCTTGAGGCTTTCAGTGTAGTTCTGCAACACCAAGTTCCCACTGTTGTGAGTTATGTGACCCATACAAGGCTGCCACCTAACGACTAGTGAAATGCAGTAGAACTAACATGTTACAGTCTGAATGAGAACAAAGTTCAAGTTGGTAACTTAATGATGCTACTAAAAACTGAATTTTAAACAGCGTTCAGACAGTCTACTGGCTTAGACTCGCAGGGAGGCACCTCACTGGCACACTGAATAAACCAGACATCTCTGTAATAAAGATGGGGTGGCAGTTTGTAGGGGCATATGTGGAGCACAAGAAGCGTGGCGAGTGCTGCTGCACAGACTGCAGAACTCTTTAAGGCATTTAGGTGCTCAGCTGAAAGATCCGCACTGCCAGGCTTCCACTGAGCAAGGTAACACGAGGGCTGCTGTGCACAGGGAGGCTGCAGCCAGAACTCCGTTTCTCTAGATACTGGAAATGGAGCTTAGAAACTTCTGTGATCGGTGTTCATGAAACCAGTGAATGTCTGCCACTCTTAGAGCTCATCACACTCTTCTAAACTTCTTGTTTTAACAAAAATTAAGGAAATAAATCTCTAATGCAGAGCAATTCCGAAGTGTTACTCTTATGGTGATACATAAGGCTTTACTGAATTAATGTTTTCTTTTGGTTTTCTGCAGGGGGAAACTTTAGAAACCATTACCACAGCAACTGTGTGCCTGTTCAGTGCCCAGCCTCAGCTGGCTGATCAAGTTCCTCCGCTTGGTCATCTTCACAAGATAATCCAAGCTATGAACCACAAGAACAATGCCATTCCTAAAAGTGCCATTCGTGTCATGCATATACTGTCTGACAATGAGGTACGGAATCATTGAAGTGCTCAAGGGGAAAAAAAGCATAACTGGAGTTACTTGTGATGCTTAATAGTGTTCTTAGAAGGGCAGTATTCTAACCATAAATACCGTGTACCTCATGAGCAGGGATTTATAGCTAATTAATGGGGAATTTATATTAAAGACACAGAGAAACTTAGGATCTTGGCTGACCACATCTACCATAACCATCTGGCTTAGCGGAAAATAAAGTACTCTGGCTGTTTCTGTCTCTCTCTAGCTTTGTGTTCGAGCAATGGCATCCCTGGAGACCATTAGCCCTCTCATGAATGGAATGAAAAAGAGATCGGATATAGTTGGTGTAGCCTGTGAAGCACTTAATCGAATGTTTCAGAAGGAGCAAAATGACTTAGTAGCCCAAGTAAGTAGTACATTGTCAGACTGTAAAAAAAAAAAAAAGTGTTTTTTTTA
The DNA here is from genome assembly GCA_026546715.1 of Gallinago undulata. NCBI lineage: Eukaryota > Metazoa > Chordata > Aves > Charadriiformes > Scolopacidae > Gallinago > Gallinago undulata. The sequence goes on from JAOTQQ010000012.1 coordinate 43,308,235, forward strand.
TATTTAGTATCTAAACTGTTAATAAGAGCTGAGATACTGATCAACTGAAGTGTCCAGGAGGCTTCCAAGAAGCCATCTAACTAATGTGCTTTTCATGTTGGAGAAGTCAGTCCTTTATCCAAAACGTAAACCTGTTCGAGGAATTTGCCTGAGCATTGATGCGTAACGCACAGGATAGTGATGGCTTGTGTCTACTGAGAACCTAACGTAGGAATGCCAGCTAATTCAGTGGAGTTTATACCTAGACAGAGCAGAACTGCTGGATGCTCTCTTTGTTTTCTCTTATACATATTGATAGAGCTCAGGAAAAACTGACTAGCTAAACATACTAATAGCTGTTGATATTTTTGGTTCACAGTAATGCTAGTAATGTAAAACATCCGTATGGAACTTCCTAATCTGTGTTAAGATGACTCATTTGGATATGTTTGCAGGCTTTGAAGGCAGATTTGGTCCCTTACCTTCTAAAGCTACTTGAAGGTATTGGTCTTGAGAACCTGGAAAGCCCATCTGCAACAAAAGCTCAGATTGTCAAAACTCTGAAATCCATGTCTCGCAGCCTGCAGTACGGAGAACAGGTATGGACTGACAGGCCCTTAATGGGACTTTGTACACTTGGAAGATCAAATTCTGAACATCCCTTGTTTGATCTTATGGCTCTCGTGCATTATTTCACCTAATTTGTTAACATTGTGTAACTGCAAAGTCATTGTGGGCTGGAAGGTCTCCATCTCTTGTGGAGAGTTCACTGGTTCAATGCATGTGAAAAGTACTAATAAAGACAAACTCCAAGTGGAGAAGTGTTCTATGAGCTAGTAAGGCCTCTACTGACAACTCCTCAGAACTTCTGTTGGAGATGTAAATGCCTGTTTTGTTTCCTGGGTAAATGCTTTTGTAGACAGCTGTAGTGGTGTTATGGGTGTATATTCAAGTTGGTAAAATTTGTCCCAGTAACTGCTAGTTCTTGGTGCCTTTCTCTTCAACCTTGTGTTGAAAACTTTCTCAAAGAGAGGGAAACTGGGGATAGGTCTTTCTTCCACATTGCCCCTGTCTTGCTAGAGTACAGGAAAAGTTCTATTCTACCTAAGCTCTAGACCCATGGGAAGTGGCTGCTTGCAGGGTTGCTTTTCCTTGTCACCTAACTGGGGAATAAAGGAGAAAGTCAAGCAGATACATGACTTCTCTTCATGAGCCTTTTGCATTATGTGTTCAGTTGCACAATTCAAATGGAAAAGCACATTCATACAGTCCCCTTGGAAATGAGCTATTCCGTATTGCAGCCTAAACTGGCCATTTGGGAATTCCTTCAGAACAGTTTGGTTCTAGAAAATGGGTTTGTTCCCCTAAAACGTGACAAATGTCGCTTGCTCACTGTGTTAAATCTCTCCAAATACTGTAGGTAAATGAAATTCTGACTCGTTCTTCTGTGTGGAGTGCCTTCAAGGATCAGAAACATGACTTGTTCATTTCTGAGACACAAACAGCAGGATACCTCACAGGTCAGCAACCCTTTCCTGTTTGTCCTGAATCACCCTGAGCTGTTACTTAACTGTCAGACTTTGGATTCCAGAGATAGTGTTTATCCTCAGGATCTAGTGCCATCATGTGGTCTGAACCCTCAATTCTGTAAAAATGCAGTAAGTTTTTGAAACACTTAGGAAAAGCCAATCCTCTTTGTGGTTGAGAGTGTATTTCTCGGAGTAGTCTTTGCTGTACCTACTTCTAAAATATTGGAGCAATGGAATCTGGACTCTGGCAAGTCCTGCAAGTAGCCTGTAGTGCTAAAGCAGAGATGTTATCAGAACTAATGACTTTCAGTGCTTTCTCAGGATCAGTCTGTTTCAGTTCTAGAACAGATTGTTTTCCAAGGTCGGGGGAGAAGTAAAGTTTCTTCCATATCACTTAGACTTTGTCTATATTGTCACGTGAATGATGCTGCTTTAGTGTTGGGCATGTAGAATCATAGAATGGTTAGAGTTGGAAGGGACCTTAGAGATCATCAAGTTCCATCCCCCCTGCCCTGGGCAGGGACACCTCCCACCAGACCAGGTTGCTCAAAGCCCCATCCAGCCTGGCCTTGAACACTTCCAGGGATGGGGCATCCACAGCTTCTCTGGGCAACCTGTCCCAGTGCTTCACCACCCTCAAGTTGTAGCATCACCACCACTTAGGCTGTTCTGAACAACTGTTAATAGCTGAGAGCATGAGGGCTGTGTTCCAGTCAGACCCAGTGCGCTGGCAGAGGCCTTCTCGGATGGGAATGGCTGCGTGCCCGTACTGAGAGACACCAAGACTGAAATGGCACCCCAGGGGTGTCACCTCAGTCCCCCTGGCAGTGTAGAGGGGCACTTTAGCTGTGCACCATGTTGTGTGCACACACAAGATAGCAGCTGAAGTCAGTTTCCTTGCTGGTGACGGCAGAGCGTGGACACAATCCCCAACAGTTATGTCATGGCAAATCACGTTCTGGTGGTTCCCCCACTCGTGTGGAGCACTTCAGACACAGCTTTAGTGACTGCATTTTGCTGTATCACAGTCCAAAAATTCAGTCTCGCAGATTAGTTGCTGTATCTGAAAATATTTCATGGAATGACATTGTAGCAAACTTTGTCTAAAGTTACATACAACACAGACTTCTGACCCCGCAACAGCCATCATCCGAACAGTCATTTGGTCTTACTGTTTAGTCTCCCAGGTAAAGTTTTAAAGTCCTTTGTGAAAGGCAGTATGTGCCACGTGGGTGGAACTTCCCCATCTAATCCAGTGTAGGAATCTTGGTAAAGCTTTTGAGGGTAGTTGAATTAGTGAGGTATAAATCAGATGGCCCTACAGACAGGCTTTTTTTTTTTTTCTGGCAAGATACTAGCATGTATTTTGACAAAATGAAGCAAGAGCCTTTCAAGACAGGAATTAGACATTCTAGAAGCAGATGTTTAATGTTTTGAGAGTAGGTATGTTGCAACATGTGCTTGAGCTCTGAATGGGAGTTTTCACTTTATTGCACCATTTAATGCCACTTTGACAAAAAACACTTGGTACCAAATTTCCTTGTTATATCAGAAAGACTATAAATTAGAAATATGAAATAAATGCTGCCTGATTGCTGGCTAAGAACTGAAACGACAGCAGACATGGTAAGGCTGGAGACGGGGGGCAATGTAGCTATCTAGTAGCCTTAAGGCCTGTGCTGCATTTAAATTGCCTAATGTTTAAGCGCTTGCAAATGTAGAATGAAGATGCTGTACAAATGCAAAGTATAAATGGAAACCAAACGACAAGCTTTGTTTTTTAACCTGCCTTATCTTGTATTCTGCCTTATCTCTTGCTTCAAACTGCTTTGCTATTTGCACTTCCCTTGAAACTTCCCTTGCTTATTTCTCTTCCCTCAGGTGTCTCTTCTCCTTCCCTTCTAACTGGCAGCAGTCCCCTTCACCTGAGAAGTGGGCTTTAGATCTGCTCTGCCAGGCAGCTTGCTAACTTCTGTGTAGCTCTCTAAAGCAGGTAGATACCATCTTGCTAAATGCACCCTGCACTTGCTGCATTCCCAGGAGTAGCTGCATGTCGTAAACTGTATCAAGCGTTAATGGTGGTCCCAAACTGCACCACGCAGATAAAGTTGCCACCCTCAAGCACCCAGGAGCAGAAAACTAACTGTTGCATTGCCTGACACTACTGCTGGTACTACAGAGAAACTAAACTTCCGAGGCGTGTTAGGAATCCTCCACAATGGGAAAGGTTGAGGGCCAAGAGAATCAATGGAATTTTTGCACTAGGGCATGTAAATGTGGGTCTGGTTCTTGGCAGATGCCACCAATGGGCTGGCAAAGAGAAGTCCCCTTCTGAAGCCAGGCAGTTTTGTTTGTTTTTTTTTTACCAAAGACACTGCTTGCTTTGCTCTCCAGCTCACAGTGGTAGCATGGGACTGTTTGCAAGGAGACAAACTGTGCCCTGATGTCATGGCTGCAGGCTGTAGAGTGAGAAGGGAAGGTGGGGCAAGAAGGGATAGTAAACTTAGGGGAAACGAGTGAGGATAACTTAAGGGGGTGGGGAGAGTAAAGGATGGGACAGAACATACCATGTTGAGGATTAGCAGTGTAGGCTGAAGGTCTAATACCAAGTTGATCACTGTATTGATACAGGAAAATGTGGAGGGTTGGCAGTTTTCTGTATTCATTAATCTGATGATAATTGCTGTTGAAACACCTTGTGCTGCAATATGAGTTGTTATTGCATTTGTTGAAAGTTTCCACGTGATGAAATTTCAACTCCAGGCTTTGAAGGAGAGGGGCTTTGTCTGCCAGTGTCAGACAAAACTGACTGCCCCTATGGTAATTGCCATAGAAATTTATTTATTAATGGTGAGGAGTTCTCTGTCTCCACTGAGCTTGTGTATACCCAGAATGCTGGTACTTTTTCTAACTGAAGGCACGACAAACATACAGCAGCTCTGCTTGTCCATGTGGCAGCCCCCTGAGTTTCTTTTAAGTATCTGGCTGGGAAAACCATTGTGCCACTACAAGCATAAACGTGGAGCCCAGTAGTAGAACGTGTGCTTGGACTTGCTTCACTTCAGCGGCAGGTCCTTTCCTTAGCAGAGGGCTGCCCCCTCTTTACTGCCACATCCATGGTGGTAGGTGAGATGGGTAATGCTGGGGGTTGGAGTTCTTTTGGAATTTATTTGACACATCAGAATAAAACATGCTGTGCAAGTCCAAGATCAGTCTTTACCCCACTTAGTGGGCTAAGATGCCTTAATTCCTAGTGTTCTTAGATTCCAAAGGATCTAAATGAACTCTTAAATGTTCTTGTTTAAGGCGTCTGGTTGATTTGATGGATGTATTTGAGTGCTAACGGAGGGAATAAAGCTGTTCGGTTGCTCTTTAGAATTAAAACTAATGGCCAATATTCTGTTTCCTTCCTGAAAGGCCCTGGAGTCGCTGGTTACCTTACTGCAGGGACGACGTCATCTGTGATGCCCAACGTACCACCCCCCGTAGACAACGAAGTGGGAGATGTCAGCTAAGGACTGGACATTCTTGTCAAAGAGACAGAAAGGCAGACTGGCCAGTGATGAGGAACAGCACTTTCCTCCAACACATTGAAGTGAACTCACTGCCTTTCCAAGTGTTTAATGACAGTGTTATTCCTTTTTCTATGACTGTTTTGGTTTTTTGGGTTTTTCTTTTTTTAGGAAAAAGTCAGTGATTCTAACTATCACACTGTAACACAAGAAAGCACTCTGGATCAGCTCAAATGGGTACACAAGAATTTTTTTCTTGTTGTACATAAGCACATTTTGTTCCTTTATATTTGTTTACAAGACTGTGAATCAAACTTTCCTAGTTTTTATATTTTGTGAATTAGCATGACTGGAGTTGAGCTACAGTCTAGAGGAATTGGGCTAAGATCACTTTGACCTCACCAACCCTCCCCTGAAAGGGTATCCCTTCTTTTCCCAGTCTGATGTGATCACTCCCATTCAACATGACTTGCAAAGGGTTTGTCCTTGCACCACTTCACTGATGTCCTTAATCATTAACATTATCTTCTTCCTGAGATCAGACAGCATTAGACATTCGTATGTATAACTGGCTTGACCAAATTGACAAAGCTTCAGCAAAAAAACCTTAAAGTTGACATGTTATGTAAGAAATTAGTGTAATTGTGAAATGTTCTATACATTATCCAGTATATAAAAACTTTCTATATTGAGTGTACATTATACAGATCATTCATATGTACATAAAATTTTAAAATAAAGGGAATTAAGAGCCTTGTTAATGAGATAAAGCTGGTGTTCTTCTGTAGCTGTTTTTTGAAGGTGTGGGAGATAAGGGCGGTCAGAGACCTGAATTTGAGTGTGGCTAACCAGGATTCCTGGGCTCTCCTGCTTGGAAGAACATGGGCAGGTTTTGACAGCCTGGAGCAGAACTCCAGAGCCACTGGTGGTGGTACAGTGCCTGGTGACTGAAATGCATTTCAGCCACTGACTTGCTGACACTCAACTTCCTAGGAAATGTTCTTGGCAGGAAGCAAGAGGAAACTAAGATGGATGGAAATAATACAAACAATAATTGTTTTCTCAAGAGATGACAATCTTGGTCTTATGTACAATGCATTGATACAAGGTAAGAAACTTGCAGAAAGCTCTCAGTTTTAGGTGCTTTGGGACTGTACCACACTGACTGACTTCAGCAGCCTGTGTCAGTTCACCATTCAGGTGAAGGCTTGGCCCTGGGCTCAAGGACAGAACTTGCGCCAGTCTCACACGGGGCCTCTTCTCCGCAGGCTCCAGCACTGCTAAGGTGGTTTGTTTGCTCATGCAAAAACACCTGTATCCTTAAGCTAGTTGTTGATCGACCCTATGTAAATTGAAAAGTGATTGTCCTAACTTCATAGGAAGCAGCACTACGCATGGCACAGCATGCTGTGATCTGCCCCTATGAACACTTCAAAGTAACTGATGTTGAAGAGGATTGTTCCAGCAGCAGAGCTGAGGACCTCTGACCTTTGAGAACTTCACAAAGTTATATTGGGGATAATTGGCAGAGCCTGTTTTGGTAGCAGAGGAGGCCAGGAACTGTCCTGTGTCAGTCGCAAACTTCAGCTCCTCAGAGGGAAGGTGCCACCTCTATACTTAGATATATTTAAGAAAGGGTGGGGCCAGCAGAAAGCAGGAAGAGGCTTGTGAAGATGCCTAAAAGGAGACATGGAAGGATGCAAAGGAAGACAAACAGGGTCAGGAGATGCATCTGGAGAACCAAAGCAGAGGAGTAAGAAGCTAGGAGCAGACAAACTGCCACGTGCTGCCCCCCAGCCTCCTACACTGAGGGGAAGTGAGGGAAGGAGCGAGTGTAGCATCAGTGAAAAGGAGGGCAGCTGAGAGCAGGAAGGGGGAGAATAGAGGTTTGGATGCAGCTGAGCTTTGGAAAGGGAAAAGAAAGACATTACCCTAAGTGTTTAATTGCCATTTCATAAATAATTAGAAGTTTATCTGAGCTTGCAATAAAGTAAATTGAGTGAAACTGCTCAGTCAAAACTGCTTTGCCTACAATAAAAGGATAAAAAGGGCTTTGGCTCAGAGAGAATAAAACACCTTAGGCCTGTTAGAAAATAGATTTTATTTAGTGTTATAAAGCACCCAGAGAAATCCTGGTACTTACATGGCATTCTGCATATTTTTAAAATTAAGTCTCTGATTAACTGCAGTAATTACAAGTAAAAATAGAAAGGATAAAAGAATATGTATTGCTTCAAGCTAGAAGGAAGTGCTTGTATTCATCCAATTTTACCTTAAACATTATTGCACTGAACAAAATCTTTCCTAAGTCTTCCATCCCTTTGAGCTGGCTTTATGCTGCCATTAGATTTTTGCAGTCAGTTTCTTGGACTGATCAAGCAGTTCCCACCTTGCAATTGTCGAGAGATGAACTTCATCGGGCCCATCTGCCAGGCGCAAGGTCCTCATAAAAGCAAACCTGTGTCACGAGAGCTGAATGAGGGGGAGATTTCCCTCTCTCCTGCAGCAGCAGGAGCCCTTCTTTGTGCTACAGCCAGCCTTTCAGCAATAGTCTCTTTGAAAAGAGCAATCGATCACACAGAGATACTGCAGCAAAACTGTCCTGGCACGACTGGGATGTGTCGGCTGGAAATTGAGGAGGTTTGCTTCTCCCTGAAGCCGTAAGGGGTAAGACTGAGCCTTAGAAATACGTCCTCCGCTGCTGATAAAAACTATTTTAGGTATAGAGCCAGCCTTTTTCTTTTTTCTGTATGGGTAAAGCATGTAACTGCATTGGGATTTTAATTATAAAAGCAATTATTCTAATTTTTATAGCTTAAAAGGTATATGGACTGTTATTTCAGGCTACCTGAGGTGAAACATCATGTACTGATGCTATAAAATGATCTTAAAAAGAACACTTGAAGTCTACAGCTTTTACTCACATAAAAGCCAAAGGAAAATCCTGGGAAACTCCGGCTCCACCACAGACTTGGATGGCACAGTCAATCACTTTAAGCACAGCCCGAGGGACAACCACCTTGGTCATGGCTACCTGTGGTTGGAAGAGAACTCACATTAACAGGAATAGTTTCATAAGCAACTGGAAATATTTATCTAACAGTTCTTCTAAAGATGGGTATCTCACAGAACATTACTTCCTCTTTGGATTGGATGAGAGCGCTGCTCTCCCTGTTCCCTGGGTAAGGTAAAACTGTTTCCAGGAGAGACGGTCACCCCAAACTATCTCACTGTATTTAGACACATAAGCTGCTTTAGTTTTAAAATATTTTATCAGATTGATCTCAAAACTTTTAACTAAGACCATGACAACCAAAAGCACATCTTAAGACCATCTATTTTCAACATGAAATGGAAAGGATAACTTTTTAGCAATAGGTTTTAGCCTATATTTCAACAAGTTGAATGCACAAGTGTGACATTCCCACATCCTGGCCTAAGGCTGGCAAAGAAAAAATTTACCTCTTTTCTTGCTTTTCTGTTGCCCAACATATCGATCTTGCTGGCTGTTTTTAGGGTAAGCAGTCGAGCCTGTTCTATGCTGAGGCGGCATTCAGCGATCCAGTGGGCAACAACCTCCTGGAGATACCAAAGCCAAGAAGCAGAGAAGTCAGTGAATGCTGCCTGGTGTGACCTGCCCTAAGGAAGACGTGTGTTCAGTCATTTAGAGACACCCTTGTGCAAATTAAAGCTAGTTTGACGCATGTCATTTAATACGAGGAAAAAAGGAAAAGCTCCTGGTTCTGACACACTTTCATTTCCTGGACAGATCCACCCCCGCTAGCCATTTTCCTGAAGCTCTTCAAAGCCTGTGCTGTGTTCCCTGCTTTCCTTTACCTGCTACCAGGACTCATAGCTAACTCCTCAAGTAACGTGTCCTGGTATACAAAAAATGGGGGTGGTGAAAGGGAAGAAATCTTGGTTCTGCTTCACTTCAGCTAGGGCTGACAGTGTGTTACAGAGCCAGGCAAACAGCTGCAGGGTGGTGCCTGCTACGTCTGTCTGTTTGCATTGATGATGAATGATCTAACTGAAGTTATGGTCTTGGCAGCCCTTCCCTGTTCCTCTTACATATTCCCTTCTGCAGCCAACATACCACAGGAGGGGAAAAAAAAGAAAGTTCATGTGATGCTCGTCAGTGCAAAAGCCATTTGGAGCCTGCACCAGCCTCATGCACACACTCCTGCCCGGAGCCTGGATGTTGGAGCCTGGGCAGCTGCAGGAGGCACGAGATGTGCAGGGCACAGGCTGGGAGCTCAGCTTAGCTCATGCCAGCAAAGGTGGCTGAACCTGGTGGAAGTGTCCAGACCTGCTTCTGCTGCCAGCAGCTCCCGGGGGTGTAACTAACTGCCGTGTGGGCGGTGGTGACGGTCACCTTGCCACCCAAGGCAGTCAACTGCCTCACCTCTTCCTTAGCTGGCCACGAGCTGTGAAGACCCTAAGCTGGTCATGCAGCTGGCCCCCAGGTCTTGCCTGTGGATTCAACAAACATCAGTTTTACTTGAACAAGCTTCTGAGAAAGGGAGTGTGCCTCATCCAACTCTGATTAATTGTAGGTGATGGTTGCGAATGGAAGTTTGGCAAGGATGTGACTGGAAGATGGATATGTGATATAATTCCTCCTGGATCTGTACAAACAATTTTCGCTAACCTTTGCCAGACACTAAATCAGTTCCTTCTTTCCGCTGCTTTTACTTGTTTTTTCCAATAAGGTCATCCTATCTGTTGGATAAAACTGACGAACACTTTAAATGGGATAGGTCAACTACTAAACACTGACGGTTCCTACAAAAAGGCAGCCTGTCATTCTAGCACTGCCCTCTCTCATAAAACAGTATTTCAATTCCAAAGCAAGGTAAGACCAAATATCCCTATACAGTCTTGGTTTGTACTGCCGTAAGTACTACTACTTGATCCAAGACATAAAATTTTTAGTCAAATTTAGACTCTAGAGGGTCTTTGGTAATCATGAATGGAGATGTCTAGGTGACAAATTTGATACAATCTGAAGTCACCATTTTTGTGTAACTAGAGAAACATCAGCTGTATGCCAGAAAGAATACCTGTCCAAACTGATCAGTAAAAGCAGAGAAAACCCCATGGTGACAATATCTGTATTCAAACCCAGCAAAGGCTCTCCAACTCATTGCAAGGAAAACAATAACCATGCAGGTTACAGTGAAAATAGGGAGCCTCGCAATGTGATTTTTGTCCCTTGCCACCTGAGGCACTAGGAATAGGGACTCAAGGTTAGGACACACTTATTGCAGTGTCCGTTATCAGAGTGAGTCACAGGGTTCTGTGTGGGCAAAACAAAGGGTGATGGCTGGAGCATGTGAATTAAGACAAAAAGGGAACACACTTACGTGGTGATACAGCTTCTTGCCAAAAGTCTCCCTCTGTGCTGCGTGCTGGCACATTATCTGTAGAGCAGTTTCAGCGGCACCAAGTGACCTCATGCAGTGATGAATCCGGCCTGGCCCAAGCCGACCTTGGGCTATCTCAAACCCCCTGCCCTCACCTGGTTGGAAAGAGAAACAGGCACATGCAGACTCCTTGATTCCCTCTTGAACTGATCCATGGCTCTAAGCAGGAGTGGCCTCATAGCACCAGAGGCAGAAGCAAGCTGCCTAGAAGCTTATTTTGCACAACTGATGCTTTTGTATTCCAACTATGTTTACACTGACACACTATTAATAATACTTACAGCACAAAGCACGCTCAAAGATGGTTTCTGAGAGGGTTTGATTTACTTGACTTAAAATTAAATGTTGCAAATCTTACATTAAAAAATGTAAAAAAATCTCACCTATGAGATTTGGTATGAGAATCTGGGAGAAGACTTTGAGGTTCCCAGGTCTTAGGGCTACCCAAGAGAGAAGCTCTTTCAGCAAGATAAAATTAGCAGAGAGGAACTAGAAGAAATCATGATTTATATTAAGTGAAAGAAGTGGAACAAAGTTCTCCCTGTAGAAGGTCACAGTGCTTGCCTGCTCATTCCTTCTTTCTTTTTTTTTCAGTTCTGCTGAGCCTGCAGGCACCCACACTTGGATGGCCAAGATGGACTAGAGCAGAATGCTCTTTTTCAGTCTGTGAAGTCTATGAGAATTGGTTTGGGGGGGAAAAAACACCACTGACAGTTTCTGCTTTGCTCTACTTCAAGGAGGTGATTTTCCTGCCCTGCTTCCTTCAATCACCTTTTGGCTCTGAACCAGTTACATTTAAGCAGCAGGTAGACTGCTAAAGGAAGAAAGGGCTCTCTCCTACATATCTTTGAGACAGTGATTCACTGACCATAGCTGCTTACAATAACTTATGGTGATTCATAAAATAAACCACCATTTCATAAAACTTGGTTCATTGCCATATGTATTTAAAAGGAATGAATACAGAAACTCACCCAGTATTATATTGGAGACAGGTACTTGCACATCATTGAAGTGTATCTCAAAATGTCCTCCGTGGATCTCATCTACAGGGAAAGAGAAAACACAACAGCAGGGTGAAACAAAAGAGGATAAAAACACAGGCCTTCAATTCCTACCCCTTTGTCTATATACGCATTTTACCGATTTATTTCAGATACAATATGTATTAGTATTACTGCAGCTTCTGAGACTGCTAACAGATTAATACACATATAGCTGATAAATATTATCACCTACCCAGGTAACCAAACACTGAAAGAGGTCTTATCAGTTTCAGCCCTGGAGTGTTCATGGGAACAATAATCATACTGTGCTGCTTGTACCTGATCAAGACAAAATGCACAAGTGAAGATTAACTTTGAGCTTCCCTTCTGTCCCCTCTTCCCACTTTTTAAATTTTCTATCAATTTAGCACTCTCAAAAAGCCACTGTTGAGATTTACATGCACCAGTTCCAGCCAGCCTGCCTGCCTGCAGTGTGGCACGCATCCTTCAACATTCCTTGAATCACCAGTCAACACATAAAAATGGCACCACAACCAACAAACTACTACTTCTGTCACTTCCATGCAAGTTCTTCTGTTATCACCCAGTCTGTTTCCTCCCCCCTACACTCTCCCAAGCATTTTTCTTTTTTGTTCTCAAACCATGTTTATCATCATCACCATCTTGGCTTGCCTATAGTTTAGGAAAAGAATCCCCATGTTTAAATTCCTTCTGAATATTTAAGGTCAGCTAGCAGTCACACAGAACTGGAGATGACGCGCCTGAATTCAGTCTCCAGTCCTAGCAAGTGTGCTATCACGGAACCCCCTCCATGAACTTCTGTTCAGCTTCAAAGAGCTCAGCGATGCCACTGGACAAGCCATCCTGTAAGCAAGTTACTGGTTACTTCTCAGTGGAACACAGCCAAATCCAAAAACTTAAGATAATCAGTGGAATTCAGGCAAGAATCCAACTTAGAGATATAAATGTTCCAATTCTTTTGTATTACAAGCTGTGTGATTTCAATGGAGTCACAAAGAATTTTATTCATCACTTGTGTAAGCTTTTGTAAAAAGCAATTTTAGATTGGTAATAAGAGCTGAATAACATACTTATTTTAAACAAGAAGAGGGAATTATAATATTTACACATATAGGAAGAAGTAAGTTGGATTAAAGATGTGCAGTGCTCTCTGCTCACATAACTTCACATAACAACCATCTCACGTTTCAAACTTAAATTTCTATACCTACAGATAACTTTGTGACAAGTGTGGTAGATGATAACCTAAGGTCACTGACATGCCACTTTGTACTCATTCTCTTCAGGGAAGCTCTGAGAAGTTTGGGGGTTATTATCATTTAAAGCAAGCAATTCCTACTCTTGTTAACTGTTTTATGAAATTCTTAAGCAATTCCTACTCTTGTCAATTGTTTTATGAAATAAATTGTAAGCTAGAGATAGTTGCTGGCTGAACAACTGATGCAGACTAAACATGATATGACCAAGATGGTGAACACCCCAAAATTTCTGAATCCAATTAATCCCCCCGCTGGACGAACACTAGAGGCAGTGCAATGGAGAGGGGGAAGCATGTGGATGCAACTGGCAACAGTGACAAGGTTGGGAGGCTTCATTCAGCAGCAGATGAGAGCAAAAGAGGAGCTTGGTCAGCAACATTTTTCTCTAAACAGACATATGTAAAGGTTTAAAAGTCCCCCGGAATTCAGGAGCACATCCAACTGATCAAGGTAACTAATGGTATTTCACTTAATATTTATTGCAAGCAGTGACTCTTCCACGAAACAAGTTTTAGGTAACGCCCTCAATCATGTAGGAATCCTTACCTGGATGCTGAGGAGTTTTTGGTTTTGCCCATTACAATTGCAACTTTGCAATTTGGGTTCCCAGCACCTTAAAAAAGTCATAAACACAAAAACAGTTTTCAATTAAAAAAATCTCAATATAGAATCAAATGAAGTTTCATGCGAATAAATCCTACTCTATTCCTTTCGTGATACAGGAGCAAAAGCATGCAATCTGCCTCTGTGTTTATACTCTGAGTAATCAGACTGAAACAAAAGACATCTTATTGCTTAAGGGAATTGACTTGTGGGGAGGGGAACGATGAAAAGCCAAACATCCAAACCCTCCCGGATCCAGCTCCATCATTTGTTCCTATGAAAACAGAACAAGAAGATACTTGAAATGGAATCTAATTATTTGTGTCTCCATCACGGCTAAGCAAATAAGTGTGATACAGAAACACACCTGAAGGTAAGATCCTGCCATTTCAAAAGCATAACTTCTGAAAACTATAAAGACCTGGAGGATCTATATGGGAATGAAATGCCAACCGCATTAAAACCAAATTATACAAATAAGGCTGTCAGAGGGTTACCATGATGAATTTGCTACTACTTCAACATAACTTCTCTGGAATGAAAGTTCCCCCCCCCCCTTACGCAAATGACTTTAGTTTGCACTTCAAAGAAAGATCTGAGTGAAAATCATTACCTGAAAATAATCTGCTAGCATTTCAAGACACTGATAGCATTATTTGAGGCATGTCCTAAAGAAAATTCTACTGTTAATTAAAATGGCATCCTATTTCTAAGAGTCTTAATCCTCACTGTTGTTTTCTTTAATGGTTTCTTAGTACCAAAGCATGCTCTCATTCCTTTCAAAGTCTCAAACAGACAATAAAGCTAAAGAAAAGGCAACAGGATTATACCTAATGTATGTTACAATCAGTAATTTTTTTATTGCTATCTCAATGCAGAAGACAAGCTTTGCAGAGATTTAATTCAAGTTTTGATCTGTATCAACTCAGTTTGTTTTGAGGTCAGAAACAAAGATGACTTTTTCTCTGGCAGCTCTTATCTTAAGGTTTGGGAGCCTCTGGTTTAGACAATACAATCACCTGGCTTTGAGCTGAGCTACTTCCTCCTGAGGACAACCACTGTGATGGCTGGGAAGCGGGAGAGAGATTTCTCTCATGCTGATAAACACTGCCCATTTTGAGGGCCAGACTGCTGGCTGTTTACTTTCCTCTTTTGCAATATGCTATTCGCCCATTGTTTTCAAAGTGGAGAGGTTTTTTGTGGCCCGTGAGCTGTACAATGCTAACAATGCTAACAAGCTGAAATATCCAAGTGAAAACCTGAGGTGGGGAGGAATAAACCAGCTTGGGGGAAAAAAAAGAAGTAGATCTCTAACGGTTGGCGCATTTGGGCAACTGCAACAAGTGGGTGACCAACCCCGAAACAACACAGTATATGCTTTGCAATGTACTACCCTGAAAAGAGAAATGCTATACCCTCAAGGAGTATTACCTTCCACAGAAGGTAAAGAATTGCACAAGGGGTATTTTCCAAACCACATTTTTCTTGAAGCGAGGTTTACAACAAAAGATTTCAACTTTCTGGAATCCCTAAAAGAACTGTTTGTAAACAATCCTCAAGTTACATCCTGGCTTCAATAAAAAGGTAAATTTCACCATGTTGTACAAAAAAAAAAAAATCAGAAGAAGCTTCCACAGTGAATTTAGTAAGGACTTCACTAACAACTAAACATCTGGTTAGATAATCTAAATCATGAGTACAAGTTTCTGGAAGGCAAATGAATACCTCCATTTCATATTCCCATCTGAATACAGCAAAGGAAGGCAGATTCCTGGCCTTTCTACTCCTTAAGAGTCTGAAGTTCTGAAAATCCAAGACAAATTTTACACAACTTTGACCTGTAAATACCAGAAAGAAGTTCTGGTCTAATGCAAGACTCTGAAAGACTCCAGTGATTTGGAAGACACACAGACCATCTGGTCAGAATAAATCCCTTATCTCTAAATAGCATTTTAACATTACTTGCAGAATTCAAAGAAGCTGCTGGAGTATGGGGGGAAGAGTCATAGAAGCCCATCATTTTGACAGGACTCAGAAGTAGTTTTGCAAGAAACTCACACATGAACAAATAGAAGTAGTGGAAATTTTAGAAGGTCAGTTTAAAGCATATTTCTACATTGATAACTTTTTTAATATATATGTCTGCACAACCTAGCAACCTAGCCAGAACTTTTAAACCACAACACTGCTACACTGGGAAACATCACAATTTTAACTAATGTATTATATATATTTTAACTCTGCATGGCACTCGCATAGGCAAAGACAATGATATTTTAAAATGTGCTTAGAGGGTTGGCTTGATCACAATCCTAGCAGAATTCTGATCTTTGCTATCAGGGGGTGTAACATGCTTAAGATTACTGACCTTCACACAACCAACTTAGGCAGGTTCTTTTTGGTGGTGAGTACTAAATGTGGCACAGACACAAACAGAAGAAACTATACTTAAAGAAGCTGCCATATAACCTGGTTTCAGAGGCCAATAGCTCTTAATTCTTGCAATCTAGTTATCTATTTTTCAGTGTACAGACTTCAAATTTTTGGCTAAGATGACTAAGGCAGCATACTTGAATGCCCAGAATACCTATGACTCTTGCCATGTTGACTGCTCCACCAGTGACCCTGATGGGTTACCTCTCTCTGCTAAAGATCAGGGGTCTGTGGTGACATCACAGCCTTTGCAGCTTCCTAGAAAGGCACCGATAAACACGTTCTGGGCTCTCCTACAAGAATAAACTGGACTGAGTAGGGTGAATGGCAGTAGGATATTGATTACTGTAAGACAGGGATCTTCTAACAGAGAAAAGTGGACTGAGCCTGGAGTAACTTCTACACACTAGCACAATGTATTCCATACTTTTATCTCAACTTCTCCACATAACACTGCTGGCCATCTGGTTCACGTAAGATAAAGACTATAAAGTAGCTGCAAGCAAATTGGCTACAACCAGCAAAGACAATGCTGGGGTTCTACAACTAATCAGCAGGGGTTACCACGTGGCTGTTGTTCGTTCCCAGTTAGAACTCACAGTCTCAGATGGTACCAGTGAGAACAGCTGCTCTCAACAACACACGGGAATGTTTTTTTCCTCATCTTCATTCCACTTTTACACAGCCACAAGCGCTTCTTAGTTAAAGATCCTTTTACTTATTAAATACCTTTTGTTATTTTTGAGCCTATAGGGCCATACTGAAATCTAGTATTGCATGATGGTATTATTTCTGTACCCTGACCAGAAGGTTCTGTCCTTCTTGTACCCTGCAAAGTTCCAAGGAGCTGAGGTCCTGTAATAAACAGCACAGGATTTACACAAAGTTCCTTCCAACAGCCTGCCCGCAGGGCCTCTTAGGCACTCGTAACACAACCATCTTTTCTTCAGGCAACACACAGAGACATTCCCCCAGGAGCTTTCTCAGTTCTACCCTGATTATTCTACCTTGTTGGGGACCATATTGAGGCAAAGCCCATTCAGAACTTACTCTTCGTAAGAATGAGTTTCACTTATTATTCATATGACTCACTTATTTTTAAGAGCTATAGCTCAGGCCTCTAAGCAATGGCATGACTAGCAAGAAGCAGACATGCTGGAAGTAACCCAAGTGTCTTATCTGCCACTGTGAAGAACACCACTGAAGCACTGCGATAGCTCAAGATGAAAACATTGCAGAAATATGCACAAATATTGCAGCATTTTTTCTCTAGACTTCAATTTAACTCCCAACCCATTCTTCTTCCTCATTGTGAATGCAAATGAAGGTAGAAGCATGTGGCAAACATCTGCCCGTTACATTCTTAGCTGCTCATTTTGAAAAACCTTTCCTTTCACATATTCCAAAATAGTTGAAGCACAGACAGATGGCCAATCCAGCTGTTGCAGGTGCATCAATTTATTCAGTCTGCCAAAAAGCAAAACCTGACCTCTGGTCTGCTCAAAATCTCTCTCTGTTGCCTGGCATCAATATTGCATTTACTGAAATCCACTAGACCGCTACAGGACATGGGATCATTCAAACAAAACAAAAGCCCCGGAAGATCATGGAAGGCTCCTGACGCTCTGCACAAGAGACCAATTTGAAGCTGCAGAGATTGCGGAAATTAAAGATCCAGTCATTTTAGGAATTCTTAGCACAGGTAAGTCCATGCCGCAGTGCAGAAATATTAATGTCTGCATATAAACTGCAGAATTTCTCCATCTGCCCTTTCCTTAAGAGTTTCAACTCCTTGTAATACAGACAACACACTGCAAGTGGAAGAAACCTCATGGATGGAATAGCATCTTTTTATTTTTCTTCTACAGTATCTGCCTGTGTTGCAGTTCCTGTAGAAATATTATCAAACGCTAACTTGATTGTGAGTCTGACTGGAAACATTCAAGTCCCTGAGAACTCTCCCCCAGCGTGCAGGACTCTGCTTATACTCTGGTTAATAAATTTACTACTTGCTTTCACATATTTTTCCTATCATCTTCCTGCTTTTGTTCTATATCACATACCGAAAGAGCAACCTCCTTCATCTTACAAAACACAAATTCATCTTACTATTGTATCCCCTGAAAAGTTTATTTTAAAATGGTATATAAGGGTATCTTAAAACCTTACATAAGCAGCTATCAAAAGCACAGTAGTGTCCCAAGGAAAGAATACAGTGATGCCCTATAGGTAACTCTGCCCCAGAAAAACCTACCCCTCTTTCTCTCCTTTTCAAATTTTAAATGTGTGATTTCATAAAAGCCTTTTAACTATGTTAAAAAAACCCACATTTGGACTTCCAGGAATAAACCAAACAACAACAACAGTGAAATAGTAAGAGACTCTTGACCTTCCAAAGAATGCTGGCATCCTGGTTGGAACAGGGAGGACCATAGGAAACATACGTGTTCAGCAGAAGTTTCCATAAAAGCAGGATTATTTATTTCTTTATTTTAAAACCGGCAAGTCAAAATGAAAGTGCAACTAACTTCCAGATGAGGGTGTGGTGCTTGCAGACAAAATGCAATGTGTCAGACAAATTCAGATCATTTCCCTGAAGCACATCTCAATTGCAGTACCTGCTACTAGTCTGCTGACAAAAGGTTAGTTTTGTTTTAATATTTACTACTCTGTATGTTAATTGTGATATACTTATTTATATGAATAAGAACAAGGATTTGCTCTTAGTTAAATTCGCTTTACAGGGAGACATAACTTCACTAAAGGCATATGCTCATTTCCAGTCTTAAAATTTGATTTAGTCGGTAGAACAGAATACTGCTTAATTTATTAAAGAAAAAATATGTCTGTTTAAACAGGGGATATTAGCTTCATTCAACAGGCATTCATACAATCCTGCGTTAAGTTTAAATGCACAGAAACACTAAATTTGAACCTAAATGGAAGGCGGGAATAATTCTGCAAGAAAACATGCAAAGCTGTCTTTTAATATACCTCCTAGAAAACAGTACTTGAATAAACAGCCAACGTTCTGAATTGTTGGAGTACTTGTGGGCAGTTTTGTATGTGCTAAGTTTCCTTTCTGTGCATAACATCCTGTAAGTCACCAGCAGTTTGATTCTGTAAGAAATTCCATGCAGGCATAAGGCTGTGTGGGACGGAGACTAAACTAAGCCTGTTCCACTGCTGTATGGCAACTTTATGCAATGGACAAGAAACAACATTCACTGGAATGACAAAGCTGAATAGGTATGTTAGCCACAGCAGAACTGTGTTTTTAAGGAAGAAAGATCAATTGCATTGTAGATAACTTTGTTTCTGTCAAGAACTCAGGTCAGCCTAAAGCAGAGCAGGCAGCAGAGCTTGTTCCCTTTCACAGCCAAACTGCTTTGTGATACACAGACTTCTTGAAGTTTGGACTTCTTGAAGTTTGCACTGAAATGTTGATTGTTTTGCTTTCAAGCAAATTTGCCAGTGATCCAACTTGATTAAGCTTTCCCAGATGGACTCTGCAATAAGTGTTTAGGACTACAACCAAATCTTCTCAGTTTAACTTTTAATTTTCTTCTAATCTTGGCTAAGGGGATTAAACTTTCCCTGGAGCAGTTTGTCTTCTACTAAAAGAAGATACATTTGCTGCTGATGTCTGAATCTCTCTCCAAAGTACCGTGAAGCTGCGGATTACCCTTGCTGAAAAATCCTACAAACAGCTTGTTAGGCGTAGATTAGACACCCCTTGTGGAACTAATAAATGGAAGTACTGTATCTTTCCATTCTGCATTCTTCATTTAGGGAAGAGTAAATGATACATTACAAGACTTAAGAGTAATCATTGCTTAAAGTTTAACAGGAAGTGTTTTGAAATGTTAACAAAACAATCCAACAAAGTCATTTAGGGTAAAGCCAAATCAATTATTAATTTCTAACTAAGACACTTTTAAAACAATTTAATAGCAGATTCACTGAAAAAAAGAAATCAAGCAAAACCAGAAATTATTGATGTCTTCCTATTTAATTGGTCTGCATCCCTGAATATGAGATCTATCAGTAACTTTTTTCTCCTGGTAGACAGAATATATTAATTTATTTTTTT
Organism: Gallinago undulata; assembly: GCA_026546715.1. NCBI lineage: Eukaryota > Metazoa > Chordata > Aves > Charadriiformes > Scolopacidae > Gallinago > Gallinago undulata. The sequence goes on from JAOTQQ010000012.1 coordinate 43,328,097, forward strand.
TAAGAGCTACTGTTTATAATAAAGGTTTGGCAACCCTTCATTTAAACCCTTGTGTAAAAACCAAAAATGGTATTTGCATTTCAAGCTTGAAAAAGCTCTGGGGCAGAGCATCAGATAAGAATCTGCTTTCAGTAACACTGGCCTCAAATTCTGAAACACTGAGGGTGATGAGAAAGGGGAAATGTGATTTTTATTCCCAACTACTTTTTGCTACTGCTGTTAAGAAATCCTAATCCCATTTATTTCAAGAAAACAGGGCACTGCAGAACTGTAGTTTACAATGGAAAAAAAAAGTAAATAAATCAGCAAATCATTAAAAGAACACAATTACAGGAAAAGAGGAAAATACTGTAAGACATGACTTGCTTAAGACAGTCTGAAGATAAGAACATTCAAACTTCAACCCTAAGCTGGCAGTTAGAGTACAGCCTTTGTGTTTACGGAGTTGTATGAGATAGTGCTCGGAAAAAAAGCAGAGCTTCTGAGATGTTTGGGTACATGTGGGCAGTTTTGTATTTGATAAGATTCCTTCCCGTCATAACATCCTGAGAAGTCTCCAGCTGTAAGATCAAGTGTACCCACAGCAATCTGATTCCGTAAGAAATTCCACGTGGGCATGGCTTGCTGTGTGGGAGGGAAACTAAACTAAGCCTGTTCTACTGCTCTTCTGCAACTGATTGCACTGCTGTGCTTTATGTAATGGGCATATATATATATCATATCACAAATTTGTCAAAATTTATGACTGTAAGAACAGAATACTACTGCTTGCCTCTCAGCTTTAAGCTGTTAGTATTCTTTATCCACGCTATTGTAATAACATTTGCACCCTTGAACTGGTACTCCTTTGCTTTGCAGAGGCTGTAGAGAGGAAGGTGCCATTTCAAACCTATGACAGTACAGAGAAATTTGTTTTGCAATGCAATGTCATCAAACGTAATTACGTCAGTTTAAGCAATGATGACTTGTCAACTGAAAGGTGGAAACCAGTGAGGTGCACTCCAAGTATCTTGCCATCTCAAACAGTGAGGTTAATGAAGGCATTTCAGTTGAATCCATTTTATTTTTCATTGCATATACAATCTGTCAGTTACCCATTTCATGTGAGAATTTGTGATAGTCTGTTTTGCCTCCATCACTGTCTAGGTCTGCTTTGATTATTTACAAATGTATTCTCAATATCCAAATTCTTTAAACTTGAGAATTATAAGCAACCCTGACCAACTATTTGGGTTTCAACAGAAATTTTAAAGCTTAAAACCAGTATTACAACTTTGGTGTTCCCTACTCTCCTGCTTTTTTTTTTTTTTTCCTTTTTTTTTTTTTTTTTGTGTCTTGTAGCTTTGCCATGGGCTGGGATATGAATGACTCAAGTGATTACTGGATTGAAGATGAGGAGAATCATCTCAACTCTGGTATAGATTACAATACATATGAGCTTCTCTGTGAAAAAAGTGATGTGAGAAATTTCAGTAAATTATTCCTCCCTGTATTCTATGCATTGGCTTTCACTGTTGGAGTCGCTGGAAATTCATTAGTGGTTGCAATTTATGCCTATTGCAAGAAACCAAAGACTAGGACGGACGTGTACATTATGCATCTAGCCATTGCTGATTTGCTCTTGCTCTTTACACTCCCTTTTTGGGCTGCAAATGCAGTGCAGGGATGGGAACTTGGAAACTCCATGTGCAAGCTCACTTCTTCTCTCTACACCATGAATTTCAGCTCTAGCATGCTGCTCCTGGCCTGTATCAGTGTGGATAGATACAGTGCCACTTCCAAATCCCAGGGTCAGAGAAGAATTGGTAAACGCTGCAGTGTTACCTGCATCTGTGTCTGGCTATTTGCCATTTTCCTCAGTATCCCTGAACTGATATTTAATCAAGTCAAGAAACACAATGACAGGAATGAGTGCCTTCCTGTATTCCCAGTGAACATGGAAACACTGTTAAAAGCAACCATTCAAATCCTGGAAATTATCCTGGAATTTCTGCTTCCTTTCCTGGTAATGCTGATCTGCTATTCAGCTACTGCTCGAGCAATCTTTAGATCTGCAAATACTAAAAAATCTAGACCTTTCATGGTTCTGCTGACAGTAGTGGCTACTTTCATTGTTACCCAGCTACCTTACAACATCGTTAAGTTCTGGCGAGCCATTGATATCATCTACATGTTGATTACTGACTGTGATACAAGTAAAACCATAGATGTCGCACTCCAGGTCACCAAGAGCATAGCTTTGTTTCACACCTGCCTGAACCCTCTTCTCTATGTATTTCTGGGTGCCTCTTTTAAAATGCATATTATGAAAATCGCAAAAAATTATGGATACTGGAGAAGACAACAACAGAATGGAAGACCTGAAGAAATTTCTATGAATTATGAAGATCATGCTGAAGAAACAATTAGTTTCACTATATAGACTCTCCATTACTATCAGTATCTTATATAGCCAAGGGAACTATTTACTAATTTTGGGGGTATTATTTCAACAGCTGTTTCTCTGCAAGTGAACCTTCAGATTAATTTCTGAACCCGCAGACTAGCAAAGTGGACCATGCTGATCAAATTTAAGCATCAAGCAAGAATAATGAAATGCCTACAAACAACTAGAGGTATCTACTACAAAAGGAAAAGAAAAAAGAAAACACAATAAAACTCAAACACCTAAAAACCTGCGAGATTTAAAAGTGTCACAGTACGAGGCAATTAAATAGCTGTGTAATGAACAATCTGTACATGTCTAAACATCTAATTAAAACAGAAAAAAAACCATCAGCAGTAACACAGCAGTACAGGAACTTTTGTACCAAAAGTTAATAGTCTTGTGTTTTACCAGCTATTTTGTGTAATTTTAGAACATTTGCCTAAGTTCCAGTTTTTTTTCCCTCAGCTATCATTCAACAGATACCCTTGCAGCTTGAGATGAGATGCCAGTTCCTGCCTGAGAATTGTCAGGGGGCATGTGTTTCAAATTAATGTATAGCAACAACAACATCCTCTACAAAAAACTGTAACTCTTTCTCTGTAACTACCAAAAATGACCTTTCATCTTTCCTTTCCTGCTCACCCTAAACTACTTTACCTGTCAAATGTAAGAAGTGCCAAGGTAGTGCAGTCAAAGCATTAGCAGAAATGTAAGAAAAAGTTAAGTTAATCTTCATATACAAAGCTTGGAATTTCTAGTCAGAATTTGTAAAATGAATCAAACACTGAAGTAATATATCTGCTAAAATATATGGAGACAATAAAACCAAAGAACACAAGAAGTGCACTGGCTGTCATTTACTCTTATCTTTATGTTTGTTTTGTTTTAGTGGATATTGACATCTCTCATCACAGGTGTTTATCAACCAGCAAAGGCTAGAGGCCTTGGTTGATGAATGAAAAAGGTTCTCACTCTATATGGAGTTCATGTTTGCTGGGATTTACAGTTTTTTCCCCACTAAGAGGTACCAAAGCTGTCCCCTGCCACAGTGCTGGCAAGAATTCCAGGAAAACAGCAGTTTTCCATGAGCCTCTGGAAGCATTTGAAATATATTGACATATTAGCTTTCAAAATTAAAAAAGTGGTATTACAGCATACTGTCCCGTGGGCTCTGACAAAATGCCTCATCTATGGCTTATGAAAGCCAACAAGAATCTCTCATTTTTAGGCATTGTTCCTAGTTACACAATTATGGACTGGAAGAAAAAGCTCTAAAATGTCAGACAAGAAACAACAGTAGCATAAACAAGACACAAGCCTCATCTCTCTGTTTTTATGCCAAAAGCCTACAGAATTTCTGCCCAGTATTTTGAGAAATACTGGGGTGTGAACGGGTAAGTCAGAAGTGTTTGGCAGATGGTCTACACATACACCATAAATCTGACATATTTAAGCCTTACTGGATTTACTGTAGACATGCAAAGCACCCATGCAGATCACAGTAAGAAACTCCAGTTCTTCCATGAAACAACTTGACTCCTTACATGTGTGATTTATGATTTGTCATCACAAATACAGAATGGTTGCACCCACAGTGACATTCTGACCAGGCTGTCAGGCTTCTGGAGTTCCCAAACATCGAAAGTCCTAATGTCCTTCTCAGAGTAACAAGGAAAAATACACACCAACCAAAAACCAAAGCAAAGCAAAAAAACCCACCCCACAGAACAACCAGGCAGACAGGGAGACCAAGGCAGAACTGCATGTATGTGTTTCTCAAACTTCTTGAAATTCTCAAATGCTTTCTGTGCATCTGTCTTTATATGAATCTGTCCGCATTATTTTTGATAGAAATAAGACAAACCAAATCATACTTACTGTCTTATGTTTACTCTCCTTTTTATAATTCACGTAACTAATTTTAGGAATAATATTTTGTGTGTGTGACCTCCTACAAACTTTCCCATTAATTCCTTAGGAACTGCAATGCACAGCTGAGATACACAGACTCAGAGCAAAGGTAGCAGCCAGCAGTTAAGTGGCACTCTCAGGTCAAAAGACACGATTCCTCCTTTTGCCGCCAGTTTTGCAGTACTAGAGAAGAGAGCAAGCCCTACCTTCTGGCGAGTCTAGGTATTGCACAAGCGTGTTATCAATAGGCAGCTGCCACACTCAAATGTACATAAACATTCAGTTCTCACTCTAGTTCATAACTCAGTTTGTGTAGCTGGCTTCCAAATTCCCAGGTAATGATGATTTTCAAGTCGCTGTCACATATGTTTTGCTAAAAAAGTAATAGCACTACAATATCAAGGACATTTACCCCTTAAAGTCTAATCCATTGATTTTTCTGGGAAGTACAGTGTAAGAAAATTACCTGTAACAGTCAGTCCAACAGCATCACGGGCTAATTTAAAAAGCAGCTGAATTTTACTGGAACTATACTGTGTGCTCAAACCTCACACACAAGCTGCCACAGACAGCTTCATAAAAACAAAGTTTAAAGAATATAGCCATAAATGTGTAAATTCCCTGATGGAAAGAGGTAACATTTAAAGAACAATAGTTGCATTCATTCTGTGAATGAAATTCAGAGGTTCCAAAAAGGGCCCAAAAGCCCAAATCAGATTTCAATCTTGTACCTTGCCTCACAGAACAAAAGTTTGATCCAGCTCTTTCTGCTGTTTTACGTTCTACTACTTCTTTACCCAACAATAGGAAAGTGTCCATCTCAGAAACGGAGCACAAATATTTTTGCTTTATCAGTTCTTGGAAAGAATTTTAGACTTAGCCATTCTTATTTAGGGTTTCCGTACTTACCGCTGCTCCACCACTTCTTGCCGTTGATCACGTAACTGTTTCCATCTCGCTCAATGCTGCATTGCATATTGGTGGCATCACTTGAAGCCACATCAGGTTCTGTGTTAAAGAAAAAAAGACACAACAAACCACTGGATTAAATACACAGGTAGTACTACCACCACAAATATAGGGATCTATATATACTCTGTTGACAGTAACACTGGTTTGCTCCCAGTAGAAAAGCTGTTTTCAGAACCTTGCTTTGCTGGTGATCAAAGGCTTTCTATTTTCTAGCAACTTGTTATTCATAGACAGTTTAAACTTACTTCTTCTTGGCCTCAGCCTACTCTTTATACTCAACAGCCTTCCTCCTTCCATGATGTTTTAAAATCCTTTCCCCTTCCAATGTACTTACGGGTACTTTATTTTCTCAAGTGAAAATAAAGAGATTTAAGCTACTTTTGTGATGGTTTATGAAATAGGTTACACAAAGCAGCTGCCAGCAAATTGTCATCAATTATTGTTTGCAACAGGAAAGATTCTTCATACCTCTCTTCACCCTTAACTTTTTCTTTAAGCCATCTTCCTTAAAGTAAAAGTATCTCTTTGCTCTTGGCAAACACAGTGAAACAGAATTTACAAAATAAAGGTCCAGCTCGGCCAAGCCGAGTTCTTTCAATTTCTGCTGATGCAGGAAGATCAAGATTTTTCACGTCATGTGTTCAAAAGCTACCTTCCTAAATCAGGATTTCCACAGATGTTGAATGCTACGAGCTTTCAAGAGGAAAACTGAATACAATGCTGGACTACAGACATAAAGCAAGTGCATCATATGTTTTACAAGTTGTCTTCAGATTATGTCTTAAAACCTCTGCCTACAGCACACTGCAAAACTACACAACTTTAATCATAGTGATGACACCTATACCTACATGGTACAGGGTTCTAGAGAACCCCAAAGCACATCACAAAGAAGGGCAAGTTCTGTTGTATAAAATGTATTTTATTAACAATAAATTGAAAATATATAGAAAGCAAATACTAATTATTGTAACCATGGCAAGTGGTAACTATTGGGGAAGGGCAGCAAGGATGCTTCACTTGGCGCTCACACCTCATAGATGATTTCCTATTCAAACACATTCACAGATGCAGTGGAAATTTCTGTATTAATGAATTAACACAGAACAACCTGTAGTTTTGTACTTTTTGCATATGTCATGTGAAATTTCTGCCACTTGCCCCTAACTTCCTTAGGGAGAAAAATTTACCTGTCATGCAGAAGCAAGAACTAATCTTCCCTTCTAGGAGAGGCTCCAGCCACTCTTTCTTTTGCTCTTCAGTCCCATACATGTGGAGGACCTCCATGTTTCCAGTGTCTGTAAGAAATCAGCAGTCATATTTACTTCGTGAGACACACAACTCTTAAGGTGCAAGGTGCCCAACTTTTCAATGGGACTGTCATTACAGTACAGGGTTGCTAACCTGGGGCTTGACAGTTGAAAACCTCTGGAGCAAAGAAGCATTTCCCCGTCTCCTCAGCTATCAGCGCATAGTCAAGCTGGCTGAGGCCACTGACATCTGGGAGAAAAAGGTTCCACAGACCTTCTGCTTTGGCCATTTCCTGTTGAAAGAATCAACAGAGAGAAACATTAACAATAAATCTTTTTTTAAAAAAAATTCTGTCTGGCTTGCTGTCTGTTTTCTTCCTTCCTGCCTAACAGGCTGTCCAGTGCAGCTGATGCCTTTTTTCCATAGCTTTATTCAATAGGTACAGTATTTGACTTGAAGTTCTGACATATCCCTCAATGAACTCACTTCTGCTTTTCTCCTGTCTCATTCATATCTCTTACCTCCTTTTGCAGACTTCCCTCTCCCTCTCCTTTCAGGGTAACTTCTCAAGCAGTATACATCAAATTTTCTTACACTCCATATCAGTGCCTATTTCTTTTACTGCGAGAGTGTTCAAGAGTATTTATTATCCCATACCTTCAGTCTCTCAATCACTGGTGGTTTCTTCCACTTTTCCTCAGTATTTGCACGTCCAGAATAGTATTTTATTATTTCCTGAGGGAAACAATTAAGAAGTTGCTGTTTAAATTAAGAATGCATGAAACAAACATAAGTAATAATATAGTGTCTTTTCCAGCACTAGAGCCCCAAAACACAATAAAAAATATAGTTGGTTGCATCATAAAATAAAAAATAGAAGTCAAAATCAAACTGCAATCTATTAATTTTGCAAGACTTTAAATGCATCATGGAGATAACCCTAATCAGTACCTTATTTCATACATGGAAATGGTTTGAAGTGATCTAAAATATGTGATGATGACAGTAGAATGTTAGTGTTTTCTTGTGATACAAGTAACTATTACCAACAGCACACACAAAAGGCATGAACCCAAAAGTAAAACAACAGATAAAAGCCTGATATACTGACACTTAAGATTCAGATTTCCCATCACAACATCAAGATATATAAGCCAGTTAATATTTTTTTTAACTGAGACAAAAATTACAAAGAATAAATAATTCTTTAACAGATTATGGAAACAGTCATTCACCAGTGATTTGTACTAAGTAAAACTGTGTCTTCAGTAATACTAATATTTTCACATGTTTTAGTGAGGCCCAGCACTTCATCAGTTGGCCCAGAACTAGTTTTAAAACAAATAAAAGTGGTGCCCTCTTTCTGAAAAAAAAAATTAAAAAAAATCACACAATTAGACAAATTCCAAAGTAGAATTTACAAGTCCTGATGCACCATCCCTGTCAGTAGAAATAACTTACAAGCACAACAGTGCTCATCTGCAAAGCAGGAATGGCTACTTGTAGTTCATTTGTTTTTAAAGCAAGTACACTAATTATTGCAAGATTTCCTTGCACAATGCAAACCTAGGTACAGACAGACTTTTCAGAAACTTTGCATATCAAGAGTTCCTGCTCTCAGCCCCTCTCGAGATAGGCAGATGCATTCTAAGTCTTTTAGATTGATATGTTCTATGCACTTCTGCCTGACTGCAATAAAAAGAAACCAACCAAACAAAAAAGCCAAAAAACTCAATTCTGCAGCAGAAGTTAATTGTGCTTCCATGGGGCTAAAAGTTGAACCTTCACTGGTATTAAAAACATTTTGGAATGAGGCTCAGTTGTGCATTATGGAATCATTTTGTCCTAAAAGTCATACCTTAAAAAATAAGACAAGAAACAGAAACATTCAGCTTTGCGTGGTTCAAAACAGCAGATTCCATTTTTTAGCTATGGGTCCTTGCATTTAGGATGTAAGAGTTCTAGGTTTTTGTTAGTATTAAAAGAATTTTGGCAAATACCTTTAAAAAGTAACTCTTTTTAAAAAACAGCATTTCTTTAAAAGTTTAAAAAGTAACTCTTTGCTTTCATTAACAATGCATACAGTATTTTAATCTGAAAAAAAATATACTAATGCATGCTAAAGTGATTTCTATTACTATTTTACAATGCCACAAACATCACTGCATGAAATAAGGCTGTTTTGTTAAGAAATTAAAAAAAAAAGACATGACTTTATACATAGTTTTACATTTTTATAAACTCTAGTTTTAAAAAGCTCATTTATAAATAGCTTGTACCTTCTCAGCTGGATATATGTGCTGCTTCATGAACTGCTTAACCTTCAGCAAAATTTCTTGGCCTTTCCTACTTTGACAGAACAACCCTCCAGAAATACTGTGATGTGCGCTGCTGAAAGATGACCTACAGAAGAACATCCAATGCAGTAACAAGTAATAACATAAGATGCCTTATGCAGGCATTTAAACAAGTGAAGATGTTAAAAATGTAAAGATGTAAATCAAGATGTAAAAGCTTTGCCTTGCCTTTGGCTAGTAGTTTAGACCACACTTACCTTTTTGAGAGCTCTAACCCTCTCTCTGCCAAAGGCTTCACAATCTTTGCAAATTCATGACTATTCTCTGCAGAAGCATTTCCAATGAGATACCTTGCATACACACCCTGAAACCATATTGCACAATTATGAACTTAAACTATTTTTTTTAGATTGATGATTTCTTCAACTATGAAATAACACTTAAATGCACATATTCTTAATAGGAAAAAATCAGCACCCAGACAGATTTTACTGGAATATGTTAATATTGGTTTTGGTCCATTTCTGAAATAATGGAGATACTTGGCACACAAGGGAAAACCAACATACCTCATCTAAACTAAAATGAAAATCACAAAAATCAGGAGAGAAAAAAAAAAGAAAAAGAAAAAAGAATACATCTGCACATGATCCTGTAAGCAAGCCCAGGCTGTCCTTAAGTCAACTGACAGCAGTATACACATATGATTATTATCTGCAACTACATGAACTACCCACATATATACTCTTACTCCAAATTAATACCAGGTAGCTTATCCCACGTTTGGTACACTGAGCTCATGCTGCAACTCATAAAAATATACTTATGCCTTACAATGGTTGAATATCTAATTAAACAGTTTCTTCTGTTAATAATGAATCAATTAAACGTATTTTATCATATAATCCCATCTCAAGATTGACCTCCTACGCTCATAATAAGCTGAGTTCACAACACACCCTTCTTCACCCTTGGGCAGCACCAACTTATCTATCCTGCTATCTACTCTCATGACAGCTGCAGAAACTTAAAGATCTTTGTTTCTCTGTAATACAGGATGTAAATTAACCAGAGAGTCCAAAAAGGTAATGACAAAATTGGTTGCATACTGGTACATCAATAAGAAAAAAATCCACGTATCCACATTTTCTCCTTTTTTTCCTAAGAAGTTAGCTATGTCTAACACAATGTACTTCGTGTCACAAGAATTCTATCCTAGAGAGTCATCAGTCATAAGCATCTAAGATACGGCTTCTAAAGGAAAAAACCTAAAATACGATGGTTACAATTATTTTTAAAACATCATTCATATTTTGAACAAGTATTACTAAACTACAAGTACTCATAATAAAAATATGTGACATTTCAGCAAATGTGAGTGCATTACCTGGGCTATTGCTGCCATTTTGAAATATGACAAAGCAAGAAAAAAATTGAAGTTGGATAAAGTAGTGCTAATACCCCGGCAGCGGCAGTAACTGGAAACCAGTTCTTCACATGATGGAGTTTCTACAAAAAAACAACAGAATATTTTAGAATAGTCAACATTTTGTATGATTTTTTCCCACCTTATTGTTCAAACACTTGTACAGCTTTTCAATTTTATGAGATATTCCATTTACATAGTAAAAAACAAGCTATATCTTTTCTCATGACCTAAGTATAATATGGAGAGCCAAAAGGAAATAGGAACTGTCAGAAATCCAGATAAGTGTAACACTTCCTACTGCTCTCCACTTCCACTCCGGTCAGGAAATTCATTGCACCATGGCAGGGGCTTGCCTTTTTTTTTTATTATTGACAAGTGTACATTTAAATTTTAGTTTTCTTCTAATATTGCTAAGAAAGGTTTAAAATAAGTTTTTAGAGAAGCAGCATACTGTTGCTCAGATACAGCTTATTAAAACAGGCCCACCTTAAACCTCACTATCACTACATTTCCTACAATAAAGAAACCCATGGAAAAGTTCAGGTACAAAATTATGTGCTTATTAATTTAACTTATTATTGTTTATAAAGGTAACATATCAAATAGAAATCAACCCTAGAGTCTCAGTAAAAATATTAGTTTCATACCTACAGTATCCTTGAAACCCAAGACAGTTCCTTGACCTAAGCTCTTAACAGATGTAGGCCAGAAGTAGAATAGAGTGGCATATGCTAAATCTGCTAAAGGATGGCCAGCAGTTGAAAGTTCCCAGTCCAGCACTGCCAAAACACGAGCCTTAAATATAAATAAAAACCTCAAGTGAATGATAGAAGATAAGTTCTCTCCATCCACAAATATACAAACCACTTAATATCCAATAGTTTTATTCGGTTACTACGTTTCAGATTAAAAGCACGCACAGTACCTGTCTACAGCAAAACCAGTTCCTTTTAGCACTATGAAAGGAAGTGCAGAAAATTAACATTCACGTACTGGCAGAAAGTCAGGCTTTTTTTCCAGTGAAAATGTTTTAAATTCTACATTTTTGAGTAGCATTCTTTCTGTCAGAAACTTCTAACCTCTTCTAGTCAAAATATCATTGAATTAAAATATCCTAATGAACAGTAGTATTGACAGTTGAGGTTTTTTTGTTTCTATTCCTGCCTGTTGCGCAGTCCTTTTGCGCAAATACTCACGCACAGACCATGCATCTAATTTTTCACAATATTATGCATAGACTAACACTTACATGAGGAACTGAACATCCTAATCAGGACAGTCAATTACTGCCCAGACAGTGACATGAGCCTGCACTGCAAGCATCCTTGCCATGGTGTCTTCAGCTGCATGTGCTGACACTCCCCAAACTGTCCTGATGAGTTCTTACAATCCAGCTGGCCTGTCATCATGAACAACCCTCCAGCCTATTCATGATCGGTGGCTACTTGAAATCTGTGTGAAAGACTTTCCTACATGTTCATTCCCACATACACAGGAACAGTTTCCACAGATTATCCAAAACTATCTATGTACAGTTCGGTCAATTCTTTCAATAACATTAGGAACAGCTGGGAGGGTCCCTGAGGCTGACAGATTCCCTGCTCAAGGAGTCAATCAGCACATCTAAGCCTACAAACAGTGTCTACCAACTGATCCATGTACAACAATGGGAATCTCTGGGACCTGTTCCTTTGTTGTGAAGCAGGCATTGCAGAGTCTTGGTCAAAAATCCCAGGCACATCTTCTGGTCACACACAATAAATAGCACGGAAAAAAATAATGAAAATGCATGTGTTGATAGATACGTAAGACACGTTTATTTCCACAAAATAGAAAAAAACCTTTTCCTTTTCCCTGAAGATAAATGAAGAACTTTCAGGGTCTCTCTGATACATGTGTGCTCCATAACTAAGCAGCTTTAGCAGATTTTAATTTGTTTCCAATAGTATCACAAATCATGCATTCGGATCCTGTTCCAAAAGCCATTGTTGCTAATTGAAACCATATCACAGATTTCAAAGGGCTTTGGATCAGATGCCTGTGTAGTTCAATGAAGTGAGCCTCTAGTGTGCCCTTAAGTTGCATCAAGTTCAATAGGATTTATGTATATGAAATGTTTTGTTCCTGGACTTTGAAGTAGGGACTAGAGCTAATGAGTAAATTAAGTAACAATTTCCTGCAGTGCAAACCAGGACTGTATTAGGTACCTAAACACCACACAGAGTACAGAGAAGAGTTAAGTACTCTACTGTTCTTTTCAAAGATGTATAATGCAGTAAAACACCCATGTAAATGTCCATTACATGGCAGGAGTACAAACAAATGGATGACATACTTGTACTAAACATGTACAAGTATGTTTCAAATACCTTTGTTGGGTGGAAGATGATGTTATCTATTCTAAAGTCCCCATGTATCAGCCTTTCTTCATTGTCATCAGGTGGCAAGTTGTTTGCTAACCACTCAGCCAGCTGGTTCATGGCAGGAATATCTGTATGAGCAGCTGCATCATACTGCCTTTTCCAAGTCGATACCTAAAGAAATACAAACACTTTACTACATTTTCCAACTGATTCACAAGTTCTTCAAGAGCACAAAATTCTGAAGCACACGATTCTGGGCTTTCACTATTACCACGTTACCTGTAAATTCAGTAAAACCCAGTATCTTTGCATTTGCAAACATGAACTGCAAGATCAAAAGATGCAATGAAAACTACCTGCATTTTCTATATCAATTCTGTTTACATAGCCCAAATCTAACATTATTCCTGAAGTGAATGAACATCATTCCCTGAATTGATGTGAATGTAGTAGTAACTTTATACTATGCACAAATAATTGAACTGTGAAGGTGTTAGCTAAATTATGCTGGTTACTTTTACAGTTTGTTAATAATTAACAATTTTGCTTGCAAATCAAATAAATCTTCAATGACCTGACAAAACAAAATATTTTTTTAAGAGCTGTACCTGTCTTCTGCAGTATCCTGGTCCTCTACCATATCCTTGGAGACCCAATGACTGTAAATCAAAGGAGTGCAACAAGGCCAAAGTTTCTATAATTGCAATATACAAAGCAGAACGCTCTGCTGGGCCCACTTCAGGCAGTGAGAGGTCTCGGAAGATGCGACCCTAGAAACACCATAAATCAGATATTTGGCGTTATATTTGCATCAGGTAAAGAAAAGGATAGCTATACATTTCAGAAGCAAAACAAAAAAAAAAACACACCAACCCAAAAACGTGGAAAAAAAAGTGCACCAACATTCCCTATGCAATCAAAAATGCCATCGTCAAGGATTCACAGTAATACAGATATCAATTGGAAGGCAATTAAAATAACAGATATATTCAGTAGACAAAAGTCTGAATTTGATTGCTCAATCCAGATGATGTCAACCTTGAAAGAACATGGAAGAAAAAACTGTTACTGTATTGTCTCTAACAGCTAACTTCCAGAAAAAATATCAGTGAAGGCCCTGGGTAGGAAGAGGAGGGGCAGGCAGAAAGAGGGGGGAATGGGTGGGTGGTATGTACAAAGAGGCAAACAATGAAATTCACTTTCATTCTCCTTAAAAGCAGTTTAATGTGTTTAGAAGACAGGTGTGGTTTTCTGCTTTCTCCTTTAATTTTGTCCCTGACAGTAACAGACTGGAAAATAAAAAACAGATTGTCTAAGTTCCTTACCTTCACTGGTTTGCATGATGGCCTAAGTATATTTACACAGCTAAAGCATCAATAGAACATTTTTTGCTGAAAGATTCTGCATAAAAAAAATATCTAGAAATCAGAATCAGATTTTGTATTGTGTAATATTTTATTCAATGCAGTCAATGTATAATTGCTTTCTAAATACACAACATATTTATTAAAACCAGTGCACTACTGTCAGTCTTAGAATGGATAGACTGTAAATTCACATCCTTAGAAATGTGAATATAACAGTAGCAAGATTTCTCATTCAGGAACCACTTTGCTCTAGTCAAAACCAGAAAAATTCTCCGCCTTTCATGTAAGAAAATTGTTTCAAATTCTTCACAGCTTTTACATTGTATTACTTTTGATTCATGTTTTTTCTAGCAAGGCTAACAATCTCCAGGAACTGGCCTTACATTTCTAATTTTCCTGATGCTGATGACAGAGAAAGATGTGATGAAAGGAAAGAGGCCTGGATTCAAATCTATCTCCCACAGGAAAAAAAAATTACAGGAAAAAAAAAAAAAAGACTTCCGCTCAGAATCACCAAACCTAATGGAATCAATATCAGCTCAACTACAGCACCTCCAGAGTGATGGACCACAGACAGAGCTGTGCCGTGTTCTTTCTGAAAGTAGTGTTTGAGCTGAAATCCTGCTTGGTTTTCAGGAAAAGGTGAGCGTATGTAGTTTAGTATTTCCAGTACTAAACAGGTCCCAGGATGTCCAAGGATCCAGTATAACTTCATAGCCTGATTTTTCTCCCTCCAAATTCTGTATATGCTTTTCACAGAAGGTAAATTGACTCATTTCAAGAGTTGACTCATTCTGAGAGTTCTAAGGAGAACAAGAGGCTAAATACTGAATTGAAAATTTCAACAGAGTGTGAAATAAGTCCTGGAGAAGCTGAAATAAATGAGAATCTCTAATAGCAAGCATTTCTTAAAAATACCAGTGGATTATTTATGTTTATATCACAAAACTTAGCAAATGCTGAATAAGGCTCTAATAGAAAGGTTTTAAACAACTTAAAAGCAGCTTGTAGTAGGGAGAAGAAAAGAATCTCTCACTTTGGAGGACCAACCTGCACATGCTGCATTACATAAAATTCTGTTCCAATGACAGAAACATCACTGCAATACAACAGGGGCTCAGGCACTGGAAATCCAGCTGAATATAAGGCTTTCTGCACACGATATTCTCTATCAACCTGAAGAACACACAGAAACTTAGGTTCAATGACAAGCTCCCAAGCATATATGAGTACAGTGAATGACAATGTATCCTCTTAAAAGTTTAGTTATGTGCGTAGCACAGAAAATTGGAAATGATCCAGCAATTTACTTCATTTCTGGACACATTCAACAAAGTGCCGCACCATCATGTACAGGACTTGGCCACCTGCAGTACTGAAGAAGAATGTTACTTACCTTGTGAGCTCTAGGTAAAAGGGGGCCGTGGGGCTTCTTCCTGAGCACATAAGCCTGCCCACCCTTCTGAAGATAAAAGGTTGGATTCGACTGGCCTGAGCTACAAAGAGAAAGACTCTAATTACTTATGAGTTCAAGTACTTAGAAATTCACAATCTTTTAACAGAAATGATGCAAAATGCACTCTGACTGGCCTGAACAAAATGGCAAGACAGAGGAAAGAGTTTTTCTTGAGAGCTGGCCTGTTGGGTTTTTTTTTTTCAAATATAACCTTACAAGAATGCAAGTGACAGCCTAAAAATTCAGAGGTTCTACTCCTACTTACAAGGAAGATGTCTTCTTTCACTGTGGAGAGGTCACAGATTTGTTCTGCTGTGAAACAGAGATAGCATTTACCTGTCCTCCCTAAAGACATCATTAATGTTGTCAAGGTATGCAGCAGAGACTAACTTTAAAGCTTTGCCGTTTGGAGGAAATGAAACAGAACAGAATTCACACTAACCCATAATTGTATTTGTCCTTTGGTTAGCTGTATTGTGAAGAATGTAAGCATAGAGAAAGCTCTCCAAATAACTGATGAATTCTAGTACCAAGCCCTACTGTATGCTACCTGATCATCACATACATATGCTATGCTTAAGGGACCTGCCTATAATAACTGTAAAGTTTTACAGAATGAACATTACAGTGACAAAGAATCATAGAAAGTAGACATCAATCACATCATGTGTAAAAGAGAAAGATGACCTAGTTAAGCCCTTCATAACACCTTGTCCATCATATCCCAAAGAAACTCATTGATCTTTATTTTCCTTAAGGCTCTGTGCTAATCTGCATGCCTCTCCTCATTCAGGATGATTTTTAAGACACATTCTGACCTAGTCAAATAAAAGATCAGACAACTACTGGAAAATCAAAATCAAGTGGACTTTTGCCCTCATGCTACCCATGACATTTCCATTCTCCCTGAGGCAGTTAGGGCATAGTCTGTAATACAGTTTAATAAGTTTACAGAACAGCCAAATGCTCTGCCTGGCATAACAGAGATTTAGGTCAGTTGAAGCCTTGAAGTGCAACTGCAAAACAAACAAAGTAGTAAAAGCATAAATACTGGCAATATTTTAGTAGATTTTACTATTAGCTACTCTCCTGAGGCCTCTCCTAAACTCTCCTCAATTGAAGTACATACGAGGATTAGCGTAAAGCTGAGGATTCAATGGATTTGCATAGGAACACAAGGAAAAAATTGTTTACTGTTTTTAGTCATAGCTGCAGATAAAGCAGTCGAGGTCACATTTACAACAGAATCAATACGTATTTATAGAATAACTTCTACTATTCCTGATTTGAAGTCACACAGCCACACCACTAATTTGCTGAATGCAAATAAACTAGATGTTCTGTGCAACAGTGGCTTTGGAGCCCAGGCGTAGCCCTCCACTGGTGCAATGCACTGCTCTCAGGGCATTAATGGGAATTGCAATCAGCAGTACGCTCCCCTCATGGATTTGCATACCAGCCGATAGCCTAAGGCTTTTAAGACTGATTTCTTAAGCCATGTATGTGCTTCTGAACACTACTGTTTGCTGTGCAATTAAAAATCAATCAGATAAATTGAGATTTACGAGTAGGCAACAAAACAGCTGAGCTCATACTCCACAAAGCACACCACAGAGGGCCAAATATATGTTTTTTCTGAGGACAGGAGGAAGTCCACCCAACACACCACCTTCCTGCGGACGGCCACAGGGCCTGCCAAAGGTCAGCTTCGCTACCACCGTGAACTTTGACTTCTCCAGCCACTCAAGGGACGAGCTGTTCCCTTGATGGCCACCGTCTGCCACCACCACAGCAAAGGGCCCTGCTCTGCCCACCTTTCTGCGGGGCACCAAGCAATGCCGCGGCCCCTCTCCTCGCCCCACAGAGGCACCCTTCGGGCCCAAGCTCTGGCTCCACACCTCAGGCGCCTCACAGGCGAGGGCCCGCGTCAACAGCCGCGGCGACCGCCGCTCGCCCCTCACAGGCGGCGTCGGGGCAGGACGGATGCCCGCCCTTTACCTGTACTGCCTGACAGCCAGAGCCCCCGCAGACTGCCGAGGGAAGCCAGGCAGGTGACTGCACAGGTACCGCTCCAAGCTCCCCTGGTCGAAGCGGTGCTGCCGCCGCACCTCACTAGTACCCGGCTCCGCCGCCATTTCCCCCCCCCTGCTGCGCCGACGGCGTACGCCCCGCACCCTCTCACTGCGCCGCTACGCTACTGGCGGAGCTGCCCCGCCCCGCCCGCCGTTGCCGGGGCAACTACCGTCGCCTCAGTCCGTCAAGGAAAGCTGTCCCCAGCAGCGGGCCCGCCGGCCTCTCCGAGCCGGGTGGCTTCCCCTGGACGAAAGTGGCTCCTAGCGGCACCTGTCCCCGGCTGGCACCTTTCCTCAGTCATTCCCAGAGCCCGCTTGTTGCCCGCTGTGCGGGAGACACCCCCACACCACGTCGGGATGGGAACGCTCCGTGAGGCGTCGGTGCAACGAGGGGAGGGCGCTCCCTGACGCTCCCGGAAGCTGCCTCGGGCGGGGAGACGTGTCGCTGCGGTGTTGCCGGCGCTGCCATGGCGGAGCCGAGCCGGTTGGAGCAGCTGGAGCGGCGTGTGCGGGAGCTGGAGGAGGAGCTGGCTCGGGAGAAGGGCGGCGGGCGGGCGCCGCGGGCCCGCATTGAGACCATGAGCCCGGAGGTGACGGACTCCAACCCCTACAGGTACGGCCGGGGGCAGAGGGGCCTTGGGTTATGGGGAGAGGGCCAGGACTGGGCTGTGGGGAGCGGGCCCAGGGGCTGAGTCGGGATGTAGGGGATGGGGAAGAGGGACGGATGGGGGATGTCAGGCATGGGTTGGAATTGTGGGTCTGGGTAAAGGGGAAATGGTATGTGGACTTGGGCTAGGCTGGGTAGGAGACTAAAGGATGGGGCTGATGTGAGGAGGGTGTCACGGCAATGCTGAAGGCTGGTGCTCTGTGGGCAGGAGGGGAAAGATGCTCCCCAATTTTCCACCTGACTGGGCTGGCAGGGGTGTACATCAGGGTTACTTTATATTAGCTTGCTTTAGGTTCAAAGAGAGAGACAGAGGAAACTGAGTTTTTCAGCTAAGTTGCCAATAAATGGGACCAGTGTTGGGATTACATGAGGTCTTATTCTAGTAACTCTAAATTACCTATTTTAGAAGTCTTGAGCATCTGGGACCCCTTCTAACGCTTAAAGATTCTGGAAATCTGATATGTTATCTTTTTTGGGATTAATTGCTTTATACAAGCTGATAGTTGTACTTTCACTGATACTTTTAATGAAAAATGCAATAGCAGGATAAAATGTTACTTTAAAGTTCTTTCAGTTATCCTCACAACCTGTTATTTGCTTTTTTAAAAAAAAATGTTTTGTTGAAGTTAATATAATCAAATTGATCAGAAAACAGTGGAAGAGTCCTCATTGACCTGCTGCCATATGGTTCATAAAAGAAAAAAGTGTAGGCTTTCATTCTATAAATCAGGGATTTGTTTACGAAACTAATTATGGGGCCTCCTGATTTCATAGATGTTACTTATACCAACTGAATAAGTATGTGAATTTCTGCAAATTTAGTACTCTGTTGCTATTGCTAATGAAAAAAAGGTAGCTACTGACTCATGTAGACTGTACCTCGCTGGCGATCACAACTGCAGTGAAAACAGGAGGCTTCGCTTTGGTGCTTGGGGAGGTTATATTTAAGCAAAAGCAAGTTCAAATATCTGAAAAGCAAAATTGCTATTGGAAATGTAGAGAGTATTTTCTGTATAAAGCTCCTGTTTTTCTTTGTAGTCGCTTGATGGCATTAAAAAGAATGGGAATTGTCAAAGACTATGAGGTAGGATTCTATCTGCCTTAAAACAGCTTTACATTTTTTTTCTGATGACCACTTTTGATATATTGATTAGTATTTCATTTCTTTCTACAGAAAATCCGTTCCTTTACAGTTGCAGTAGTAGGTGTAGGTGGAGTTGGCAGTGTGACTGCTGAAATGTTGACAAGATGTGGCATTGGTAAGGTAATGAGAGTTTTCTTCTTTTACTATTTTATAGAAGATGGACCAGTTGTCTTCATAAGAGTTAGATTCCTTTTTATTCCTTTGTTTTTGCCCCAATAAAAAAGTATTATGAAGAAAACACTCAAGAACAGTACTTGTGTAAACATCACAAATGAAGAGTCTGTATTATTCTTATGCTAATAAAATTGATTTACTTAGGCCTTAATCCTGTATCCTGTAGATGACTCTTGTCTTCATGTTCTTATATGAGTCCATCTATCTAACCTTCATACTGGATTATTTCAAAAAGAAAACTAAATAAAGAAAAAGGAGGGGGTAACTAGAACAGTTTAGCTTGGAAGGAATCTTAAAGATCATCTTCTTATAGAATCATAGAATGGTTAGAGTTGGAAGGGACCTTAAAAATCATCGAGTTCCAACCCCCCTGCCCTGGACAGGGACACCTCACACTCGACCAGGTTGCTCAAAGCCCCATCCAGCCTGCTCTTGGACTCCTCCAGGGTTGGGGCATCTACAGCTTCTCTGAACAACCTGTTCCAGTGCCTCACCACTCTCACAGTAAAGAATTTCTTCCTAATATCTGCTCTAACTCTCCCCTCTTTCAGTTTAAAACTCATCCTATCACTACAGTCCCCGATAAAGAGTCCTTCCCCACCTTTCCCGTAGACCCACTTTAGGTACTGGAAGGTCTCTGTTGAATATTCTTAGTTTATATCAAATGAACAGGTTGCTTTTTATTAAGAGTGCTTCTCATGACTTAATGAATCAGTTCTTGGTGAATGGCAGTTAGAATTCAGTACCAACTTAAAATGTTGGTACATTTTGTGTGCAAACTGAATGGGACAGTGTGGTGGTTGTTTGGTTGGGGTTTTTTTGTTTGTTTTAGAATGAATTTTGTTGTTTAAAATGGCTTGCCATGGTCTTTGGAGGTTCACATATGCTAATACAATCTTTATTGTAGCTGCTTCTGTTTGACTATGACAAAGTGGAATTGGCAAACATGAACAGACTCTTCTTCCAACCTCATCAAGCTGGATTAAGTAAAGTGCAAGCAGCAGAACATACTTTGAGGTATAACTTGTCAAGTGGGTATCAAAATGTATTTGCAGGATGCTGCTCCAGAAAACTGATGTTTCACTGTTAATCGCTTGCAAAATAGCAATTTGGAAATTTGCATATAAAATAGTTGTGGGAATGGTTGATACTTTACTGGCCAAAACCTTAATGTGAATCTACTTTTTAAGTATAGCTAATTTGCTCAGAAGTTTGGTATAAACTATGCCACTTCCATATGTTGTGGGGTTTTTTTCTCATCTGAATTTCTAACAAATAAAGGTGTATTCTAGACTTCAGACTGGAAACTTAAGACTGTAGCAACACCTGTGAAGTTAAGGACTAGAATGCAAGTTATCATGGTATTTATTAATCTTTACTCATATTATTTCCTCTGTAAGGAATATTAATCCAGATGTTCAATTTGAAGTACATAACTACAACATCACAACACTGGACAACTTTGAACACTTCATGAATAGAATAAGGTAAAATCTCTCAACAAAAGCATATCTCTAACTTCTGCTGATGTGTGGTACTATACAGCCTCACATTTTTATTGTTAGGGTTTTTTTTTCAGTTTAACAACTTCCACTGGAAAATCAATAAGAGATGTGTATATATGAAGACATTTCTGCTTAGACCTTTTCTATAGAGTTAGCATTTATTTCCACTGTTGTATAGTTATATTTTATGTTAGTGCATCTTTAGATTTCCAACCAAAGCTGCAGGTCTTACGGGATTTTCCCATTTTAGAAAACAGATCAGATCATATTTTGACTCCTGGAGCACTTTCAGGTATGCTTTATAGAATGAAGAAAGAAAATAGTTATTAGTGGATCTCACAGAGAAGTTCTGAAACAACTGCTCCCATTTGCAGTTATCTTATACAAAGACACAATTCTCCAATACTTTTGCTGTGAGCGTAAACCATATGAAACTTTTTTAATCTAAAATGCCCGTGTATTTAAATCTCAACTTCAGCATGCTGTTGTGTCTGCTGTAGAGCTAAGGTGGTGGTTGTATCCCGTTCTGCATTTGCACAAGTTTTGCTAGGAATACACTTCCCATGTGCTTCTGTACTCTACAGAACCATGTTAATAGTTGTGTTGGTGTTTTATTGTGCCACCAGTTACATGCCAACTTCTGATACTTATTTCAGTAACGGTGCGCTAGAGGAAGGAAAGCCTGTTGATCTCGTTCTAAGCTGTGTGGACAACTTTGAAGCTCGCATGGCAATTAACACGGTAAGGCCATCTAAGGCATGAGCTTATGGAGGTTGATTTTCTCTTATAATTATTGTTAGGAATTACATGGACTAGAGAAAAGACAGGAATTTACTGAGAATCTTCTAAGAAAGTTCATCCTTGATTTAAGGAAACAGAATCTGAGCTTTTACCCAGTTCTTGTAAAACACGTCTTATATAACTTATATAACTGTATTCTTTTACGTTACTAATGGTTAGTAAAAAAGTTAGGTCTTGTGAATTCTATTTGTATTTCCAGATTATCCTGTTTACATAAAGGTATTATCAAAGCCTGGCATGTTGAATCTTACAAACTTTTTAAAGACTGTGTAGCTAATTGTATACTTCATATGACGTTTTGCATACTAAAACTGTCTTCTTAAGACTGCGTACCTAAATCAAACTGATTTTCTTTTTAGTAGCAGCAAATGTAGGGCACATTCCAAGTGCATGTTTTCTGTTATTCATCAGCTAACTTGATCTGCAAATTGCATGCACGGGGTACACAGAGACACTGTATCCGTGCCATGAGAAGTAGCTTGTGCAATTAATTTCTGTAGTGTGCTTCTAATAGCTGGACCGCTGATGCCTGTATTTGTTCAAAAGTCTCAGGTTGTCATGAGGACAATTTTTAACTTGTTCTTTGATTAGTCCTCTGACTCTGATAAACAATCTCTGTTCTGCCTTTTCATGTTCATTTTTCTAATTGTAGCCTTTTTGCCTTAAAGCAGGAAGGTCAATGTCTTTAATCACTCTCAATTTACAACGTTTATTTTTCTCCATTTTACTTCTGCAGTGCTGATGTGTGTGTTTCTGTGTTTATAAGGCTTGCAATGAACTTGGACAAATATGGATGGAATCTGGAGTGAGTGAAAATGCAGTGTCAGGACATATACAGCTGATCATACCTGGAGAATCTGCTTGTTTCGCGGTATGCAGCGCTCTGCTGAATTGTTCGTTTGTCTTTCATTTGAAGTGGGATGGGAAATATGAAGATTAGCTTGTTCTGGTTTTTTAACACTTTTTTTTAAAACTGAATTTCTTTACTTCCTCCTCCCCAGTGTGCTCCTCCGCTTGTAGTTGCTGCAAATATTGATGAGAAAACATTAAAACGAGAAGGAGTCTGTGCAGCTAGTCTTCCTACAACTATGGGTGTCGTGGCAGGAATTCTCGTACAAAATGTTCTGAAGTAAGTGACTGAGTTGTTGCCGTTCAATGTACAGCACCATGAGAGAAAGAAACCTGAAGAAACACTTCATAATGATGGGTCTGGTTCTTTTTATATGTTTGCAGTCTGTTTCCTAAAGGTATTGGCATCATTGGATAGGGCTGAAATACACACTGCTTCAATCACTGGCATGTTTACTTTGGAGCTGCTGTTCCTAATAGAGCTTTTCAGGGGTAAGGAAGGGTCTTCAGAGTTTTCCTAGGAATTTCTCCTACTGTGTACACACACACACACCTTTTTTCACCCCCTTCGTTACGCATTTAAATGTGCTCCCATCTGACATTAAATTAGGCACAAAAATGCTACAGCGCTGACTTGTCTTTGAATTATGTACATATTGCAGTGTTTGTATTCCAAACATCTGAGGTGAATTAAAAATGGTTATATAGCAATATGAAATGTGACATATTAAAATATGAGTCCAACTGCTAAAAGCACTGCATGTGTCAACAAAGAAAATTTTTGAGCAACTTTGTACTGAGTTTCAAAACAATACACTTTTATAAGCATCTTTGAGAATAGGATCTTATTTAGCCTATTTTTAGCCTTAAGCTTGGTTTTGTCAGTTATCCAAAAATTTGTAGTTACAAAGAAAAAAAGGACTGTTTGCAAGTGCGCCTAAAGCTCCGTTTCCAGCTGTGCAGAGGGAGGTAGTGTATAGAATTGCATAGCAACAGGTGTTCTTCAATGAAGAATGAAAACACTGCAGCTTCATTTGAATCTTTATTTTCATTGTCAAACTGACACTGAAGTAAAGATTAAACTGTTTCTGATTAGCTGTTGAAAACTTTCCCATTGTAATACAGGGCACCTGAGTGTTTCAAGCAGTAGATTAAGGCACAGGAGAAAGCTGCTTACACACGACTCTAAACATACTTTTTTCTGAGACCGTAGCTGACTGGTTCTCCCACACTTACACCACAAGAGGACTGGGTTCTACAGTGATGCAGTTATGCTGTATTTGAGTGATTACAGCTTATTTTAAGACAATTAGAGTACGTTTTTAAAACTCAGTGGTGTGAAAGTTTATTCTAAAATTTCTTTGAGGAAAAAATATTCCTTGAGTAACTGGATTTTTCGGTTTGCACCTGTATATAAGGGCCTGCTTTCTCTATTTGTGCTTCCAGATATCTGTTAAATTTTGGTACTGTGAGTTATTATCTTGGTTACAATGCAATGCAAGATTTCTTTCCAACTATGTCCATGAAGCCAAACCCACAATGTAGTGACCAAAATTGCAGAAAACAGCAAGAAAATTATAAGGTAAAATGTTTTGGGTTTCTTTTATTTTTTTTCCTTTCTTAAAGTATTAAGAACAAAGCAAGCTACAACTCTGTAGTAAAAGAAAACTTTGATTTTTCAGCAGCCTTGTCTTCAGATGGTTACAGGTGTTTCTAAAATACAGAACTTCAGGTTATCTTAAAGTAAAGGGTCGACAGAATGGCTTGCATGAAGTTAGGTAATATTTTATTTCTGCACTAATTGCTCGAGCTTCCTGGCACTCATATATTTTTGAGTGTTAAAGGGGTTAGGAGTTTTTGAACTTGCAGGTATTCTGCCTTTTTCTGCCTAACAAAGTTCTAAATGGTGATTGCATATCTTAAATATTAAAAGAACTGTGACTGTTGTTGAAAACTGGACATGTATTATGTTTTAAATTTTTTTATATTACAGTGGGGGTTTTTTGTATGTGTTTTTCCTTCAGAAAAAAGAAGCCGCAAGACCAAAGGAAGAAGTAATTGAACAAGAAGAAGAAATAGTACACGAAGACAATGACTGGGGTAAGTAATCAACTGGAGATAGAAAGGTGTTCCCAGTACTGGGATTCAACTGAAGGCTTTGTTTTGGGTGAACACATTGTAGAGGTATAGAGAGGGTTTTCACAGGTTTGACAGTAATGTTATCACAACTTGATGGTGTATTTTTAGTGTAATGTGCAGGTTTTAGGCTCAAAATGTAAGCGCATTTGAATAAAGAAATTTCACAGAAGATGGTCTGAAAATATGAAATAAAAAATCAAATACAAAAGATGTGAGAAGAATTATTCACTGTGTGTTCCTTTTAAATATGTAACTAAAGAGCATTTGTCACTTCCATACCACTGTGCTAAGGTATCCCTTATGGGGATGGGTATGGAGTTTTATATTCCTCTGAGGGCTTTAAGTTATAAGGAATTTTCTTATGGAATGGTAAGCACATTTTATATAACCCTTTCAAGACTGGATATGTACATTCTATTACATGATACAGAAAATCATCTTAGTTTACCCTTGGGAGAAGTGTCTTCATGATAAGATTTAAATGGTAACAACAAGGAAGTCCTATAGGAGAGGTGTCATTCTTGTCCATGTATAGAATCATTTCATATATTATAAAAGGAAAATATTTTTTATCAATAATGGAATGAAGTAGTTGAAATCAAAGTTATTTATGCTTTTAATTTTTTTTTCTACTCCAGAAAAGTAACTGCAGTTTTCCACTTACTGTGATAACATAGTGATTAAAGACCTTTTGCTTCTAATGTTTAATGGAGTTCTTGATTCCTTTTAATGCAAAGGTATCGAATTAATATCCGAAATTTCAGAAGATGAGCTGAAGGCTGCTTCTGGCCCAGTACCTGAGCTTCCTGAGGGAATTACTGTAGCGTATACTATCCCAAACAAGGTAATATATTTATTATTTATGAATTTTTTAAATACATGTTGAAGATTAAATTAGTAAGACCGGCTAGTTTGGTTACCCTTTAAACCCAAAATAAAATTCCATCTTGAACAATTCCAGTAAGACTCTACCTCAGTACATCCCATTGGTGCCTTCTATGGTGCAGTTTTGTGATTGTATGAAATATATTTCCTTAAGTATGGATGCTAGTGTGAATGTAGTTTTAAAGTGATTGGACTGAATGTATTTGGGGGGTGGGCAGGTGAAGCAAAACAAATATGAATTTATCAGTTGATATTTTGGTGACTAATTTTTATCATATTTACCTTGTAGAAGCTGTATGTGGTCAAAGAGCAATTAATACATCTAGGGAACAAAGAATCTGTAGATATTGCAGCCAGAACATTCTAACCTCTAGTCAGAATAGTTTACAATTCAAGCTTATAATCACTTAGGCCTAATCTGGGAACTGAGTGCTTGGTTCTAGGAAAATAGTGTGGTATAATTGCAATAAAGCTTATTTGTGTGGGGATTTATTTTTTTGCTATTTTTATTGCCAACCTTTTCTTCCTGCTCTTAATAGGAAGAGAGTCTGGTAACTGAGGAAACGGTGGGAGAGTCTGAAGAAAGCCTAGAAGAACTCATGGCCAAAATGAGAAACATGTAGCAAACCAAATACTAAGCATAACTTTTAGGAGTTTGGATTGACATTGAATTTTGAGAAAAACAGACTACTTACCCTTACATTTCTGATGAAATGGAACTGTTACAGGGGCAGGAAGGAAACTGAATTACCTTGTTTATGTTCTGATGTCTAGTCACGTCTTTAACATATGAAGTTGTGCTACTGTAAATTTTAAAGTCTCAGCATTGCTAGTGTCCAGATGGTCAGTAGAAAATAAAAGGAGATGGATAAACTAACAAAAGCAGGCATAGCATATCATATATGATATCATGTGATGAGAACAGTACGCAGTATAGAACAAGTGAAAGATGAAATTTGCTGGAGCATCATCAAAGGCAGATGATGGTGCCTCACTAATATTGCTGCTCCTGATTTTCCATGCACTTGTACTCATCGTTTACTGGTCTCTGTAAATTCTTGGGATGGATCATGCTGTGGTTACTTTTTCTGAGTAAAGAGAACATTTCAGCCTTTTCATCTGCCTTAAATATCTCTGGAATGAATTTTTTTTTTTTTTAAGTTTCCCTGTTTTTATCTGTGTTTTACTATTGCTTGTTCTCAAATAGTTGCCTGTATGTTTTGTGTGTGATAATGATTTGAGTATGTTGCAACAAGGCAAAGTCTTTTGTTAGTAAATGATTATACTAGGAGATCGGGTATTAACTGTCACTGTCTCAGTTGGCAGATGCTTTTCATGACAAAATCTCTTAAGAACTACCAGCAACAGTGGAAAGGAGATTTTTGTCTCTTTCTTCAAAAATATGAATATTACATTTTTGTTGGTTATTAAAAGTTTAGCTGTAATTCTGATCCCTCCCTGTCAGAGGGAAGTTCACATAAGATTATGTTGATATAAGATTATATTAAGGAATATACTTTATCTGAGTTTGCCTAGGAAATGTTCTGAAATTTAATGCTCTAAGCCTTGTTTCGTGTTCCAGCTATCTTCAGTGGGGTAGCTGACCTACTGAATTTGTCTTGATAGTAATGCTAGTACACTAGTATTACCTTTTAAATTATCATGTGTTAAACTCACCTGTAAATGTACACAACCTGTATTGCCAGTACCCTGCAGAACTAGGAGCATAAATTCCAAATATTTTAACTGCTGTGGGTGTCTGATGCAGAACTTGGTTGTTTCTTAGATTTGGGTTAGAAGAACATAAATTTCAGCCTTTGCAGTAGAATACAAATATTTCCAGCTTGGGCTGTTCAAAGAACCTTTCCACAGCATGATGCAGCCAACACAGAACCAGCTGGTAATGGTTGGTGGCAGTATCCCATCCACGTGTAAAAAGATTAGTATTGTGGAGGTGCTTCTGTTTCTTAGGGCAACTGAATGCTTAGTTAAAAAACCATTTGATTTCTAAGCAACGGTAATAAACTTCAAAACCTGTTTCCTCCACAGCTGACACTAGATTATGTTCTTTACATAGAATTCATCTCTGAAGCTGGTGAGGGAGGTTTTGGGTGGGTTTTGTGTGCAGTGCATTATACTGTAAAAGGGAAGTTTGGGGGTTTTTTTTTGATCGCGTTCAGTTTTGAAATGAACTGTAAAGAGGAAAAAGAAATAGAACAATGAAATCACTAAAAAGTACATACTTGAATCTGTGTCACCAAGTCTACTTTAGCTTGATCCAAGTGTCAGTTTAAGTGTTACTTATGTTTCTTTGTGGCTTTACCTTTCTGTTGGGAACAATGAAAGTGAGGCGCACACCTGGCTCTGGAGATTCTGGTTGACTCATTCCTGCACCAGCTCCGCTAGTCTTAACTCTGGCTGACGTGGCTGCTCTCATGTGATTGACAGCTTTACAAGAGGCAACTGTTTACCATTTTAGTTCATGTACAGTTTTATGAGCAAATTAATACACTTTTTTGCATGCCAACTTATGGAGCATGCAAAATGGTTCTGTTACTTTCAGTCTTTCAACTTGTATGTACAAGAAGAATTTGAAATGGTTAAATTATGTGCCAATGCTTAAAATTATTTAAAATAAGCTTTAAGGATAATTTTTTAATTAAAAAGACATTTACAATTATAATTTGACTATAAAACCTATTGGGAAATTTATGACTTCTTTTGTTATGAACTAACAAATTAAAGCATATTGCAGTGGCTTAGTCCAGCTTTGTTTCTTTGGCAATCTTATGAAAGAAGCTTTCAGTGTTTATAGTGTATCAATCATGAATGTTATTGAGATCTTGGTGTTCCAACTGTATGATTAAATCTCCCTTGGAACTGCTGACACTGTTTTGAGGTGGAGTTTTCGTGCACTTTCATATTACTTGGCATATGCCAGATAGATACAAATTATTTTTTATAATGTCCATGAAGTACGTGTTTTAAGGGCACTATGAATTGGAAATCACTAAATAGGGAAAGTCTCACACAACTCTGAAGGTCTAGAAAGTAGCTTCTTACTTAGCAAGTAAGATTAAGGAAAACTATTTAGGAGAACAAGATGTATCATTAGACACGTTCCAATCAGAGGTGACAAGCGAGACCAGACATCTGATAATTCATAACACTGGCTTTAGATGAGGGAATTAACAGATGTGAGCAGAGTAGGCAACAACCACATACAAGATGAGAGGGGAAGAAGGGTAAGGGGTTTGGGATTTTGTTTATTTGTGGTGGAGGGTTTGTTTGGTTTTCCTTCCTTTCACTCCTCTCCTTACTCTGTAACAGTCCTGTAAAGAAATTTTTCAATTTTCAAAAATTTTCAAGGTGTCTGGAATATAAAACCCCATTTTCTGAAGTAAGAGGAAAAATATACAGAGATCTATAAAAGCATCAATTCTTTTTGCTGTATTGTAACACCTTTTAATTTCTCTTCAACTAAATTTTATTCTTAAAAACCAAATCTGGGTTGTGTATTTGTTCTATCAGTTTTATATACTGTTTCTTTTGCCAAGTTACAGCCTTGCCAATATATTAAATTCCTTCCAACCAGAACAAGGGCTAAAAGGAGTTATAGTTACTCTAAAAGGGGAAAAAATACCGCGGCAGTGTCTGAGGTAAAAGCATTTGCATTTTTCAAACTGGATCAAATAAATCTTTACATCAGCTGCCTCTGAAACATTTTAGTGAGGTTTCAATTTATTGTTCAATTATGTTCAATTTTTTATCAAGTCTGTTTTTAGTATGTATTTAAATGGATTAATGGATTTATTCACCAAATGAGAACAGACTCTGAGAACAGGCAGGTAGATTTGATTACCATCTCTTTATCTGATCACACACTGTTTTGTGTCCCTAGGTTTTTTCCAGCTAATACAAACATTCTTGCATTTTAAGGGGTTCAATGAGATAAACAGTGGAAGTATTGCCAAAGGGTTAGCAACAGGGAACCAGTTCATAATCACCTTCATTCTCATTCCTCGCTGGAAGTATTTTTACTGAACACAGTTGAATCTGACAACTGCCTTAACTGTAGATGATGATATATTTGATATATTAGCTTTTCAAGGAAACCAATTATTTTTTGCACAAGGCCCTTGAATGAAGTTTGCTTAAAGCTGAAATCACCCTGCAGGGGAAACTTTGGGTGGAACAGTCTTTTAATATTTTCAAAATTACTCTCTCTTCAGAAACAACTTTAAAAGCTTTTGAAAAGGCAAAGAGTTGATGAAACAAAAATACACAAATCCTCTAAGCCAGGCTATTCCAACACAGAAGTAAGAACTACCCAGCAGAGTATATACAATTGCTTGAACTTAACTTGTTATAACCCTAGCACTTAGGCTATGAGGTATGAAATCCAAACATTTTTGTTATTAGCTATAACTTGAGCTAGTAACTACTATGTATATCTATATACAATGGAAGGAGACCTCTTTGTACCATACAGTCTGCAAAGTTAACATGGAAGAATTTCAAGCTTAAACATTTGTTTCCCTGTCATTCATGAAGACAGGTGTCGGTCCCAAAATAGTGCATTATCCCAGAAAAAATAATATTTTCTTAGCAAGTTTATGACTGCTTTAAAATAGCACTGGAGACGGCCTTTTCTTTGCGCAGGTTTGTATCACCTTTGTCCATGATCCAGGAAAATGTTTGGTGATAATGTACTTTTTAAGCTGAATGTATCTCCACTCGATGAGTGTCGAGAAGTTGCTTTTCCACCTATCAACAAAGTCTCTGCTTCTTTTATTTCCATAGCTCTCTTGTAAAGTTCAGCTGCCTTCTCAAAGTCTCCCCCTTCGTAGCTTTAAAGAAGAGTAAAACAAAGTTGAAACAAGCAAATACATTAATGCTCTTGATTTGTTTAAATTGAAATGCTCACCATGCTATTAAAGAATTGCACTTAAGGCTCTCTGCTTTCCTAATAAGTACACAAGTCCAGGATGTTTTTGTTTCATCCAGTAATTCTTACAGTAATTTGCTTTTATGGGACTAAAGCGTATAATCTTACCTTAGTACAGCCAAGTTTTTCAGAGTTTCTCCTACCCGAGGGTGCATGTGGCCAAAACTGTCTTCATAGATCTTTAATGCACGTTCATAAAGAGGTAAAGCTTCGACCTGCTTTTTCTTTGGGTAGTAGAAAGTTGTTTGTTACAGACATATATTACATTTGCTGTTCTTTTTTCCAGCATTGCATCAACCCATCCTAGATACAAAGTCATGCATATTTAACCAAAATAGGTGTTTTAAGGTCTCAATACTGTTGATAGATGAGAATGATAATTGAGGCTGCCAAAGCAATTGGCTTGCACTTGCAAATGCAATTCCTGCTAATATTATTATAATTAGGTTCTCAACTTCCTAAACAGTTTTAAAAAACTCAGTTCTGAAAGTTTTGAGTTACCAAATGCTCTTTAATTTTATCCAAAGCAGCTTTAATCCCTGTTTAAAATCAGGTATGCAGATTGCAGAAATACAGAAAACAAGAGAACAATCTACAGCTCAGTCCTCTTGATGCTACGTACGTAAGGACTTTGGCAAGTTGATTGCATCTCTTTTGCATCTCATGGTAGCTGTAGACTAGGAAGTCTACAGCTTCTTCAGATTTTTAATTACACAGACTCGCAGGTGATGAAGGTGGGCACTTTTCATTCAGAGACGTAAAATTCAAAGGACTATGTTTCCCTCCACATCAGTGGTGGAGCTGTGTTCCCTCATACTGTGATAAACACCGAATTGCTGAAAATGCTGTACTCTAGCTCTAGTTTTATAAAGCACGTGGGCATTTTGAATTATCTAAAGAATGTTGGCCCAAGTGTTCCTGTAAAATTCCAGTCCCAGCAATTAAATGTTCCCTGCAGACATTTTCCTTGCCAAATATCCTTTCAAGTTTTATAATGGAACCTAAGAATTTGCAATTCTCATAAGGAATTTCCCTTTTAAATGTGATCAAATTTCTTCGTTATCATTTAGGTGCAAATCACAAAAAAGTCTAAGAGAAATAATAAATATGTAAGACATGAAAAACTTACCATCTGACAATAAAGGACGGCCAGATTCACCAAAGCAGTTGCTACACTGGGGTGTTTTGGGCCAAATGACTTCTGTCGGATTTCAACCGCTAGTTCGTACAGAGGAACAGCCTTGTCAAGTTTTCCCTAGAAATAACAGGGAAAAAGGGATTCAGTTCTCCCGTGTGAAATGGTAACACTGAAATCTCTTTTAAACCAAAAGCCTTAGAGAAGATGTCACTGTTTCCAGAATAAGGGTTTAACTTTCGTTAATGCAGTTATATTCTGCAAAGACTGTTTACCATGAATATTTATTAGGACCTAATTTTCCAAAATACTGAGCATATTCAATTCCCAGTTAACGTGTTTCTCGGGTATGTCTATTTCTTTATTACTTTTTTTTCCCCCCACAAGTGTCTCATTGAGAAAGCTGTTAAAAATAATTTTTAGTTGTACTTTTATCCAACTAATTTCTCCATTTGCATTTCTTTATCCTGCCACAGTTAAGAGCAGAGAGCTCCTTTTTTATCTTAAAGGGCCTAAGTTTTTCTGGTGATATGGGAATGGGAATGTAGCTGCCTTAGCTTTTGGGCAGTTTTCTGCTTACTGAAGCGGACTTCTTGCACTGTCTCCACTGGAACAGCCCCGCAGTGCCCAATGCCATTGAGGCTTTGGCTTCTTGACTTCTATTCTCTAAAATACCCCTCTCATAGATTTTATCCAGCAAATCCGTTTTCCTCCAAATTTGAATCTGCTCACCCATTAACTAGATATACCTCCAAAGTATACTTAGGCTTTTATTGTTCAAATGTGAATTCTCATATTTAATAGCAATTAGAAATGAAATACTGCAAACATCCACTGTATAATGGTTCCCTATAACTGCAAAATTTAAATCAAATTTTCCCCTTGTTTTTTCAAAGCATTACCATGCCACAGTTTGAAAATGATCAGTAATTCATCTTGAATAAACACCTATTTATAAATAATTGTAATTGTCTGCATCTGATTCCTGTCCTTTTCTTCTTCCACTTTTCCCTGAGTCACCAGTTCACCATGGATTTTAAGTTATGCCTCTTCAAACTAGAAAAGAGCTGTTTGATGCAAATATTGAGTCCTTTTCCAGTTTCTAGCAGCATCAAAATTAGAAGCTGAAGTGAGCAGAGAATACATAAGCCCAAACAATTTCATGCATATAATAGCAGGTAAAAATTATTGAGCAAAAACTCAGGAGCATTTAATCCAAGAGATTATCTTCAAGAATTCTTTTTCTCTTTGAAGAACAGTAAAATGAGAAAAAAGAAAAAAAAAATTTTGTCATCCTGTGAATTTGATCTTGGTTCAACAGCTGGAAACCTTACATCCATATCTCTTAACACTGGTGACAGTAAATGGTTAGAATGACCATCTGCGAATACAAATATTTATAAAACGTTTTGAAGTGATGAAACACAGAAATTTATACTACTGTTGATGTTATTCCCCATAGTGCATTTCAGAGGGGAATAACTCTTATCTTCCAGTGAATCAAAATAAGCTGGAAGTGGCTCAGCCAGAGAGTTTAATTGTAAAGTCCTATCTCCCTCCAGAGCCTTCAAGTTACTCTCAATTTGACTGTAAAGTTCAAGGTCATTGTGTTGAAAGAACTATTCCTAAAACATGATTTTTCCATTAAGACACATCTGACCAAACTCTTGTTTGTAGATGTCACACAGCAGACAGTGGAGAACTCAAATACAGGTGGGAAGATCTTCCCTCACTGCAGCCAAAACACTAGCTTTTAACCAAATCAGAATTCTTCATGGAGCACGCAGGACACTGAAGACATTATTCATAAATATCTCTTCTTTAAGCAAAGTGTGTTTGGAAAAAGCTACTGGGCTTTTTGGAAACAGACTGAGGCCACTTGATATCTTTTAGTGTGCAGAATGTATGTAGAACACCAATGGCTGACAAAAATCCTGCACCCCACACCTTTTGGATTGAAGGCTGTATCAATGCAAGGCATTAGAGTTCATTTAGGTGATGAGAAAAGGTAACAGGCTTGTGCTTACCATCTTTTTGTACAGCACTGCCAGGTGTTTCACAGTATAAGCCAAGGAGGGATGGTCTGGAGCCAGCGCTCTCCTCCTGATGTCTAGAGCTTTTTCGTAGAGCTCCTCTGCTTTGTCGTAGTGTTTCTTCTCGTTGTACAGAGCTGCCAGGTTGTTCAAAGACTGCGCACAATCTGGGTGGTCGGGCCCCAGAACTCTCTCTCTCATTTCTAAGGAGCGCTTCAGGAAAAGCTCTGCTGTCCTGCAGAACACATTCATTCAGCAATATCTTAAAGCAGGAAACACCTGTGAAGTGGCTGTATGGAACAGAGCAAACTCAGCCTTGGAAACTGCACAGATACTGACATCTGGTAATGGACTCGCCCCGGAATAAACAAACAATTCATTACGCAGTGAGAAGCTATACATAGAATCATAGAATCGTTAAAGTTGGAATATCATTTAAAAAATGACTTAAACCTTCACTAGAACAAAATTTATACTTTTGCTCACCTATGAAGTAGTGGAGATATGGTTACTCTAGGTTGTGTTGTACAGGAACTACGTATGAGTAATGTGGAATATAAAATGATCTTGTATGAGATTAGATAGATATTGCTCCTCTATAATCATTCACTTTGATGTGACTTTACGAGGGTAAAATGACAAAACCCCACACACTGCCATCAACTGTTACAAATCAATTTCTTCACTGTAAAGGTCCTGCATTTAACAGAGATTCTGTGTGCAGATCCTAAACTATGATCTACTTCTGTAGTTAGCCAAAAACTACTGGTGACATAAATGTCAGATATAGGAAGAAAATAAAAATACTTCCAGGAATTACTCTGTTCTTTTTTGCGGTGTACTTTCTTTTTTGTCTGAAAAGATTCAGTTCAGTAGAGTGGGATTCAAGGTGACTTTACAATTCCCTCACAAGACAGAGTTTTAGATTACTCTGTGGACTGGAGAAATTGATGTGAAGAGTGGCTAACCATGCAATCAGAAATGTTCTGCACCTTTTATTCCCCTTCTTCAATATTTCTGCTTATCTCTTTCTGCTTTGTTCTGCTCTGTCCTCTTTTGCCCTTAAAACGGTCACCACAGTAAAAGCCTGAGGATTACAAGTACTGCGAATATTTAACTCACGATTTCTTTTTCTGAGTGTTTTTCACAGAAAAACAACAATCCTGTGTTCAAGGATGAACACTACAAAGGAGGGTGACAAAATACTGAAGCTGAACTGGTATTTGCAACAAAGGCTAGTTAATTTTAACCGTGGAACACCAATGTTGAATGCAGGAAATGCACTGATTTGCTAAACGCTCACATGCAAATAGCATCAACTTGAGAAAATATGAGTGAATATCACAGTAAACAAAAACCAGCAGAATGAATCAGGGACAGCACCATAATGAGTATTTCATCATGTGTCTACATTGAATGCTATTTCTCCATGTTTTGCTTCCATTTACATCTCTGAGAATACTCAGTGGATGTCTCACCATTAATACAACTTACTCAAGATTATTCTGCAGGTAATAGAGGACTCCAAGCTCATTGAGGGTTCGAGCATTATCTGGTGTATCCTTGCCTAACGTCAGCTCTTCCAGTTGCAGGGCTCTTTGACGCAGGAGAGCAAAGCCACACTACAGCAAAGCACAAGGTAATATAAGCCAATCACCATGACATGTTAGGATTACAACTGAAGACAGAAAATCAAGAGACTCAGTTTGGTGCCAAAGGAGCACAATAATCCTACTTAAATCCTGTTTTCAAGCTAAATGGAACACAGGCATTCTGCTTATTTACAATCTAACAGTGAATTTTACCAAACATGCTTCCAGGAAATTTAAGTTACTGCACTGTTGCACAGCTCCATTTTACCTGTATCATACATGCCAACTTGCCTAAACTCCAAAGATCAAATAACCCATTCAGATCAAATTCTTACATTTATAGGCTCAGAACTTAAAATCAAGTTAATCTCCTATGCTAAATGCCATATACAATTGAAGTATTAACTCAAGGCTTTACATGGATCTTTGTAAAATTGTCTGCCAAGCTAATACTTACATGCTAAGTTAATTACAAGTAAAAAGTGCGGCCTTGTTAAATGTTCCACCTTGTACTTGATCTTTACAATCATAATAAAAATATTTGTGCAGCAGAACTCATTATAAAAATGAACAAAATCTTCATGATCTAAATTAATTTGTATTCAAGCACTATAAAACAGCAAAAACTTTTATGGCTTTTCACTACTTTCATTAGAGCTACATGCTTAGAGCTCTGGAGTTACCAGCTCAACTCCCATAGCACAGACACTACACAACAAAAAACCCTTAGCTCAAGAACGACAAGAGAATCCGTGGAGCTAAAAAACCACAGAGGGAAATAAAACAAAAAAGAAAATAAAAACTCAATTTGGCACCTAATATTACTGGGATTATCCATTGCATTAAGCACTGTGTTCACTAGTATTAAGGATAAACGCCTCAGTTATTCCAGAGAATACCTTTTTCCATTGCCACTTTAACAGCCAATTGTGTCAGCAGTAATTCTGCACCCCTGAGATGCATCTATCCACTTACTTCTTTTCTACCTCTCTCAACTGATGCATCTCCACTTCCAGCAGTTGAAAGAGCAGCTACCCCAAAGCTGCTGCTAAGCTACTTCAGTACTTATGCCCTCAATTATGAAAAGTATTGGAGCTTTGTCAGCTCTGCAGACACATTTTATCACCTATTTAGCAGAGTACCAACATGCCCTCCACTTTTTTCTTAAATATTAAAAATGTCCTTACCAGACTGCCTTTCCGCCTTGCTGCTTTTTGGCGGATTTTGAAGGACTTTTTCCTCAGTTGCTCAGCTTGTTCATATCTGAAAAGAGTTTATTTACAGTGTTAGAAGAACACCAAACGTAGCATCACCAAGTATCCTGGAAAGTTTCTAAGTTACTTGAGTTTACAAATTTAAGCAGAATTTAAGAATCTTGAAAAAAAAAAAAAAAAATCACACTTGTTATCACAGATAAAAATGTCCAAAATTCTTAGGGCCAGACAATAGTCCTGCTTTATCTCTAACTAGTTAGAAGTCTGCAGTTATACTAAGCTCAGAAATTGTCCCCTACTGGGTGACCTGCTACAAGAATACAGAGGGGATGCTCATGGTTGCACTACAAGTTATGAAACTCTAAAAAAGAATGAAAGAAACATTCTAGCTTCAGGAAGAAAATGTCTGCTGCTATTTTTGTACCACCTCCACAAGAAAGAAAACCACCAGTGTAGTTAATCTTACTTGTTCTGCTTTTGGTACAGAGTTGCAAGTGCATCAAGTTCGCGGGCTACCCGAGGATGTTCAGCTCCGTAAGCATTTTCAGAGATTTCCAGCGCCTGTTTATACAGCTGTTCAGCATTTCCAAACTTCTTCCACTGAACATAAACTCCTGCGAGCTGGTGGAGTGACTGCGCCACCCTTGGGTGGTCTGGATCCAGTGCAGTCTCTCGAATCTCCAGAGACCGCTGCAGAGGAGCTACAGCCTGTAACACAACGGAGTTCAGAATGTGCTGCAGCAGGCAGCATCCTGTATGCTACAATAATTTAACAACTGCAACAGAAATCATACACTGAGCTCTACTTAATTTGCCTCCTTGCTTTTACAACAATCTCTAAGTGTACTTACCTGACTGAGAAGACCTAGGTCCTTAAGAAACCGTCCCAGGGTCTCATAAAGATCAGCCAGGCAGATCATACTTTCCTCTCCCTCACAGCTTTTTTCGTATTCTTTCAGAGAGTCAAAATACTCAGCTGCCATAGAGCTCTTATCTTTCCCAACCAGCTGCCAGTAACTCAGCAACTCTGCAAAATGTCCCCTGTTTTAACAAGGAAATAAGAAGCTCATCTTATCTTTGATACCCCTCTATTCAGACTGATACTAGCTTAGAAGAGAAGGGCCATATGCATGAATTTTGTCTTTATGCTACAGTGTCTACAGAGACAATCCATGGAGACGAACAGCAGTATTTATCCCTTTACCAACCCCCAGGTGTAACAGATTAAAAAAACCAGATGATTTATATTAAAGACAACAGCATTTAGCATTTCAGCCTCTACTATTTAAGTTCTTTTAATCTGTATCTCCCATTTTTCAATTTATAATTATAAAAAATACTTCAAAATGTTTATAACCATCAAAGCAGTGGCTACCTTTGTACCTTTTATAAAGGTTTTGGGATACAAAGAGATTCAAAAGACACTTGTGCAGCTTTTGCTTATCACCCTGCTGTTGGAAGAGCCAGGGAAGTTCATCTGCACTTCTCCATGTCACTCGGTCTCGACTATTGAAAGAAAAGCAAATCATAATTAAAACTCTGAGAGGCCTAACAGAACTTGTCAATTTTGATGTGAAAACTAGGCAAGTATACACTTGCAATACACGAACATCTAACAGACTACTGTAAGACCTACATACTCCGTTTTCACACATCTTCATTTTAATTTGCACTTTCTTTCCCTGGCACACTGTGGCCCTCTTGGCTTTCTGCTACCCAACAGTGTATGCTCTAAAAAAACAGTAAGCAGTAGTCCACAGCTGGGACACACTAACTCAGGACTGTAAATGCAAATCTGTTTTCAACCTGGGTATGAACTTGTAGCTTTTCAGCTGTTCTACTGTCTTCTTGTGTATGTGCTAATTGCTTGCTGAACCAAGAGGTCTTCTGATGCTTCTTCAAGTTCTAAGCAACCTCAAATTTCCTAGAATTTACAGGGAGTTAAAAATCCACATGGGGTCGGTTACCACAAAATAACTGATGTGGTTTAAATTCATCCCCTACCTTTTCACGTTCTAACTTTATTGTATGCCCATTCCCCTCCATAGTCCTCAGCCCCTTCCAAGATGACAAAGCAATATATCAGTAATAAAGTGCTAAACAGACAACTAGGGTTTCACAGAGTTATTTTGGCATAATAATTTACAAAACCAAGTCAAAGAAGCTATATAAAAAAAATGAAAAAAAAAAAACCATGAGGCATAAAGCCAGCAATTTAGCAGATCTTGAAGAATTCTGACCTACCTTAGCTGCACGGTGAAATATTCCACTAGCTTTTGTCTATAGGCAGAAATAACATTTTCACCTTCTTCCATATACTCGAGTCTCACCATATCCCAAGCCTGAAAGAGAGTATAATTGAGAGAAAGAGAATGTATTTAATTTGGGGTTTTTTCAGTGCTGATGAAACACACGCTGCTATGCAAGATTTGTTTACGAAAAATGTCTTGTGTTGTAGAACTGAAAATCCTTTTATGACAGAGGCATTAAAACTAGATTGACTTATACTAGCCCAAAGCTCTGGTTATTCAGATAATATTCCCTTCTCCTTCAGTTTCGCATGTTTTTTTGTGGTATTTTCTAGGGCACATGGAGTTAACAATTAATGATAATGAAAATGGATCAGTAAACACAAACATATCATGGCCTACCCAGTTAACAACAGAACTTATCTAGAAAACAACAGGGTCTTATGGGGTGGAGTTTCACTTGCACATGTTTAGAATGACAAAATTTACCTGGAGGTGCTGGAACTTCAGCAAACCACAGCCATATGTCAGCAAACACATTTTGTGCAGGCTGTGGATGAGTGAGGCTAACACTGCAGAAGACAGTTCAGGATAAAGTTCCATCAGCTCTGACTCACTCACACCATTGTGGCTAACACCGATGACACACAGTATCTACATAAAACAGAAAAATTATTTTACGCAGTTAGCAATATTTCCTGCAGAGCTTAGTTACACTGAAATTCCAAGAAAAATACTGTGCACCACTGTGTATAACTTTATATGTCAAGAGAAAAAAAACTGCCTACAGAAGCCCTCTCCCTCTTCTGTCCTCAAAGAAGAGTCCTCAGTGCTAATGGATTGATATTTTAATAAATAAAGCACTCTGGGACAAATGGCTCCTTAGACTTTCCTCTAAAACACCAGGAGAAAATAACTACATTATCATAAGGAACTTCCATCTAAGTAAAATATGCTGAAGGTCTTCTGCTGCCAGCACTTACGCTGCCAAAGAACTTCTAGCAATAATTGAGTATCTTGTCTTAATCAAAAAAGCGTTCCACACAGCAGGGAAATTCTGCCAAGGTAGAAGAGGGATCAAAAATCTAATATGCGGTGCCCTGTATTCACAAGACACCATGTTTTCACTACATTTACTATGCCCAATGTAGTTAATCAGTTGGATCAGGATAGTGATCAGCAAGGAAGTGCTAATTCTATATCACATCATGGCAGAAAAGTTCTGTTTTGTGAGACAATGACTTAGATGAAATTAAACACAAAGAAGTCATATGTTATGACTACAGTTATGCAGTAGATATAATCAATAAAGTTGTACCTACTATGGGGGATCTGATCAATGCTTACACATACTTAAAGGGAGGGTGTCAGGAGGACGGGGCTGGTCTTTTCTCAGTGACAGGACAAGAGGAAATGGGCACAAACTTGAGTATAAGAAGTTTCACCTAAACATGAGGAGGAACTTCTTTACTGTGAGAGTGGTGGAGCACTGGCAGAGGCTACCCAGAGTGGTGGTGGAGTCTCCTTCTCTGGAGACATGCCAAACCCGCCTGGGCACGTTCCTGTGCAACCTGCTCTAGGTAGACCTGCTCCGGCGGGGGGGTTGGATTAGATGATCTCCAGAGGTTCCTTCCAACCCCATATGATTCTGTGTTTCTGTGGTTCTATGAAAAGGGTGTTGGACACCACCACTTCGAGGTGTAATTGAATTGAATATCATAGAATCATCGAATTGTCTAGGTTGGAATGGACCTTAAAGATCATCTAGTCCAACCATCAATTTCCGTTGCTCACATCCCGCAGTTTCTGCCTGCTGAAGCCAGCATCACACCACTAATTAGAAGTGCTTGACAGCCAAACTGAAGGAATAAGTATTTTTAATGGAAAACATTAGCTCTACTCAGGTCTGCTAATTTGCCCACGTGAAGAGATTTTGCTTTTAAAATTTTCTGTGAGCTGTCGAGAAGAAGATGTGACTTTCTAATGTTACCCCACAAGAGAGAAGGGTGTGAGTAACCACAGCTGACTCAAAGATGACTTTTGACCACAGCTCAAAAGTTAAGTGGATAATTTGCTTCATAAAATCCAAGAAGAAGAAGAATCTGCATGATATTGGTATTGATGTATGGTGCTCGGGGATATGGATTAGTGTTGGGTGGTGTTTTGTGTGGTGTGGGTGGGGATTTTTTGGGTTTGTTTTGTTGTTTTTTTTTTTTATTGGTTGGACTAGATGATCTTAAAAGGTCCCTTCCAACCTAGGTGATTCTGT
>JAOTQQ010000012.1:43369346-43379969 GCA_026546715.1 Gallinago undulata
AGTGACAGGACAAGAGGAAATGGGCACAAACTTGAGTATAAGAAGTTTCACCTAAACATGAGGAGGAACTTCTTTCCCGTGAGAGTGGCAGAGCCCTGGAAGAGGCTGCCCAGAGAGGTGGTGGAGTCTCCTTCTCCGGAGACATTCAAAACCCGCCTGGACACGTTCCTGTGCAACCTGCTCTGGGTAGACCCGCTCTGGTGGGGGGGTTGGACTAGATGATCTCCAGAGGTCCCTTCCAACCCCATATAATTCTATGATTCTATACTAATAGTATAATAATCTCTGAATCGTACACATGAATTAACATAAATTTATATTTACTTTCAACTTAAGAAAAACTCCTTACAGCAGAGAGTATACATTATCTGCAGAAATAGTAACTCATTCTCAGCTTACCTCTCTCAAAAGACCTTTCTCTCTATCACTCTGCAACGATCCTTGAATTGATCTCAGAACAAGCCTGTACAGTGACACTGTGTCTTGACACTGGAAACACTGTTGAAGGGTTTCATCAATATTTCCTGTATTTCCAACACTGAGCAGAAGGACAAAAATGGTTTAGCATATTAAATTTGGTTGAGTAAGATGAATTGATACCACTGAAGAGGTCTGAATTCCTACTCGGTTGAAGAGATTAAACACACAAGAGGTCAATTTCTGAAGCCACCTTCTCTCATGTTCTTCAATTTTTCTAAATAATGGCAATATTTTTATTTAAGAAAAAAAAAGTAC
The DNA here is from genome assembly GCA_026546715.1 of Gallinago undulata. NCBI lineage: Eukaryota > Metazoa > Chordata > Aves > Charadriiformes > Scolopacidae > Gallinago > Gallinago undulata. The sequence continues at coordinate 43,370,082 of JAOTQQ010000012.1, forward strand.
ATTGCAGTGTTCTTTCCTTCAGCAGGAGTACACAAGAATAAGAACACCAGGTTGGATAAAGATAAAACCTCATGCTGCTGTTTCATTTAATGCATTTACAAAGCATGTTTTCAGGAGCAATTAAGCATTCTAGAACATAAAACAGAAAGAAAAAAATAATGAAAACCAGTCACCCAGAGTAAATTATCATACAGTGTATCATGTTCTGGGAATCTAAACTAAAAATGCATTTTTCTCAACAAGATGAAGTCTAGGTTAATAATAAGCCAATACACTTATTAAGCATTCTCTTGCACAAGAGGGAAGATTAATTTTCTCCACAGCAGGAATTACAGAGCAAAGTACCATATGCAAGATGCTAAACTAAACAGTTGCTGAATTTCCTTTTAGCCTTAAAAATCTATGAGGCAAACTATCTGGTATATCAGTAAATACAATAGACTTGAATTAAACTGTTTAACCAAATAATACCAACATTCTCCAAATACCTTTAAAATGCATTTTGCATTGACATACCCAGAGAGCTGAACAGGAAAATAAAATAAAAACAGAGGAACTGAAAACAGACAGATACAACTATTTGGATTCACTTAGTATCAAAATGGCAATTGTATACTCTGATTTTTCTTCCCATTGCATTCACAGTCAGTGAGAGAGGACAACTTCGTATACTGCTCCACTGTTTTTTCTTAACAAGATTAAGTTTTTGCTAACTGAATGCATTTCAAAATGCTAACAAGCCTACCTGAAGTCTTCGAATCTAGTGATGAGAGTAATAATTTCAAGATCATCTCAACTTACCAAGCAATGGTTTTGCCCAAGAGAGTGACATACAAGGCATTGCAAGTCGTGGCAGAACGACAATGTCTCTCAAGCTTCTTCTCCTACAAGATTTTAAACTAAATCTGTGAGCAAGGATGAAATTAACCACACCAATATTCATTGTTTGACAATAAAATAAAAGTTCTAGATATGCTTCTATCTCTAACATCTGAAGACTATGACATGGTAACTAGTGCACAAAATACTGCATGTTTTTCTAGCTATAGGAGCACATAGGTGAAAGTCTCCTTTTGAATTTAAGACGAAAAGTTATGATCTAACCATTACATCTCTCAAGATGAGTATTATCTTATAGAATCAATCTCCATTGCAAAGAGTTAAAATACTTTTTATCCCACTCTGCCAATCATTGTTACAGTATTATGCAATAGTAAACCTTCCATTACTCTAAAATAAAGGAGGGTGTTTACAGCAATATGTGCAACTGCACTGGTTTTATGTTAATAACTTCTGCTGTTCCATCTGTTTCAGTGCTATGAGCCATGATGTAAAAACACTCAAACTGCATGCTATCTTGAGCGATAGTATTTAGTTAGCTAAATATAATACTTTCTTTTGGCAGCTGCACTTATTTCATCTTTCCATGTTTTCATTAAAAGTTATACCAGAATAAGGTACTTTAGAAGAACTGCAATGGACATACCTGCTCTTTAGTCAATTTAACGTTTGCAGAGTTACATTCTGCACTAATGAGAGATTTAACATCTTTGGAATTCAGTGGATCAAGATGAAGAGTGGGCCACAACCTTTGGTAAGAGAGAAGTCATATTCAGACCTTATTAAATAGCACTCAAAAAGTAAAAAAAGACATCAAAGTTCCAGAGCTTTTTAAAGATTAATATAGCAGTAGTAATTGAAGCTATTCCCCACTACTAAGAAATTCTGGTCATTGCAAGTCAAATTTCCACTTCTAGCCATATCCTGGATCTACATCATGGTATTGTGGTTCTTGATGTAAATCTGACTGCATTTAATATCCTCTTATATAGTCATGTGGATAGATCCAAAACAGTAAAACAAAAACCTGGTTTCCCAACAGTGAAAATCTGTACTGGTTGCAGTTACAACAGAGAAACTTTTGCTGCCCTCAACAGTTGCAAAACTTTATCCTACTAAATCTCCAGGTTTTGACAAATTTGGCAGTTTGTTCTTCAATGAGTGACTAATTTAAAACAATAATGCTAACCCAGGCTACTTTGAAACATTTCAGAAAAATAACATACCTCCAAGCCTGCGGACATGTTTCTACATTCACTGATACAATCACTCTCACATTCACTGGTAGTGGATCTATCAGCCACTTCATATGCTTCTCAGCTTGCTTAAAAACAAGTTTTGTTTACTTAATACAAAAGTTGGTCAAAACAATACCAGAAGTTGATACATTATCTGCACAGTTCAGTAAAGAGAGTCTTAAATTTTCCAGTGTCCTAAAAAATTGTTCATGGTCTGGTTCTTGACACAGCACTAAATGATCCACCATTGATATGTATCAGCATTACTGTACATTAAAAAGCAGATAGAATACTATTGTTGAAATATTCACATCACTGACTAGGATCTTTACATGCCCAGGAAGTCAGCTCACAGTCTTGAGCCTTTGGATAAATAAGGTAACTGGCCTGCTTAAAAATTAAGGTGTTAAAATAAATTTAGGAAGAAAAACCCCAAACAAAACAACCCAACACAAATTTTACCTATAAAAAATTAAAGACTATTTTAATTCATCTGCAGGTTTTGCAAAATTAGTTTCTATGTGTGCTCTTTAGAGCAAAGCAAACATTAATATTCTGTTACCTAGATACAGCTGAGCCTGTTATAATAGGCAAGGTTTCCTTTAGACTGACAAATATTTAGAAAACATACCTGTATTTGGTCAATAGAATCAATAATTATAATAATGCTGCCTTGATGACGTGCAGAAAGCTTTTCCAGCCATCGGGGAAACTCTTCCAGAAGTTTAGCTGGATCCAAGGTCAGAGGTGACACTAACCACGAGTGTTGCATAAGCTGCAGAATTATAAATATATGTAACAAATTCTACCTAAAAAGACAGCTAGGACAGCTGAAAGAAGTCCTATAAGCACAAGAAGAAAAGAAAAATCCAAAACATGATTTTGGGGTGATTTTTTTCACATGGAATGCTTTCCTTCAAGCACATGCAGAAAGCTGGCATATGCAGAACAATGAATATTTACTGAAGTCATTGTGTAAATTCTAGAGATAACCTGAGTTTACATACAATGGAAAAGGCATTTGGAGACTGAAAGGGCTTAGAAGCTGCACAGGTTAAATAGGCAGACTTCTAAAATACAAGAGAAATTTGCAAGGACAGTACAACTGATTTCATTTTCCTAAAGGTTTTAGTCCTATGAGGTCTTTAGTGCCACCCTGTGAAGGAAAAAGACAGCTCACAGCCTGGCACAAAAGTACTCCTCACATATCTAACAAAAAATTAAAAAATAAATTAGCATAGGAGAGAAACTAGTGAAGGAACAGTATGGTGCCAACTGGCGAATACAGCCTCAGGTTTCTAAACACGCCGACAGAAGACATACCACCTGCCTCTCTCACTGGCCAGATGGCAAGAAATTTTGGAAGAAGCTTCTTCGATTTTATAAGTCATCAATATAGGTCACTGGAAGCATAACTGCTCATGCCAATCTATTATGAATGTCCCAGAGATGCTTTTAATTGATCTGCAGTCAACATATAGGATCAGAGTCCCTACCAGTGTAATGCCTTACGCTTGTATTTCTCTTAACTGATGTAGAAAAACAGGTAAATATTTTTATCTTTTAACATACACACACTGGCACTTTCCAAAGAACTGTGCGATGCAGGGTATATAATAATACAGCATACCTTTAAAGTAAGGCGTTTAATTATCAACGCAGATTCTGAACTAGTAGACATGGGCCTCCCAACAAAGTGATAAAGAATTAGAGTGTTTGGAGAATGCTTCTGTTGCAACTGAATCCTAATGAGAGAAGCAAAAAAAAAAACCAACAAAACACGCACTTAACAGAGTATAATTTTGCACGAGGTGTTTGTTTATCTTACAAAATAGGAAAATAGGACAGACGTTTCCTGAGCTGCAATTGAACTTTTTATGTCAGATTCCATTTTTGCCATTAATAAGTGCCCTTCCTGGCACTGGATAATCATATGTCACTAAGCTTTTAAGAAGTAACGACACTGATGATTCACTTTCATGTCAACAAGTTCTATCCAAGCCTTTGAAATGTATAGGTCTGATACTTCCTTTATTTAAATTAAAAAGACTCCAAACAACCTCTCTTGTGTATCAGAGAAGGGCAATGCTACTGAGCTACTGAAACCACTTACTAATGCTGTGCACAGACAAATCTGCAGGGTGTTGCAATTGGAGTCAAGAGAGATGTTAAAGACAGTCTGGATGGAATTAGCTACTCAATTATTACAAATCTTTCCAGGATGCTTCAATAATTTCAGTGCTTTGTAAATGCTCCCATTTTACTTCTCATTAAACTGATACAATATTTGAAATGTAACAGCAACTTTAATTTAAACTACCATTTTGACAGAAGAAGAGATTTCCCAGAGCCTGGTCCTCCTGATACAAGCAGAGGTGGAATTGGTGCCGGTGCTGCTACTAGATCATTTAGACGTTCAAAATACTATAAAAAAGAAAAAATCATTACATATATTTCACTGTTTAAGGGAGAAATATAGTGTTTAGTATTGTAAACCATCTAGATACAAAATGGAAGTATGGATTTATTAAGTTAAAGGAATAATTACTGAAATGCAATATAATACAAATGGAAATAAATTTTGTAATGAAACACTTAAACCACAGATTTTATTATACCTTTTAAAGAAAGCATAAAATAAATAAACATTTTTTTCAAAATCCTATTTAAAATTGAACTTTCAGTGCTAATACACTGAATTACTGTTACAACAGTAAAGCAAATGGGTACTATGTTCAGGCTTCCTCAATCCGCTCTTTCCACCAACAGCTTCACTGCATTGGATATGGTTGCTAGGACAAAGCCTTCAAAGCTAGCATCTGCCACGAATGATATTTTGAGGCAGAAAGCACCTAAAAGAAAGGCCATCCTTCACCACATGAATGCCCAAGAATGTTGTTAACAGAGTTTAGGATGACAAACGCAAAACCCAAAGCCACCCTTCATCCACTTGGGAGAAATACTTTGTCTGCAAAAAAGAAGTGGAGATAGAGTAAGAGAGGCATAGGTATTTTTTCTATTAATGTTCTACTCTTTTTCTTTTCTAGAATGTAGTAAAGATGGCACAATGGTCCAAACCATTGCCCATATTATGGGTAGTGAAGTAAAAGACAAAATTGCGCTAGTAAAACACATAGCCTTTTCTGTTGAGAACCAAAATCTAGGAGGACACCCTACTTCTGGCACACTGTTATAGTGCTTTTCTCCAACAACTGCTTCTTCATCAAACAGATGTACAACACATAACACCAGTACAAAAACTGGCATCTCTCCCAGAAAATGAATATGTCATCTATATAAGACATATAGCTTCTTCCAGCCTAAGGAATAATAGCCTCAAGAATGCTCTCAGACAAAGCTTCTTCTGTAGAAGTACCTTTTGCCTAATAAGAGATGGAAACGAGTGATGACTTCCTCTTCATCTATATACACTTCCAATGTACTTACTTTCTCAAATCCCAGCTCACATGTTGAATTAGAGGCCTGCTGAAAAGCTTCCATCTGTTCTTGTTCATCATGTGCATCCCACAACACATCACCAAAAACAACTTCTTCAGGAGCAGTGGACTCTTCCTTATTGCCCAAATCTTTGCCTTCTAGCTCTGTTGTTTCGCACCCCAATATATCCTACGTAAAAAGAAAATTGCATGGAGAAAACTGAAACTATCATTCTTAACAGTGCAGGCACATTTGGTATTATTCTCAGTTCCACCATATACAAATGCAGCTCTGCTAATACCAGTAACTCATTTCTTTTTTAGGCTAGCCAAGAAGAGAAATAAATGAGGAATTAGATGAAACCAAGTTAACTCTGAATGCACAGGTTTCAAGACATTGGTTTTAGTCTTCTCATAGTGGAAGCAACCCACCACAAGGAAGGATGAGAGAACGGACTATGCAATCTTTCCTTATTCTATGCTATGGATAAACATAAACTAAAACAGAATTTAGGTCACTAACAGATCCCCTTCCCTTGCTATTTCTGCTTTTGTCCATAAAAGCACCGCTTAGTTTTGGGTTTTAATTTCCAATTGCAGATTTCTTTGCTTGCCAGGTATTACTGATAAAACACAAAAAGATCCTTTGAATTACATCTCAGTGTCATACTGATATCATTTAAGATCATAGATCAGAGTAGGAACAGAAAAAGCTGAAATGCATCATGTACTCTACCTGTTTAATTATCTTTTCCACACAATTATAGATTTCATATGCTCCTTCCTCCACACTTCCCATATGATCAATCATCTGAAAAAGTAAATGGCAAAGCATGACGCAACTCTGAACCCAGTTGGGAACAGTATTTCAGACTTCCACCAAAAACATTCTGGAACACATTTGAATTCCATTCTGTTGCATTCCTTAGGTAGGACTCATTTTGCCTAAGCTTTTAAAAGTCGGGCATCAGCTGTTTTCAGCAGTTCTGTCTGTAGAGAGAAATAAATGCCAACTGATCTATTTTCAGATAGGAGGAATCTCTCTGGAGGTACACTTCTTTCTCTTCAGTGGCTACAGAGGGACCTTAGATAAATAACTTTGCTGTTTAAATGGATAAACACAGGTGAGAATGTCTATCCTCATAGCATAGGGAATTTTTTTTCAGTGAAAATCCAGTGGCTTTCTTTCTCCCCTGCTTATGAAAATTTCATAATGTTCATACATTTCAGTTTCATCAATCTATTCATATAATAAGCAGCCAGAGCAATCAGTGTAATGCAATTTCTCCTAAAGTCAGGGACTACTAGCACTCAATTTTGGTTACAGAAGGAAAGTAAGCCTTTTACAATTCACAGCTTTAAAATGTCATACCTTTGCTTTGTTCATGTAAGAAATTTGCTCAATTAACTGTTGTACTGAGACTGAACTGACTCTGCCATCCTCCTTTCTGTGGTAAATTAGCCGGGGTTTTTCTTCTGCATTTCTCAAGAAGGCTTCTTCACAGTCCTCCAACAAACAACTAGATTGGAAATCAGCATTCTTGTGCTATATTACACTGCTGTAGTAAACACTTCAATCAACACAAGCTCCGAAGATGGGTTTCACTGCAAAATCTAATTCAAAAGTCATATCTATTTACAATAAAAGGGCAAGCAAATATTTCAGCAGAGAACTTAAGATAAACCCTGAAGCAAGGAACAGCTAAAAGAGAAACATATGCTACTTGTATCAAAAACATTAAAACCATTTATTAATTTTTATGATTGTCACTTTGTACATTAAAAGTTGACCTTCCTGTCATATCACATGCAGAGTGAAAGGTAATTGCCTTGCATGAAAAGAACATGGATTCATACATAGCTAACAAGCATCATATACATGCTCTGCCATCACTTACTTGAAGGCTCTGTTCTATTCCTTGACCTTTTCAGGAAAAGTCCTTTAGTATTTGTCAGATCTAGGAGAGTCTTTTAATTTATAGAAGTTGAAAAGGAGAATTACACACCTCCAAGTTCAACAGCACTTTGTATTTACTCATGTGAATGATATCCATGGATATCATTCCCAGAAATCCATTGCTGCTCCAAAGAACTATGTAACTTGGGGATGCTGACAATAGCAGAAAGGATCTCTCAAATGAGCACTGCAATTTTCATCATAGTTTTTCTAAGAGAAACTCTCTAAATCAATCCTGTTGGCAGGAGTACTCCTTTGTGGGTTTTTTTTTCTTGTGCATTTCATTCGTAAACAAGTGTGACCCACATACTAGGTTATTTGGCAACAGTATTCCCTTGGAGTGTCAATATATCCTCAGCAGCTGACATTATCTTTCCCAGAGCACAAGTGTATGGCAGCTCTAGTCTGATTCCTCTAAGAAAACAACTCAGCATCTTCTGTGGTACCTGGCTGTTCCCTGAAACACTCCACTGCTGTAAATCTTAGCTACTAGAGTCTTAAACCAGCCTTTAATTCTCTGTAGATAGATCTTTTATTTACAGAAACGGGGTCTAGTTAACACAAGAGCTCTAATAATATAACAGTATCTGAAATCCCTAGAGTTCAAAATCTGTCCCTACTATGAAATTTAATATATACCAGTATTTTCAGATTCTAGCCTTCATACAGATGTTTTGGAATGACCACACTCTGATCATTTTATTTTCCTCTCTTCTTCAGGACATTCCTCACTTCTCCAAACATCAAAACCAAACTGCCCAAAATTCCCAAATGCGTAACAGAAACAGTCCTAACACAATTCTAGAAGTACCCCTAGTCTGTTGGTTTTTATTTAATAAGTCAGGTTTCTTCTTCTAGAAGGTTAGGAAATTAATCACTGAACAAACAGAATACATTCCATCACCATTTGTCATAAAACATCATAACTTCAGTAAATTAAGCTGTAGAAAGCTAGCATAAGGTACCACACAAGAGAGCCATGAAATCAGTCTAAAACCAGCCAGAGATAGAAAATAATATGTGACAGAATAAAATCAAAATACTACAGACAGGTGTAAGGCTAGATAAGCAACTGAAAAATACAGAGGACCTTCACACCAACCACCCTGAATTCCTAAGACTCCAGCAATACACATGACACACAGCTGCTCTTGGAAAGAAAAACATTTCTGTATTACAAAGACATCTTTCATGCTGTATTTTATTTAGACTAGCTTAGGAAAGGTACTGAGCAATATACTTTTTAATAAGCTATGCACTCTGCATAAATTACCAGTTTCCATTTGCTTTACCAGTCTGGAAAATACTTACCTTGGCAAGGTTAAATGCAGGAGCAAAATGACTAATGAACTTTTTTCAATTTCCCATTTTCTTACATCCTTAAGGGGCCTTTCATTTTCTGCTGAAAAATGAACAACTTGAAAGAAGTACCCCATTGTTTCACAGATTCTATGAAGTTTTGGTGAGTAATTCTGAAAGCAAATTTGAGTAACAGTGTTTTATTACTAAAGCTGCATAGCACTAAGGACCTACTAAATAAATCCGTTTCTCTTCTCTGTGCAGTTTCTTCCCCTGAATTCCTTGACAATACTTTTGCTGAAATCAGGCTACATCTACTATAAGCTTCCAAGAAATATTAGACAAATTTCTGAATAAATATCACAGTGAAACAAAACAGCATATAAGTTTGCTTAAGTTTGTGAGGTACTCACTCTAATGAAGATGTCCACTTCTGGTTGAGTCTCATCAGTACTAATAATAAAACATCTTACTGTGTTACTCCACAGAGAGTGGGAAAACAGAGGAGTAACCTGTAATAAACTGGCAACAGCAGCATCCCAATCATCTGCCAGTGAAAAAACAAATCAAAATGAAATTTAGAGATCTTCACATGTGGTTACACTGCATAATAGATGTCATCACCTCTTAACCTTACAAATACTACATTTTATTTAAAATAGTAGTAACATTCTCACTCATTTTAATTTTAAAAACCTGAATTTAGAGAACCCATGTCGTCATATAATTTGATAATGTAACAAAACAACAGTGTTAAATATATTATGAATACAATGATATTTCCTTTAAATCGGATTGATTAAATGTATCCACAAAATCAAGCTGACAGTTATAAAATAAGTAAAAATATGCAGGAATAATAAAATCACTCATAATCAAGCATATTTTTTTTCTCCAGATCTACATGTATTTCAATCAGACCATGTGGTGCTCAATGGATTTAAATCCAGCTGGTGGCCGGTCACAAGTGGTGTGCCTCAAGGATCGGGTTTGGGACCATTTCTGTTTAACATCTTTATTGACCATCTTGATAAGGACATAGGGTGTATCATCAGCAAGTTTGCAGATGACACCAAGTTAAGCAGGAGTGTTGATTCACATGAGGATAGGGAAGCTC
>JAOTQQ010000012.1:43389042-43417379 GCA_026546715.1 Gallinago undulata
GCCTTAACCTGGCAGATCTTAGCTTTGAGCTGGAGAATTACTTTGTTGTCTCTGCCCTGTTGCGACACCTGCATTTCGTTCATCTGCATGGAAGTCATATGTCTCTGTCCTCCTCTGAGACCTTCATGCTAAGTGACAGCAGTTCTGTGATTCACCAGCCACTATGACTGGTGTAGGCAGCTGAGGGAATGTCTGCTGGATGGTGGGGAGGTAGAGGTCATCTTCCCTTTTTCATGTGATCCAGCACGGCTGGGGCTATATCCATGATTACGACTGACCTACATCATGCACAGTCTTTCTGTGACCTGACGTGAAGTTGCATACCTGGGATTTGAGTAAGTTGAGGTGTTGTTAGTGAGAATAGCAGACGGAGTAACTCAGAAACTCATTACAGTTCATCATTAGATCAACAAGTTAGAAGTTTACATTTATAAGCAAGACATTGTCATCAACTTAAGTTTTAGAAGACTAGACAATTGAAGTCTGAAGAAATGTGCTGAAAACCCCATGTTAAGTTTTAAAGATAGCTTATTTTTATAGGCATGTTTATGAGAGTCTCTAACGCATCTGCTTTTTTTTTCTTTCACGCTAAAAATAATACAACATACAGGTGGTTAATTGTAAACTGCCTAATAAATTCAACCTTGGGGCATAGTTCTGAGTTCAAATAGCTATTGAACTTGCTATGTTTCCCTCAGTAACTTTATTACAGTCTGCCAAGATGAGATCATCAGCTTCTTTCAAGAATCCATTTGCTGAGAGACCTGAAAATTACCCGGTCAGAGATGATGAAAATCATAATGAAGGAGAGGACGTCTACTTTTAAATGCTCCCATAACTTTACATGTCACTTGCCACTAGAGGACAGCAAGATCTCAGGAAAATGGAGTTGTGTGAGGAGGTGGGAGAAAAGGAGAGATATTTCTTACTTAAGAGTTAAGAAAGTATTAGTTGAGAAGTTACATGCTTTTAGCTATAATCAAGCTTCTTAAGGAATTGAGAAAATTTGGAAAGATGTTCCAAGACAAAATACAGAGGAGACACTTGGATAAATAAAAGCTGAAGTTTTAACGTACCGGTTTGCCTGTCAGTCACAGATAATGTTATTTGAAAAGCATAATACTAACTAGTTTTGAGGGCCATATACTGTTTCCATTAAATTAATAGATAGTTTTATATTGATTTCAGTAATAGGGCTTTGCGATAACTGGAAGGTGTTCTGATTTTTGATGAAGGAATTATATACCTTTATATTGGAAGAGTGTTACAGTCCTTTGTTTAGAATCAAAATAATAGTCTGAAACCACTGGAAAGGGATCTTCTGCCTCCACAGCTATCTATCATTTTAACCAGATTTATGTCTGTAACTCGTAATGTTTCAACATTAAATGTTTAATTGTTAAATGTTTCAACATAAGCTATAGGAAATGGATTCAGAACAATGCAATTCATAACTGGAACCAAACTTTTCACCTTCATGGTTTCAGTATGTCAGACAAGATAAGCTTCTTTAATCTTTATGGCAAGTCACTTGGTGACATTTCTCCATTAAAAGTTCAAAAGAGGCTTTGAAGTGACCTTAGTTTGTCATGAGTCAGAATTGAGTTTTAACTGAAAATTCCACAATGAGTTATAATCCTAGCAAGAAGAGAGCTCTCGAACATCGATTTTATCTCCACTGAATTATCACTGAACTGAGAAGGACATCTCAGATTTTGCAGTCTCATGGACATTTCATCCCAGGCCAATTGGATTAATATTGTGTGTGGTCTCAATGCTAAGGATCAACTAATCTTGTTCACCAGCAAAGTGGGGTGAAAGGGAGGGAAATGTCCAAATAACCTGCAAAACTGAGAGATATTAATGACAAGGAATTGCTGTTGCCCTGTTCTTTATTGCTTCAGCCTAGAGCCACAACAGTACATAACAAGGGATAAACACAGAAGAAATATGCTGAAGATTGGACCAAATAATTTTTAAGATCACTTACGAGTGCTCTTTACAAAACACTCCTGTGCTAGTGGGAATGTGAAATTCAGTAGGACCCAAGTGAAATCTTCTGAGTACTTTCATGTTGTATTGTTCATACAAGAACACCTGCTGCCTTGGCAGATCTGAGTGTCCCAATAATGTATCCTGATCTGGACTTGCAAATCAGGCATCCTAAATCTAAACAAAAGTTTCTTCAAAAACACATGTGGAAATGGTGCTGCCACCCAGTCAAAAAGATTGATACCTGAGTGTGTCCACTGGCTTCTTTGGTCTAAAGCAATTAGATCCTGTCTGCATCTTCTATTTCCCAGAAGGTTGCCCTGACCATGAGGCTGTAGAGAGGACTGAGCTTCAACCTTCTGCAACTGTCTGGGGGGAATTAGTATGTCATACAGCAGAGAGTGCATGGTTTATGGGGCCAGAGAGAAGAAACTATAAGGATCATGATTTTCTAATTCGGTGATTATGACTCCTCATGTCTTCCAGCAAACTAAAAAAAAATTCAACGTCTCAGTTATACCCAGATGAGATTGAAAAGAACTCTTACTTCATTTTACATGTCTGATTCAGGGAGGCACCTGAGATGTCAAAAGTGATCAGATATAAAACATTCATCATTCCTTTTAGCAGCTATCATCTATGTCCTTCAGTATTTTATCTGTGGTCAGGTGTGACTCCAGCCCTGTAGTATCTAGAGAAGTTAGACATTTAAAGTCATGGGCTGCACCATCAGGACAAGAGACTTAAGAAATTGGTGTGACAATACTAGAAGATGCCATACATAAGTCTTTTTCTAGAACAACCTTTATTCAATGATGCAGGTGACTACAGTTCACTCAGGTATCAATTTAGCAACGTCTGTAACCATGCCTAATCTGTAATCATGTCAGTATTTACTTTGATATCCAAGGGGCTAATCTCTTCCTGCCATTTTTTTCTTGCAATTAGTGTCATTCTTTTATTTTCATGCACAAGCAATTTTACTTTTATGAGTTATAAGGACGGACATGTAGATTTTTTCTAACTTAATCAAATGCAAAGGAAATTATGTTCATATCTTGAGAGAAGGTGGTTGTTCAGAAATCCCCATGTTATTAAAGTAGTGGTAGAAGTGCCAACAGAGGCATGACATGGGATGTTGAATCCCAGCTTTAAGGAGGTAAATACTAGAAAACTTCCCAGAAGTTCTTAGCATGTACATTTGAAACTCTAATTTCAGCTGTCCCTGTAAAGGCTTAGGTGCTCTAAACTCCTGCCTTCCAGAAGAAGGGCCTTTTCACCTAGCTGAAAATTAAATACTAAGTTATTTTAGTTTTCCATTCATCTGTCAAGTTTTAGTTCTGTAGCTAGAAGTCCTCACTGTTGCGGGGTGCTGCTGTATTTTATTATTTGTTCTGCTAAACCAGGTATTGTTTCAAGAAATTGTTCTGGATAGTGTGGAAAATGCTGAAATGAATGAAGAAGCTTAGGTGTTTTCCATGGAGTTCCTGTTATTGGAGAGAATGTGTAGTTACTTGTGTGCTACATTAATTCTGCATGTGTGGGCTGAATCTGACAACCACATGGTGTAGAATTTTCTCTCTAAACAGTTATGTGGCATATTTGTGGAGTCAGTTTATAGTTTCCAAAAAAAATTCTTGGGCTATTGGGCTAGCAGGTTTTTTTTAGCACTTCATTGTTTATTGTGTTTAAACACTATATATGAGACATATATTGAAACCAAATGATGTTTCTCTTTTTATAACTGCAGCAGATTCTGCATGTCCTGAGGCTATAACAGACTGGCACACAGGGAGATTAGATAACTGTTGCATAATAGGAATTGCTGGAGAACAGTGGAGCTGCATATATCCCTTTAAACATACATCATTTAAGAAATGTGACTAGCATGAAGAAAGGCTTTGTGGTCAGATAATATATTAAATTGAGCTACAGCTTATTTAAACACACTGAAGCTATGTTGTGGGATTGTTGAAATTCGAACAGTGGACTATAATGTGGCAAAAGGTCTAGTTATTTTTTCTCTGAAACATGTGAGGCATGCCATTACAGTAACTCTTCTGGGAGTACTTCAGATTGAAGGTGTAAAGGTCTGTGATTACGTTCCAGGTTCATGCCACAACTCATCTTACTTCAGGAGTTCTGTAGCAATGAACTGTGACCAGAGAGAATGGGAGGAGGGAAAAAAGACTGTCTGTAGTGCATATGGCAGAAATGTGCATTTGTGGAGTGGAGTTTTTCAAGGTATGTTAATTACTACCTTTTCTCTCCACATTTGGAGTGGATATGTATATGTATCTTGAAATAGAGAATATTCTGGAAGTCTGGGACTAGAGAGTATCTTTGCAGTGTCAAGTGGTCCAAGTTCTTATGCAGTAGATCTGATTGGTTGTTGTGTAGTAAGACATGCTGAAGATTGCCCACTGTGTACATGCTAATCAGCTCACTGTGCTGAGTTTGATGTTGTAGGAAGTGTCAACTCAACACACATCCATTGAACACATTATCAGTTTTGGGGCCTTCACTACAAGAAAAACATTGAGGTGCTGGAGCGCATACGAAGAACAGTGAAGCTGGTGAAGGGTGTATAGAGCAAGTCTTATGAGGAGCAGCTGAGGGAACTGCAGTAGTTTGGTCTGGAGATAAGGAGGCTGAGGGGAGACCTTATTGCTCTCTACAACTACCTGAAAGGAGATTGTAGCAAGGTGGGGCTCAATCTCCCAAATAACAAGTGATAGGATGAGAGGAAATGGCCTCAAGATACAACAGGGGAGGTTTAGACTGGCTTTTAGGAAGAATTTCTTCACTGACAGGGTTGTCAAGCTTTGGAACAGGCTGCCTAGGGAAGTGGTTGAGTCACCATCTCAGGGGGTATTTCATAGACCTGTAGATGTGGTGCTTAGGGACATGGTTTAGTGGTGGACTTGGCAGTGCTAGTTTTATGGTTGGACTCGATCTTAAGGGTCTTTTCCATGCTAAATGATTCTATGATTCTGTGATTCTATCTGCTTAAGTGCAGTGGATCTGTTCCACATGAGGTACACTCGATTTCAGAGCATACTCTACAAGCTGCAGTGTGTCCATAGTACTTGTGTCTGGGAAACGTCACAACTTCTTATTTACATAGCAATTCTATTTGTATGTGCTCTGTACCAGGAGCCACAGCTTCTCTGCAGTACACATAGAGGCATTTCACAACTGCATAAGATATTACAAGTAGGCATTACTGAAAATGTCTTGAAGACTTCAAAAGAAGGGATATACTGCATAATTGTTACATTGTTTCTGAAAAGTTGTTTGCCCTGCTGTCCTTTTCCTTCCAAAAACTCATTTTTTTCTCCCTCCCAGGTTTCATTCCCATCCCTTTCCACCTTTTGTCATCTTTCAGTGCATCCTGAAGGAATAGGAAGACAAGCAGATAGCTACTAGGAGGCCCTCTTCACTCCTGCTACTCAAGTACATGTTGCGACAGCCAGACATTTCTCTGCATTCCTTTAGGTATTTCTCTGTGCCGCAAGTCTGACTGCTGTGTGTGCTTCATCCCCTTGGCTCCTAGTTCAGTCTTCTGTCTGTATTTTGTTTTTAAAAAAAAGCACAAACACAAAACCAAACAACTGTGCTGTGTGAAGAGACATCACTTCTGGTAAAGGAATGGGGAAAAGATAAGACATGTCTTTTTGGTTTTGGGGGCAACATCGATGAAAGTATTTTCTGGCAACTGAAAGACTGCGGTCTGTCATTGTCTTCTCTGTGGTAGGAAGCAGAGCACAGGTGCTCCAAATCACTGGGAGAAGACAGTGCAAAGTGCTTGATGTGAGGTACAATCTTTAATACCTGCTGGTATCTCAAGTACATTTGAAAACTGTCTTTGCAGTCACAAGGGCTAAACTTCTTTTATGAAGCTCTGCTCCACACAAAAAAAGCAAGCTGCAATAGGAAGAGAGACCTAACTCCCCAGAGCAGTTTCTAACAAAAACAAAGTAGGCAAAGTCTTTTCTGCATTTTTCTATTTGCTTTTTAAAGACCTTTTATATTGACTTAAAAAGGAAAATATGCTATAAAACACCCTTTCAATATATTTACAAATGGCAAATTGTCACTTCATTCTTAAAAAAATGTAAATAAAGCCACTAAATGCATAGCTCAGACCTGTCAAAAACATACTGCCTTTAAATCAGAAGAAACGTTGCACGCTGCATCTTCAAAACAATTTTACTAGATTTCTGTCTGGCAATGAGACTGGTCTTGGAAACAGTAACCATGCCTAGCTTTAAATTGTTAAATGTCAGAGCTGGGCTTATGTTCACAGCGGAACTAAATGATGAACAGCACCAACTGAATGACCTTTATTGAGTAAACAATTTGTTGCAGTCTCTGGTGAAGTCTTTCCATTGACATGACTTTAGATTAGGTGATATATTAGAATAAACACTACTGATACCTAATAGTAAAGGAAACATTCGAAATATTACTTATTTTCCCCATCCTCCCTAAATCCTGTCACTTCATTCTCATGCACTTGCTAAAGAAAAGCCCAAGGCTACTTGAAACATTCAGAGTTTTCTTTGAAAATTAGTCCACATAGAAGAGAAATGGAGAGTAAGGCTGCACTTACATTGTGTACACAGATGATGAAAGAATCTAATTGTAGTTTCTGAGTTAAGGCCTAGCTTGTGTCAGGAACCCTGGTAGCAAGGAGCTTCTCTTTTCCCCCACGATACCCAAATATCTTGCAAATGAACTGGGCACAGGTGTTGGCAAAGTGGCAATGCCTTTTGGGAATTGTATTCCCGGGTCCTTAGCCATGTTCTCTGCAGGATGTGCTAAGGAAATGAGGCTGTTTCTCTGTCCTTCTCCTGTTGCAGTTTAGGGCATGGTGTTAACACAGAGTAACTGGCTACCCTGGAGAGGATGCTGCAGTGTTTGAGTTCATCTTTTCAAAGGCAAACATGTCTTTGGTCAGCCTGCAACACAGAATGGTGTTTAAATGGCATGGTTTGTTTTTCTGAGCATAGGCAACTGTATGTTCCATATGAAGTTTCTCCTTAGGCACCAGGCACTTTCAGAAGGGTGTGAATGCAGAATAGCAGCCTAAGAGCACAGCTTACAGACAAATGATGAGAGCGCAGATGGGATGTGGTGCCTGAAGCCCACAGGGCATGGGCAACAGAACTGAGCATGCGTTTGGTGGCTGGGTAGAGACTATGTGCTTGGTAGCTGGTTCTGATTTTGTATTTCACTGCAGTCATGTGAATTTTGATGAGGTTCAAGGGGCTACATATTTAGTTAGTAACACCTTAGGGAAATTTTCATATGCTAAATGTTTGAGTATCTTGCTCTCTTATAGCATGTTTCTGTTGTCATTGTGGGAGAAGCATTGGAGCCTTCTTTTGCCAGTTATTTAAAACAAACTGGTGAAAAATGGTAAGCCATTGGGTCTCTGCTAAAAAATTTCCCTCTCCAATTCTGTGCTAATAAATAGGGAATTTATTTACATCCATGACAAATTCAACAGAGAAAGTTATTGGCCCTTGTGTGTGGTACATAAACTATTTCTTTGTCAACTTGAAACTTATCAGTAAGTTTATCAGGTAAAGATAATTGGTTTAGATATGTTCACACTTCTGATATTAATCTAGCTGTTTAATTACTTGTATAGGTTTGCTCTTCATTAGCTGTCATACACAGAATTTATGATCTAGTTTCTCAAAGCATAGAATTCTGTATGTTTGGCCCTATCTTTCTTCTTTTTAAGTTTTGTTACAGAAAACTTAAGAATGAAGAGGTTCAAATCATGTTAATCTATAAACCTACACATAGCAAGTGACTAAAAAAGCAGTATATATCCCCTTGTCCTGGGTTGAGTGACACAGGAGTAATTT
Organism: Gallinago undulata; assembly: GCA_026546715.1. Lineage (NCBI taxonomy): Eukaryota > Metazoa > Chordata > Aves > Charadriiformes > Scolopacidae > Gallinago > Gallinago undulata. The sequence goes on from JAOTQQ010000012.1 coordinate 43,396,917, forward strand.
CTCTTTCAGTAATTTTACTTTTCAGTAAGGTGTCTTCTAATGCTAGGAAAACCAGCATTTTTAGAAGAATCTCATGTGAATTTGTGAAAATATTTACTTCATAGCCAGCTACAGTATGCAAGCTTTCAGTTCTCAGTGTTTCTGAGCTAGCCAGATGCAGGGATGAGGAGAAGCACGACCCAGACTCACATTCAATATAAATAGAAAGTTTGCTGAGGAGTTTTTTCTCTTCTTTGGTGGCTGTAATTCTGAGAACTCCTTGTCCCAGTGCCAGACCCGTGAGCCCTTCCCCTCCTCCCGAAGCTGTAGTGCTCACAGTGTCCGAAATTTGCTGTCCCCTGGTGGGAGTGCACAGTTGATAGAATGGGCTGAGTATAATCCTTCTATAGTTTACATTGGTAACAGGATCAATATTGGGTTTTTAGTATTATTAATGTTAGTTATCTAGTCTTATTCTATTAAATGTGTTTATATCTCAGCCCTCAGGTTTCCTTTTTTTTTCCTGATTCCCCTTCCCATGTGGGGAGGGGTCATGAGGTGATAGAATAATTGCCTAAATGACAATAAATTATTGTGTGTTCTTCATACCATAACACCCCTGCAAACCAGTATCATCACTTTTTGGGATTCCAGCTTTGTGGAAACGACGTGAAATTGACTGATTTTTCCAGTAAGTGATGCATGTATATTTGATTGCCAGAAACATCAAATGTTCATCTAAAATAAGCTGTGGAAGACAGGTATTTTTGGCAGGATACTTTTTCAAGGTTATGTGGCTGGGTGACCTGCTAGAGCTCCCGGAACAGCTGGGGTATTACAGGAAGACAAAAGGATGGTGAGAGTAGGAGGCTGCAGGGGACTAAAGGTGGAAGTAGGAGCCTGCTCTGGGGCAACACGTTGGCATGTAAGTGAGGAGGTGAGAAGTGGATGTTAACAGAGCTTCATGAAGCTACACTTCCATATGGTTAAGCAGCTGTGTGCTTGCTCTTCTCAAAAACACGTTTTCCTGTTACAGCTTGGAGCTGATTCATTCAGAGTTGCACTCCAGGCCATAGCATAATGAAGCACAGCCTTGCTTTCTACTTGAGCTGTGATGTTTTAAATAAACACTAGGTAAAATATTAAAAAAGCTTCTAGGTGACTTAGAAGTCTAACCTACTTTTTCATCAGATTTCTTAGAACAATGTTGAACTGGTTTTAAACTCTATTTGAGTCAGTGTGAAAATGAGGCCTAAATACCTGTATCTAATGTGTAGCCATATTTCTTTATTTTAAAGAATCTTTGTGTTTATTAGGAAATGTAGAAAATGAGAAATATTATTGTTATGCTACTCTGTTAAATCATTGAAGCTGGCTCATGAAGCCAAATAGTAAGCAGTAGGACAGGAGGAAATTAACTAAAAGTGTAAAGGAAGAAACCAAAGGGAAAGATATTAACTGCCCTGAAGAATTATTTTTCTTATTACATGATTCTTTCCTGCAGTCATAACAACACCACTGAGCAGACTATTCTGTTTTTCATTTTTGAATCTTAAAAGTCTACATGATAATTTACGCTACTCAGATGGCAGATCCTTAGATTTTAAATATTCGCAACTGTCTATTGTCAATACTGTGTTTGCTTTTGATGAAGGAAACATTTTTTGTGTGTGTGCAACTTGTTTTTCTTTTATTCTTTCTCTTCAGCCACTCTTGCTTTACTTTGCTATAATGCTTTAGCTAATGATTTTAAAATAATACATATTGAATAGATTTGAAATTGAAAGGAGGAATAAATTTGGAAGGTTTTAGGAAGATGGTAAAATGTTAAATGCAGTTAAGAAATGTTTGCTGACACATGTCTTTACTGGGTGACAGAATATACTGAATAAGAAAGTTATAAAGAATGGTGAGATTATATAATATTTGGATTTGAGCCACTCCTCCAGGCTTTTGGTCCTGAGATAAAATGCCTCCCACTCAGATGTAGTTTCAACAGCTCTTGTTTTTCTCATTTGTATCCAGTACAAATATTACTGAAGCATCTGTGTACCCATATAGGTAAGAATCACTCATCCGTGTCTTTTCTGCAAGGCTGGTACAGTTGCAGCACTGGCAATCCAGAGCCTTCATTCTTTAGGCCTTGCTGTCTTCTTCATGCAGGAATAATTCCTGCCTGAAATCTGTGAGGAGAGAACCAAACCCAGACAGTACCAGAAAAGACATCTCACCTTGGAATGTGACTGTGACATGAAAGAGCTTTCTACTGCTGTTTATGTTTCCACTTTTGCAAAGGAAAAACACAGACTGGATGTAAATATCTGTTCTACATATTCTGGGGGAGGGATGAAATTCACAGTATAGTATCACACATGGCACCATTTTCATCAAATTTCACAATTGTTTAGGAAACCACATACTTCTATTTATCCATTACTTTCACGGAAAACTGTGTTAAAATACTTGAATTAAGGTAAAAAAACATAGCTGAATGTCCATTTTGCTTAGTCATATTTTGACGCAAAAAAATGATGTTTGTGGAAAAATGTACCGCATCACATTTCTAAACATACTATTCATACAGCCATCTAGAGTATATCCAAAAAGAAAAGGTGAATCTTAAGGAAGAGACTCCTAAATTTTTCACTAAAATATGTACACATTTTGCAAACGTATGTTTCATAACAAAGCAGATTTTAAAAAAAAAAAACTACTTGTGAAGAACTCTAGAACTTTTTACAAAAATATCAAGAGCCACTAGAAATATCACTGAATACAATAAAAGATGTAAACAAAGAGAACTGCTTTTCTTTGAAAACAGAAGTAAAAAATCTATAAAAATATTGAGAAAGGAAAAAGTAGGATTATTTCAATTACACAGTTCACATCACAAATTTTCTAAAGAAAGTGTAATTGTGTGTTAATGGAGCTTCTTTAACTTAACAGTACAAGGTTTTGTTTGAATGCAAAAACCTCTTCTGGAATTTTATTATCCCCCTGAATAAGCTCAGAAAAAAAAAAAAAAGAAAGGTTCTGCAAAGGAGACTGCAGCAGTTACTTTAAGCCTTCCAAAAGGAGCTTTTGCAAGTTTCATGCATCAGGTTTTTTGTGTTTGCAAAAGCTCAGACTTGTGAGTGTATCTTTCTTTTTCATCATTTTCAGCATATATGCTTATAAATCTCTTTTAGAATGACTAATGATAAACTTGGACCCTATTCCTGCAAGCAGGAACATAAATACATCAGAACTGCGTTTTCTAAGATGGCAAATTCTATATCACTCAAAATTTTTCAATTGGCATTAGAGTTCTTTTCATTACTTAATTCTTTCAACCACAAATTTGGGGCAAGATTTGAAGACTGCTCTATAATACTTGGGAGAATTTTTTTACTCTTAGTGTCAGGTTACATGATTGTAAATTCTTTTCAGATCTTGAAATGTTTCCTTGTTCTCTGCATGGACACTGGATCTTGAAAAGGGGGGAGAGAATTGGGGAGGTGGCGTGGGCGTGGAAGGTAGAAACCACTCGAAGGCAGAGTATGGAATGGTGTGAAAGGAGAAAAGTATAAAATAAAATAGATAAAGGAGGACATAGATGACCATGCAGTTTCAGAAAGCCAGAAGAATGTTATCTGACAGACCACAAAAGCAAGTGCAAGGGGAAAAGTTGCTTGAAGAGGAATTTGATACATTGGACATTTCCGTCTGAGTCAAACTCTGCACTTAGGTGGTCAAGCATTCAGCTTCCCAGGTAGACTGGTTCCATCTTTATTTTGACTGGTACTGATCAAAAGACAGGAGAATGAAGACATTTCTGAGGGCCAACAGGCTATGAAATGCATTTTGAATAATGCAGCTATTTCTACAAAACAAAACTAAATTTATCAGCTTGGCTACTATGCCAAGTAGCTATAAATAGATCTTGTCATTAGATAACATAACTGCTGCTGTGTATTTCATATGATTTATTTTGCTTCTTCCAATGGAAAACACTGCTACATCATAGTGCCAGATTGATTTCTGTAAAGGGATTTTGAGCCGATATAAAATGTTCCACTGACTTAAATCCAGCTATGTCTCAGTTTGGCCAAAGTGTTCTATAGGTGGCAAGAGGAGGAAAAGTAGTGTGTGGAAGGGAAAGAGTGAGTGATCTTGGTTTTACAAAACGGTCATTTGATTTCTGAGTGAAAAAGTTATTAAATGATAGATGCACGCTTCCACCTTATTGAACAACTTGTTTACTTTTATTTACACTCACCACAGAGTCCTGTAAAAGTAACATGTGATTGCATTCCTTAATTCTACTGAGGGAAAAACTCTCAAATACTGTTTTGCTTTATGTCAAGGAATGGTAATGAATTTAGTTGTCCAGTGAATCAGAAGAACAATATGCTGGCTTGTTTTGTAGTATTAATAACTGCACAATGACAACAAAATGGTTCAATTACTCAGTTTCTCATCCCATGTTAATAGTGATGTATTCATTGAAATTCTCCTTTTGGATCCACATCAACTCCTGTTTTTTCCCAAAGTTATTTCTGGTTAACCATATTAGAGTTTTGACAGTTGCACTTTTCCTTTGCTGATTTTATCCTTTTTGAAAACTGTTGTCCCCCGTCATCTGTATGGAACAACAGCAATCTCTGGAGCTGATTGCCAAGGTACTTTATTTCCATATTTTTCAACTTCAAGGAATGAAAAAGAGTTCAGTCACATAGAGCACGCTTCTAGCTTTTCCACTCAAGGCATTTAATAGCAAGTATTTAACAGATGGTACAAGGCCATTGTTATAATTCAGGTGTATACAGGTACACAACTTCCCAGGGGACAGAAATAGTTGAAGTAGGGACTATCTGTAGTACGTTAAATGAACCATATGCATACAAGCTTTGGATTAAAAAGGTCTAATATTACTTTAATTTTTAATGCCAGTAAACAAGAACCCAACCAAATGTTTCAGGAAGCTGTTGCCTCCTTAAAAGGCATGCAACTGTGGATAATGCGAAATCAAAAGCGAACTGTGAAACTGTTCCCTATGAACTGTTCTTTAGCCTTCTGTACTTTCCAAGCTGTAATGATCTTTGCTGCTGATGTCTTCAAATGGAGAAGTGAACTTTGAGGGGCGGGCAGAATATCATATTTGTAGTGCTGTTTATCGAAAGATGTTGAAAGACTTCTGGAGAAAGTCTGCACCTCTTTTACAATGAAACAGCTTCAGTCTGAGTACTTCCCTACTAATGTGGTGCTGTATAGTGAGAAAGATGTGAATGACAGAGAATGTTTACAAAAAAGAAAAAATCTTATGCTTTCCATCCTGCTGAATAAGTTTTTGCACATTCTTTAGTTATTATTCTGCATGTACTGAAGACCTGTGTTTAGGTGTGATAGCTGTCATGTTTCACCACACAGTATTTTAGTTGAAATAAACAGTCTAAGGTAATACTTTAAATAGTATTGGCTAAATATCAAAAAGGCTACCAATTTATATATGTCCCTTTGATACATAGGGATCAAGTATTTTTTAAAGTACCTTTTTCATTCTAAAAAAAAAGATATACCAATTTTACAATATTTTGAAATGCTGAATCTGTGCCAATAATGGTATACATTAGAGAGACTGGCAGCCATTTGTTTGCAGTGCCTTCAGTTTTCTTAAAAATAGTTTGACTTAGGGAGAGAGCTGCAATTTAACATACACATGCACGATAGAAAAGAGAACCAAAACCCTTTCCAGTAAGGCAAGTGTTGTTAATGCAAAGTTTGTTCAGCATCCAAATGGAATTACAACAGTGAGGCCTTGATCCTTGACTAGTATATGATAGCTCAGATCTCTGTATCCGTGAGGAATCCTTTCTAAGTCATTGGTGTACTTACATTGTGTAATTATTAAGTACATAGGGGTACTTACTACAGTGCTTTTCTGTCCCAGTTTATCGTCTGGTCAATCTATTTTGAAAGATCAGTGGAACTGAATAATATTTGCCTTAATATACTTAACAAAGATAGTGCAGCTTAAAAAAAGAGGCCCCGTTAAAAATATACGGTCAGTGCAAAACAGAGCTTTTGATCTTGGTTCAAGCAATGATGAAATGAAAACAATGCTGTGCTTGATTTCAGGATCACCTATTATATGTTGCTTTTTCTGCTTGGAGAGAGAGGGAAGGAGGAAAGTGATCATTCTTCTAATACTCTTTCTTCATCATGACAAGTAGGCAATTGCATGTGCAGGCAGATGAAATCTACCAGGTTGTATCTAAGAACAGAATTGTACTCCTGTTATTTGGAGACATTATGAGCACTTTGCCATGTGCCTCAAGAAATGGTTTATTTTGGCTTTACTGTCTTCTGGTGGTTCAGCCACATAGATGTCTTGTTCATCTGCACTTGCCTTTTATGTTCTTACAAAAAGAGGCTTCAAGTATTATAAGTAATGTGTATTCAGCAGTAAGATACAGTATCTTAGCTTAGAGAAACATTGAATTACCTTTGTTTAAAACCGCAACTTGTTCAGAAGAGTGTAATTATTTGCAGAAGGGTGATGGAGAGTCAGCAGCTTCCCCATTTACAAAGGACCATTTAGGAAATAGCTGGCCTCATGTCTGTTGTATAACATTAAACACTAAGAAAAGGAACTGAAGATTTTTCTCAGAGGTATAAATTCCTTTGAGGAGCCAGGCTGTAGCAGTGAGAACATTGTTATGCTCTGGGGCCCCATTTTGCTAGGAAATGTGCACTCAGAAAAATTGTACTTGTAGCCTATGAATTAAATACAAGTCAGCGTATTATAAAATGGATGTAAATGAAGACCAAAAAGGGAGGACAAGGACTCAGGGGGCTGGTTTTTGACAGTCTGATGGTCTATTGGGTTAGCACACTAGCAATTTAACTAATGTTGCAATTCTGTGAGAGGTGTCTAAGCAAATATAGATGTAGGAGGATAATGAGGCAGCAGATGCAGGTGTTAACAGATGCCCAAAGTATCCGGGGCAGCAGGGCGGGAAACAAAAGATAGTTTACTGTTGTCTTGCTTGCCTGTTTGTTTAGTAAGCCAAAAATGGGTTCAGCATTGGCAAATCACCATCTCAGTAAGAATTGTTTGATAGGGTGCATGATCAGTGATTTGTGCCATTTCGTCCTTTTGTCCTTCTCATTTAATCTTCAGCCATTTGTTCTGACAGTATTTTTTTTGCCCATAATGTTGGTTAACTGTTAGTAAAACTGTATTATAATATACAATTTTTAAAATACAAAATTATGAAGGAGAGCAACGCGTCTCACAATATTGTATAGAAAACAAAGTGTTTCCATGGAGTGGGTTTTCTTCTGAAATGACCTGTAAGCACTACAGTTCAAAAGGAGTTGCTAAATACAGCAGGTGGGGAGACTGTAATGTAAGGAAAGGTTACAAAAGCAGAAGTTAAATGTAGATGCACTGGAAGTCACAGTAAGAATTGGCATCTCATGTTCTGAAAGGGTGATCATGAAGACTACAACGTTTTCAAGCATCTATTACTTTATAAACTATAACCCAAATTTTAAATGAAGGGCTATATTGCTGTGAGGTTGCAACATATAGGATAGATAAATTGAATTTATGCATATTTTTTTTCCAAACATAACATAAGCAATAAAATAGCTAATATGTACCATGCAATGTGAAATGCAGTAGCACTTTTATTACGTAGTTAAGGGCAAAACATGCCAAAGAAAGGAAAATAGCATAATTCTTAAGTTTAGAATGTCTATCAGCAGAGGAAATAGTCTAAAACAAAAAATGCTTGCTTTAGAAAGTATTTTTGTCTATGAATGTTCCATGTGAAGGTCAACTGACCCTGGGGCCTCAACTTTTCCTTAGTATTGTAATACATGTATTGTTGCCCCTGACATGCAGGGTTCCTGTGGTCAGAAAACATAATTATAGAAAAACAGAATTTGAGTATTGAAGGTTAATGACCTTAGTGTATTCAATTTCATGCTCTCCACAAGACAATTAAATTGAGTTTGTTATAAGGCTATTTTTAATAGCTGCTGGACATTTTCCATTTGAGAGAGCTCTCCCAGTAATTACAGGGCATCAGAAGCACAAACAACTTAGATTGGATGAAATGGGTTAAATTTCTTCAAGTGTTGTATGGCTTCATTGCTGGTGAAATTGTCTGACTCTTGGTTCTCAAAGTTTGGTTGGGGTTTGGCAGCAAACAAGTCCCAGTGAGTGCAGCGGACAGGATGCTGACCTGTATCTGCTCCTATTGAAGTCCAGTAGGAGCAGAAAGAGTTGGCAAATAGAATTACTTTATTTTGGGCTTTGCTTAGCTAAGAAACTCTGGCCAAAGTATTTAGTGAGTGCTTTTAGGCCGTTATGGTACAAGGTGTCTGCTTTCTGATTCACCTTTATTTCTGCAAAGAAAGTACTCTCCAGACAAGTATTCAGAGTAACCTTCATTTTCTCTTAAATAATAACAGTATTATAGATAAATAACATCCTTGTAGCTAATTTTTATTGAGGATATTCTATCTTCATCCAGGAACCTTGTTGTAGACTAATGATAACTATTGCACAGCTCAAGGTGGCTGTCCAATAACTGTCAAGGATAACTCTATCGTGGTCACTCCCCTTGACCTTCACATTCTGAATGCTTTCTAATGGTCTTCTACTGAGCTTGAAAATCTCAGGATAACTTATATGTGTAATATATTTACATAATTAGTTTTCACAAGGGGAAGGTACTTGCTTCTTTTAGTAGTTTAAATAGGAAAGACAATTTATTCTCCTTTGATTGTAGAAGTGGTCTTTTTATTTCCAGCTTCTTATTTGACTTTCTAGAAATATTTTGTTAACTGTTCTGGAGAAGTCACTGATCTTTCTTTCAGGTACCAGTACCCGTTAATCACAGATGAATGAGTCTTCTGGTTTGGGTGTGAAAAGGCTGTTGTGGTCTGCTGTCTAACTGCTCAGAACATGTCTTTTAAAGAGCATAGTTCCCTTACAGTCAGTTGTTCAGGCTCTCTGATGCTGTTTCTTTCAGCATGTTTAGTGATGAACAGAATTCTGCATCAGTAGATAAGTATTTTGTGAAGAATTGAGTGGATTACTTGAATCAAATCCAAATATAAATATATAATATTTCCTATAAAGAAACTGTTCATGTCTTTCAAAGTCTACAACAATATATTAAATGTTCTTTTTGTTATATCTTACATTTATCATGTCTGTTTTGATCTGATATCCTAATTGCTCATTTATACTGTAACTGCCAGTAAATTTTTAACGGATACAAAAAAATATTCATGTTTGTTCTGTACTTGGCATGGCATTATCTTATTTGTGTGCAACAAATCACCTTTCAGATACTCATTATTTATATATATACTCCATATCTTTATGTACTAGTTGTAGGTGACGTAGTTTAAAGGTTTTAGAGAGAAAGTAAATGGAATGAAAATTTGCTGTTGATGTACCTGTGTTATAAAACGAGAAGATTATTGACTTTTAGCAAGCAGTTACTTGTTTTCTGTCATTCCAGCATATTCTTAGATAATAACTAAAGAAAATATCAGGTATTGCTTCTGGTTTTGGAAGGATTTATATTTGAGCCTGTATTCCATTCTCCCTCTTTCCCCCTCTGCTTTCCAATTTGGGGCGATATTTTGCCTTTGTGATATGACAGGATATTGTTTTGAAAGATTGTTTTTCTATAAACAAGTTTGGAAGTATTCAGTTCCTCATACAGCTATCCATCTATCACACACATGTTAATATATTGTCACCCCTTTGTTTCCTGTGAGCAAGTGAATGAAGTGCTCTGCTCTTAGTTACAGAGTTATACTGGTGGAAGACAGGGGATTTTTTCCTGTTTCTGTAAACTGAAATAATTTATGTGATTATATCAGTTTTACCACAAAATCATAACATTTTTAGAGTTGGAAGGGACCTTAGATGTCTTTTAGTTCCAGGCCCCCTGCCATAGGCAGAGACACCTTCCGCTAGACCAGGTTGCTCAAAGCCCCATCTAGCCTGGTCTTGTAGATGCCCCATCCCTGGAAGTGTCCAACTTCTCTGGGCAGCCTGTTCCAGTGTCTCGCCATCCTCGGAGTAAATAATTTCTTCCTAATATCTAAAGGAAATCTGCCCTCTTTCAGTTTAAAATCATTACCCCATGTCCCATCACTAGACTCCCTGATAAAGAGTCCCTCTCCACCTTTTCTGTAGACTCCCTTCAGGTACTGAAAGACTGCTATAAGGTCTCCCCAGGCCTTTTCTTCTCCATCCTGAACAGCCCCAACTCTCTCAGCCTATCTTCATAGCAGAGGTGCTCCAGCCCTCTGATCATCTTCATTGCCCTCCTCTGGACCCGTTCCAACAGGTCTATGTCCTTCATATCTTGAGGGTGCCAAAGCTGGACCCAGTACTCTCGGTGGGGTCTCACCAGAGCAGACTAGAGGGGCAGAATCACCTCCCTCGACCTACTGGCCATGCTTCTTTTGATGCAGCCCAGGATGCAGTTGGCTTTCTGGGCTGCCAGTGCACATACCAGGCTCATGTCGAGCTTCTCATCCACCAACAACCCCAAGCCCTTCTCCTCAGGACTGCTCTCCAGCCATTCTTTGCCCAGCCTGTGTTTGTGCTTGGGATTGCCCTGGCCCATGTGCAGGTCCTTGCACTTGGCCTGGTTGAACTTCATGAGGTTCAATTGACTCAAAAAAATGAGTCATTTGATATAAAATACTTCACTCCTCTTGTAGATTTTTATTATTGGATATAAGTAAGAGTCTGTAACTGCATTGACTTCGGAAGTTACATTGCCACTGAAATTGGCCCTATGTCTGACAGAGATCCACGACTGCTATATGCTCAAGCTCATTTTCTTTGTACAGTCAGTTATTACATTTAGTCCTCAGTTTAATTCTTACCCTTTTGAGAGCCATTTCAAAAATGGCACTGACTATTTACAAACAAAATCCTATATTCTGGTTTCTGGTAGAACTGCAGGACTTATTTTAATTGTTTCATGGAATGGCATTTGTCACTTACACAGTAACTGGGTTTTGGTAGACTGCAGTTTTACAAATGCAGTGGCTGGAAGGCTTCATTTTTCAGGGAGTGTGGCAAATCATCATCAGATTGTAACTTAATCATGAGTACTGCCATCAGCATCTTTGCTGCTTCACTAGTTACCAATCTGCAGCAACAATGTAAAGGCAGAATTTAGTCTTTACACTTCTGGTCATCTTCTGAAGCTGATGACAGAAGTTAAATTAAAAGTTTATTAATTAAAACAGAAAAAAAAAGTCCAACTTGGTTCATTTTTCCTAGGGGATGGGGTGGGCAATACCATTTCTCAGTTATCTTTCTTGCACGATAAAATTAATCCTCTATGTCACTTTGGTTCATAATATATTTTTAGGTTGACTGCTATATGCTCCTTATGATGTTGTGAATGCAAACCCATTATCGCTCTGTTTCTGCAACTATGTTTATCACCATTTTGCTACTTGGAAGAAAGAAGACACAGAAGTAATTTTCCAGACTCATGATACTATCCCTTTAACACCTTGAGATTTGAAACTTAAATCTCTCACAAGGGAAACAGATAAGGAAATTATTTTTTGGTATTTTCCTATGATGAATGCTTCAAAACAGACTTCATTAGTGAGAAATAAAACCAAAATTTTTTTGTTATAGTGTAAATTAACAAGCTATTCTTTTAAGCAAAAATACATCTTGAAAGTCACTGCAACTTTCAAGTCAATGGAGAAAAATTCAGTAAAACAAATTCTGAACATCTGTCCTTGGTAGGTGAGATGTGAAAAATGACCATGTGTGTATCACAAGTGACCTTAGTAATAGAGTTGTCTAGATATGGACTTTAGCTATGGCTCAAGTATTACGTTGCAAAATTTAAGTCATTAACATGAACTAAAACTTAAATTTAGAATTCTTATTCCATTTATTATATACTTTATAGCTGCAGTAATTCAATTATAGCACAAATTAAACCCATAATTTGTCTGACAATCTTCAGATGAATCTTTGCAATTCTCCCAATTTATGGAAATAAATTACTTATGACACACCATGGGATGAAATGTAAAATGCTTTTTATCTTCTCTCTGGAAAAAAATCAGAGTTGTAAAATGAAAAAAGCATTCCACTCATCCCTTGGAGATATCTTGTGTTTGTAGTTATTAGGTAGGACAGCAACAGGAAATAACCTTATTTTCAGCAATATTTTGTGCAGTCTAGTTTTTGATATGTGAGTTAAAAGCTTTAGTTGTGTATGGATCTAAGAAGCAGTTATTTGTTACTTACATTGATTTAATATTAAGCATAAGATGCTTCTTTACTTGAAGGAATACTTTATGCAAGAAGAAACTGTCATGAGTAAAATTAAATGGTAAAATGGAGCGTTTCTCCTACTAGAAAGAATTTGGGTATTTTCAAAGCAATTGGTACACCTGGGGGCTTCCACAACACAAATAACGGGGAGCGTAGAAATTATTACTTCCATTTGCCTTTAATTAAGAAAAGTATTAGATTTGGATTTAGAAATGTTAAAAAGAACTCTGAGGTTTAAAAGTATGAGATAAATCTAGTCACCATGTAATTACTTTATGATTAGATTAACAGTAAAGACTTCATTACAATTTTTGTAATATAAACCCACACCAAACATTTAGATATTTAAGAGCCCAGCCACTAAAATGATCTAGATCTCACTAACAAGATTAGAGCTTCTAGCTTCTCTTACAGTTAAACTCTCTTCTTCAGTCCACTGTGAGATAAATCCCTCTGAGATGGCAGTCTTGAAACTATTCTGTGTTGAAACTTGCTTGAATGCCATTAAAATATATAGAGCATAATTTTCTTTTATCCCAGTCAATTGTACCAGAAACTGTAATTTTAAATTGTAATTCCACCATGTCTCCTGGTACAGACATCTCTTTACTTTGTGTGAAACATTATCCTGCATACTTATTCTACTTATTCTGTGTACTTAATGTTAATACAGGAAATAGTGTTAACACAGGAAATTAGTGTGTATTAGCTATTGAATTTCAAATTTACCTGTTAACTTCCTCATCTAAACAAGGCTATAGATGAACAAAACGTGCACCCTCAGGTGCATTTTAAAATAGATTTTACAAATCAAAAGAGTCTTGCATCTCTTTCCTCTAACTCCATGAGCTTTCACAGAAATGAAGGCAAGGATGGATACTCTTATTTAACCCATCCATATTCATGCAAACGCCATAATTATAAAAATTCTGACCATTTTCACATACTTTACACAGCATATATACCAACACCATATTTATAGTGCATATAAATATGCATATACACACACATATATACTCTTTTATATATACCTAATATGTTGTCTACATCAAGAAGATATAATTTAAAGTTTTAACATGTTTTCTCCCAAATCTCAAGATGTTAAATGAATTTCTGCCTTCTCATTAGAATTCAATCCATTTTGATTACGTGCATACGTATCAGTTACTGGATTTTAGTCATGTTTTAATTTCAAAATTAGCTCCAGCTCTCTTTCCTTGTCTCACAAAGGTAATTGCATGAATAGGCTGGTCTAACCTACTATCAAAGTCTGGCTGTTTGAAAATCTAGTAGGATCATGCATCTTCAGTCTAATCTCAAGCCTAATGTGATCTGGGTTACAATTTTTAGTAATCAAGAACACATTCTTCTCCCCAGAATGTTTATTCAGTTGGCAATAGACAAGTAGTAAGTCTCGTAAATGTGTGGCTCTCTTGTACTTTCTTGAACTTATTATTGGAGTAATTCTTTATTTTAAAGAAAAAGCTGTGGGTTTTAAGGTCTTTTTTACCGATTTACTGAATTCCTATAGCATACAAATTACAGTCTAGGCTATGTAGATTATACCAAGTCCTATTTTTTTCTTGTAACCATGTTGATTATTTCTGTTATAACAACAACCAACTGTGTAGTATGAAATGGTATAAAACAACTCAGTCCATTCATCAGTGTTACTGTTTTGATTTTGGTCATTACAAACACACTGTCAGAAAGGAGGGGCGAAAGGCAAAAATAAAACCTTTTGTTGTTGTTGTTTTAGGGGGAGGAGAAGTACAAATAAATACAATAAAGACAAAGAAAGAGGGATCGGTAACTGCTTACAGCCTTTGCAGCTGCTTCAGGTTGAGATGACAGGAAGGCTCACAGAGAATAATGATGGTGACATGAGGTTTGATGGAGGTTCAGGATTGCTGTTTCTGAGGGGGTACAGTCAGCCTGCGCTGGGACAGTGTATGCCATATGCACTCATGGACATCAGAAATAAAATGCAGAGATATGTGACACCCTCTTCAGACTATAACGTCTTCTTTTCATCTAGCATATTATTTTCATTTGTAAAACTGTCCTAAGAGCAATGTCAGGAGTAACCAAATGCATCTATCAGTTAGAAAACAGCATGTAGTTCTTAGCTGTATTTACCTGAGCACAATGGTAGATCAGAAGCATCTTGCAGGAAGATCTGTGAAAGGAACAGTTGTTTGTAAACCAAATTAATTGGATCACTGCATACAAAGCTGCTTTGTTTCAAAGTGATACAGTAAAAGTTCTGCCTGTATTCATATTTTCCTTATGTATGTTGCCACTTCTTAGCTATTTAGAATTCGTTTCCCTTTAGTTCAAAAGAGGAGGAATTAAAATGTAAGAGGACAGCTCAGAAAGGGAGAATCTGTTCTAAATATAGTTATAACAGAAGGAAGCCTGATGTATAAGCTCCCCTCCAGTAATTAACTGAAAATAAATAGTAAATGCCTTAGGCAAAGAGAGATCCTGAATTCCTCCTGGAAAAGGAAGGTTTCAGAAGAGTGAAATACATCTAGAACTTGAGAGATCTCCTGAAATGAAAATGCATCAGTCACAATCTAAATGCTTCAATACTGAGCTTCGGAGCCATTAGTCCGCATGGTCCTCAGTAAATAGCAATAGGGACAGATACAATTAGAAGATAACATATTAAAAGCCTATGAAATGCATCATATATAATATAGGTAGCTCAACAACCTTACAGTGAATTGCAAACATGAAATCAGCTGAACACAGTAGTATGATTTAACTCTTAGCTGGATTCTCTTCATCCCAACAAAAAGAAAGTTGGCAGGCTCAGGGAAGAAGGTGACTAACAGGTAGAGGGAGAGTATTTTGCATGTTTCTTTCTTGCCTGGAACGATGAGGGGCTGGTACACAAAGCATTGAAGAGAGCATGATAGAAGGAAGTACCAAAGGTTATATTGTAACAGCCCTGAGTGGAAAAACAAAATGTACGAGTGGGAAGAGACATTGTTGGAGATGCTTTGTTTGTTTTGGAAAGAAAGAGGACAAGAAGGGTAGCAGGGGAGTAGAGGAGTTTGTGTGTGGTCCAGGAACCCAGAACTCTTTAAAAATTTAATTAGATGAAGCAATTAAAAAAATCTTATCTAACAAATAAGTAATCTACATTTGAGTATCATCTGTTCGGTGGGGTATGAATCCATGGCCCTCAGGGAATATAATATATCCGGATGATGTCCGTGAAACCTGATGTTGTGTTTGGATCTCAGTCTAAATGACAGATATGTAAAATCTCATGAAGACAGACAGCTCCCCACTGGCTCTGCATCCTAGAAAGGTTCCTGTGCAATGTTTTAATTAAGGTTATTTATTTCTTTACTATGATGATTGTGTTTTAATTGCTCATGAAGCACCCCCAGGGGTGGAGGTGTGGGTACCTTATAAATACTATATGACAGTAAGAAAAGGGAAAATGTTGGAGTTTTAGAAAATAAACCAGCAGCTATATACTTCTGATGCAATTAAGAATAAAAGCAGAAATGCTTCTTTAAACTCTTACACAGCTTTGCAAGTAAATAACGTTATCATATTAGTCTTCTCCATTTAACATAGGTGGCTGGCAGTGTAACTCATAGTCGTGTCCACACCTTTGCTTCATTCATACCCTTGCGAGTCACATGAAAGCTACCTGATGTGCTTCTCCACTTGCAGAACTTAATGGGACCTTTTGTGTAGGGTCAGGGTAGACATTAATGCTTCCAGTCAAAACACTACTGAATAAATGTCTACTAGAGGAGTAGGATGGGAAAAAGAGAAAAATAAGGAAAAAAATTTGCCTTATGACAACTAGTCCCTCAGCTGCTGCTTTTCCAGGTGCTCCTTGGATCTGTGTTTGGTAAGGACAAGATATAGACAGCTGGAGGTGAAATTCACATTGTACATAGGTACGCTCTGCTTGTATGGCTTTATATAATCCTCAGACTCTGGCTCATCCAAGCAATGGTTTTGTGGCCAGGAACCCAAGTTCCCTATTTATATTTCTATGTACATCTCTTCACATGCACAGTTTCTTGCAGGTACAAATTCTTGCTTGTGGCACAAACTTTTGTTTTGATGCAAAACAAAATATTTGCATCCAGCTAAAGTGATGCACTAGAAGTTGAGTGTTTTGTTTTGTTGTTTTTTTTTTCTATTAGCTATTTTTGCTATTTAACTCTTGATTCATAAAAGGTTCTTGTACAGGGACAGAAATATTTTTTTACTTTCTCCCCCAGCTTTGTTTTCATCCCTTAATTTACAAATTAGAAAGTGATATTTTTCAAGATATTTTTTATCTGGCCAAGCTGGACTTTTTGGCTTGCTTCCAACATTGAAAATTGTTCCCTGCAGAAAACAAACAAAAAAAAAAAATATGAAGCATTTCAACAGCTTACATTATTTGACATGGTACAACAGTTTGAAATTTCTTTTGAGCTCTTCAGGTTTTAATATGCACTTTAATTAGGAAGAGATTTGGCATTTTTTCACACAAAGACTTGAAGATTAAGGAATATCTCATGGGGATTATAAACAAGAAGTCTAGTACCATCTATCAGGGGATGGTTTTATTCAGCAGTCAACATAAGATCATATGTCTGATTCTCTCCATCTGATTATTCTAAAGATTGCCGCATGCAACAAGGCACTGAAGCATGGCTCACTGTCCAAATTGCAGTTTGTGTGACGTGGCAGCAGAGCCTAAAGAGAGCTAGTGCTTGTTACATCTGTTCATCCAGCTAGGAAGTTCATTCAGACTACGGTTATGGTCAGGAATGAGGTACTTTTGCATCATCTTGTGGTACGATAGTTCCATGTAGTTTTTGTATTAATCAATAATGCTATGGATTGATACTAATCTGCTTAGAAACTGGCTTCTTTGTAACTATTAGTTTTACAGAGCTAGTTCCCTTATCTCAAATAACGGACTCTGCATGTGAGAATGTAACAGTTGATCCTTGCTGGTAAAAATAGTATCACTATTCATATAGCCAGTTTGCTGTACATATGCAGGTGCTTTTCATGTGAAGAAATCAATACTACAACTTCCAAAACATCCTTTAGATCTGCTCCCTCTTTATTTTATATACCTCAAATTTATTTTGCTGGCAGTGCATCGGAAAGGATGTTTTACTCTCTGAATCCTCTCAGCCTCTAAAGAGAATAAAAATAGAGTGGTGGGAGATATTTTATTTGCTCTTTGTTGCACCTATTTGCCAAATGTCCATGCTAGTGATTCGGTTGCCAGAAGTGTCTACTCTGATGTCTCTTCCTCGGCCACTCACTTACATGAAGTTGGTATAACTCTTCATCACCGGAGATTCCCTATTGTGTAGGATCTGTACTTTGAATGCTATAGGTTCAGAGTAGCAGAGACATTGTAAATTATTTCTACACCACGCTGTGTTTATTTAGTCATTGCATGTAAATAATCTGTGTATGAAATCTGAAAAAAGCTCTTCAGCCATTCCTATTTGTTTTTCTTAGTCCCTCTTACCTGCTTCCATTTTTGTCTTTAGAGCCCCATAGTTTCTTTCTGCCTCGTTCTCTGGCCTCTTCATCTTCCATTTCTTCCTACCTGTTCTGTTTCCATCCCAAGCCAATGCTGTCTGGTGCAGTGCCTGCAGCACTGAGTTAGCTACAGCACATGGAGACCTATATGAGCTAGCTTTATACTAGCTAATTTTGGTATTGACAGCACAGGTTCTATTTTTGTCTAAAAGCCCAAATACGTACCCAGCTCCTTACCAAATACTGCACATACAGTCACTTTGTGCTACTATTGGTGCCTGAGCTAGTTCCTGTGCGTGCAGACACAGTGAGTGCATTTTAGGTAGACCCTGTGTGCAATGTAGCAAAGGTTGACTGAGGCACCTAACTTATTAAGGACCTACTGGCTTTAATCAGTTACTTCGATGCAAGACCTGTTTACTCTGCAGGAAGCTAGTCTTAAACTCTGCAGGAATCACAGCATCCACAAGGCCCTGACTTAGCTCTTCTTGGTTGTCTGAATATTTTTAAAGTATATTGGAAGCATCAAAAGGATACAGTTAGAGAATTGTTTTAAAGAATTGGAGTTTTTTATTGATTGATAATTTATGGAAATGGATTCTGAGCTTGAAACAAAAATTTAACTCACTAATGATTTTATATTTATCAGAGATTCTATTTTCTTTTAATCATCACCTCCCTTCCATTGCAAACAGAGCTTGATATTAAAACATCTTTATTTGATTTGTCAGTTTGTTCACCTGTGTTATTGGAAGTTTCAATATCACTTTGAGAAGAATGCTCACTGACATTCAGTCTCTTACAAGTGGAATGGGCAGGGAGAAGGCATCGTGCTTAGCAGAGGTCAAGTCTACAGTGGACTGCAATAGCTTTAGTGGGAGCAGATGACATGAGTGGCAAAGTCAGCTAGACAACCACTTTACTAATCTGAAAGGAACTGACTCAAAGCAGCAGAGGATAGAGGTGATGCTAAAAGGAATTTGTGCAGTTACTTTAGGTAATGGTGGTGTGAATACAATGTCCAGAGCAGTGGCTTACTTATGACTCTAGATGAAAAGTGCAAGATGCTCAGGGAAAAGAGCCTCAGTGTTTTGATGTCAGGGCGTTTTCCTTCCATCAAGTTTATCCCTGTGCAGCAGTACACTACATATGCAGCAGTATGTCATTCCCTTGCTTAGTAATTCTGCAGCCAAGGATTGCTTAGTTATGTCAACATGCACATTTCTTTCTCTTCCTGATCTTGCTGTTTTTACAGGATTGGAATAGTTCAGGAATTTGGAACAGGTAGAGGATAGGGCACCACATCAAATATATCAATTTTTGAATGCCTGAAAGTTATTTTCTTGAGGAGGCTGTTTTAAATGAATTTGCAGAAGACTAGGTTTGTGTGAGCTTAAGTTCTATAGCAGACTGGGACAGTGCCAAGTACTCTAACCCTGGTAACATTATTTTGCTAGATTGCATTTGTGCCTGTCTCTGCTTTGATCAAAGTGCTCACCCCATTTTTGTCTTTGCCACTATCACACTGAGGTTTTTCTGCTGCAAAATCAGGATTTCATACAACTGTGGTTTTCTTAATTGCTGTAATGATTTCATTGTATTGGTGGTAGTTCTATTTCATAATGGAATCCAAGTAAATTGACTTGTAATGTATTAGAAATGCCATGGTAAATTACATTAACTCCAAGTGCATGTAGGAAATGATGATATAGTCTGTCTTTAATTAGAAAGACCTTCAAGGGTCAGATGCATGACACATATATGCTCAAGGTGAAAATTCTTTTTAAAAAGCATCTTTAACCCAGCTTAGCAGCATGTCAGCTCAGTAAGAATAGAAAAAGCACGTTTTGTATGTAGAATGAGTGCAGAAGATATATAATTCTTTGTTATTCTTCTAGTTTTTTTAAAATCCATCTGCAGCCATCCACTGAGTGCTCTGGACACTCTATATGATGGATTAAGAATGACAATATAAGCTTTGACAAAATACTTCTTGTAAGTCTGTCTCCATTTTCTCACAACTTCCTCAAAAGTTATATGAAAGAAGGAGAAAAATATGGGCTGGGAAAAAATTAGTCCATTTGGGTCTAGTAAGCATCTAGCTCTTTTGAGTTCTTATGATCCTGTTGAAATAGTGCCATTATAATTAACATATTCAAGAAATATTTGTAGAGGGAATGTCAGGGCCTGTGTGTGTTTTGAGAGAAGGCGTTTGATACAAACAATTTAAATAGTAAAAAATCAGTACTGAAAATTTTCAGGCTTTGACCATGACAGCTTTATGTCTTGGACATGCATTTCACTTCTTCCAAGTGCTACATTTAAATCCTCTGAAGTGCATTTTCTCTCATCCATTTTCATAGCACATGGAGAGATTACAGGAGAGATGGGAGGGACGTTTTATCAGGGAGTGTAGTGATAGGGTGAGGGGTAAAGGTTTTAAACTGAAAGAGGGGAGATTTAGATTAGGTATTAGGAAGAAATTTTTCCTGATGAGGATGGTGAGACACTGGAACAGGTTGCCCAGGGAAGCTGTGACTGCCCCATCCCTGGAGGGGTTCAAGGCCAGGCTGGTTGGGGCTTTGAGCAACCTGGTCTGGTGGGAGGTGTCCCTG
>JAOTQQ010000012.1:43417771-43445860 GCA_026546715.1 Gallinago undulata
CTGCCCAGGGCAGGGGGGTTGGAACTCCATGATCTTTAAGGTCCCTTCCAACCCGAACCATTCTATGATTCTATGAACAAGACTGTTGATTGTTTAAAAAACAAAGAGATTTTATATCTTCTGATAGATACAAGTCACATTACACAAAAATGTAAAATCTTCAGGGGTCCAGAGATGTTCCTCTCTAAAGATCTGAAAAGTAGATGCAACACATACCCAGGAAATAATAAAATAATGACAGTTGGTGGGATGAACACTAACTGTAGAATGTCAGTTGCTCATTAACTCTCAGGCATTCTGTAGAAAACCAGGCATGAATATGTTTCCATAATGGTGTTAATTTCTTTTCACATTTTGATGCTGTGTTTCACCAAGTAGTTCCTTGACTGGAAAACCAAGATAATTTTGAGTTTTCCCGCTCTTCATTCCAGAAAAGTCAGACACTCAAAACCTCTTATGCATTATCTGGTCCTCTATATTTTCATAAGACTGAAAGTGTCATTTTATTTCCAGATGAATTTGTCTGTAATTCTTTTTCAGTGGTTTTTAAGTATTTTGTTTGGTGAGCTTTTCTGAAGAGCATTGTCAGTGAAACAATTATGTCTCTCTTTATTTAGCCCTTATTTAGGTAAGGTCACTTTTGACTTGTTAAAGACTGCCAAGTGGAGATGCAGTTGAGATTTCTTGAAAAGTATGACAGCGAAGCTTGTTTGAGCTTTTGTCCTTTCCAGCACTCCTTGCTTCTGCATTGCAATTTCCTTTGGGGAAACCAGGTTTCTTTGAGACAGGTGGGTTTTTTTCTTCTTGTGCAATTGGCTTGAGCATATTTTCAGTTGCTGTCTGCAAACCCAGCTTTGCGAGACTGTCACTTTCATTTTCCGGTGTTGGACTAACATGGAGGTGTTTTGCTTACTGTGATTTCTGTTGTATCCTCCCAGTATCTGTTTTCCAAAAATGTAATTTCTAAAAGTAAATTTATGATTGCCATGTACTTAGAATTGCTGTAACAGATGCTGAAATTCTTTACTTAATTTCTACTGTTCCCGCTTTCCTTCAGTAGTTTCTGCTAAATCACTGAAAAGTAAAATAGCTGTTGTAATTGAGATATATTTTTATTATGAGACATGATCAAAGAGAGTGGTAGAAATATGCTTAAAGTTATTGATTTGTTTTAGTCGTCACAGAATTGATACTCAGTTACAAAAATGTATCTACATGAATGCTGAAAACAGTTTTACTTTTAATTCTGAAATAATAGTTCAATATTTTCATGCTTTTACAGTGTAACTTGGCTCATTACATATTCTTTCAAAAAGCAAAGATGTAGCTAGAGATACACGTCTTCATGAAAGTTAAGAAATTTAGCCACAGGTATGGCATGCTAAGTGCTATCAGATTTTTAAAATTTCTGTAAGCAGTGCAGAAGCTGTAGGCCTATATTTTCTATAACTTTTATTAGTGTCACAGTTTTAAAAAATAAATATATGAGCATATTCAGAACATAGGTCTGTATTTTTATGCTAATGTTTTTGTGTTGAGCAGAGTACAATTGATATATCTGAAATGACAACTGCTTTGCATCCCTTGTACTATGGGGTGAGAAGATGACACTTCGGAGATTGTAATAATTTTGGCAAAAGCTATTCTGTTGAGCAACATCACAGTGTACGGAAGGACTACATGCTGTTATCTGGTGGCACTAACTGGCCTATAACAATGAATGCATTATAAATGTCTTACATTCTTTGGAAGTACAGTTATGCTATGTGTTTGGTGGTGGATGTATTTAAAAGATTAAATAGACAAGCTATGAAGAAGTTCAAAGTGGTTTTGGTTTGAACCACATCTAACAATGATGTGTTCCTTACCTGAATTAAATTAGCAATGAAGAAAACAGTTTTTTTCATCCTGCCTTCATTGAAAAGTCCTATTAGAATGATTTTTGAAGTAGGATTTGTGCAGGGTTGTTTGGGGAGAAAGAGGGAAGCATGCTATCTAGTAAAGATGATTAATTTCTTATTCAGTTCTATAAGTCACTTTTTAGAGTCATATTGGTGTTGACAATTTTTATTCCTCATGTCTCTTCTGCCATGTAGGGTTGGTCTTCAGTGAAATTCATGTTGTGGAGAATGGATAGTGATGTGTGCCTTCATACTTGCATATTGCACTGTACATAGACTTTTCATAACTGCTTCTTATTACAGAAAGATATCATTAGTAGAAGCCATGTGTCCTGCATAGCTTTACCTTATTGTTATGCAGCATGTTAATGCTAGAACCAAGGCCTTGATGGAATTATTATAAATAATAACATATGCTTATATGAGCGTTTCTTAAACTTTGACAATGCGAATTGCTTAATTCCATCAGTCGTCAATCTGTTCCAAATTCTAATATGTGCAAAATATATGTAATGGAGGATTAAAAAAAACCCAACAAACCTTAAAGGAAACATATGTGTGTGCAAAGAAATAATTCTTGTTATAGTTTGGGTTGAAGCTATTGTGTAAAGCAGTTGTCGTCCTATTCAGTGTAAATGAAGGAGCGGTTAATTCCCTTTTGTTCAGCCATAGTAAAAATAGTAAAGCTGAACACAAGCCTGGGTAAGAATGAGCAGAAACCATTTAAGCTAAAGCCTTTTCTTAGGAAAGGATAAAGCACTTGCAGGAACTGGGATTGAACTGGAGAAAGGGGAAAAGGAAAAGGAAATGCAGCTGAATCAAAAGAAAGAAACCAAAGTCGCAATGACCTTTGAGAAGCGAATGGAAAGGAAGTCTTGGGTTAAGCGCTGACTGCAGTAAGGCAGGGAATTCCTTACTGGAGTTCAGGGAAACAGGAGTTTATATTTCTGTTGTTTATACACAAGCTTACATTAAAGACCTTTGTGTTTCCGTTATCAGTTTTTCCTCTGCAACGGACTAATCTGAAATCTGTAAAAATTCTCTCTTTCATTCAATAAGTGGGCAACAAGTAACCTGAACCAGACTGAGCAGCTGGTGTCCAGGTATGACAAGATAGTCTTCTATTAGTAGCTCAGCTGATCTGCTCATCAAGAATAGCAACCCATAACAAGACATTAAAAAATTACATTCAAAGGTATATTGGAAACGTATGTACTTGTTGTCTTGCTTCCAGGATTAGCTGCTTAGACTGTGGAGTCAAAATGAGCATTTGGATGATCTAACAATTCCTACTGCAGTGTACAGATAATAAATCTGCAATTGGTAATTCATACATTAAGTCCATTTAGGAGGCCAGCTATTTTGTAGTTAAAAGCTGTGACAGCAGGGAACTTCCCACACTCTCTGGGCTGCTCTGCACCTAATCAGCATCAGTGAGGGGTGGGGAAAACAACCCAGTCTTAATTTTCTGGCTTCATTTTTCAGCTGTCAGAACTAGTTATAGTCTTCTCTTACAAAGTCAAAAATGCTGACAGTATAAATGGGTGGATCAGACTTGCTATTTTTGTAAATGGGTACAATTCCATTGAAATTAATTCAGTGCCATTAAAATTGTCTGTAAACATCACTACACTGTTAAGGTTTTGGTATGCTATTTAGAAACATGACCTTACCTTATGTTTCATGTAAATGTTCAATTCTGTTTTCATTTCTTCCATCCCTTTGCCACCTCATTCCTATATTCAATTGAACCTGTCTATACAAATATTTGAATGGTAAAGGTGGTAATTTGCCACTTTGAGGAAAATTTTATTTTAGTAAAATGAGTTACAGTTGAATAAAGTCATCTTTATTTTTCATCCAGTGCTAGTCAACACTTAGAATTTTAGTACCTTGAAAAATAATGACTCTAGAAGAAGACTGAGAGAATCTATGATTGATGGTAGGAACATGGTTGCAATAGTATCAGTTTCGCACAGAAACAAAAGGAGAGAGTTTTTGAAAATATATTCCAGGTTAGCCCTTCAAGTCAGCTTTCTTGTCACCAACACAGATAATTTGACAGTCTTCTTTCTGAGTGAATCCTGACATTTTTTCCTCCATCAACCAAGTAATGGAGCTACTGAAAATTGGTTTTGGCCTCACACAGATCAAATCTAACTTTGTAAGTTTTGACAAAATAAAAATGAGGAGTGCATTCTCTTCCAGCATTATATTAGCCTAGAGGAAAACACAAACATTTTTGTTAGCCAGGTTGCCAGCAAAGGAAATAAGAATTAAGATGCTTTTTGAGAAATCTGCTGATTTGTCAAAATAAATGGGACATATAAATCAAGTAATGAAGACATAAAACGAAATTTACTTAGACCAAGAAGTGCTGAATATGAAATAACTCAGTAACTTGTATTAGGTATTTGTTACTTCATTTGCACAAACCTCTGGCTTCTATTTTCCTACCTCAACACCATATTTGTTCCCTTTTATACAGACTCCTTTTAGATTCATTAGAGTAGCAACTTTTTCCATTGCAAGACTTCAACTGTACTGCAGTGATTTAGTGTTTTTAATTCTCCCCAAACTACTTTTTCCTCTTTTTTCACCTCTTCAAGTCACCATTTCAGAAATTCTTGAGATAAAATAACTTGAAAAAAAATGCCCAGAAACAAATCAGTTTCTAAAGGAGAAATAGATCAACAGATATTAACCTTTGTGGTGTCTTTCAGAAGCAGCTTCCCCTGGATGCTGTCTCTGTCCTAGCAATAGTATAAGGACACTTTAAGAGTTCTATCATATTTAATATTTCTTTGCTGAAAATCTCATGTTCATATCAGACAGTGAAGTAAATCCTTTTGTGAACATGAAACCTACAAAGGAAACAAAAGAATCAAGAATCCTGGGGGGGGAGTTATAAAGAGTAATAGTAATATAGAAGTGACCAGATCCCCAAGCTGTAAATTGGCAGAAATCCATTGACACAAGAGCATAATTGGAGCAGATGAGAGTCTGGACGTAAGTTTTCCAGCAAACTTCTCTTATTGTAGTTATCATATTTGGGGTTTTTAAAATCCAATATTGATAAAATTGGCATGAGTCTGACATTTGCTGCTTATTTTTCCTGATAAAACAAATCAACTACCCATATGTCTACATAAAAGACAAATATTGTACAAACTGTGATCCTATATCCAGACGGGAAAATGAGCATGTCTTTTTATCTTCAGTGTATGCAGAGATGTCTGGAATTGAAACAGACACAGGAGAAAAGAGACAGTGACTAAGTAATTCCTGTCTTTCTATTGTTAAGATTCAGACAGCTTGGTCAGCAGTCAACACAAATAAATTCCAGAAGGGAATTACAGTCAAGACACTCATGTTCTCCCATTCAGCTCAAAACAACATGGAACAGTGTTACTTCCAATACGTATCTCCAGAAATTATGGGTAAAAGGAAACCAGAACCCTAGTGAAGATGCCAAGATAAGAATAACTAGTTATGTCATCTTTTCTTTTAAAATGTTAATTTTATTTAAAGACTGTACTGTTTGTGATCTGCTGTAATTCAGTTGTTTTCATTGCAGAAAAGTAGAAATTATTTGTATAGCTTTCTTTGGGTGCCTATGAAAATATTTCTTGATAGAAAATGACTTATCTTTCGGTTAATCTAGTCTTTTGAGGCTTTTATTATGTACCCAGCACTGTGGTATCTTAAGACTACCTCAAAAAACTACTGAGGAAGTTCCACACTTGGGTGGAAGTTTCGTCCTGACTCAGATGTGTGCTATTTGCTACAGTGCATACTGAAATATGCCATGTTTTGTTTCCTGTAATGTGTTCCTTTGCCTAGAAAAAAAAATGCCAGATACATGAGAAATTGCTTGTGGAATAGGATGTGCTGATCCAAGGTAGTACAGAAGTTACAGTTGCTGATTACTTCCTACAGCCTCATTCACTACGGTTGTTTTTTAAACTTTTACTCTACTCTTTGCTTTGGAAATATCTGTAGCATGAGTTAATACAGTGTGTTTACAAATAAAAGTATTTAAAATATTGGTAAGTGCATGCTATATGTTTTGACATTGCAGGACACACTAATTGGGCCTTTTTTGAACATTTGATAATTTGAATACACTGTGTTTGGTCAACTTGTATCTGAATGTGCAAATCATGACCTTACCCAAAGATCCAAAGGTGGTAGATTCTGCAGAACTAGGAGTAATGGAATCCTTTCTCCGTGTTGGTTTGGGTGGGATGATGGCACACCTCTGGCCTAAACCATCACTACCGTCATGTTAACTCCCCTTGGACCGCTCTGAAAGTCATGGGCAAGCATGAAATACAGACCTTCGTTTCAGGGGCTGAGGGATGGACTCAGTATTTTTTGAGGTCTAGGGCATGAGAGATGGACTAGAAGATCTGGTGGTCTTCCTACTTGTCTTTTTTCTGGCATAGTCTCTTTGTATCTTTTTCCCTCTCCCACACTAGCTCTTTATATACACTAAAATCCTCCTTGCCTTTTTCTTCTGAATATTCCTATAAAGTTTGGGAACTATTTTGGAGCCTTAGTTTTCTCTACCCCAACAGGTTTTTTTATTGAGGTTCTTACTGTTAAGAAAAGTCCTGTGACAGTCTCTAAAGCATACCTACATTTTTTTCTTTATTCTGTTTCTACTGTATCATTTTTTGGGATGAGATCACACACCTGCATGTAATATTGCAAGTGAGGATGCACCAGTGATTTAGATCTTAACATTATAGGTTTAATAATATTCTTCTTAATGCAACCTAATGTCTTATCATGATTTTTAGGTACTGGCTGCACATTGAACAAATGTCTTTATTCAGTTCTCCTTGATGATTCCTTTTTTTTTTTTTTTTTTTCCCCAGGATCTTATAACTAATTCAGAAGTTATCAGCGCATATGAGTAGTTTAAATTGTTCTTTCCAATGTGCACCACCCTGCAATTTTCTACATTCAATTTAATCTGGTCATCATATCATCCAATTGCTTTGTTATAAAAGGTCGTTGTGGAGCTCTTGAGATGTTAGCTCAAAGGTTCCTGAGCATTTTATCCTGCTGCCTTTCCTGTCAATATAGTAACATGCAACACTTTAGCAGGAGTTGGGAGATCAATATGCTACCCTAATGTGAAAGTCTTATGCAAGTTAATAGAAATGAAACCAGTTGGCCTCCACACACATTATTATTAAAAACACATTTCTCTTATTAAAACATGATCCTTTTCTCTGTGAGTTTTTAAATTATGCTAAGTATAACCCTTTATTTTTGGATGATAATTCAGAAGGATAAAACACCATGGAAAATTTCTGGTTTTCTAAATGGTGTTGTATAAGTCGCCTCCATAAGGGTATAGTCACAATCAACACTAAAATATATTCATGTGTTTGAGTAACAAAATGTACTTTCAAGGAGAAAATAAAGGAGAAAACATTCATAAATTTTAAGAAAGCCCTATTAGTAGAGACAAATAGATACAAAATATTCCTAGAAGATAACAGTATTGAATAATTCTTGGGTTGGTAGATGCTGTCTTAATCTTGATTCATTTGCAGTGTATGTGTACCCTTATATTTGAAATATCTTTAGTACCATATGAAATCCCTTATTGCTCTTGGCTTTTGATAGTTTTCTAGGTATGGTTAGAAAAGCTGACTTTTAAAATTTTTACTTACTTGTATTTATTTGGCAATACTTCTGCTCTCACTGAGCTTTTAATTAATGTTACAAAGAATACTCTATTTTGAACTTTTGGATTAAACAGTTTTTCAAGGTGTTTGGGTTTTTCTCCAGGCAAATGCTTGGTTTCCATTGTAAATTGAATCTCTTCTCTTTTTCTTGTTGTTGCTTACCCCATGTTCCAATCTGTTTGCTGATTGATTCAGGACAATCTTGAGAACAAGATTCTAACGATTTTAAACAATTCCTTGAAATGTAATTATGTTGTTATATTCAGGGCAAATTATTCTAACAAAAAAAATAAAATTCGCCCAAACTCAAGGCTTTATTGAATATTGTTTTAAGTAAATATTCCAGTCAATTTACTTCTTCCCATGCAAGCCTACCTACAGTATAATAAAGTTATCATTCAGTAAAAGACTTGGAATTAATGTATTTTTCTGGGCATTTGCTGTCACAGGGAACTACATATGTCAGTAAGGCTATTGTCACTCTTTCCCTACTTATGCATCCAATATTAGATTAGTAAAAAGATTATATAATCAATTTTATTAATATTTTCATTACTTAATTATACATAAAATCAATTCCCAGAGGTTTTTTTTTCTATGGAGTCATGAACCTCCCATCACATCCATATTTATCACTCAGACTAGAAGATTAAACTCAAATGTTTGTGTGGTACATGTTGCATATATAAAATGAATAGAAGAAGCTAGAAATTAAATCAAAATGGTGTTAATTGCTAATAAATGCAGGATGTGCAGCTGGAGTGAAATTTTGTTGTTGCAGTCCTGTTTGTAGGTAGAGCCAAGATTCATTTTATTAGATGTTTAACCGTATCTGCAAATTTGGTTACCTTTATATATTCCTTCCATTTTCAGTGCTTCAAAATGTGGAGGTGGAAAATTCAGATTGATTCCCTATCCTTTCTGTCATCATTCTTGAGACAGCAATAGCATGAAGCTAGGGGAAAATACTGCATTTGACGGAATCTTGCTCTTCATATAACCTATTCATTTGCTTCATATCTATATATGTGAGGAATATGAAATGGAAAGGTTCTTTCTTACCAGAAATACCGGCTATCCCCTCTACAAATAATATCAAGATGTAGACTGAGAACAATATTATTTTTCAGACTTTCAGAAAAATGAGGATTTCACAGAGTGCAAATGCACTCCCTCTAAAAAATCCATGCAAGATGCCAGTCAATTCTTTCAGTAAAATAACTAACTGCTTGCCTGTTGTAAACAAAGCACCAAGCCATATTTCACAATTGCATAGTAGATGCAAATATTTTTCTTTAGTATTTTAAATAAGAGCCCCATGAGAACCCCATTCTGTCTTTTGTGATTAAAACATTTCTACAGAGAGAGTTAGACGTTGAAATCTATTCATTATGGAAACTATTTGCATTTTGTTGGAGCTTTTATGAAAGATTCCAAGTTTCCACACCATTTATTAGGCAATAACATCACAAGAGAGAAACCACAGGAATATTTTAGATTAGAAGAAATCTAATAAGGACCTTCAGAATTGGGGTGAACGTGTTGTGCTGGAGATTTGAAAATGTTTCAAAGAAATCTTATCACAGCTTTAGAAAAAAGGAATAATCCCCCTGCCCCTCCCTAGCATACTATCCACTTGGACCAAAGTCATATCTTTGCAATTAAATTCAAATTATTATGAGTCATATGGTGACTTTCCGTTCAGTAATGGGAAACAACGAGGATGTTGGACCAGTAGTCAGCTAAAGGATTCAGTGAACCGGAAAATGCAGTTTTGACTGTAAACTCCAAATCATTTAAAACCTATAGAGATGTGATCATGGGCTTGGCTGGCATTTTATGGAGAGGCATTTAAAACTGTCATCTGTTTAAAATCATATTTTAATTTTAATTTTGCTGGAAGATAAAGCAACTGAACAATGTAAAAAAAAAAAGAAAAAGAAAAAATCCAAGGGGGAAATGACATAAAAGTATGGTTTATTTTGTATTTGATTGCCCCCATAAAAAGGTCAAATGTAGATGTGTGACCCACTGGGCAAGAAGCCCACCTCTTTTTCCAGGGGAAAGTGATGAGTTTTTCCTTCTGTGACTAACATACCAAAATCCAGGAAGATAGCTGTGCTTTTCTTTTTCATTTTATCAGAAAAAGAAAGGTTCTGGGAAATTTCTGTCTCAGGACTTTCTGTATACTGAGACTTCAGAGCTTGGAGAAGAAAAGAACTGGAAATTCTTTGTGTCCAGAACCAATGCAGGGTAGCACTGATTGCTGTTTTGCCCATTGTAATGTACTTTAGTCCAAGTCCCAGTAGTGCTTGTGAAACCTGTCAAACATAAGTGATTTTCTGGTGGTAGACAGTTGTCTATGTGGAGCCTACTTCACTCTCACTTTCTAGTGAAAGCCTACTAATTCCCTCAAATTGCTCAAGGTACTGAAGAGGACAACACCCTTAATTCAGGGTTAATACATCATCCTTAGCTATGTTAGTACAGCTGCCTTGTCCAAGCAGGCGTTACATTTCTTTCTTAATTGTATTTGTTCTATTTTAGTCTATTTCTCTAAAATCTCATGATTTCCTTTAGTTCAGCAGTTTTTTTCTGGGAGAGCCACCACTGATAATTTTAAGCAGGATGCGAATCATGCACACAGCATAGAAGAAAATGGCTTGGGTCTATGTTTCACATAGATGGTTTGGTTTGGTTTTTTATTTTATTTTAGTTATTACTAAACAGTTACTGTTCAAAGACTTTTAAAGGACTCAATAAGCAAGATGAAGCACTTCTTTATCTATTGCCTTGGCTTTACTTCTTTGAGTTGCTATACTATATTTATTTGCTTTTATTTCTAGCATGTGGTCAGAAAAATCTCTGCAAAATCATTTTGAAAAGATGTGTGTGTGACTGAGTGAGTGTGTGTGTGTGCACGTGTTTGTGTGTATGTAGGAGAGTATATGATGGACCATTATTAAACATACATTACAGTTTAATTTCTCTTCTGTGATATTGTTCAAAACCTCTACAGACAGGAGCTTCTTTTCTGTTAGTATCCACCTACTCTGGATGTTTTTATCCTTATTAAGGTCTCCCATAAGCACTAGATTTCAGATTCATCTGAAAAATGTAATGTTTGATAAAAAGATTCAGCATTTGTCCAGGCTTAGCTCAGTGGCCAGAAGGCTGCAGCTACCCGGCACAAAGCAGCATTCTACGGGAATATCTGCATTAGATTAAATACTAGAAATTATCTAGTTGCATTCACCTAAAGGAAAAACTGTGCTAATTACTATTGCTGAGACCAGTAAAACATATCTATAGCATGAGACCAATAAAAATGTCAATAGGAACTCCTGCAAAATTAATCCAGTCAGGAACCTGCCATTAGCAGTCAGAGGTCCCCTTCAACTGTAACCGGTAAGTTCCTGGAACTGATCGGTAATTAGCCAAATTGGCAATCTGTTTCTTTGTAGGACATAACAATGTGAGGCAGACTGAAAGACAATAGAGAGATCTATTCTTTTCCTATGTACCAATGCTTGCTGTTTAAATCATACTTCTTACTTCAGTATTTTCTAGTGCTATATTTCATAGCATTGTTTATTTGCATTTCCCATGCTTTTTTATTGTTTCCATTTGAAAAAGCCCTAAAACAGTAGCAGAATTCATTAGATTTTGTTCTGAAAAGTAATACTAATAATAATACTTTAGAAAAGGAGAATAATTTATTTGGAAGATTTTCTGATATTATTCATGGGTGGAAATACCTTATTGGTCAGTCAGTTTGCCACTTTCCAGACACAATGATTCCTTATCATATAAATACCAGTGTTTCAGCCAAAAGAATTATAAATTCTTTATAAAAGTCAGGCTTCGTTAAAAGAAATGACTCATTGTAAAGATGTTTTCTAGACATCAGCATCTTCTCTGTGGCAGCTTAATTACAGAACAGTGTACTTAGTTATAGCTAATTTCTTATTTAAGAATGAGGACACACAATTAAACTCCCACTGAAATAAAGATAACCTGCAGATGGTTTATTTTGTTCTCAAGGGATAAAAAAAATCATAAATGTTACTAGAATTTCCCATCCTGTTCCTAGAAAGAAGAAATTATTTTGAATAACTAATTGGAAAGTGGTGTGTACGCTGGTGAGTTATTTGTCTCCGTGGCATGTATTCCTTTTAAATACACGGTCTTTCACAAAAGACATGTTCCCATAATGAGCTACATTATAATCCCTTATGTGGCAGGTGGACAGAAAGCCCAAAAGTGAAGTTAGGATTTCCTTGTGGAATACCAGACCCTGCAAATCTGTTAGGTGTCCTCATACCCTGAACTCAAAAAACAGGTGAATATGGTCATGTCTTCCTGGAGATCTAGTCTGTGCTCTGAGCTATGGATTCAGTTGCAGTTACAAAATCCAGAGTGACTTTCCAAAAATATTTATGTTCTCCTCTGGGAGGGGCAAGAGCAGAATTAGGGGTTCAAGATGGAAGAATTCTCTGACTGAAAAGAGTCAGGAAAAGTTACCATGGAAGCAACTAAGGATCTGGAAAGGAGTTGCACTCAGAGCTCCTGGATTTTACAATATGTCTGTCCCATGATGAGTTAACGTTCTTACATGGGGTTAACCAGTCAGATGCAATTTCCCATTGACATCTCTGAGTCTTCTCAGACACTTCAATGAATAGGCTTTGTCCTATTGATCATAATTGGCTTAAAGGCAGGTTCTTTGTTTTTCTGTTTTCAAGTAGGAGCCAGAGAGGCAGATCTGTCATCACTAATCTGCAGAATGCAAGAGTCTGTGGAGAACTTTTTCCTTACCCTTTGGGTCTCTTGTAATCACTGGCAATGCAGATCTCACAACACTGTGATATGATAATTGATGCTTTAGGTCTCAGTTACAAAGTAGACACTAAATAGGAATGACAGCTAAGTGAAATTAGTTTCAGATGGATTATCTGTGATTTGACATATAGAATTTCTTCCATTTAATTATACAATTCTGAAATCCAAATATGTCCAAGTGAACCCCAAACACATATATTTTCAGTTTCCAAGGCTTACAAATTCTTTTTCTGTAGGTGAACTCTGCAGCAGAGCCTATTTCTAGACCTGAGCCTGATCACCTCTCTGTTGTCTTTCTGAGTGCTTAGAAACAGATCTTCCAGGCGTTAATTGTTTATACCCTTGGGGTTTTTTTGTGTACCACTGCATCTAGTGGCACCACATCTAGTGGTATGCTGTTTTCTGTCAGAACTTGGCTGGCCTTAAAATAGTAGAATCATAAAATATTTTATGTTAGAAAGATTCTGTGAGGGCATCTGATTCAACGCCTCCTACGCCAACAGCTTTCTTAAAGCAGGGGTAACTTGCTAGCAGAAAAGATCTTGTGTGGAAAACAGTTTATACACACCTTTTTGGAAAAAACATTTTGGGTACAGCCCTCAAGAAGGGAAGGTGCTCAGCATCATATAACATTAGATCTGGAACTGTTACAGCAAATGAAATTTATTTCAAGTGAACAGGTTCACAGTATCCTAAGAGAAGTGACTTTCTGCTCACATTCAAAATTTTGTTACTTTCCATCAATAGTTGAAGCTGGATTTCAAGTAAGTGTTATAAACATAAACTAGTAAGTCTGGCAGATAGACCCATTTTAGGAGTATACATGAAAGAGATCCCTAATATTCTAACTACATGTGATATTTTTTTAAAATGGTATATCTGCAAGGTTCTGAGCTGCAGAGTAATTAAATAAAATACAAAAGGGAACAAGAACTATTATCCAGCATCAAAATATTATCTATTTTCTCCCTTTGATATGTTTATTAACATAATCCAAGATGCAGAAATTGTGTAACACTGTGACTTCCAGCAAGATATCTGTATTTTGTTATTAGTTCAATAAATCTTTATGCTGTCCATTTCTTAATTTTTTTGAATAGAATACTAATGAACTCTGATCTCCTGTTCCCATTTCTAGACTTTAAGAAATCTCAATAATGGTTCAAAACAATGAGTTGATAAAAATGGAATGCAAAGATTCATGCTATTATCACACAAGCAGAATAGGCATTCATAATCTCCACATTTTCATTAGGACTGGAAGAGAGTGAGTTGATTAAAAACTATACACTTGTTTATAGGAAAAGGCCTGTACAAGGTCTATTTTCCCCCTCTCAGATTATGTCTTAAATTAGGCAGCCAAATATAAAACTTCTTTCTCCCTCCTGCCCTAGCATGGATCTTGGGCTATCTTAAATACATATGCTAAAGTTAAAATCTTGGCTATAGAACTGGTTTGTCTTTCTGGAAGAGGGTGGTTGTGATTCTGTCTCACAGATGCTCAGAGAAGATGCTCAGACACCAGGGGTTCTTACCAGCATAACGCTTTGCTAAAGGCACATGGCACTTGCAGCCTCTGTACCATTCTGCTTGCCAGGACCTACTCACTTTCCAAGAGGACAATTGTGTGTTTGTGTCACAGCAGTGATTGTCTTGTGAATACAATTAAATCAGTTCTAAATTAGCTAGGTTTTGTTGCCAGGCTTAGCACAGGATAAGAGTGTAGGTCTTTCTTTTATTTACTGGGTGCTTCTTGTGGCACAAACTGAGCTCCATGGTATTACAACTACACATTTTGAAATTTCCTACCTAACTTAAAATTAGCTGATCACTTTAAAGTGTCGTTTAGATATGTACCTAAGCTGCCATCGCTGCCATTACAGTGCAGAGGTATCCTTCTGCTTTGCACAGAGCCTATTGTGATAGGTCCATGAGACGGTGCAGAGACCTTGACGTGACCCAGAACTGTGTCACAGGGTTTCACGGGGAGTTTTGCCAGAACACTTGGGTCCTGGGGTTGTGCTGCAGAGTTGACCGCCTTTGGAGCAGGAGTGCTTTTGCAGAGTCGAACATGTGCCCTTGATTTCAAGGGTACTTACATCTTTTGATAAATGATGCTGTGGATCTATAGCCTTTTCTAGGAACCGTATCTGGGAACGTTTTCTTATCTGAATAGATCTTATCCAGCAGAGTGTTATTGTGAAAATAAGTCTACTGTAAAGATGCAGAAATCTCGCCTTTGAGTACTGTTTTGCAAATCTGAAGATCACCTGGGGATATTACATCCTGTTCTAGGTGGGTTATGAGGTTTTCACTGTTGTATGCAATCCTCCCCATCTGAATTACCTAGTCAGATAAGAAAGAAATTATGCCTTCCTTTTCTCCTCGGGAAAAAATATTGTAAAATGGAGCTTAGATGTATGGAACATGTTTTCACATGAGTATTTTAAAGCTTAAGAAAATAACTGCAAAACATTGGTTAAGCAACACCGATTCAAGATGTGTTTGACTGTAATTTGTGGTGATTAATTTACAGAAAAATTCACAGACATTTTTGGAAATTCCAGAGTTGCCCTTACCTTTATAATTTCTCTGTCTGAATTTGCAAAATGTAATTTCTTTTAAAATCTTTTCACAAAGAGAGGAAAGTGATTTCTGATGCAATTTTAAGGGAATGATAGCAGAAAGCCATTAACTAGCTTTTTAAACATACTGTTCAGACGACAGTTCTATACATCTCAAAATTAAATATGGTTTTAATTAGGCTTTTAATATCCAAACATACATAATTTTTTCTTGAAAATTAGCCATTATTAATGAATCATTCTCTAGAAGGTATGCATTATAAAACTTGCTTTTTGAAAATGGGTGATTTTGAGTGTCTAGCTGCAAGCTTTTCACCTTCCACCGTATTTACTTATTCCTGTGGGATGCTGAGAACCCTCAGCTCCCCCTGTCTTTCACACAACCGAGCTCTGAGCATACTTAGATTCTTTGATTAAAAGTTTGTTCCTTTGTTTGCTTTGTGCTCCCAAAGGCTTTACTTCCAGGCAGCTCACATTCATTAAAGACTCTGTGGAAAACACATGGGACAAACTTAATTCAGCCGTGCCGGTCCAGAATAGCAATGCCTGTTCAGTGGGAACAAGGTGCAAGACAGTTGGCATCTTGGGAATTGTACACTGTTCACCATGGTCTTCAGAGGCAGGTGCATTTGTTGGAGGCAGCACTGCATATCAGGGGATATTGGATCTCTCTTCTGTGATTTTAAAGGTTACTGTATAAGGTGAAATCAGTGCCTCTTTATCACACTACTCTCAAACTATATATGGCATACAGTGTAGTCATCATTCCATTGCTTATTTCAGATATTTTGGGGGGTTTTGATAGTGTGTAAGAGAAATGGCGTTCACCCTTTTTCTGCACTTACTGAGGTACATAAAGTTTTCCCACCCACTTAACCAAAGGGCAAATTGGAATAAAAAAAAAAAAAGTGTATTATTTAGTGTATTTAATAGTATATGTACTATCTAGTGTTATAAATACCTCATTAATAGCTAGCAAGTACTTTGACGTGGAAATTAGTAATGAAGTATAATGCAGTTATTAGTCTCTGATTTAAAATATTTACATTTTTTAATTGAAACACAACTACAAGCATGATTTGCAAAAAGCTATCATAAATGCTACTTAATTTTTAAAAAATAAATAAGTACCAAGTAGACATACAAATTTCCTAATAAGGTGATTCAGCACAGAATGTTTGATTCTGGTGAAACAAATTTTGCATCTATTTCCTAAGTTACCTTCAAGAACTACAGAATTAGGATATTTAGTTTTAAATGTAAATTTTATTGATGTTCTATATTTTCCCTTAAGGCCTGAAATTTCTTCTCTGTGGCAAGAAGTCATAGAATCAGAGAATCATATGGGGTTGGAAGGGACCTCCAACCCCAAAAAATACTTGTTCTAAGTAGTTACACTAGAAACTGCAAAGCTATTTTTAATCAATATGCAGATATCTAAAAAGTATACACAGTATACATAAAAAGAGAAATTAGACATCCATATGTATATGTAGAAGCTTTTGATACAGTTTTTCCGTGTTTGCAGAGAAAGAGATTTTTGCAGCTTCTGACAGGGCCTATTAACCTATAATCCAGCCTTTCATTTTCAGCCTGGATCTTCGGCAGCATAAGATATGGCTCAAAATGAAAGCTGCAAGAGGCCAGACTCATGAGGCAACTGTGAGCAAATAGAACCCCAAGTCACACAAAATCTTGAAGGATCCTAAATGAAAAGAAAAAAAAAGTAAAAATAGAAGGAAGACAACCAGTAGGGCTGCTGACAACCACTGGTGCTGCTGGGGCTGATTTACCAGTCAAGTCACTGCAGAGACCTCTAGTGCATATTTTTAAGCTTTGTTTTGTTTCATAGGTATTTTTTATGTTTTCTGAAGAAAAATGTATTGAGAGACTGCTTTTCCATCTTCCCAAAGAAAGGAGAGGTGATGGAAAAGATTGTTTCAGGCCATTTTTGAAAGAGAAGGAATTGGAGTTTGGTGTGTGGTTTTAGGACCAGAAGGGATGAAGTATGAAGCTGAGACCCTTCTGGAATCAAAAAGATCTTGTTTAATTTTTCATCTAATGGCATATGTCTCTTTCTAATATTAAAAAGTAACCATTTAATAGCACTGCCCCAAATACTTAAGCTGATCTCTGGAATTTCCAGCAGCTACACTAGAAACAAAATTCAGGATGAAGAGCACAAATATCACATTGTTTCTACTTTGGAAAGTTTTTCAATATGTATGGAAACCTTTTCTTCTCCTGAGATTATTGAACTACACACTAATGTTTGATGGGTTAGGCATATGCTAGTGCTTTTTTTCTGCTGCTCTACTTGTAAAACTAGGAGTTGTTTGCAATTCTATTCCATTTTATCTGGATTTCAGAGACATTAAAAATGATATTTATTTTTTTAAATCAGAAGCTGTATCCCCAGTAGGGTGAGTTTAAGAACAGAAATAGCAAAAGCCGGTTTGGGTGGCCATGCTTTAGAAGGATCCAAACCCGATCTGTTGTGGCGCCAGCGCTGGGCGAGTTTGATTACAGGTAGTATTGGCAAAGGATGAATATGCTGTCAAACATTTCACTTCTCTCTCCTCATTCTACTGCCATGAGTCAAAACCTCAGGAATAGGTCACAGAAACTTTTAATATGTTGTCAGCTAAACTGAAACCACCGCTGCCTTTAAATTGCAGGGATGATTGATACGGCCAGTTAAATTATAGCATGCTACATGCAGCTGACGTTTTTGAAATATTTCTCTGCAGTCACACATTTGTCCTGTTCTCCAGAACAGACTTACAACTCCCATGCTCTTGGGCATGACATAAATAAAAGGAAAGAGCGATCTCGCAGGAAGAATTGAAAATAATGTTAAAAAGTTTGCACAGAAACATACATAAAAAATTATACAAAATTTAAGACAGATGAAGACAATGATATTCTTAGAGTTTAATTGTTTCATTCATTTCTGAGTGGTGAATAACAGCCTTGGAAAAAAATGACCAGTGAACCTTTATCTCAGATGCAAAGGCAAGAATGTGATTTTCCATGAGTGAAACCCCAGAATCTCACTTTCAAGTTTCTTCTCTCAGCGTGTGTACAATTTAAGAATATATTTACATCAGAAGTGCTCTAAGTGGCAATAAAGGCAAAAATAAGAGTTATGTACTATATAGCTTGAACATTTAATCACTTTCTCAAAGCTATTATTTAATATTGAATAAAGTATCTAAGGAGTCCTAGGAGCCCTTTTTAGCAATTCATTGGTTTCTACAATTTGTTTCGTTCATTTCAGAAATTAGACACGGGTTTGCCATTCAGTTATGTTTGATGAGAATGTACTGTGTTCTTAAGGTATAGCTTGCTGAAGTGAATAAAGGTGAAAGGTCTTGCTTTTATGCCAAGAAGCTACTTTTTGATTCTGTGCCTTTGCTGAGCCACAATGTCACGATATATTAGAGGCTAGTAGACTGATTAAGATCTCCTGATGCAGAGTAAAGAAAGCTTGTAAAAGCAATACTAAGAAATGTTTCTTCTTTGCAGAAGTGTGTTGTTGGAAACTTCAACGATTGTAACAAAGATTCTTCCTGTTGAAAGTTTCGAAGTGCAAGTGAGCTGTAATGGTGATCTACATTTGGTGTTTACTTTTAACATCTTCCTCTGGTAGAGAAGCACTGTCTTCTCTGAAAGCATTTACTCCCATGGCTGGTCATTTGATGAAATAGGTTTATTATGTGGGCTTCTGAGTGAGAAAACAAAAACAGCAATAAAAAACCCAGCAGATTGGCAGTTGCTATGGCAATTCCATCCTTTGTTAGGGATTGGTATAAGTCTTAGGAGCTTGGGGAAATGCTCGGAAATAGTAATTAGTTTTTTCAAGGGAATGTAATTTTCCATTGTGAACAGAGATTG
Organism: Gallinago undulata; assembly: GCA_026546715.1. NCBI lineage: Eukaryota > Metazoa > Chordata > Aves > Charadriiformes > Scolopacidae > Gallinago > Gallinago undulata. The sequence continues at coordinate 43,436,702 of JAOTQQ010000012.1, forward strand.
TAAGTCAGCAATTTAACTGGTACAACTAGATTAAGGAATCTAAATTTTATATTATCTGTTTCTTAAGGAGGGGGACATTTTCTGCAGAATAATTGCATTGTTATCTGCAATTCCAATTATGTAGTGTCAAATTTTATTTCAGATTATTGACTTTTTTCAACTGTATATTGGTGACAATCACTGATAATATCCAAGCAAACACAAACCCGATAAAGTGTGTTATTTGTTGCAAGAGGTCCATTAATTTCAATATAAAACGTGGTGCTAAAACAATTTAGATTTTCCCAGAACCTGAGAGGAAATTGGTATGTGAGTTTTGGGATACAGCTTTAAGGGATAATCTCTGGGGAAGCTCCTGAAAATGAGAAAAATTTTCAACTATATAGTACTTATCTATACCATACATTTAGTAGATAGCAAAGGAATTCCAGATTAGAAGTTTGATGCCAAGCCATTTTTTCTGGAAAAAAAAATCCTAGTGACAACGTGCATATTTTTGCTGCTAAGCTTATGAAACACCTCTGTTTTTTGGGTAAACTAATGGAGTATGGAATAATATTGTTCTCCATTTATTATTCCAATGACACTGTCTACAGGGCAGATATCTAAACTCTCTTATTTATAGATTGCTTTCTTATTCTGAGACTCCCCCTCATTAGGCCTTACTAAGCATTATCCAGTGATAGATTTTTTGTATTTCTATGGGTGGATATTGAATAGATTCAGTGGTTGTTTTGGAATTGTAATACCCAACATTTTCTGTAGAAACTGCAGTACACTAGTTGTGTATCACTTGACATTTGTTTCCAATAGAGTTGAATTTGTCGGAGAAAATGTTTGTTCTCAAAAAGAACAATGGATTCATACCCTTTTCTTTAAAACCATCACACTTATAAGAAATTTTAAATTTTTACCATTGTAGGAATAGCTGTATCCAATATACTGTATTTTCTAAAACTGATGTAACCTTGAGAAACATCCTCGCAATGAAACTGTCTCACTGCTGTGACTGTAAAGACACAGGAGGCATTCTGGGCAAATGTGCTAAGAGAAGAGTGGAGAAGATAGCCATTTAAAAATACCCACAGCAAAAAGCATGGAGTCTAGCTAACAGCTAAGTCACAGGATAGGCTGAAATGAACCTATAAATTCAGCCAAATAATTGTCTGGCTTTTTTTTTTTTCTACAGGTTTTCTGCAAGATTTTATGTGAAAGTACACTGAAGAGGTAAGTTAATATTAATTTTTAGAACCTCATTTTAAATAAACTATCATTGCACTTTAAAGGATATTTTTTAAAACAAATGATGGCAAAACCCAGTCAAATTTTGAATTATAACTTTGCTTCATGCCAGAGTAGTATTCTAAAAGGAACTTCAAATGAGAGGGATACTGTAAGTCACTATCTTCTTATCTGGATCCAAGAGATTATGATTTTCAAAAAACCCCAACAAACAAACCGCAACACAAAGGGGAAGAAATTAATTAATTGCAAGGAGGAACACTTCAAAGGCTGAATATGATTTCTTTCTCTCTTGTTAATACTACTGGCTTCTGATTCACAGAAGTGAGAGAAAAAGCAATATTCTTGTGCACTTCAGTTAAGAGGTAAATAGCAGTATTTATTTATTTCTCTCCACCTGTGTGGAGAGAAAGCTTTTCATGCATGTGGATGCATTCTCCCTCCGAATAAGTCTGCCTCCTTATTGTCACCAAATGTGTAAGGAACCTCAACCTTTTAGCTAAATGGTTAAAAAGACAGTGTAAATAACCTCCAGGTGCTGCTCAGAGTCATATTTCTGAAATTAGGGGATATTATCCTAAAATCCCCATATACGTGCAGCGTACTTGGAGGTTTTCAGTGAAGACTAGACAGCATTCTTGGAAAAACTAATAACCATTTTGTATTTGTTATGGGATATTAATTAACATCAAAGATGACCAAAGATGTGTATAACCTGCTTACACGAGTTTTTGTCCCCTGGTCTGCTCTGTAGGGAATGCCCAAGCATGACTAAGGGCTGCACTTGCCTAGCAAGTGACCCAAATGTAAAAGAGCAGATGTTTTCCCTCCTACGGACTGTGGCTGGCAGCAATGAAAGCCTCATATAGCACTTTGCGGCTCTGAGAATCCATTAGGAGATCGCACAAATACTTCTCCAAAAGAGATTATCTGGCCATAAGCCTGCAGCAGAGCTCTTTGAGCTCCCAGGGAAGTAGTTTGCATACTTATGTGTCTAGACTTTTGAAAAATTTGTGTTATAGAGAGACACCTCCAAAATGAGTCCAGAGAAAGCGTCTATTCAATTGTGTCGATTAACATTTTATTAAGTTTTTCTGGTATTACCAGCCAGGCAGTAAATTTATATCAGTTATATGCCACACTCCGTTGAAACAGCTTAGTACGGTGAAGCACACAAGTGCCAGTATCCAGGAGAGCACTTTGTCCTCTGGCTGTCTGCATTCCAGGTTCCTCACCAACTGGAATAGATATATATATACAAGAATGCAGATTTTCTTTCTCTGTCACGGTCACAGATTTGAATGTGCTGAACAGGCAAGTTTGAAAGGGTCTGCAATATTCGTGCCAGAAACAGAAGGGCATCTTTAAGCCTATACAATTGTACCGGTGTTCTTTGCCATTTGTCCCACCTGAGGGTGCAGAAATGAAAGATGCCAGTCATAAGAGAGGACTGGTCTAACACGGAGAGTATACAAGTCACTTTAATGTTGGAGAGTGAGATTTGTCTCCGCAGTCTCTGGCTGTGCATGGAGATGACCTTGAGCACTAATCCAGACTAGGTCCTGATACTGAAGACTGGCCTAAACCTACTAAGAGGCTGTGCTCTGCAGAGGTAATCAAGTTAAGGTTTTTAAGACACTTGGCAAGAAAGCATAGAGTCTTCTTAGTCAAAAGCAATCAGCTGCAGAGGTGTGTAACAATTATTCCTATATGACACACATACTGTCATCTGCCTTAGCGTCCTAAATTCTGTCAAATTCAACATTCCCATTCATTGAGCTTGACCCCGTGAGCCATGACAAGGGATGCAAGTGTTCAGAGCTGTTGCTTGCAAAAGCAGAGACTCAAATCTTTCTGGCATCCTCTATAATGGAAAAAGAGATAGAAGTAACAGTGGGGGAAGTCAAAGAGCCAATGGGTGGAAGAAAATGGAGCAGTGGGAGGTGTTCTGGGGCATCTAAATGTCTTGATGCAAGAGCACCAGTTCCATGAAATTATCTTTCCTGCCTTGGATAGTGGAGGTTGCCAAAGTGAGACGTGGATTTTAGCAACAGTGGCAGAAACAGAGCAGGAATATGCAGCATTTGCACACAGACACACGCTTTCTCAGCGATTAAACCTTTTTAGTTCTGCAGGTGTCTCTGTGATAATGTAATGCTGATCCAGTTTGTCATATCTTTACAATGTGATAAGCTTGGAGAGAACAGGGATTTCATAGTAAATGGAGGTCCAGTGAAAGTACCTTGCAAGGTTCACACCCCATATATCAATGTATTTAAAAACCCAAGTAATTTTGGAAGATATCTTACATTTTAATGTATTAGTTAAAATATGGTTCATGGTCTAAAATTATACAGCCTAGGGTGATCATATGGTAGAAGATAAAATATTCATCTCATTATAATTACAGAACTTAAATATAAAAGATTGATACCTAGTAATGTTACATTTTGGAAAAAAAGATTGCATTGTAAATCTGAAGGGACATGTGAGTAAAATCCACCCTACTATTTTAAAATAGTATTTTCTAGCCTTAATAAATGCATTTTGTGTTGGATACAACTTTTTCCTCAGTAAAACAAGTAAACTAACAATGTCCTTTCCCTGAGTGGGTGGCATCATGGTACAGAGGATTCCATATTGAAATGTATGTTACAATTTATATATATTTTATATCATGTGCACAAATTTGAAATATGGGGTTTTGCAATAATACTACATAGGTTATGGAAGCAAATGCTTCCCCCTTGCTCCCTGCCAAACACATGCACACAGCAGGAAAACTCCTGGAAGTCTGTACAAGGAGGATGTGAAAAATAGCCTAGAGAAGAGTAATCAGAGGCAAGGTAATATCAGTTTTCAAACAGGCAAAAGGTTGCTACATGAGGAGACATTCTGGGTCCATCCACTCTGTTATTCTAAATGTAGTGCTCTCAGAGGACATAAAAAAGCCTGTAGTTTGTACCAAGTAACAGCAATCCACCTTCGTTATATACTCCCTCACCTGTTTAGTGGACATCTTAGATATAGCACTTCTAAATTATGGTGAGACTGTATGGCTGGGAGCTATCATGGAAAAAACATTGTTGAGAGAACTAGAGAAGCTGCTTAACTTCAAATGAGGACAGCTCCCATTCTACCTGTGATTTACTGCAATGACATCAAGGTTTCCTGACTCAATAGCTTCTGAAACACACATTTCTGGCCTCTCTGCGGCCATAACAAGCCATAATAACATTATAATAGGATTTTAGAGTGGAGAAAGGAATATAGGAAGCCAGTTCAAATACAACTGGGCAGGTGTGTCATAAAAGAACATATGACTATAGGCAGCAGATCAACAGATCAAAGTATTTGTGAACATAAACTTAATTCTGACTTCAAAAATGCTTGTTAAGGAAGAAATACAGTCAGATAAGCTTAAAGAAAGGGTCATGGTTTAGGCAGAGTTGGCCTATTAGAGGCAATAGAAGTTCTCCCCTTACTTCTCGCTCTGAGAAGAGGAGGAGGGATAAAGAGATTTACGAGTTTAGAAGGAAATAAACTACTTTAATGAAATATTAATAATAAAAAAATAATAAAGAAGAAATAATGACAATAGCTACAATATATACAAAAGCATATCAAGCTCCCAGGATGATGTCACCAGCTGGCACTGGAAAAGTCCCAGACTGGATTCAGTGACAGATTGGAACTGGATTCCAAATCTGGAGTCAGGAACACACAGACCAGGATCAAAGCAGATGAACAAACAGGGTCCTCCTAGGACATCAGTCATTGAAGAAAGAGGCTGACCTTTGACCCCTCAGCTTTTATATTGAGCATGGGGCAGATGGGATGGAATAGCCCTCTTGGTCAGGTTTGGGTCACCTGTCCCACAGGTGGAACCTCTTTACACTTTTCCATTTCCGACCCTCCAGCTGGGCAAATAATGAAATTAGCTGGCCTTGGTTGTTAGAGCAATAAGCATAAGTAAGAACCTCTCTGTACTTCATGCCTTCATGAAGTACAAACATCAGTATTATCACTCTGAGAATGAACAGTTTTCTCCACAATATGCTGATAATTTCAGAGAGTTAGAAGAGGCCTAGCTAAGAAGTAAAATTACTGAGCAGAAAGTTGGTTCTATTTTACCTCAAACCGAGACAGAAAGATAAAGACATCTACCACAAAACACTTCAGCATTTTGCTGCCTCTTTTCAAAGTCCAGAAGGGGTGGTTTGAGCATCAGCTGTAGCAGACAAATGAAAATGTTAGACTTAGGTCCCCCTCTTGGCATAGGTCCCTTCCCTCGTTAAAAGACTCACTTCTGTTTTTCCATTATTGCAGACAGAAGCTGTTCCACTAATTGTCTAATTTTCTTGCATTCATGATGGTTCCTTTGAAATGTTTTTGGTGAAGCGATCAACTCCTTCAGTAATAGTGTGAGCTTCTGTGTCTGTTTTATACTCTGAAGTCATTAGACAGGTGACACATACCTGTCGGGGGGGTCCAGTTCAGGGCCCACTTAATGTGTTATCATTGTGATGGTCCTTTCTTTCAATTAGCAGTATTGCTATTTCATGGCTATAGAACCCAACAGCACTAAAGAGCAGCAAACATATGGCCCTGTCAAGAAGATGTCTTTATTTTTAAGGCATTTTGGTTATAGTATAGACCTATGACATTCATGAGGAGGTCCACCACCATGCCTGAATTTAGGCATAATGAAATTTGCATGGATGGCAGGAGGGTAGAATGACAACACAAAGGTGACAAGGACTCTTCAGATAATCTGTTTATTGAGATAACGTGTGTAGGTGGATTTTATCCATTCTTCTCTGCAGAAGGCATTTTTAGCTGTGCTTATGGAATTCTGGTTAACTTCAGAATAGTTCTTGTATACAAAGGTTGGATGAACAAACCTCTAGTAATTTATTCTTTCTTGCTATGTTATTAAATTTGCTATAATTTCAAAATAAACAGGAATGTTAGATCTACTGAGCACTAAACCAATTTCACCGCTGGTGAGAGTTATGAGTCCACTTTAGCTTTGTAATGATGAAGGAAAACCTCTCCAGCAAAGAATAAATTATTTTAAGTGAAAAAAATCAATTGTTCTCTTTTTAAGTATGAAAATAAACACAATTATTTAGAAATGCCTGCAATATAAAAAGGATATCCATGATATCCCCTCAAAGTAGTTAATGTGGGTAAGTGGGGCAATAATGTTGAAAAATCTTTTGATCATATCTGCAGAAAAAATGTGTTGGTGATATACTACCTGCGTCCTTGCTTTTTTATTATTTTCTTTTATTATTTTCTCTTTTGTTAGAGCAAGCTAAGGTTATTTATAGATCTCAAGTCAAGGTTTGGGGCATTTCAAGCTCCAGTCAGCCCCAGCTGAAGACATTTCTAGTCGTCTGATACAATATCTTGGAAATGTCTTTTCCAGTCTTGAAGATGGAAATGTTCCATAAGGACATATGGAGGAACATATACGCATATATCCAATTTTAAACATTTACAATAGCTAAAATGAGTTGGTTTCAACTGGCACTGAGAATTAGGTTTTGGTTCTGCAAATCTGTAATGTTGTATTATACATAAATTTAAGTAAACCTGCAGAAAATAATATGCATATATTGCCTTTTGGAAAACTAATGTAAATTAGTGTTCTGACTTGCTTTCTAATTTGGGGAGGGGGAGAAGGATTCAATTTGGTTGGTTTTTTTTAGTATTTGATACTGGCTGTCAATCAGGTTGTCATCAAATGTAGTCAAATACGATGATCTTTCCTTCAGTCTTGTCAACAAAGCAGATGGCATTCTACTCTTCATCGTTTCTCTAGTTTTCTGTTAAAAATCCTGTAAATTAGATCAAATTGAGCATCTTCCTTGTATCAAGGCTGATTTTTTTGGTAATTAGATATTTGAAGAGTCTCCAGTAACTTTGATTCTATTCTCCTTTTCCCCCTTGTATAAATCAGCAGAAATCATTTGGAAACCTACACTTGAGTCACAGGCTGACACTGAAGGTCCAGAGCTGTGCTTTTCTGGTGTCATGAAGACCAGGCGAGTTTAAGGAAACCTTCCCCTACTGTAGGAAATAAGAAGTCAAGCTTTTTGTTTTCACCCCTCTCTGGCAATGGATGGCATGCTAGGTGAGGATAAGCAAAAGAGCTCTGACATGACTACCAGTTCATTTCATACAACCCTTTTGAATTACTTGAATTCTTTGGAGTCAGGAATAAGTATGAGTTGTGCACACCTCAGGTGACAGAGCAACTGTGCACAATGGATTTCTGTAGCAGAAGTGCATGTGCCAGTATTCCTGTTTCTTTGCCTTCTCCATAACAGTTGAAATCAAAACTGATCTCACATTCAATGAAACACATTCAGCTGTTAAATAACTAAAAAAAATGGCAGGTACGAGGGCTGCATCCAAAGCTATGGTTGCAACAACAACAGCAAGAGGGAGAAGATTGCACAATCTCTGTTTATCAAGCCAGTCCTTTGGCTTTTCCCCATCCACATAACCAAAGCAAGTAAACTGCTGTTAATCTTAACATCAGCAATCTGAACTGGAAATTAGATCTTGTCCATTATTTATGAGGATGGATAGAAAGTAAATAATCTTTTTTAGAATTGAATTGCAAATTTGGAGAAAGATATGCTGGTTTTCGATGATATGAGACAGAGAAATAATTCTTACCGCTCTCCCAATTTAACACATTGGATTCTAAAGGCATAAATGTGGTTTTATTTCCTGTATCCCCTTTGATTAGCTCCCTCTTTTGGACTTAAATGTTAATGCAAGTCTGTTGTTTTACAAGACATCAAAGTAAAACTTGGGTAATACTATCAAGACAGAAGGAGGAAACTATGGACTGCAAGCCTCCTTTCATTTACACCAATGTAAAGGAATAATTTAATTGAAATCAATGGCAATTCCCTGGTGTGAGACCTGCTGACAGCTATAAGCTCTCTACTAAGAATCTAGTAAAGTAAAATATAGTTGATGGATTTGTTCACTGTGTGCCATGGCAGCACCTGCTTTTCCACTGCCAACATTTAAATATTAGGCTACACTAAAATCTGCTGCCTGTGTGGCTGCCATTGCAAATCTGGTGCTTTGATCTAAAAGAGAAAATAAAATGTGACAATAAAGTGGTTATCGCCATTGGCAAATTTTATGGATTTCTTATTTAACAAGAAGAGACATTCTTTCCGCATTCGTTCACGGTGTTTTTGGTTCCCCCCTTCTCCAAGAGCCACTTTTAAAGCCTTTTTTCCTGAGTGACAGCAGGAAGATTAATCCTTTTGCAAAGAAATAAGGACAACTTCCCTTAACTGTGCTCCAGGCTGCTTTCCTTTTTGTCATCACTCTGCAACCCCTCTGTATGAAATGGTCCATATTTACAGTCCAGAAGGACAACTTTTTGAATATGTTGGAGGCTATTAACCCTAGAAAAATAATCTAGCATTTCCATTTAACTACTACCCTGGAGTCTTCTTACTTATGTGTTATGGATCATTGTCTGCACAGAAAATCAAGCTTAAAAAAACATGCGAAAGAGCTGGATAAACATATTAAAGTAGAGGAAAAGATCCTCTTGCATATCTCAAAGTGCTTTCTGGGGATGTGGATGGAAACTGAAACAGAAAACTCAGTTTTCTAAACGTCTGTGATATAGCACACTCCCAACTACGCCTCCAATTTTAATTTTTCTAAGTAATACTGGCTGTCTCTCCCACCTCTTTCACTCTCTTCCCCTTTCTCCAAATGTTTAGTTTTGATAAAGTAGCTTTTTAAGTCAGTGTTTTCCCCTTTTGCTTTCTTCAGGGAAGCTATACTCAGGAGTTATTTTTCTACTCTATTGCATACTTTTCCTTATGCACTAGTACCATTACGGAAGAATTCATTAGGTACTTGACT
>JAOTQQ010000012.1:43445884-43457498 GCA_026546715.1 Gallinago undulata
TGTTTAGTTTTGATAAAGTAGCTTTTTAAGTCAGTGTTTTCCCCTTTTGCTTTCTTCAGGGAAGCTATACTCAGGAGAGTAGACTGGAGTCATTGAGTTCTCTTTTACAAGATGTTGCCTGTAAGAGTATATTATGGTCAGGAAGTTATTTTTCTACTCTATTGCATACTTTTCCTTATGCACTAGTACCATTACGGAAGAATTCATTAGGTACTTGACTCCTATCTCTTTCCTCATGGAGATGGGAAGTGTTATCAGCTCTCAATCACAGTAGGCTATATCTTCTGGTAATGCAAATGGACATTGATCTACTGACATTACTGGAGCTATTTGGATCAAAACCAATGAGGAAGCTGGCCCTGTAACACTGCTTTTCTATGCTTTTTCTCATGGAGAGGCTTCCAGTCAGAATCCACTGGCAGTGGAGTTGGTTTATCATCACAATTCAAAACGGAGTCATTTTTGTGAGAAGCATTGAACAGAGCAGAGCATACCTGGGCTGCAGATACCATCAGTACAGGCTTCAACACCCTCACTGTGGACCTGTAGCAGCTTAAGTACAGCACAGTGCCATAGTATGCTGCTGTATGGTTTTCAGAAGCCAGTTGCTATCTATACCAGGCACTAGAGCATGTGGGGCTACCAGCTGTGTCAGAGCTGTCCTGGGGAGTGGTGAAAGTAAGGGTTATATGGCTGAGATACACTACTCTACTAGTGTTTAAGTGCGACAGTGGGCTACATATCAAGGAGGGAGTTACCTTTGCTGGCTCTGTCTTACTGCTGCTGTGAAGCAGCAATGAAAAATAACTGCTAAGAGGTTTTTTTTAGGCACATTGAATATAAAGTTTCCCTAAAATTTAAAAGAATGGTGATTTCATTAGTCCTTCTAAGAGCTGAGAGCCCAAGGACAAGTGAAATAAAAGTCATACAGATTGCATAGAACTCAGCTTTTCCTGCATCCTTTGCAGGCTTCGGATCTCTAAAGACAACAGAAGAGAAGAGGAGCTGAGGTTGCTTTCTCATCAGAAAGTTTTGCTCGAATAGTACTCCATTCTAGTACTTTTTTGCCCCACGGCTTGGGGCTGTTCACCAACAAAATCACATTAGTTCCAGGGATGTAATCAGCAGATGCATCTTTTATCCAGTCTTTCAGGATCAATAAGCTATTTGCATTTGAAATGCTAGTAAATTCTTAATCCATAAGAATATGCATAATTTTAGACTGGTAGCAAGGTTACCAACTGCAACCTTTGGTATGCACTTGGACATCAAACCTGTGTTGTCGATGTCATTCCTTCTCCAGGTGTAAGAAGTTACTTAACTGGTTCCATCGGTTTAATAACAAAAAACAGGTTATGTGTGACTATCATAGGTTTGCAGATGATGATGTGGAGGATATGAGCTGAACTCTTGCTTATATTTACTATTTAGCATATATATTCTGCTGTAGATTGGAAATGTCCTTCTCCTTTTAAGTTTCCTTTATTGCCACCAGAGCAGATGTAGCTGATTAACATAAAAGGCAGACTGGAGGATGTTAAAAGGTCTTGAAATAACATTTGGAGTCTGTATAAAATGATGTCATAACTATCATATACATGGTGCCGTATATCCATTTTTTACACAACTAGTTGATGTATCATACTTTAAAAGTCCTTTAGCTAAAAGTTTTGAAAGTGAATGCCTATAATCTGACATATACACCTGTGTTCAGACACATAAATAAAAGTACATGACTAAATACATAAATACATGGCTTGGCATTCCTTTAGACTTACAGCTTATATGATGACTGGTGATGTTGTAAATCACATTTCTTACATAGAACAGCTACAGCGGGTCAGAATAGAAGGTGACCTTTCCCAGTATCTTTGGCCAATAGTGGATGCTTCAGAGAGAGCATTAAAAAATGACAAGCATACAGTGACGCTTCTATCAGTACATCCTCCCAACTTCTGTCAGTTTAACACATTAGGGGCACCTCTTGGGTTGGAGTTTGCATCTGTAATATTTGATAGACAATTAAGGGTTTTTCTTACATGAATGTATCTAGTAATTTTTTTAATCTCTTCATAAATGCGTTCTGTTGCCGTGAGTTCCACTGCTGAATTATTTATTGTGTTAAATTGGCCTTCTCTTTTGTTTCTTATTTAAGTCCCTAACTTTGAAAATAGTAAGTAGTGTGGCAAGCTCGATCCCTCCTCGTCTCTAATTATTGCTTCAATATTTTAAGAATTATTTAAGAGTGCAATTTCCGCTTGGAAAAAAAAAAGATATGGTTCTCTTCTTTATAGTAGTTCTTTAGTGGCTAAACTAGGCTAAACTTTCGTCTCATGTAGATACCCTCCACTAGCTGCCAGGAGGCAGACAATGACAGTACCATATGTCAGTCTGTAATGTTCCCAAGTGGTAGGTAAATGATTTCCAAAGACAGGAACAGATTGGTGATGTTTTAGACTCCTTGCTCTCTAAGGAAAAACACTTCCCATATAGCTCACTGTTGTAAAAGAGAGTCAATTTCTTCAAATATTCTTAAAAAGGTGTTTCTCAAAATGCTAAAATTAGAACACACCTGAACATTTCAGATAAATTAGAATAAATACATGAATTCTCAGTAGGAGAATGTGTTGCAGAAGCTCATAGGTCTCTTCCCTTTCTAACTTCTGCTATGCTCTCATTCATGGTTTTTAAAATGCATGTTTCTAATAAACAGGAGTCTTCTGATGCCTATTAGAGACATGTAAGCAGCCTCTTAAAATAAGGGTGGTGTTTTCTAATGGTACACCAGTACCTTTGAAAGTTTGCAAGGATTACTGTCCAATCTGCACGGAAAATTTTAGCACTAGGTGAGAAATACGTTTGCTGCTGGCCTTAGGGTGCCAAACCTACTATCCCTCCTTAATGCATCTCCTTCACTTTGTGCTACTATTTCAAACTGCTTATTAAGGGAAAAATCATTATGGCACAAGTATGTCTTCAAATTTTAAACTATCTGTTCTTCCTTCTAGGGAAAAGGCACATTTGGGTAAAGCTGAAGATAAACAGGATTCTAAAGTGGCAGGTCATGGTTTCCATCTTCTAAAAATTGTCACAGCTGTCTAAAAACTAGATCTCTCTCAATCTTACCAGGCTAAAATAGGGGATTGAAAGAATTCCTCACCTCCCTACAGCATGTACATCACTGAAGTTAGTCAACAAGTTTTTATTTTTGGGGGGGTTCTTTTTATAAAAAATCTGACTTTTTGAGAAAGAAACAGTAGAACAGAAATGTGCCACTTTTGATGAAAGAATATTTGGAGTGTCTTAAATTCAGGATATGTGCTTCCACAACAGGGGGATGTGAAGAGAAGAAAGATCCCAGAGCAGCTAATAGCCACTAACCAAGCCACTTGTTTGGGATAAGAATAGATCTAGTTAAATCATCAGTATGTTGAATACGGAGCAAGGACTCAAGGAAGCACTGACATATCATATGAGTGCCTTACACTGACGTGGCTGGCTTTTCTAGGATGACTCTTAGCATTCGAGTAATGAATTCATCTCACAGATGGTTAGATTTCTCATGGATGGTTTACAATATGGGAGACTCAAGTTGCTCTTCAACTCAAGAAGGGCAGTGCTTCTCACATGTAAGGTGGTGTTTGCCTTGTCTTAAATAATCTGTGTTCATCATGTCTCTCATTTTTCCTGAGGAAGTATTGGCAATTCTTTATAACGAGAGCAGCCAAAGACTGAAATCTCAGAATTTTTCATGCATTCTGGTTTCCTGACCAGCTGTACAAAAGCATTCATTAAAGGGCCTTCCTTTGTAGAGGCAATAGGTTTTAATTATAAGGTACTTTTAAGAATGTGAAAAATACTCCAGTTTATTGGAGAATAAGAACTGAGCATTATCTTTATAGTTACTGCTACATGTAGATAGAAATATTTTACTCTCCATAAAGGTTTCTAAACAAAGCAACGAACATGTAAAAATATTTCTGTAATTTATATGGCATATGCAGGATGGCATAGATGTTCAAGTGGTTGAATATGGAGTGATACTCACGACTCCAGCACTCCAGGGTAACTAATCCTTCCCCTCTTCCTACTGCTTCTTATCACATTGTCAATCACATGTTCTTGCATCTTGGAGTGCAATACACTAAGGTTTTTTTCTGCTTCTCTATCAATCTCTCTTAATCAAAACATGGAACCAATATGGTTAAAGTCACATTTTCAATCTATTGTATTAATGGGTTACAATTGTTCAGCACAGATTTTGCTCCTTCCTCCATAACATAAACTAATCCTGAGGGGAGATCCAGAATAAACTTGTATTTTCAGTAAAATGCCAGTGAAGTCCGCACAATGATAGAACAAGGAATGAGAAATGAATGATGCATAATCATCTTCTAAAAACAGCACTTGGCATTGCTCAGAATTGACTGCTGACTGTTCAGATCTTGTATTTTTACTGGGTACAGCAGTGGAGGTCATTGCATTTTTTATTAGTGTCTGTGTGACCATGAGCTAAGAGAATTATAATTTGGCATCACTTCATCAGAAGGATGTCTGTCCTGGTTTACAGCTATTATTTCTGTCCTTTGATATGTTTTTGAGCTACAAGGTTATAAGGTTTTGAGCTATAAGATTTCACTTAGTATGATTTCACTAAGGGAAAGTTGGCAGCTTATAGGTAGTGCATGAAACACTTGGCATCTACTGAAAAAGAAGGAAAAGAATTATTCCTTTTTTGGTCTGCTAGTCTGCAGATGAAAAAAAGTATTTTTCAAAGTATTTCTGTGTAGTATAAGATTTTATTTACTTTTTTATCTTTCTTATTTTACTTATAAAGTGTGTGGGACTTAGTCTTTTTAGATACTTAAAATATAGAGGTAAATTAAATGGAATTTTATACCAGCCATGCACTGTAAGTTGGGCTGAGTTGAAAAATCTGAATCTGGTTTCACATCCAACTCTCCTTATGAGTCAAGAAATATGACGACACTGGAATCACAATTTCTAGAATAGCACACTCTGTAAATAAAAAGCAACAATGTATATGGAAGGAGAATACCAAATTTAGTTTTAGAGTTTGGATCTGATGTTTTGGTTCAGGTCAAAATCCTTTTATCATATCCCTTAACTTTCAGTTCAGAAATGTAGGTATTGCATACCCTGTTGTTAGATTCCCAGAAATGAAGCAGTTCTGACTAGCTGCTTTCCATTTTTTCATGCTTTCCTTCCCATCATCATTTTCAATAAATCTGCAGTGCAAACTGAAACCTGATATTTAAGATTGGGATAAACTTGTCTAATGCTACCGAGATATTAAATTTAAAGCATGGGAAATTGTGTAGTCTCACTTCAGTGCATTTTGCCATTGATGGTATCTCTCAGTTTACTACTTAAATATTGGTGGTTGCTGAAAGCTGGATCAGAACCTGAAGTTAGTTTTCATTTTTCACCCTTACTTAGGCAAACTTCTCTGGAAATCAAGTTGTATAAACAAGCAGGAATTTAAGCAATACTTCATAATTAGGTGTGTCAGAAAAGGGAGCAGTGTGTGGTACCAAAAGCAGTGCTGGGCTGTGTTATCTCTTAGCTGATTCTGGCAAAGCTACTCCAAGGGATGACACATCTCTGTTAGTCTCACTCTCATGCAAAGCAAGTGGAAATGCTTTATGTTGGATAAAACAGTGAAGATAAAGATGACAATAGAACTGAAATAAAGCAGCAAGGTCAGGTGCTGAGAAAAGAGTCTGGTTTTACTCCATTTGTAGATAAAGCTGTGACTGACTTTAATAATTTCACTTGTACTAGGAATTAATTAGGAACTTAAGGTTTGACCAATACTGAATAATCACTCTAATAATCTACAATGTGCAACCTAGTTATACTGTGGAAAGGGCTGTAATAATTACAGGTTATAAATAACTTGGTAGACAAAACATGAAGACAGAGACCTCTCATTGTGTTTTTATATGAGATCGCTACCTTTTGATCTTTTTTCCCTTTGATTTCTTATTGAAGAAAAGATAGTAATCTCACATTAATATACTGCCTTTCACCTCAAAGCACATCAAAAAGGTATACACACAAAGTAGCAAGTGTGTATAATGTCTGTTTGTGTCTTACATAAATATGAGGCCTTTTATTTAATAGGAAGTAGCAAGGAGACAGAGGCTTAGAGGATGAAGTAGAAAAAAAATCCCTCCAAAATAACCATTTTAAATTTGTTGGGCATTACAATATAATTATCCAAGTGGGACTGGTTCTGGGAAAGGGACTGCTGAACTTTTTAGGTCATGTGGCACTCAGCATTTCTGGTTTATCAATGCAAAGCCACCAACTTCATGACAATATGGTTGCACAGATTAGGCACAGATCACTTACTGGGGCCTCTACGAAACTGGAACCAATCTCATCAAAAACATTGGGATTTTAAGTGATCTGCGAAGGCCAAAAGGATCAGTTTGATTTCATCATCTGGTTGACAGTCACGCCCATCGCCATGGTGGTGATGGTAGTGTAGATGCTGATTTGGCACATAACTGTTGCAGGTCCTGTGGCTTTGGGCTGGGGCTCCCACTGTGAAGTACAGCATTGGCCTGATCCTCCTGAGCTTGTGAAAACCAAGACCATCATCTCAGGTCTGCCACAGGAGAGAAGGATAGAGAATGAAGGAGCACTAATCCCTCCCTCAAGCTGATTGCTGTGTGGCAGGAGACGTAGCATTTAGGAATAATTTTGTCATTCCTTACCTGCAATAAGCATTATGCAGGGCAATCAAAGTAGAGGAGCATCAGATGGCTGAGAGGCACATGCAGTGGTGCTAATGGACGGAAAAAACAGCCATTGTGTTCCTCGTGGTCAGAGTAGAAGCATAATCACTCCAATAACACACCAGAATATAGAAAATTTGTCATATCTATTAGTTTTCCTTCATACTCTTCTTTATATATTAGAAATAAACAGAAAGGAGGAGGCTGTGGGGAAATAATAAATGGTGACCTTTGCAAAGGTTGCCAGTTCATAGAGTTAACAGACAAAACTTAGTAATGGAAAATGATACACTACAGTCTGAGGCAAAAGGAGGAAGGCAGAGTCTGAACATACTTGGGGACAGAGGGAAGGAACACCTGTCAGGGGCTGCTCAGAGCCTTGCAGAAATGATCTGAGAGCAACATTGATGTGCATGGAACATAGGCAGGGCCTTTACAGTTTGATGAAATCTGTCCAAGCCTTTCTTCCTCCTCTGGACTTCAAAGAAATCATCATGTGTTACTCTAATGAATAACTGGGCTAAAAAGGTGAGCAGTAAATACTATTTTCTATTGTTTTATCATGTAAGTGATGCTTTACAAATCCTTTTAATCTTGGCTATGACCACTGCATTATTGTGGGATAGCAAAAGCCCTGCCAATGTCAACCTTCCTTACAAAAAGCATTCATTTCCTCAGATGAGCCATTTTCTTTTGGCACCGGCAGCAGTTGACCCAGACTGGTTTCCCCAGGGCCCAGAGTAACTGTTCTCTTTGAATTACCTTTCCCCAGTTGATAATTTGGCCTGATCCTGTGATCATAATAGCCAAGTTGGGTTATGTGTTTTTTTTTTTCCATTACTGTCATGAGTATCTCCCTTTGTTCTATAAAATCATCAACCTGGGACTTACTTTGGAACCACCAGTTCAGTTGTCCAGCAACTCACCACAGTCTTTTGCATACTCAGTATCTTCTTCCTTTAGTTTTATTCCTGCTTTAATATGGATGTTAAATACAATGATTGAGAAAGGATACGCTCTGTCTCAGACTGAAATAGAAAAGAAACCTTCACTGGCACCTACCTGGACAAGCATTTCTTGCTTTCACCAAGAAAAAAACATTTCAAAAGCAATGGGCCTTCAGTGGTGACAACTCTGATGGTTGTGAGGGTAAGACATATCAGCCAAATTTCTTGCATTTTCTAGTCAGACTCAGAAATAGGGTATATTCTTAGTTGGGAATTAGTACAAAGGTATTTTAAATTATGTTACACTTTGATGATACAATATAGCATTCAGAGGTTCCTTCAGGCCAGGCCAAAGGTTTTTGAAACAATTTACCACCGTGAATATGTAATAAGGAAACAATAATGACTGGCACGGAGGAGTGGGTGCTTAGAGACAGTGTTATAGAGGCAACCAGATCCTAGTCAGGGGCACAAAATGTGGGGAAATGTCTCCAGAGGACATCTGTAGCACTTATTTTTATGAGGTGTTTCCAAATACCCTACTTGTGTGATTTCATTCAGATGTGATAAGCTGAAATTAATTTTGAGAGCTATATGCCTCGGTGATTGGTGGTTGGTTTCTTTGGGTATTTTTTTTGCATTATTCGTTATTCAAAGGTTGGCCTTGTCATTTGTCTGCAGAACGAAGTTCAGATACCTCTGGATTTTCTCTTCAAAACTGTGAAAACCATTCAGAGTACAATAACCAATGTTCTTACTGTCTTTTTTTCTAGCTGTGAGTACAGTGCTTTTAGAGCAAGAGGTTGTGAAATAGGCCATGTATGTGTGTCATAACTGAATTAGATATCCATCTCCTGCCTCCCTAATTATCTCTAATACTTTAGCAAGTGCTTGTTTTTGGCTTTGTTTATCAAATTGATCACTTTTCTTCTTCAAAAAGAACCTTGGAAGTTGTCCTCTCTTCACAGGTCTTTTCCCAGACTAGTTTTTGAGCATTTCCAAAACTTCCCATTAATTTCTTCCCACCTGTCACATCACACCAATAAATTCATGCAGTAAACATCTCAACAATAGAATAATGAAAGAATGTAAATCAGCACAGAGCAGCTCAAGTCTGTCATGATCCCAATTTATGAAGCTCAGAGGTCTACAGATTTGGACCTCAATCACAGTCATTTCACAAAGAAATTTGCAGCCAGTTGTGTGTACCAATATCTACTCTAAAACAATCTTCATAAGTAACTAAACCTATTGCTCAGTTTCAGGGAAATTCAGTGTTACCTCTTAATCATTTTTCTTACCTATTGTCCCCTCCCATTTCCTAGATAGAAATGGAAAATGCCTTGCCAATAAATCCTCATTTGAAATGAATGTGCAAAGCACAAAGAAGTACTCTGTGTGTGGGTCTGTGTCTGTGTGTGTGTGAGTGTATGACAAAGAGACAAAGCTTTTGGAAAATTTTATTAAATCAGGTAATATAGTAGGGACAAACAATTAGGATAATTTGATCTAATAAAAGGATGTGCCTGTCTTACAGACCCTGCATTATCAAAACTATAATAATACTTTTTTTATGCATCATGGTTTCTTCAACTCATGTCTTACAGGCAAAGCAAACTCATATGCAGTAATTAATGTGGCACCGCAATTCTGTCAGCACAGGGAAAATTTGGATGACATGAAGGAGTGGATGTGAGAGTCTGAACTCAGAAACAACCAAATGATTCACTGGAAACTAAATTAAGATTTAAGAATACACCTGTTCATCAACTTTGAGACAGCAGTGAATAAATGTGTTTCAGTAATGATCCAAAGGAAAAACAAAACACAGCCTTCTATTATTGTTAGGACTGACAGCAACAAAAGCAGAAGAAAAAACGCTGTGAGTTGCATGCTGTCTGTAGTGGATTAGCAAGTGAGTTATCCAAACAAAGATGGAGAACATAGAGCGAACCGATACTTCTTTTTTTGCCTGATGAGGCAAAGCCTCCATGCTTGACTTAGGCTGAGCATGACCTATTTATAACCAAGCTCCTGCAGACTTTGTGGAAATTCTCTTCTAACCAGATGTTCATTGCAGCTTCTGGCCTTCAATCAGGACCATGCCTTTCTCTTCTACAGCAGAGCAAAGTGTGTGGTCTAGTAGTCATAATGTGAATAAGTATGTCAAAACCATGACCTTTATTTTTAGCAAAGTGAATAAAAATTAGGGATTTGAGCTATAGCAACCTCTTTTTATCTGAAATGCTTTGTGCAGTTGGAGGTCATTATAGTTCCTCTCTGATTTTATGAAGTTTTATGTAAATTTAAAGTAGGATTGCATAATTTTTATGTGTTGAAATCCACAACTACTACTTTCATGCTGGATAGCTAGCAAATACTCTGTGAGCACTAAATAATTCAAAATTCCTAACATCAAGCATGACTGATACAACTATCTTCCTTATGAATACAAAATTCCTCTAAATTATTTTTCCCTTCAATAAAAATTCTATTCTTCTTATGAGATAACTCATTCTCATGTCTCTTTAGTAATAGTAATCTTTTGCCCCAGATTCTTAAAACCTATGACAAATAGGCAGCATTCTCAGAAGCACGCAGGTAATTGAAACATTTAAATCCTGGCAGATGATTTCTGAGGAACAGCTTTTAAAACAACATAAACAAGGCAGACTGGGAAGGCAGAACTGTGGTTTAACAACCAGGCTATAGAGGCTGACAAAGTTAAAATGAGAGAGATGGAATCGAACTGCTTCAGACTAGTGAAGTAAATGGTAACTCACCTGAATTTTTCTGTTAAAGAAGTGCATAAAGACTGCCTCAGTTTATTAGCACATTGCCGTTATTTCCAGTGGCATATACTGTTCTTTCGATTAGGCAGACCCTCACACTGAAACTCTGAGCCTCTAGGCTCCCCCGTGTCCCTTGCTGTACTACAACCTTTTAAATAAACCCTCAATATTCATAAATCTGGCAGGTTTTGAACAAACCTAGGTCTGTTTTTCAGTCGTGTCTTCCCTTACATTATCCATTCAAACAAGAATAATGTGCAGAAAAATACTAGTGTACTCATCTATATTTTAGTGAACTTGGACAGCTTTTTAAGTAGGAAGGAACAGAATCCTTCTTCTGGCAGAACCTGTATCTTGTAGAACAGGAAATCCCTCCCTGTTCATCCTCCTACATCATCCCAGTTGCTAAAAAGAGTGGTGGTAAGACAAGGAAACTTGCTATGGCCCATGTCTTATCTATATAATTCTGTAATCATGGTGTTTTCTACAGCATACTCTAGGTATGCCTTCTTAGGCCGCTTCTTTTTTCAATATTGCCTATAGACAAAGATTTACGACCTTAATATTTCACAAACATTTTCTGGTTTGCAAACCAGCCTTGAAAATAAAATTTGATTTTGAGCAAAGTGCAAGGAAAACTAACTCTGCAAGAGGAAGCTGCCTGCTTCAAAGCCAGTACCCAGCACACTTTTTTTGCAAGGGCATAATGTCCTTCCAGAAAAAAAGGCTGATACCTTACAAAACATTTGGGAATTTTCATCTTCTGAAGGAGTTATTACATACTCTTTCTGTACAACACTTAGCATTGTTGGTCCCATGACTGACTGGCATAGCTCCATGCTATTTTTAGTAATTCCTCAGACTTTCATTGCTCAGTTCTCTTTAGTTTTTTCACATTATGGACAAAAAACCTGATTATTTGTATGTCTGCTCTAAAGTTATTAATCAAGGCTGTTTGTTTCATGGAAATGGATATAACTTCAAGACTGGGGGGGATCTGATCAATGCCTATAAATACTTAAAGTGTGGATGTCAAGAAGATGGGGCCAGTCTTTTTTCAGTGGTACCCAGTGACAGGACAAGAGGAAATGGGCACAAACTTGAACAT
>JAOTQQ010000012.1:43457598-43543773 GCA_026546715.1 Gallinago undulata
GTCTTTTTTCAGTGGTACCCAGTGACAGGACAAGAGGAAATGGGCACAAACTTGAACATAAGAAGTTCCATCTAAACCTGAGGAGGAACTCTTTTACTTTGAGGGTGAGAGAGCACTGGACCAGGCTGCCCAGAGAGGTGGTGGAGTCTCCGTCTCCGGAGACGTTCAAAACCTGCCTGGACACATTCCTGTGCAACCTGCTCTGGGTGAACCTACTCTGGCAGGGGGGCTGGACTAGAGGATCTCCAGAGGTCCCTTCCAACGCCAATCACTCTGTGATTCTGTGACTCAAAATGAGATGCTAACTTTACAGTGTGTGTGCTGTTTCCCTGCCTGATTTATATTCCTTTTATTTTTTTAAGTCTTCCCTGTCCTTAAGTCACAAAGTTGTCCAATTACAATTACACTCCAACTGCCCCTAACAGGTTTTGATCTAATGCAAAAGATCTCTCAATTTTCATTTCATTTCCCCTTGTATTTAGGGTCATTAGTTATTTATAACCAGGTAATTATTTTTAGTCATTCTACTGAAAAAGATAGGAAGAAAGCAACAAGTAAAGAGAAAGTAAAACCACTTTGAAGCTAACAGAAAAAAATTTTTTCAGAAAACAAAATTCTGACTTGTGTCTGAAGTAACATTCCTGATCCTTGGAGTCAACAGCAGGGTTTATGTTGATGTCAGCTGGACAGTACCAGAAGCAAAGGCCTTGTGATGCCAATGCAGATGCCGAGCGTGCTGCTTAACAGGTTAGAGGGGTTGGAGGGATACCCCTGTTATCAACAGCATGGTCTTTCTGGCCTGGCCTGTGGTTTACCATAGTGACTACTGAGATGGCTGACAGCAACCACCCAGAACAGGAGCAAACTTGCTTACAATGCAGCAAGAAGCTGTCTTTCTCCCTGTTATATGTATATATATGCAAATATTTATATACTGAAGATTTTGTTTTTCAAGCCTCAAAAGAAAATCTGATTTTTAACTTTCCCTATTATTGGGTTCATAGAATTGTGCTCCAAGCCGTTTTTATAGTGATCTAAAGCTCAGGATTGAACTTCACCACAAATTTTACTGGAAGATCCAGAGGTATTTGTTCTTGAATTTATCTTGGGTAACAGGGCAAAGTGCCTTTCAGGAGCTAGAAAAATACCCTTATATATGTTCTACATTAACATCTAGCACATTTATAAAGAGTGCAAAAGGATAAGAGAGCCAGTAGGTAGCAGCAATGGAAATAGAAAAATACCTGTAGATCGGCATTATGTAAAACATGACTGTCTTTCATTTTCAATTTCCTTGGTTTTTATAACTTCTGATGGTGTTTAGACAGGCACTTGACCAAGCTTGCCTCTTTAAACTAAATTTTATTTTGCCTGGGTGTATTCTGTACCCCATAAGCTCTTTCTTGCCTTGGCTAGGACAGATAGAAAATAAAAATCTGGAGGAAAGAGAAGAATCAATTCTAGCTGCATTAATAGAAGCAGAGTCAGAACTGACTTTCATATGGGTAATGTGAGAGCACAGATTTTTCCTGACAGCCAGACATAGAAGCTTTCATGATTGGAAAAACCTGTAGTGAGTAATGAAAATATATGTAGGTGCATATAGGTATGTGCATGCACCTGACAAAGAAAAACGGGTTCCTTCACTCCTTACTTTAGGAAATGGAGAATTGAAACTCTCCATTAGGTAAAGAATTTCTTGGAGGAGATGAATAAACAAGTGCCTAGCAATCCATTGGTGAAGGCTGAATAGGGCTGAGATGAGGCAGGTGCCACACTGAATGGCATTATAAATCAAAAGGCACTGAATAAATAAAGCCCCTGGTTGGAAGAAGATGATTATGGGTTACCTAAAGTTTGACTTCAGTCTGTGATGAGGCTGAGGAGACCCATGGGAGGCCAGGAGGGTAGAGGAAGAAGGGGTTTAGAGATTTCTTATTGAAGAAGTAATGGACGGTGAACTCCAAAGATTCAGCTGTCTGACATGGAGGTACTAAATAATTACAGCTGGCAGTTGTTTAGGTTGAAAATAGCTATACCAAGGCTGAAATGCAGTCAGTGTCTCCTAAAATAAATTCAGAAAGAGAAGGGGAAATTTAAACCTTTGAATACAAACATGTGTTGTGTGAGTGTTAAAATTCCATGGAAATATTATATTAGTTCGTCTTCTACAAACATCCTTTGTTTTCTGTTCATTTCTTCATTCTTTCCTTCAATCATTCCAGCATTAACTACAGTGGGAAAAACTACTCATGGTCCTCCTTTAAGACAAAGCAAATTGAAAAAAGAACAGAACTAACACATACACATTCTTTTTGACTGAATACAGCATTGCCTTTAATTTTTCCTTAATTAATTTTTTTTAAATGGCAACTTAGGAAAAATAAAATATATGCTTGGGTACTCCTCACACTAGTGCAAAATTGGGTAAACTGTTAACCATGGAAATTTTGCCTGCTCCATTAGATGCACATGACTTAAGGTGAAGCTCAGCATATTTAAAAACTCGGACATAATTGTGCAGTCCTGAGGGAGCGAGGCTTAATAAGTACTCATACTTCTTCCCATTTTGTTATTACTAGATGATTGCTTTCTTATTCCACTATCTTAACTTGTATGACTTGACTGTTCAAATAGAAACTCGTTGACTTGAAAATGAGCTGCATTCAGTTGGCTCTACAACTTTTGCCTCGGAGGATTATTTTTAATAATGTAAACCTCATGAAACCACAGACATTTGCATAGGAAGGGAAAAGAATGAGGCAAATATTTCCACTTCGTCTTCAAGAGAACAAGGGGTATGCAGGGACATTGTATTTTTTTTTCCATGTCTGCAGTTCTTTACCAAATGCTTTAATATTTCTGAAATCCTTATTCAAGCAAAATGATTAACTTCAAAGTCTTAGAATATGGCCATGGGCCTGTAAAACCATTAGGATCATCTTGGTTGATGTGTTGTAGGACTGTGAAGTGCTAGAGGGTGGTTAATAATAAGGTTGAATTTAGCATTGGAAACAGAACCAGACAAATAGATTTGAAACCTCCATTTACCATGTGCAGTGAGGGAGTTATGGGACAGATGGGAGCACTGGGAAAATCTTAAATGGCCCAACAAAAATCCCTTACTTTTGAGCTGAGAAGCTTGCCACTTCTTTTGCCAAAAAACAGTTGACTAGGGCACACCGATGAAAGAGGACACAGGCACTACATTAGAATCAAGCTGCAAATCACAGCATTTGTTTACTGCTGTGTGTGTGCACATATATATACTTGGACATAATTTGTTGACTCTCCTGTGAATTCTAGGCAGGGCGCAATACCCCTGGTGAGGGATTCCCAAATCCTGCTGAAGTTGGTTGTTTTGAGAGAAAGGAGCCCTGCCCCTTTCAGTCCAGGCTCAGCATCTACCAGCCTGATTCCTTACACTGTCGTCACAGGGTTGGGAGAATCATTACTCCACATTTCACAGCCTGAACACATCTATTTTCTTTCCATGGATTGCCCTGTTGCCATCCAAACGCACTGGATTCTGTTCACTTCAGAGAGTTACAATGTTCAGCCAAACACCTTGGAGAGCGACACGTTATAAACAAAATCACTGGCATTTAGGCCCTCCCTTTTTACTGGACACGAATAAGCAGCCAAAGCATCTGCTGATCTGTCCTTTCCATGAAAATCCCTACATGACCATGAAGATGATCAGAGGGCTGGAGAGTTATTGTTCAGCCTGGAGAAGAGAAGGCTCCAGGGAGCCTTCCAGTATCTAAAGGAGGGCTACAAGAAAGCTGGGGAGGGACTTTTTACATGGGCATGTAGTGATAGGACAAAGGGTAACGGCTACAAACTGAAAGAGGGGGGATTTAGATTAGATATCAGGAAGAAACTTTTCACTCTGAGGGTGGTGAGACACTGGACAGATTGCCCAGAGAAGCCCTGGAAGTGTTCACGGCCAGCCTGGATGGGGCTTTGAGCAACCTGGTCTAGTGGGAGGTGTCCCTGCCCATGACAGGGGGGTTGGAACTCAATGACCTTTAACATCCCTTCCAACCCAAGCCATTCTGTGATTCTTTGACTCTCACAAATATTAGAAACTGTACTAGATGCACCGAGTAACTTGCATTTGCTTTAAAATCCAGACAAGGTGGATGGTGTGCTTACTTCCTGTATTGTATCTTCAGAGGTGATGGAGGTTGCCCATAGGCTAAAGACCTGCTGATAGGCATCTGCAAACCTGTCCCACTGTGGCTGCATCTGGTTTTCAGTGGGAAGGCTATTATGAGTCCCCAAGGAGTGGTCTGACAGTGCATCACCTGAGCCCAGTGCTCTCTCCAATGTGAAACCAGGGAATGGCACTCTTTGAGACTCATTTCTTTGATCATAATACCGTGTCTGGCAATTAATGTCAAAGTTAATTGATATAGCTAATTCATACACATTAGGAGATTCCACTAGAAATGCAGCTGTTTTCACCATCCTCTTTTATTAATGTTATCAAACAAAGATCAGCTGCCAATGTCTTACAGTTGGTACTGATCTGGGATGTTCTATAAAATGTAAACAGGGGCTTAAATTTTCTATTATTTTCCCTTTATCAAACCCCTCTCCTCGCCACTCAGTCCATCTTCCCTTTGACAAATGCTCTCTACCAATGCCAGCGTGCCCTGCCATTAACAACTCCTGCCTTCTGTAATATTAACCATCTCAGACAGCCTAATTTGCACAGCGCTTAAGAGGGGTTTGCTTGTTTCTTTTATTGACATGTAATAGAAATAGATGAATAAAATCTGGCGTTGACTGATCAGAAGCTTCTTGCACAAAACACAGCACAAAATACAGTGCAGTCTGGATTACCTCCAAATTGAATTATTGTGTTTCAGAACTGATGAGGCAGATCTAGGATTTGATGGAGATCGGCATTGCAGAGCTATGTGCTGATCTTTCCAAAAGTTTGGAAGAGTCAAGAGAGAAAGTTAAACACCTGAACCCATAGGAGACTGATGGCCAGAGGTTGTTTAGGAGGTTGGCCCTTTAAAAATGGCAGAGAACCATTTGCAAGCAGAGATGAAAGCAGCAAAAGGCAAAAGGAAGATGGCAAGTGGATGGAAAACAAAGAGGGTTTTTACCCCCGGAAGATACTGAGAAAAGGAAAAGCTCTCCCTGAAAATTTTTTTTTTTTTCACTCTCTACATAGTAAACACAAATCTAACACTCTGTGGACAAAAACAATCAAAAGAAATCAATATGCTATAACAGAACTCACATGACAGGTTTCAAGTGTTCCAGTGCAATTTTTTTTTTTTACTTTTTTTTTTCCTCAAAGAAAACAGCCATATTTTATTTGTTTTGTCAACACTTCACGTGTATTTTTAATAATAAATAAAAGGCAGATACCTTGGCCATATCTTATATTTGGCTGTAATACTTCCACACTTCTATTGCAAGTCATATTTAGAAAAAGTACCTTTTTTTTCTTGCAACAGAAAAATATTGTTGTCATGACATGGAGGCTTGGGGAGCCCTCCTGGAGCTGCTTTGACCAGGGGATTTCTAGAAGTCACACCAGCAGACAAGTAATGCGTTAATGAATCAGAATCCTGCAGTATGTTTTGCAACCAAATGCACTTAAAAATCCCTAAAAAATGCTGACTTTTACATGGCTGAATTAATTGCCCTTATATTATATTGATTTGTTAATGCAGTTGTTCAAATACTTTCATCCAACTATAAAGAAGAGATCCAGCAGGCTCTAACTGGTTACATTATCATAAAAACAAAAATACAGTGCCACGATGGCAAGGAAATAATTTTCTAATTGGATCAGGACAGTGCAAACAATTTTAATTAGACATCTGTTTTTAAAGTCTCACTTCCTAGACTTGTAAGTTATGTGACAATTAATTTTCATTACAAAGCAGTCACAACATTTGAGGTTGGAAACACATGAGTTTTCTTTTCCTTCTCTCCCTGAAATGCACAGTTCAGAAGAAGACAAATAACGTAGCTTATTTTAGTTGTCTTAATTTGGAGAAATGTAATAATGAATTAATCCAATCCCTTGCTACTTTGATTGTAGTTTTAAGGATTTTTGCATTTAGGAATAAGAATTGCACTATCTTTTCAGGCGAACTTTTAGCTTAATATAACACTTTGCAACTTACTGAAAGTCTCTGATATTCACCGTATGTTTCATTTCTGAAAAGTTTTTTATAAATAAATGCAGCAAATCAAAAACTGCTGTGTGCTACTCTAAACCTGGACTGAACAATTCCAAAGGAAAAGAAAGGTAATTTAGGAGGAAAAAGCAAGAAGAATTTTTCTTTACCCGTATTTACATGACAGATGGTGAGCAGAATCCTGGGTAATCTGTTAGTCCTTGTGAGTGAAATCAATTAAGTTTAGAAAAGCTATTTATTGCCAGGGAGATTAAAAGGTAATTAGCAATTATAAAGAAATCTGCAAGGGTCCTAATTATAATGAAGCAATGAGTTTAGTTTCTGGACAGGAGGGAGGTTTTAAATACAAGGGAAGTTTGTATCTTATCTGTTGTTTATTAAGAAAATAGCAAGCCCTATCTTTTTGCTGTTATGGGGATGATCTCTGGAAAGGCCTCCTGGATTTTCATCATGATGTTGACACAATAACAACAGCCCTAATACCCATTATTAAAACTCAACTGAAGGATTAAGTACTTAGTTAAGAGCATTTAGCAACAGATAGGAAAAGAACTGAAGATCTTGCTGCTGTTGTATCTCACATTCTTTCACAGTTAATAAAAACTTTTCCTGCACTTGCTTTTACTTTTATGTAATCATTTATCTGTACCATTACAGTCATGTTTTTTTTTCCTCTGTTTCCAAGAGCTGGGCCTAAGGTACTTCTGAGAATAATTAATTGACACCATGAGGTGTACATCTGGCTCCCAGACAGTGATTCAAAACTAAATTCCACCTATTTGAACGACATAATATTTGATAAGTTCTTACAGTAAGGAAATACTTTTCTTGCTTAAAAAGTCCATTATTTTTAGGCATGCAGATCTTTTTCATGAAAGCACTCACTACATTTACTTGCTTGTGGAGAGCTCACCTGGTGGAGGATGGCTGGATGATACACAAATGCCCAAGCAGCTGTTCTGGGGAGCAAGGGGAAGTGAAAGCTCTGCAAAGATGCTCCGAAGCAGTTCCCAGTGCAAAGCAATTTACTAGGTGATCACCAGTGTCTTTGACTGCTGGAAAGCACATATGGAACCCAAGCATAAAGTAGTCATGGAACATTTTGTCAACCATACAGACATAAACCAGGGAAACATGTAAGATGAAGGGAAAGGCAGCAGCAACAAAACGCCACAGTTTATGGGACATTGTGAAGATGTGTGGTTTGTTGAAGAGGCTTAGACATGCTGTGAGGGGAGGTCTTCTTGGCCACCTGATGGCCAGAGTGCCTAAGTTTCTTCCCTGCTGTGCCCTTGTGGTTATTCCTGACTCCCATAGGCACACAGTAAAATGGAAATTTATGCCTCTGGTGTTCCCATGTGATGTGGTGTCCCTTCAGTGAGACAGCTCCTGCCAGCAGTGATTCCTCAAACAGTAGTAGGAGTTCTTTATGACTAAGGGCTTCTTTAAACTAGGTTTCTTTGTTGACATGTTGTAAAAAATGCTTTTCTCCCTGCTCTCAGATGGCTGTGCGGAACAAAACATCCATATTTTTTCAGTTTCAGTTACCAGTAATCATCCTCAGAATTGTGTTTCATTAAGATATGGGTGAGGTATGTATATATCCTCAACACCTCTGTGTTTTGAATAGTCTTTTCAGCACATTTATATGAAAAATATCCATATATTTGAAACCTGATATGTAATACTTAGAGAACTAAACTAAAATAATTGTAACAAGTGTTGAAAATTTTATATTCCAGTTTACTCTATTCAGTGGCACACTCTATGCTTTTCAGCGGAATATGTAAACAGCTGCAGTCGTACCCAAAGAAGAGTACTCTCAAAGTCTTTTGCATTCTTATGTAAGGCTTAAGGTTTTTTTCTTCCCTCTCTGAAGACTTTTAAGCTTTGATATTTTTTTTGTTTTGCTTAAGATTTTACATTTTTAATATATTGCTGCTTTTCCATCTTTAAGATATGCAATTAAATGCTTAGAAACTTCTGGTATGTTCATGCAACCAGGACAAGAACAACTTTCCCCTATTAACACCTGTGTTTTGAGAGCCCATCTTGGTTAATATGCATCAAAACCAAATCTGTGAATGCTTTCCTAAAGCCATTCAATATGTAAGCATGTCCTGTGTGACTTTGGCATTCATATTGGATCTTCTTCATTCTTTGGTCCTTCCCTTTCTCTCCTTTACAAATTCTGGAGTGCTATAAGATGATCATGAGAGGCAGAAAAGAACAGAAAAAACCCAAATATGAAGTTCAAGGTTTTTCAAGCTTGTAGGCTTCCTGGACCATGTATAGAGATTTAAGTAAATGTTGTTCAGTCTTAGAACTGCTAGGTATTTGTATCTTCTATGATTGTCAGTGAAGCCGGTGAATGTTCAAGATGCCTGAAAAGTGGACTACTTTAATTAAATATTTTTATCATGGATTCAGGGACCCAATGTTAAGCATAAGAGTAAATAAAGAAAATGGTGGTAAGGGAACACTCTACTGCCCGCTGTTATCTGAGCTCCCTATCAAAATTAGTCCTTTGAATTCAAAATGAGAAGTGTTATTTTTAAAACTCTAAAATGGCTCAGGCCAATGTTGCAGTCCTGAATAAATGAAAGTCCAGTATTTTCCATATTCTTCCCAGTATTTTTACTGTTACTTTTATCGAATCTTTGTGAGGTCTTTCCTTCTTTCATAGTACCTTATCCTTCTCAGCACATTAATAATTTCATGACTTTGTAAAGACCTAGAGATGAATTAAATTTGAGATGAAAGGGTAAGAGATTAATAGTGAAAAGGAAAAAGCTTTCTCCTTCAGAAAAAGTGACTCTAATACTACAAATTCACTGCCAGTGCTTTTCTGAGAAGTATTTATGATCCCAGATGTTTATAAGCCAAGACATTTTTGTAAAAAAAATTATGTGTCTAAGGGACAGTTTTATGCATGGAAAGAACATAGCCTTAAAAACTCATCTCCAGGTTTTATTTTTAGAACAGTGCCACAATATTTTAGTATAATTTATTAAAAACTTAATAGGCTGTTAGCGCTCAAGTTGTAAATGAAGCATGTAGGAGGAGAGGGATTACTACTGTACAGCTTCTGCAACAGGGAATAATTACAATCCTTCTAGAAGAAGAAGGGGGTGGAAAAACACTGTGTAATAAGTTCTATATAATTTTTCCTTCCAGTGACACACTGATTCAGTTTTTAAAATTGCATATTTGCAATCTTCTGCAGGATGTTTGTAATCCACCATATGACTGGTCTACAGAGAAGGAATGGTTACAGCTCTAGAGGGCTCTTCTGTGGTTCCTCATGGCTGTAACTCTGAGAGTTGGCAATAGAGTCATTCCTGTGATGTCCAAAAGAGCTGCCTCTCTGGGGCACAATTTCAAAAAGACACTGAAAAAAATGGAATTAATTAGTTTGCTGGCTCCAGTTCTGTAAATTTTGTTGTTTTTTTATATTGTACCTACTATTCCTCGCAGAAACTGGAAATTTCTTGAGTCTGTGTGCTGTTTTTAAAGACCATGTCTATCCCAGGGAGCTTGAAGTTAAGTTGGCCAAAGACAGGAGAGAAGAAGAGCTTGAGAAATGGCCTGTCTTGTTAGAAAAATGTGCTAGCTTCGTGGCAGGTTCAGGAGGAAACACCCAACTTCCCCTGGCTCCTGCATGATTGTCTTATTCACACTGGATGACAGTTGTTTGTGCACCTCATCCAGACCCTTTGAAGCTACCATGCTTCTGTTCTTGAGTGCTAAGGACTTCATGGACAAAGGCATTTTTCTCTAGAATTCATGTATACAACCTTGTTCCTGACACCTTACATCTTCCATCCATTTTACAAAGACAAATTTTACTTTGTATCTAAAAGAGTTCAGTTTTGCTTTTCTATGCACTGAAAATTGCCAGTGCTTTTACAAATCCCATGAGGATTTTGAAAATTTCTTTTAACTATAGTTATAATATCAAAATGAATTTTGTTCCAGTGAGGAAGAAATTCCAATCTTTCTCATTTGTTCTTTATAATTACTTATGAATTATAGTGCCTCGAAGGAGCCAAGCTTTCTGGCTTTTGACCAGAGACAACCCATAACCACTCTATAAATTGTAGATCTTGAAGAGGCTGAACCTTATTCTTCAGAAAATGTCTTTTAACCTGTGAATAACTAAGGCTGGCTAGTTAAAAACAAACTACTAAACCGCCTTAAAGTGGTTAACCTCAGGTATGTTAAACATAGACAGAAAAATGATTTCTCCCAAATACACATAGACCATCTGTGGTCTATATAAACCCTAGGATAACGTTTTCTCAGCAGCCGAGATTTCCTCCTGAACTGCACTAAGCAACTATAGAAGAAAAAGCTTTTACAGAACAGAACTATTTTAAAAGGTTATCAGAGTTGATGGACATTCTGTCAAACAAATCCCCTCTGTGTGGAGCATAGAGGTGCTTTTTAACTTCGGACTGTTACCTTATTCTGTATAGGGCAGCAGGAAGATTTGGCAAACTGATGCTCCTTTTCTTTTTGATCTGAACTGAAGTTTAATTTCCAGCAAAAAGAAACCTCTTCTTCTTGTGCTAAGAACAGCTACTCCATTTCCAACATCATCTCTGCCTCAGGTCTGCTCTGTCAGAAGAGGATAGGAAGCCCTCTGTTACCCACCTCCAGCAATATTCCTGCTACTACCAACATCATTGCTAGTGCAGGTACAGTAACTGCATAAAACCTGGAAAAAGGAACTTTTAAAGGGCTTGCGGCATGCAAAGCTTCCTCAGGGAAGACAGGCTTGATCCTACTGGTTGCTAGAAAACCTATTGCAAAGCTGAAACAGGCATTTACAGCCAGTTTTCCCAGTCCTTAGTTGGATGCTTAATGTAGCTAGAAAGATTTATTTTACATATGCAGACCCTTTGTTGCCAAACAACGGAACACTAACTCTCCTCCACTATAGCTCTAAGGGCTGTTGGCTGTGTTATGGAGTCTATACGCTGGCAACCAATTTACTTAGTTTGGGCACTATAAACTGAAGTATCCACAAACCGGCAGACATAATTGAGGATGCTGATCTAAGAAATTGTCTTTATATCTAGTTGCTCAACATATAGGAGGCTGCGAATCTTAGACTTCCTAGTCAGTAATGAGTTACTCCATTATTACAGCTCAATTAGTGCATTTAGCCTAATTAGTTCATATTTGTACTATAATTTAAAAACATAACTGACTAGAGATGTTGTTAGCTGTTGGTGTGCGACATGAACTCAGACGTTCATTTTGTTGTTACTATGCAGCAACTCAAAGGAAATAGAGGGCAGAAGAGAGGGAAAGCCGTAAAAACAAGACAGTGGTTGATGCTCTTGTCTCCTCAAAGAAAAGTCTCATCAAATAATCCATAGTTTCGATGCTCATAGTATTTTACCAGTAGCAACTCTTTCTTTAATCGGAAGGAAAACTGCAAAGATTGCAAAGCCCCTACAATGAAACGCTGAGCGACCAGGCAGCAGGATCCAGCTCATTGCTATGACCTGGGACAGATGTCTGAAGCTGCACGTACCACTGCCCTCTCAAGTTCTGGATTCCTGGTGCGCTCAACGTTTCCACTGAAGTGGCAAGAAATAAACTTCACTGGCAGAAGATAGGTGTAGCTGGTTTTTATTGGCTGTTAATAGTTATATAGCAACAGAAAACCCAAGGCAAAAAAGGTAAGTTAAAAGGTAGGATTTTTCTATCAGTTAATATATAAAAAAACCCAACAAACTAATAATGATTACGGTTAAGGAGGGAAGAGGAATGAAGGCTTAACATTTTCAGTAAGCAGCAGCGTGTAGGGTAAGGCATTAAACTGGAAGGCATCTGGGTTGGGAGCTGGCACTCTTTCTGCATCTACACTTCCGAGGCTCAGTTTCTCTTGGAGCAGCTACACCACCCTCCCTAGGGAAACGTTCCCTTGCCTACGGGGTAGATCTTCATTCAGCGGTGGCAGATTTCCTCCGGGGGGTCTGTTCCAGCCGGGTCTGTTCCAGCCGGGTCCACTCCTGCAGGAGTTGCCTTGAGAGCACACCAGCCCTGGTGTAAGGGAGGGCAGTTGGGGAGGGAATTTCCGAGGACCCACTGCTTATAGCAAAAGGGCTTGGAAGGAGCGAGCCGCTGCAGCAGCCGCCACCTATAATTTCATCTTTAATGCCGCATTCCAATCACCTGCTTTTGTTGTGCGTTTAACCTTTCCAGCCTGCCCCCCCCCGCCCTAACACTGGTCTTCCCCTTTTGGGCGCAATTATCGCTAATCCCATCCAGCCCTTGCACAAACCCTGCCCCTAATCCCCCTCGCAGCCGCTCCCCGCCGCCGCGACACCGGCTCCTCATTTACACTCGCCGCTCTCGCCTCGCCCGTCGCTACCTCCCCTTCGCCGCCTTCCGCCCCCCCGCCTCTCCTCTCCACCGCAGTCGGGGATCCTTCCCGGGAAGGCCGGGCTGCCGGGAGCCCCGCCCGCACCGTCGGGGGAGTAGCAGCGTGCGGCGGTGCCCGCACCGCAGCGCGGGGGGAGCCGCCGCCGGCGCCGCGGCGGAGGTAAGGGGTAGCCGCCGGCGGCTTCTTCTCGCCGGGGCTGAGCCGGCGGGGTGGGTGCAGGCGGGTTCGGGTTCGGCAGAGCGAGCCCCCGGAGCGAGGGGTGATAGAGGGAGGATGGGGCTCCGCTTCCCGAGGTGGGTTTGCTTGTCGGTTTGTCTTCCTGTTTTAGGGAATAGGAGGTGAAGCGGCAGCTGGCTGGTGGCTTGGGGCTGAGAGTTGGAAAAAGCCTTGCGTTGTCACTGTCCTCCTGCGGCTCGGTGGGCTCGGTTATACGTGAATAAGCAGTTTCAGGGGTAGGCACGTCGCCTATGGATTATTCCCACTCTTTTTAAATGGGTGGGAACTGCGAAGGAAGGTGGCATTACTATCTATCGTTGCATGAAAAGCATCGTATCCCTTGTAGAAGGCAGGATTATTATTATTATTATTTTTAAAGCAGGAGCTACAAGGTGCTTGTCACGACTGGTGAACATATGTTGACTGAGATGCATATTGGTAATGTACAGCCAAAGGCACGAGACTGCTCCATCTCATAATGAACTGGGAGGCTGTGGCTCGCATGTTGTATTTAAAGTAGAACGCTGCGTGAAAGGCTGCATCCTTTTTTTAAACAGGTTTTGAAGCACAGCCAACTGAAAAAGCCTGTTGTAGTAGTGTTGATAGGCACCACGGTTTCTCTAGGCAGTTTACAAGAGAGAGCCTTCGTGTATCTCTCTGAAATAGTAGGAGGGGCCAGATGACTGTTTCGGGGGCAAATATTTTAAAGCATGGATTGAATAGATGGGTTATAACAGGCATAAACCAGCTATGGGTAAGTAATTAAGGATTGAACTGACTTCTACAGGAAAAATTGGGAAGGAAATAACTACACTGAATAAATGGCTGTGCTAGCACAGCGCAACTACAAAATATGTCATCGGACAGAGAAAATCCATCTATCAACTGTAGAAAGCAGTCAGACATTCAAGGTCTATGGAGGGAGTCCTTTATGTGGAGAGGCTTCTGTGGAAAAAGCCACTAATTAAAGCAAGTAGGATCAGTCCTTCTTTATCCTATTGACAGTTTAATGTTTAAAAATGACCCTTTGACTGCCTCAGGAGGTAAATCGGCAATGGGAGTAGGCTTCTGATGAATGAAGCTGGTGTTTTACAGCCGTGTCATTTTGTGGGGGTTTTTTGGGGGTTGGGTGGGGTGGTGTAAAATAGAGGATTAAGGAATGCAATTAAAAATCAAATTTCAAAAAAGCTATAATTTTCTCCAAATGCTTTGCAGCAGTACCTCTGGAAAGCAGATGCAACTGTTCCAATCTATATTAAGTTCTGACTTACATTTACTGAATGACTTTTTTTTTTTAACCAGATAAATGGCAGTATACTAACAGTGACACTACCTGTATCTGAAAATATGGGAGTGACTTTACTTAAAAACTATATTAATTAGACCTAAATCTACACATGCAAACAATTGGGTATTGCCTACTATGCTGTTGTCCCAGAGTGAGCTGTTCTCCTCTAGTTTGTGTAGCAGACACACTGTAGGTCCAAAAGTAATCTTGTCTGCAGATATGGTGAAATTATTATAGTAAATTTCTTACCAGCTATTCTGATTGTGGTGCACCATGCTAATCAACTGTGTGGACACCACCTATTCCTTTAAAAAAATACTTGTTATTTCTGAGGATTTTAAAACCGCAGGAAAACCTTTAATCCTATTAGGACTGATGGAATTTACACTACCCTTGTAAACTGATGTTCCCTAGATTAATGCCAGAGATGGAATAGGTGAACTTTAGTCTTTATAGTGGAGAGATTAAAGAAAGAGGGGAGGCCATTACAAGTGTTGGAATGGTAGGTAGGCAATTATGCAACTGTATACAGGACCTGTAGTTACGATAGCATAATGCAGAAAAAAATAAACCTCAAGCTTATCATTGACAAAGCCTTTTATTTCTACTAATAAAACTGATGTGCCAATGTAATGCTAAAATAGCTGCAGTAGTGTGCATTCATTAAAGACATTTTATGTATTGACACTGACTGCTTAAAAAAGTTTGAAAACACTGGGCAATCTTTTCTGTCCTGGCAAGAGACGGCAATATTCCTAAGTGCTTGTGCTCTAGCATCTGCTCTGGTGCTTATTTCCTCCTGGAGGTCTTGCCAGGGCTGAGTTTTGCCTTAACAGGTGAGCTGAATCAGCACAGATTGCATTTCTTTATGGCCTGCAGCTGCCCACAGCAAGAGTGTAGCAAAGCCAAATCCCTGGGTGGGCATGCAGCAGACCTCGGTTGCATCAACAACACCCAGCCAGCTTGTGCTCCAGTCTAGCTCACTGCAGGTAAACAAATTCTTCTCTGAGAATTGTAACTAGACTAGAGGGTTTGGCCCTGCTGTAAATTGGGTTAATCAACTTCCAGGTAAACAGAGGTAATTGACGTGTGCATAAATTATAGTGTATGTACTTGCAAATAATTTATTCTGGTCAGAGTTAATGGATCTGTATAAAAACTCACTGAATTGTTTCATGACGTCCTTGCTTGTGGACTACATGAACTGGTGTGCCTGGCTGTGTTTACTAAACAACTAAGTAACCAACAAATTTATGAATTAGATGCCAAGAGCAACCTTATGTAGTGGGAGGTGTTCCTGCCCATGGCAGGGGGATTGGATCTAGATAATCTTTAAGGTCTCTCATCATTCCTTCTGCATCAGAAGGCAGGTTTCATCCAGTGTGCTGTGACGCTAAGGAAAAGATTTGCTGACTCAAATTTCTTTGGTGGTCTCTGGGAGCATGATATAAAGGGCAAGACATAAATGTAATGCCACAAGTGGGCAATGCATTAAATGCTGCAAGCAGAACTACTGATCTTGCTGCAAGCAGCAGTGACCACTGGAGTTTTCTCCTCTAAGAAGAGCGCAAGAGTACTTGCTCCTTACTGTAGGAATCATACATCTCTAACATCTAGTTTAATTTTTGAAGTTACTGTTTCATCAGTGTATAAAATGTGGAGACATCAAATGAAATTCTTTTTCTACAGCTCGGGATTAGATTTTCAACGTACCCATGTCAGGGGTATACTTGTTTAAATAAATTAGGGAACAGGCTTGTAAACAAGCTCTGTTTACAGGCTTACAGAGTGGCTGCAGGGACCTCCAGAGCTTGTCTGGTCCAATCTTCTGCTCAAAGCATCTAAGCATCTAGAGCAGGCTGTGTGGGCTTGTGTCCAGCTAGGTTTTGAGTATCTCCAGTCTCCAGGCATGGACACTCCACAGC
Source organism: Gallinago undulata (assembly GCA_026546715.1). Taxonomy (NCBI): domain Eukaryota; kingdom Metazoa; phylum Chordata; class Aves; order Charadriiformes; family Scolopacidae; genus Gallinago; species Gallinago undulata. The sequence goes on from JAOTQQ010000012.1 coordinate 43,473,601, forward strand.
CTTGCTGGGTGACCTGTACCTGTGTTGGACCACCTCCACAGTGTTTATGTTTAAATATTAATTGTTTGTGTTTTAGTTTGTGTGTGTTTCCTCTTGTTCTTTCACTGGGCACCCCTGGGAAGAGTCTGGCTCCATCTTATTTACTCACCCTTTGTCACGAGGGCATGCTTCTGGCTGATGGTCAGCTTGTCCACCGGAGTTCCCAGTTCTTTCTCTGCAAAGCTGTTTTTCAAGACAGTTGGCCTCCAACCTATACTGGTAAAAAAGGAGAGGGAGGAAGAAGAGAAAATGACAGAGGTGTAGGAAACGGTTTTTGGGGGTGGGAGTGTGCAGAGGAATGCAGGCAACTGGAACCAGTATGCTAGTTGCAGCAGGCTGGTTTACCTCAGCCTCATTATAATGCTACTGGGGGAAGACCACAGTCTTGAATGTCAATCCACAAGTGCTCCTATGCTTGATAATTTAAGCAGGATTTAATGCATCCTGCAACTATAAATGAACTTAATGAAAAAAGATGTGTGAGTTTTGTTCTGAGGTTGGTATATTCACTTGCAGGGCAGCCAATGGAATCACTTCTACAGATTGCTAATGCTCCTTTGCTCAACTTTTTTTTTATACTTGCAGAGATTAACAGTGTAACTGAAATCAGGACAGTAGCTAATCAAGATGTATGTTATATCTCAACTCCATTTGTTTTATTTTCTGAGTAAGTAGTTAGAGGTATATTGTGTAACCAGACACTTGAAGACATTCTAAGAGTTTTGTTATGTAACCTGCACTTTCTGTAGTTCATGTAATGTTTATAATTATATTGGAAAACACTGTAAAATAGTAACAGTATTATGTACAAAGATTTGGAAATAGAATACATCCAAGGTTTGAATACAAAATAATATAGTAGCATTCTACTTATAATGGTAGATACAAGGGAATCTATTTGTTTCCCCTTCTATCAGCATTTGACCAGAGCCTGTGTATCGTGAGGGTAAATTAATCTTAGTCATCAACCAAGAAAAAACAGTTTTAGATGTCTTTTCATTTTTATCTTGCTTGCTGCTGTTGGCTTACTCCTCTTTGTTTTCCAGTGGAGAACAGGGCTCATATCTAGCCCTACAGTTGCATAATTGACATGATTGCATTCATAGGGTCTGTATTGTATGGGAATTTCATATATGACAACCATTTTTTTCTGAAGAACTGATGACAGTTCAACAGTAGTGTTGTGGGAGTGGTGCACCAAAGCTGATGTCCCAAATGTCCCTTTCCTTGACCTGCTTTCTTCCTGCCAAGTTGAGTGATCTAGTCTGTGGTTCAGTGAAGTGCCTCTTTGGCCCACCATCCAAAGGACAGCAGCCATCAGTCACCAAACATCACCTCTGTTTGAGCCCTCCTTGCTTCAGGTTTCCTTGCTGCTACAGGGACAAGGAGACTGATCACCTTCTCACTGAGGTGGTTGGTCTTGTAATGCCAAGGAGAATTGGTGGCTGCCTGTCCTGAGCGACAGGCTCTGGTCTATCCAACAGACCTGAGGTGACAGGAGGGTTAAATGTGTTAATACCAGATTTACTTACCTGAAGATATTTGACATTTATGTTGGATTTTGATTTAGAGTGAAACAGTGTTATGCTGAAATCACAACACAAGCATGATCTAATGATCATAATATCCAGTGGAATTGCAGTGCAAACTAGTTTCCGGTGCCAATCATTACGTGCTCCACCATCACAGAGAAGGAGGTTTTGTTCTAATTAGAGAGGTCCCAAACCATGGGTTGAATGAAAACGTAGTCTGGAAATCTTCAGCCTCCGTAATGAGACATTCTTAGTATTTTTTTTTCCTAGCAGTTTGCATTCTGCTGCTTAGTTTGTAAAACTGAATGTTGTATTTTTTCTATGTTAAGTTCTAGCTTTCATTTTAGCCAGTACTTCTGAAGGACAAATCTTGTACTTCACTGAAATCAAGTCCTGAAAGTTGTCAGAGGGAAAAGGAGAGCCTATATAATGTTGGGAGCTGTCTGGAGATTCAGAGTTGAGGACTCTAGGGTAATTGTGTATGACCTTTCGGATCTGAGATCTCTCTGCTTTGAGAAGGAGGCACAGCTTGCTTGAAGCATCTCCCAGGGTCAAGCCATTTTCTCACTTCATCATGAGTTTCAGGTTTATATAGCCATTAAATCAGATGTATCTCATGCCATCAGTGTTTAACATGCCAACTTTGCTGTCCGGGGACAGGGTGGCCTTGTGTGTCACCCTTCATGGTAGGAAGTTACAGCAGGATGTAAGGCTACAAATGGTTAATATAATATAAAATGTCGTTGCTGATGATTTCTAGGCATTCTGAGTGAAGTGAGTTAATTTTCAATTTTCCATGGTAAAAAAGAGAGGGAGAGAGCAGCCTAAGTAAGGTGCGTATACTACAAACCATATATACAAAAGCTATACTAATCTTATAAATACTTATAAACAGTTTCTGTAGGGAACAGGAGTGACTTTCAAGCAGCGGCATCCAAACTGTAGAGAGCAGCAGGTGTTGTGCATGCCATTTTCTGTACCATGGTGCTGGTGCCAGGAGCGTCCAAAGAGATCTCATAATGAAATAGTTGAATGTTTTAAGAAGCTGAACCCTGCTCAGCCAAGCAGCTCTGAGCTAACGTGGAATGCCTGCCTATCTGCCAGTAAACAGATAGTTGCACTCTGTTGTTTAATTGAACTTCCATGAAACAAAAATATGTTTTCATAAAATCCACCATGAAAATGGGTTTTGCTTGTGTATCCTGCATATAGGAGATCAAGATACTGGGAGTGGGGAGGGGTATCTGTCAGGTACACAGGTAATGGTCTGTATGCCATCTAGGCTGCAATAGGGGGTTGAGCATATGTAAGTGACTCCCTCAACGCTTTCATCAATGAAAACTGTAGTGGCAAAGCAGAGAACCTGTTGCTTGGATTTCAGAGATCTTTTTCATTTGAATGACCAAATTTAAATACCTGGAAGGCGCTGCAACTATAGATTCTGTCAAGGCATCTCACTGTGATTACCTGAGTAGTTCTACCAAAAAATCTCTCTGACTGAATTTTCTTCCTGTCCCACTAATCCACTCTTCTTCTGAAAGATTTTGAACAGTGTTCAAAATCACTTTTTAGGAAGTAGATTTTTCTTTTTTGTTACCTTAATTGCTGAACATAAATCTTGGACTCTCTGTCAACCTCCAGTTTCTCGAATTAGTAGCATACCTATTCCTGAACTAGTATTTAAATGTAACATAGTCCCCTTCCATAAGAATTAATCTTTAACAGCTAAATTGACAATTCAGAGATGCAAGTTATGCTTTTTTTTTTCAGTAAAGTACTTGAATTTCATAAAGTAGGAGCATGTGCTGAAATGTATGATATACATATATGATGTTCTGGGAAGTTTGTAAAGAAATCCTATGGAGTCCTCCACTTCTATTCCCCAAACCCAATAACCTACAGAAACATTGTGGTCTGTAATCCATTACACTGAAAGCTCTGGAGAACAATAGGAGCCACATGGCACAAAGCCATAAGTATTTAAATTGAATGCCTTGTAGAATGAGATGAATGAACATCTTGGAATAACACACCCACTTCTGTAAATTTACAGGTTGCACCAGCTGGCAGGTTAAAAATAAGAAAACAGGAAGCTGGAAGATTTGCTATTACCAGGAAGATCTGAACAAATGGACTGTATGGATATAGATATGTTTGAAGGCATCTGCTCTTCCTATTACAAGGTAAGACAGAAAAGCATTTTTCTGCTGGTTTGTTTCTATGCAGTGGCACTCTTTTGTGGCACTGTCCAAAATGGCAATGGAGCTCTTCTCCAAAGCTTGTTCGGTCTAGTGGCTCACTGCTAATAACTGTGGCCAACAATTGATGTGTAACTGGACTACGTTCAGAACTGAAAAGGCCTCAACTTTCAAAAGTCAGTGACAAATGTGGATCCTCAGGGCCTGTAAAATTCGAAGTTTTATTATGTAAAATAGCCATTCAGATGGCTCTACAGGTTGTCTATTTTTAGTATGTGCTAATAGGAGACCTCCCCACTCACCTAAGGCATCCTTTTTATGTCCTTATTAATTGCTGTAGACTGAAGTAGACTTGAAACCTGTAGTACTTGGTGCAGGATCTTAATCAGGAGAAAATGTCTGTGAACTGGGTGCCAGAAAACATCTCTAACTGGAGATGCAAGTTGTACTATTTTCTTTGTACATTACTAGTGTTCTTTCATTTTCAGGATTCTTACATGGTTTGTTTACAAAGACTGCTGTGTTCTTTTTTTGTTTATTAAAAGAAAAATACATACTGCTTAAAGCTCAGGGTGGTGGAGAGCTTGATAAGTTTGCTTGGCATTCCTTGCCTGTTGCCTGGGTACACTGTCACTTCTGAATGCTTCCTGTACTGAGTTGTTTTTAGGGAAGGTACAAAACACAAATTTTAGAAAACTTATTTGGAACTGGTAGAAACACTTGAAAAAAGACATGAAGCAAACTAATTTTAATGTAAAACTAATCATTTCAGAGATAATGCAGTTCTCCATGGCTGGGGGATGGCAATGTGGGACTTGTTCGTATTCTAACACAAGATTGCTACACAGCAAATGCAAAACTGCACCACCAGCTCTGTGGTACTCAGGAGCTCAAATCAGGCAGTTTCAGATGGGGATAGTTACAGCTGGTCTTAGCTGGTGTCTGCTTTAACTCGTAAAGAAGACTCAAAGATGTCAGTGTAACACTTCATTTGTCCATTTTCGCCAACCAGTGTTAAATGCTGAGGGAACTGTCTGTGCTGAGGCAGTGCACTGCTGTTGCTTCTATTCTGTATGGAAATACTGGCCACTGGTGTTACAAATCTGCCACTTTCACAAGCACCAGATAGACTCCTCTCATTCTTCTTTTGTAGAAGAACTAAATTGAAGACATCTTCTTCCTAAGGTGGGGAATGTAACAGACTGTGGCACTGCATCCTGTAGAAACATGAAGTGCTCCCTTGAGGGGAGCAGGAATGAAATAAATAATAGGAATGAAATGTGTGAAATATTTTAAAAATGAAAAGATAAGCAATAGCAAATACAACTTACAAGGAAAAACATTCAAACTCTTCAGTACTTTGGACATTCTAGTAACTTTCCATAATTGTTGTTACGGAGGAATGTGCATAGACCATAAAAACCTGTAAGAGCTGGTCGAAGATAGCTGACACTTCTCTAAAGAGTTTGAATTCCTCTTCAGATGATGATGTGACCCCTGGTTTCCATACACAAGCACTCCAGCGGAATCTGTGTTGCAACCAGTTACTGCCAGCTTCAGAAGTATAAATGCTGACCTGGTCTGTACTTCTATGTTTGGACATCTTTACACTTGCATTTTATGAAATCCCCACCTTTAGTACAAATTCCTAAAATATTAGGGAGGAGGGGAATGACAACTTTGGTTCTGCATATGTGAAATGAGTATACCATTTCATATTGCCACCTTGCCTGCTTCGATCACATCCTTCTCCGAATCGGAGCTTCTGAGTTAGTGCTTTTTGGGCTGTGAGGGAGCCCAGCCTTGGCCAGGGCCTCTGGCTGTTGCGTGGCAAGTAATCCTTCCAAATAGGATTTGCATTCCTGCAGCACCTTTCTGGGGATGGAGAATGAATACACAGAGGGAAATTCTGCTTACACAGACATAGCTCAAGTCCAGCCATTCAGAACACAAGTCAATGACAGACGGAGTTGCACATAAATTGAGTCCTTTCTGAAAAGCACTGGTACTAGAGGCTAAGAAAAATGTACAGGGTCAGAGTGTCTGCAGTGTCTTAGTTAACTGGATTTATAGGCACTTATTCACAGCAAAAATGTTGTTATGGCCCCAGAGTTGCCTTGTTAGTTTTCATTTGCCGAAGGCTGTCATCCCTGCAGAGTTGTCACATGGAAATGTGAGCTTGCAAGCCAGCTACTTCTGTGTACGGTCTCTATCTTCACTTAGAAATTCATTGATCTTTCAGTGTTGTTTACTCTATGCTTTAAAGCACTGGAGATAGTCTACTATAGCTACTCTTGTGTTTGGGATGATAGCCCATGGTTGGGATAGAATAAATAGCTGGAGGTAATGTCTGGCTTTGATTTAAGCCATTCTTGAATCCCTGAACTTTTATATTGCCATTTATTTGTGGACATAATTCTTTATAGCCTTCTAGGTGTGTTTATCCTTTTTGGGAAGAGACATTATTGAAACCTCAAAAAAAGCTTTTGGGGAGTGAAGGAACAGACTACCTTCTGGTTTACACCCAACACAGGGATTCCGATATTAACAGAAGCTATGTTGGTTTCAATTATTTTTTTTTTTTCAGCAATCTAAGTTTTAAATGAAAATCTTTTTGAAAGAGGATTGGAAAACTTCTGGGAAATCATGTGTTAGAAAGTTCCAAACTGAATAAAAATTTCCTTCATCTCATCAGAGTTGAGTTCCTCTTTTTTTTTTTTTCTCTGAAGAACATAAAGATGTGTTTTTTCTCCATACTGAAGTACTGATAACTTACAATTATAACACTTTTCAAACTGCAGGATAGCTGAACCAAAACAAGTTAATTTTGCTAGGAGTTCACAGTTCAGTGAAAGCTTTCCTTATAGTTAAATAAAATAAATTGGTTTTGGTTATGACTTAGCTCTGTCTGTTCTCCTTTCTGGCACACTGAATTTGATGATGCTATTATTCACTTTTATTAGTAGTGCCGAGGGAACCCAGCTGTAGTCGAGGTCCCAGTTGTGCCAGGTACCGCACCAGGACCAGTATAAATCGTGAATGTACCTTTCTGTAAAGAGTACAGGTAGGATCGAAGAGGCAAGAAAGCTTTGATGGGTACAGACCCAGGAGCACAGGGGCCAGGGGGACATTTTTGATCAGCATGGTAAGCAGTGGCTTCAAGAACCTGCAGGCAGCTATTTACATGTGCAGCTCTATAGACTTCAGGTGATTGTGTTTCAAGATGGTGGAGAATCAAAGCATTTCATCCCTGCAAACAGGGAGGGATTTGAAGAATTGCCCATAATGTCTGCCCTCCATGCTGTTTTGATTTCAGTAAGAGCGGTTTGATTTAAATCGACTCAGAAACGGAAGCAGCTTCTTGGCAGTGGAGGAAGCCTTCCCTTTTGGCAGTGAGGGTGACGTACAGCTAGTCTGTCCCGCAGTGTAATTTGTCCTGACGTTTGCTGGCACAGTAAGTTCTTACTAACTGCAGTGACATTTGCCCTGTGTGACATAATTTGAAACACTTTTCCATAATACTTCCACTTGAACTGAAAGCAGCCAAGATGCCTTTTCTAATTTCAGCCCTTTTGATCCCTTGTCCCCTGTGGTAAGCTCTGCTTGCAGTATTTCCCAGCGCAGCCTGAACTGAAAAGATGAGGTAGCAGCTAGCAATCCAAGGTTTTTTCCCCAGTCATTACTCAAGAGCATGCTAGAAGGCATTGAGCCTTCATGAGTTAGATCCTGAAGGAGTTACCATCAGAAGCTAGCCCTCCTAAAGCAGGCATTAAGATACAGGAGTAACAACAGCCAAGTACCAGTCTGGTCTGTGCTTCCCTCCATTCGTTACTACTAACATTAGACACTAGTCACAGAATATTATCTTAAAAACTCACAAAAAGGAAAGTGGTATGGTGTGAGATCATAGTTTTCACAATCAAAAAGAATACATTTTTCCAATTTTGATGTGGGCCACTAAGTGGGAATTGTTACAATTTCATTTTTAATTTGTTTCTGCAAGGACAGTGTCTTTTCAGTAAAGAATGCCTGAATGCTTGGTGCTACTTAGTCTTCTATTCAAGTAGCATGTGAGATGCTGCATTTATTTCCTGATGACTAGATGAAAGATACAGTTGTTTTTGTAATATTTTGATCGTGCTGATGCCATTGAATATATAATTCACCCCACTTGATGATCTGGCCCTGGCAAGTTTGATTACTATTCCTAATAATAAGCAATAACGCTTGTTTTGTGGCAGTAGGAGACTATTAGGTACAATATGGATGAAAAAAAAGTCTTATGGGTGCAGTTAAATGCAATTAAGTGTGGTGGGGAATTTATCGATGAGCAGAGGCAGTTTGTGAGTATGACCTCGTTTGATAGCTGGTATAAGAGTAAACTGGTATACTGTGTGAAATCAGATATAAAGGCAAACTTGCTATGAGACTAATCCAAGAGGATTAAGGACTGGAAAGAAGTGGGTACCTGGTTATGAAGGACATGTAGTGCTTCCTCTGGTTTCTAACCCAACATAGAAACAAAAGCTGGGATGATTTTAGGAGTCTACTTATTTAGCCTCAGGTTCCTCACAAACCATAACAAGTCACGCTTTTGAGGCCAACCTCATATCAACAGTGTGAGGTGGGCAAATACCCTTATCCCACCACCCCATACAGATGACCACTGAGATTAGCCTGGAATCACGGAAAGCAGAGAACCAAGATCCACTTCCAAAACCAAGCCTCAGACTTGGTTATTCACTCAATGCTTTTACACCAGTATTTTGATCTTTCTGCAGAATGGGTAGGCCCTACCACCCCTATCCTCAGATGAAGGATCAGTCTGTTGAATTTCAGCTGTGTGTTTCTAGGTCAGATTTAAAGCGAGTCAAAAGGGTCGCATTTAGTTTCAACTATTTGCTGCTCAGGAAGAAAACTGAAAATAGTAAATGGAGTACAGAAAGCTTGAGAAATTTGGGAGGAACTCAGTTTTGGAATTCAGCCTCTTACAAAAAAGAGGTCAAACTGAACTTTTAAACTAATCTGTCTGCAAAGGTGAGGTTGGAGCTGAGAGAGCATCGCATTATTGCGATAAAGAGATCGCTCTAAATAAAGATCTTCATACTGGAGACTACGTCAGTGTAGAAAACATTACAAATGTATTCAGTATGACTTGCGTGTTTATTTCTGTATCTTTGCTGTTAATTACATGCTAAATTAGTAAAAGTATATTTTTAAAGCTCTATTTGTGATACGTTTCTTTTTGGGTTTTGTTTTTGTCTTTATTCCTCCTTACATGCGTAGATTGCTTAGATTGAGTTACAGGTACACTGCTTCAAAACAAACTTCATAAAAGCAAATACAAAATAAATTTCTTTTTTAAACAAGTGTCTTTTGACATTCAGCATGCCAGCAGCAGCGCTAAGAAGTCAAAGGATCGCTTGTGAGTAGGAAGGCAGAAACACATCATGTGAAGTTTCACAAGGGAAAGACAGCATCCTCTTTTGCGTGTAGTTGGAGTTGTTTATAGCTGTAAAGAGCTACCTGAGCGCTGAATCCAAGTGCTTAAAAAGTGGGGAAAGACTTTGGCTTCTACTTGTTCTGTAAAAGCATGTAAAAAATTTTCATGCATTTTGGTGTGAGATACAAATTGTCATCTTTCTAGATGTGTATTAAAGGGCATAGGAAAATGATATATATGATAAACGATGTCAGAAGGAGGAGTTGTGATTTCTTTTGCTAGAAAGTGAGACAAGGATGGTCTGAGAATGGCCTGACCCACAAGACCTGATTAAGATGGGTTTTTTTTGCATAGCTTTAGCCAAATTACCTAATTTATTCACTTTAAATCTTTCACTAGGTTAAAGGGAATGCTAGTACTAGCTTTGTTTGAATTTGGGAATGAAATGGGAGGGGGAATGCATGTGCAGTTTCTGAAGATGCAGAGTACTGTTACTATGTGACTTCAGTCTAGTTGGGACAACATAATCAGCAGGCAGCTTTGCCTAGGCATCCTGGTGAACTACCAAATAAGTACTTAATATTGTAAATGCTCTGCTGTGGTTGTCTTTTGATTACATCATAATTCTTGCTTTCTTTTATAGCTATTTGGAGATGAGATTGTTTGGTGCTTTTTTGAAAGTTATATTCTTTGTTCCAGGCATTTTTCTGAATGCTCTGAAGAATTGTACTTTTTGCTCATTTAGCTGCATCTACTTCTGGCTTTCCTGTCTCAGCACTGAAATTTTGGAGGTCTATGAACTTCAGGTGGTTTAGCTACTCTGTTTTTCATGCTGACTCTTTTTCCTTTCCCACACCATTCTCCAGAAGAGACTTCAAAGCTAAAAATGACTTCAGAGAATCAGCTTGTACTGTTCTTCATTCTGATTTGGTCTACTTAGCTGCTTTTGTGTTAACTCACGGTAGAAGTAACTCTTCACCAAAAATGATGTGTGTGAAATCTTATTCTCAGAGCTTTTCTTTAAATTGAAGGATGTTTTCCCTATCACAATAGGCTTATTCATTTGCAGTTGTTGCTTTTTCTTTTCAGATGTAATCTTCAGTAGAATCTTTCTTAATGTGCTGTTGTCTTAGGCACATATCATCTACTTCATTTCCTGATCCTGCCACACAACCCAATAGCTTTCTGAATGCTGTCAGGTGCCAATTGACAGGAACTACCACAATACTCTATTTTGGACTTTCTTTGGCAATTTAATAATACTGTGTTCTTTAGTTTTCTGTTTCTCAGCAGTAGCTTACATCTTCTCCTTTCAAACTCCATATGTTTGTGTCTTGCCTTAGTTTTCCTTTTTTGGAGAATTTGACATCTTCCACACTTCCCCTTAGGCTGTTGAAATTTGTCCTTCTTACTGTGTGTTTCCAGGTTAATTTTAGCTGTCTATTTACGGGTGATCAATCTGTATTTATCCAGCTTTACACTAAGTGGGATCTTCTGTGTGTTTTTCTCCTTGTACTGTGTCATCCCTTGAATTTCTCAGTCACAGAAAAATCAAACACATTTTCTTGCTGGTAGTTAAGATTTTGTCTTATCTAATTTCAGATCAAATAGATTTATATGGTGTCTCTTCATATAGAAGGGAATTATGCTAGTGTTCTTATTCTCTTGTGCTAAACTTATTAGGCATATGTAATATCATGCCTGTCTCTTGCAGCCTCAATTATGTATATGAAAACAGTGCTTTGTGCTCCTTATACACTTGCACACAACTTCCCAATGACTTTCTGCTGGATATCTCTTTAAGAGTTTCTGGTCTTGATCCATCCAGCATCTTTTCTAATTTAATGTTGCTGCTCTCATGATTCAAGGTGCAGGACACCTGACTTCTAGGCTTGGAGGAGTGAAGGAAATTTTGAACTTGTTAAAGAAATTTTGGTGAGAAGCAGACGTGGCAATAGCTCATCCAGCAGTAGGTTGAGAAATCCTAATGCCTGATTTCTCTCTGGTGTAAGTGGTAGCACTTATTTTAAAGCAACCTCAGGAATAAAAGACCAAAATAGAATCACCTGAGGCATGTGCTGCACACATGGCAGATCAGAGCAAAGCAGTCCTCATGAAATAGCCTTTCTTCTCTTCACATAAGCAGCTCCTGGGAAAGAAGTGTTGTGATTTCCCCCCTGCACAGGTAGAAAAGGCATAGGAAAGGGATGTGAAACCTGTTAGAGATATTTTGCTTAAAAATTCCCCTAGAGTGTTGGCTCTCAAGTATGAAGACTCATCAGTAGAAATGCCCAGGTATGGAGGAAGCCATTCTGCCTATTTTCCTGCATATCTTTCCCCAGAGAACTGCAAAAAAATTCTAACAGCTTTGATATCAGATGCATAGTTTCATCTAAGATGTGTTTCAGTGGGGCAAAGAGGAATGTGGAAAAATGTCTTTTATTAAAATGTAGTTCCCCAGGAGAAATTGGTGTTTGTACAAAAGATCCATTTTTTAAGATCTTGTAATTCTTAATAGTGAATACAGGTGAGAAGACTGCTTCTGTTACTTCTGTCAAGTTTCCTTTGTAACAGGCTAGTAAATGAATGCTTTTAGGAATCTTTTAAGAAACCCAGACACAAACCCAGATTGTTGCTCAGTGTAATTATCAGAAGGGCTGGGCAGCTAGCCTTGACTGGTTTGAAGGCTGCTGTTAGGACCTATCCACATCAATATAAAATATGGAAGACCTCTTAAAATCTGACACTTTGTCTATAATGGTTTATTTTCCATGGAAGATGTGGTGTTGCTGCCCAGAGATACGTTTGGCAAGTGCTTTAAGATTTGTAGATGAATGTTATATATGAAATGTACCAAGTGTTAAAATATCAAAGGGGTAGGGGTTTATATCTAAGATTAGAAATAAATCATTGGCTACTTCCCAAAATGTGTGTTTAGTTTTCTAGAACCATAGGGTACCAGCAGGGCTCCCTGAGAATTAGGTTTGGATACATGGCTGCCAGCAGTGACTTTTTCTTAAAAGAAAATGTGATTTTTAGATATCAGCAACTAATAATACAAAACCAGTTTGGAGCTCAATCTGATAGTGCAGCTGTTGTGGTTTGGTTCTGAAGCAGGAGCTTGGAGGAGAGAGTTAGGGAAGGCATTGAAGGAGTGGGAAGATAATTTTCACACTGTGCAAGTAGCATAGTCTCTTTGTTTAATATTCTGGAATCTGAGATGGATAACTATCCACTGGGATATTCAAAGAATGTAATTAAGAAGTTTTTGTGCAAGAGGATAACTCTGTGGAACACTGCAGCAAGGGTAGCTGTGAAAATTTTTCAATAGATCTTTTCAATGTTTTATGTCTCTAGTTTAACCCTGCATTGTACTGAATCGCCTTCATTTTCCCTGCCTGATATAAAATGCATTAGTAGGTTGTGGCAAATACTCAGATCTATTGCAACAAGGGGATCATTTGCTATTTTTCTTCAAATGTCCAGTAATAGTGCTCTGCAGCTGTGGCATACTCCCGGGCAGTGCTGCAGCAAACTAGTCTCACGCTTTCCGAGTATTTTGTGTGTGTTAATTAAACTTCACAATACCCTTCTAAGGCAGTATCTAACTTATGCTAGGCAGTACTCTGTGAAGAGTTATATTGTAATTAGTGCAGCTGTTTTTGACTGGAAGTATGGTGTTGGGTAAAATTATGGAAGCTATCCCCATCACATTGTATATTCTCCTCCCAAGGTCTTAATATTATGACAACAGGAATGTCAAAAATAGGAATCTCTCCTGGGAGAGTGATTTCATCACTGGGCAGCGTTTCCCTTCTTAAGACTTTTTTTTTTTTTTCCCCGTGTGTCTACTTTAACATACCTTCTTTCTACCTTTGCAAAGAAACAGTCTGGCCCTAAATTAACTTTTAAGTGAAAGGTAATTGCAATCATAAATACATTCCGTAGGGGGTTGGCATAGTCTTTCTTCTTAAGTTAGATGTACTAGGAATCCTGCTGAACTGCTTCTTGCCATGAAAATTGACAACATTCAGGCACCTTTTTAATAGAATACCTGTACTGATGTGCAAAGCAAGCTAGTTGTGAGGTTGTTGAAAATCAACTGAAACAGTCACTATTTTTTGTTTCCCTCCTATCCCTATTTCATGATCCTCTCGATCCTCTATTTTTTGTATAAAAGCTATTCTTTAGAGAGCCTACACAACTCTAGTACGTATCAGCGGGACTATTGTGTCGGATCTAATACAAGGTTTTTTGCTACCGTGTTACAAATTCGCAAAGCTTGCGAACCATGATCACCAAAGGACTGTTCAAGAGGATTTCTTGTCACTGGAGCTTAGTGCCTGTAGACGACAGCTGGGTAATCATGTAACTTAGGTAAAGGTCAGAAGTAATCCACCAGTTTGCATTCTGGCACTGCAGACCCTTTCTAAATACAGTAACTAGCTGTGGAGGTGGGGTTTGTTTGTGCCTCCTTCCTGGCATGCACAATGGGATGAGAAAAGTAGCTAAGGGAAGCTTAGTTTCTTATTTCGAGATGGGTTGACCAATTCCTGTTATTAAGTAGCCGGCTGCTCACTGCTTTGCTGCAACATCTAAATACTATTCAGTAATTCAGAAAAATTAGCTGATACCATACTGCTGTGTGGGTAGGGGGAAGAACTGTCACAGAGATACAGGATCTTTGCACAGATGTCCACTGGTTTCTGGGACATGTCCTGTGGCTGAATTTATTTTCATTGTCTGCTTCTGTATTTTGAACTGTGATTTTAAATTTTTTTATTAATGTGGAGGTGTCACCTAAAGGGAATTCCCAGAGGCATTTTCTCCCATGTATGCAGCATTTTCTGCTGAAAGGATAATCTGGTCGCTACTTAAGGCAATTTTTGTGCCTATATCTTGACTGCAGAGAACAGACTACATCATAAATAGTTTTGAAAAACCATAGGGGTTCACTTACAGAAATTAACAGTAATCTTTCTATTGACTTAATGGTTGAAATTGTGTTCCATGTATTTGTGCAGGTGTTTTCAATGATTCTACAGGATTGATCACAGGAGCAGGACAAAGATTTGGTAGCCAGAAAATATGGTTGATTAGAAACTGTGGTTCTGCAGTGACCCTAGAGATCACTGAAGCAAGCAGGACTTTTGTTAGGTATAATACTGGTTTCTCAGATCCAAGAGAGTGGTACTCCAAACTGTGTATAAAATTGTTGTAAAATGTTCTTTTCCAGAAGGTGTCATTCATCAAGGTAAAATAGCTTTTTTGTTTCTGTTTTGAAACTATTTGAATAAACATGAATCAGATACTCCATTTCCTATTTACTCATGAGTCAATGTGAGAGGTTTTGGCCCTGTGCTGTTAATATTCACAGCTTTAATTATAATGCTTTTGTACAGTGTCTTTAGCTGTAATTCTTCTCTTGGAGATTATTCTTTTGTTACTTTCTGTACTGCAAACTATTATTTAGCATATTTGAGAATTATATTTTTCCCAAACTTGGATTTTCTACTGTCATCTTGCAGTACAAGAGTGTTTTTACGTTACTATATTTTTATAGTTTTCTGAAGAACACCATCCCTTGATTCCAGCATCACTTTTGTATACTTAAAAGGCTGATACATTATATTTTTCTTTAGATCAGGAAAAAAATAAAGAACACTCCAGGGACATCAAGGATGAATAACAAGTACCAGTTAGTCCTCTCCATAGCTTGTCTATTTACTCCTTTGTCTTCATAGAAATGAAAAATTCAATTTATAATATTTTTATTCTTTTTTTCAGTGAAGACATAATTCAAAATGTAATAGCTGACTGCAGAATGCTAAAGAAGCCTAACAAGTTAATAAATTACATAAAAAACTAAACAACTTTCTGGTACTTATTCTTGATTCAGGAGCATGAAATTTCACAGCTACGTTCTTAGGCCAATATCCTCGCAGATATTCTCCTACAATTATTACAGCAAGTGAATTTTTGCCAATTTAGTATTTGATGTGAACAGGAGTATCAGGATCTGGTTTCAAAGTAACTTGTCTATTCTGATCTGTTAAATGAAATACTAGTAATTTCAGGTCTTCTTAATTAATAATTATGGTGTACTTGTACTGTCTTTCACATAATTCAACAGCAGGTGATGAAAAAGATCGTAGATAACTTGATTCACTGCTGTGCCAAAGCAAGATTGTTCCTGGTGTCATATTTTCCATTGCTTTGTCCAGCATACTTTTAGGTGACTTGAAAGACAGATTGCCTGTAATTTCCTCTTCCTCTCTGGGTAAGGTTCAGGTTCTTACGTGAGTCTCAATAAGAGGCTCATTCTTTGTTGCGGCAAGCAGTTCATCAATGTGGGATGACTTTTGCCAAGTCGATCAAGATGAATCTATGTATTTCATATAATAATGGAGCAGTTTATAAACCTTTATGGCTAGATGGTGAAATTAGAGAAGAAGGCTTATGACCTGTAACTTATAAGGGTCTGCAAAGGTAGAGACGTTGTTTCTTGAATGTTAGCCATGTGACCATGCAACTGTCTCCTGCTGTAGGTGAGCAAAACCAGCCAAGTGGGTAAGCATATGCTACAGGTTATTTAAACTAAAAGAGCTTATGGCGGGGGGGGAGCATTTTACTGGAAGCCTTCTGCCTCAAGTTAGCAAAGCTTCCTAACTCAAGCTATCACTGCTTAAACCCTTTATAGCTAAAGAGAGGCTTTTCAGGTGGTTTATTAAGTGATTGTGTTTAGGCCTCTACCGTAAACATGGGGCTTTGCATTCCAACCTCCAGTGAAAAATTCAGTGAGAGAGAGGCTGCTCTTTACTTTGAGTCCTTTCCCTTTTTGCAACTCTTAATCTACATGAAAAAAAAGGCAGTCCAGCCCAGTCATATAAAATCTTCTTAATCCAGGTTAAATTTTTCTCTTCTCCTTTCTTCTTTTCCACAGTCCACCACACTGAAGTCTTCAACTAAACCTTTAATTGTATTTAAAAGATAACTTTTATAATGCTTCCTTTACTTTTCCCCAAATCACATTCTCTTCCAGAAATAACTTCCAGTGTGAAAGCGTTTCAAGTAAGCTCCTGTTCCATGTAGGAAGTTTTTGTACTCTCTTCTCTTATTTAATAGAGCAAAACATATTAAAGTATAAAACTTGAGCCTCTGCAGCTTCTATTGTTGCTTAACCCAGCTAGCATAAGCGATTACTGAGGTACATATAATCCAGTGTTTATCCTGCTTGATTAGCAGACCTGGCCACTGAATTTTGTTCTTCCTGTCCCTGTGGAACTGAATCTGCTTGCCCAGCCTTCTCAGTTCTGGCCAGGTAATTATCTCTGTAGGATTAAGAAAGAAGGAGAAAAAGAAAAGAAAAAAAAACACCCCACAAGCGGGTGCATGTGTGTTATGGTTTGAGAAAACCCATAACAATCTATTGTCATTTAGACAATAATTCTATCACCTGATAACCCTTCCCCACATGGAAAGGGGAATCAGGGAACACAAAGAAACTCAAGGGTTGAAATATAAATAGATTTAATAGAGTAAGACTAAATAATTAACAGTAATACTAAAGAACCAGTATTAATCCCAATACTGATATAAGATATACAAGAATTGTAGTCAGTCAGTTCTGTCACAGGAAGCTGTGCACTCCCAGCAGGGACAGCAAATGGCGGACACTGCGAGCACAAAGGCTTCGGGAGGAAGGGAAGGCCTCAGGGCTCGGCACTGAGGCAAAGAGTTGTCTGGACCATCACCATCAAGGGAGAGCAAGCTACGCAGCAAACTTTGCAAATTTATATTGAATGTGATATTCATGGTATGAAATAATTCTGTTAGCCAGCCTGGGTCAAATGCCCAGGCCTTGCTCCTCTTCCTCCGTGCACCTGGCAAGGCTCCAAAACACTAAGACCCCGAATCCCACAGAGCCTGGCTGGCTATAAATATTTTCACAAATTCAGACACTAGAGTCTTCTAGAAGTGCAGTTTTCCTCAGCATTAGAAGAAATATTAGTCCTATGTCTCTCAACCTGGGACAGGGGGGCAAATGGTTTATACTTGATTTTGAGAACAGATGTTAGATATTAATTTTCATTTGTTCTTATTGTTAAGGAATTGTGCTGGCGAAAGCACTTCACGTGAAATAAGGAAGAATGGAAGGAAGGGGAAAGGAAAAATAAATAGGACTGAGGGGTTATACATGTAGCTTGGCAAATTGAGCTAGGGGAGGAGGTGGGGTCAGAGTTCCCAACTTCACAGCTGATTGTCTGACTGATTTGTTCAGTTTAACTGATTTGATCAGTGACTCTTCAGTGTGCCCATCTGTGAGAAGGTTATGTTACTTGATTTAACAAAAGGTTCTGCAGATTGTTTGTAAAATGCTTTGGGAACTTTGAATGAAAGAGTTATATGTAGATAGGTACAGATAGAGACACACAGCCATGCACCTCAGACTAGTTATGGAGCATTATCATAGCAGTTATGGAGCACAGCATTATTGCCACTGTGGAAAGGACTGGAATAAATATGCTAGGAGCTCTGAAGTAATTCCTCAAGTCTTTTTAGACGTTTACTATATGTTACTTTGGGTTGGCAACAAATGTGAGGTGATACTTAGCTTAATGCATAAGAGTTCTGGAGGGAAGAAGGGGAAGTGTGGGAGGAAGGGTCGGGAAACGAAGATGATCAGAGGGATGGAGCACCTCCCCTATGAGGACAAGCTGAGAGAGCTGGGGTTGTTCCGTGGAGGTGTCCCTGCCCATGGCATGGGGGGTTGGAACTTGATGATCTTTAAGGTCCCTTCCAACCTAAACCGTTCTATGATTTGTTGAGGTTTTTTTGAAATTCTTTTTATACTCTTACCCTGTCATTACAGCCAAAATTCATTCTTTCTCTCTTCTTGAGCCCTACCTGTTTATTCAGTGTTAAGCCACTGGCATTTTAAAATGAAAGATTTTCAGTTGCTGAGGATTACGTCCCAAGGAGAAATAAAAGGCTCTTTCAGGCATGCTCTTCCTCGAAGACAAAGTACTGGGTAGGTGGTCAGCTGGTCAGCTTCAGGATGGCACTTTTTAGGTGATTATAGCAGCTCTTCTCTGAACGCTTGCTTCTCCTACTGTTCATCAATTCCATTTGCAAATCACTCAATTTCTAAACCATTTAATGACTCTGTCTTGAAAACTATTCAAGTTAGTGATCTGCCAAAAATAACATCAACCTGCTCTTCCACAGTGCTGTAGGATTTATTCCCCTTGCTTTGTATCTTCTGTATATTTTTTTCCTTCAGTTTATTTTTCCTCCTCTTTCTTCAATTCCAGGAGTGAATTGTGGCAGTGCTGTTCAGATGGAGTGGAAAGAAAGAAGGGAAATAGTTCCCTTGATGCTTTTTTTTCCCCATCAAGTGAGAGAGAAGCCTATTGGTATGTGTCAGCAGGGAGGCAGGCAAGAGGTAACAGATGGCATGAAGGGAGAGCTAAGAAGCCGTGAAGATACAAGGGAGCAGTATTTCTCAAAGAAAGGTAAATAACGTTGTCATAGTGGTATGCAGGGGAAGTAAGACAGTTGGGAACCTAAGGCCAAAGTTCTTCAGAGCCTGTAAGTGGACTAAACACCAGACTTCCCAGTGGGAGTATTCTCCCGTGGTGGTACATGGTGAGCTGCTGGGTACTGGGGGCAAACCTTTGACTTCTTCACACTGAGCTAAAAGACCTAGGTTTCTAGACCAAAAGACATACGGACCTCTCAGATACTTTGATTGTTGTTTTTTCTTGGATGTTCAGGATGGAGTCACAACCTGTTCTGTGCCATTAGGTCATATGGTAAGGCAGAAGCTATGGTGCTGCAGCTGGAAGTTGTTTATCTTACCTAGCCAGTGTGGCTGCATTGATATTAATAAATTTCATGTGGCATGCCCAAAGTCATTCTTGGGCTCTGAGCACAGCTAGCTATGTGCAGCTCATCCCCATATAATTAAACATTTTTAGCTTCCAAAAGAAAGCTGCATATAAACTGCTTGCTGGGGGTGGGATCTGCCCATTGCTAACTCCCGAAGTGTGCATGACAATTGCCCAAACCAGGCCAGTGACCATTTGAGTGATTTAACAGCACTGATGATTGATTTTGAGCATATGGGTGTTCCTTTGTGATGTGTAACTTGGAAATGTGACCCAATGTGCAACAGGTTGGCCATCTCTGAAGGGTATGAAATGGGTTGGAAAGCTGATGATACAATAATAATGTAAGGTCAGACACAGGTGGTGAAGATGCACAGTAAGACATATTGATCTTGACAGTGCCACTGTGGTGGTTTTAGGTTGACTTTACCCCGACTTCAGGAACTGTGAAAATTTTTTGAGGAAATTTTGCTTTGGAATGTCTGCAGTTTGTTTGAGCCTGAGGAGCTCAGTTGGCAAAGCAAACAGGGACAGATTGAGCATCATCTTCTGCAGAACTGCTTCAATTTTCAGGCCTCTCTGCACAAGGAAAACAAGGTTCTTGGGACTTATTTAGTGAGGAGCGGCCATAAAACAGAAGAGGCACTTTTCTCTTGACTGCACAAGGAGTTGCACTTGCAGTTCCATAATATGAATGTGATCCTAGTGCCTGGTTGCAGCAGCACTGTAAGCAAACTCATACCATGGTTTATTTCAAGCTAATTAAAGTCTTTTTAGGAATGAGTCATTTGCACACCATAATTATTTATTTATTTTAAATCAGAGACAGGCATTTCATACTGAGGTCTGTTGCCTCTGTAGTGCAATTTATTATCCCCAAAATGATCTAGGGTTGCTTCTCTCTGAATCCAAGCATCTGTGACGTTAATGTTACTGCATTTTATAATTGGTACTTGATGGTTTAAGTGGATAATCAGCTAAGATATAAATGCAGTTTACCAGGAAACAATTGAGAATTTAGGATAATAAGGCTGATTAGACACTCTGTTATGCCAGTCTCATGCTAAGATAATTCTACTGAGTTGAAGTTGTACAAATAATGCTGCAAGATGCACAGTGGTCAGGCAGACCCCCCCTTCACATATGCTTGACTGCCTGTCTTTGAGCAGACACAATCTAAAATGGTAGTAAACTTCTGTTAGTGAGAAAGATAAAATGGTCAAATCAATTGTAGACATTGCTTCCCTGAGATCTTTGCAACTTCTTTATTAAAGAAGCTTGAAAACCAGTTAATAACATCCCATAGCAGTCATAATTTCAAATACTTTTCTTCTGTTATCTAGGCTCTTCTGTTACCTAGCTCAATGTTTTTGATTAAAAGCTGAAAGGAGAAGCATCTTGTCCAGCATTTTCTAAACCTGGTGGTTTTTAGCATTTGCTGGGAATGCTTGTTTGCTGCTAAAGTAGGTGTTAATGCTCCACAGAGGAGAGAACTGGGTGAGTTCTTCTGGTGGATGAGCGCAAGACAAGAATGTGTGATTTGTGCAGGATCTTAATTCATGGCCCAAGCAATGGAACCATGTGGTCCATTTGAGCTCTTTAGGGAAAAGGTGATCAACTAAAGTTTTAAATTACCTTCATGACTCTCAGGCACAAGGCTTCATGGGAACCAATTTAGTATCTGGCACAAAAGAGAACAGCTTTGTTGCTTGTGTATCAGAGGGAAGTGACACAGAGCCTGATGCAGACATTGTTTATTGTCGGATGTATTTTCTCATGGTGTCATTTGTAGCACAGGAGGGAGTCCACTCACAGGGCTCTTTTTGGCCGTGTTTCCCATGCTATGGGAAGAGCAAATGGAGAGAGTCCAGTGGTGATAATACTAATTTTTATTTTAGTATGCAGTGCTTCCATGATACCAGGAAGTACTTCTACTGAGCACATTGACCATCCAGTGTCTTGTGTTGTTCTGGGACTCGTGTAACCTGAATTGTTTGGATCTGTTTGTCAGATTCCTCCATACTTGTTAGACTTATGAAATCTACACACTGTGAGCAGTTAATGCCATCCCCAAAAGTGCCAGCTGATCCCCTGAGTGCCTGTCTCTCTTTGGCACTCTCCTGGTATCGTTGTTTGGCGTGCCCTTAACAGCTCCAATGTCATGGGAACAGCTGTGTGTTCAGTGACCATGTGATGGTTGCTTGGGATGTGTTAGACATGTGCTGTGCATTCAGGGCTATTTAAAGGATTCATTTTCAAGAGTCATACAGCTGAACTGAAATTAGTGATCCTCAGTCTGCGCTCATTACTCTGCCGTGCTTAAGCACAACAAACTATTCGTCTTACTCTGTGTTTTCCATTTCCGTTTCTTGTCCCAAAAATTCACTGCAGGGTGGGGAGGAGGGAATAGTAAAACAGCTTCTGTGGCTGGTTAGAATGAGAAGAATTAATTCATTTCTTCCCGGGATGGAAATGCAGGCAAAACTTACCTGTTCTGGGCTCTGCCTGGCAGAAACCAGTTGCCCAGTCTGTCTGGTTCATAGCTCTCAATGTGCAACAGCACAGGCTTTTCTTAAACAAGGAAGACATTGGATTGAGGTGAAGGTTTGTTCTGGAGTTATTAAGGTACAGGGGAAAGAAAATTACTGTTTAGGAAACAGACAATTGGTGAAATTATCGCTTTTAAAAGCAATCCAGCAGAATGAATGCTTTTTGCAATAACATTGCCAAATGTCATCTTTATTGCCTATATGTTGTGTTATTCTTTTGTCTCTTTACTTTCTTTTCCATAATGGTACTTTTTTTTGTTTCCCCTGTACAATGAGGGTCATTTTACTGTGTCTCCTCTTTTGTCCAAGCATAGGAGGTTTTACTTTTTGCTTTCTTGAACTTAACAGATATAAATTGTGGTGGTAGAGATGACATTTTTTTTTTAATACTTAATAGAATTATGGATTTTTTGGTAATGTTTGTTTTATTTATTTATGCATTTTATTATTCACCTATCATGCATCCAGCAAGATGAATCTGTCTGAAGAGCAGCTGAAAGCTGACTGTAATTCAGCCATCTCCTCATACAGCACTTTTCCAAGTGGAAAATCCCACTATAACAGTCATAGCCCAGCTGTACATCTGAAACCCTATTTTAGCTCTGAACAGCTCAATTGTACAATTTAAGTAATGAAGTAGAGCTCCAATGTTTTTATTGCAACCAAACAAATGGACATACATTAAACATGGCTTTGCCACTGTTAACTGACGTAAAACACTAGGAAATGTCATCTTTCATGGTGCAGTTAAAAACCCAACAGCCCCATCTCAGCATGGCTGTCACATTTATATTGTAACAGTGGTTTACGATGGCCACAATTTTATTGATGACCCTTACTACCCATATAAAATGTTTTTTCTTCTAGCAACTCTATTATCAAACTGACATCACTCCATCTCCCTCCTCTTTTCCTTCCCCACATCCAAAGCAACCTTTCATGGGAAATTGATTTGGGTATTTCACCTGTGTAGGTTTGTTTTTTTTTAAAACATAACTAGTAGGTTAAAACTATGAGATGAAATTATAACATTTCCGATAGCTGCCCTCACACAAGAAACTTTATGGGAAGGAAATGTCAAATCCAAATGCTTATGTAGCAAGAAAAAAGAATACAGCTCACACTAAAGACCATAGAGAGAGATTCATGAGACTTGAGAATGATCTCAGCTTTGGTAATGAACTAAAGACAAATCAATTGAAAAATCTGGACCTTTGCCTGGTTCTTCCAGTGAAAATACACTAAGCTTACCGTTAAATAGCCATTTCCAGTATGATCAGCCAAAAGGAGTGAAGTTTGGTTAAGTTCAAAGAAGCCAAATTGGCAGAAGTTAATAGGATAGGATTATTTTGGCACCTCTTACACCCTAGTTTTAATGAAGTTGGAAATACTGTGTGAATAGTGTTCCTGGGGGGGGAAATCAACAAAAAATACCAGTGTTTTATTTGCAGCCTTGCAGAAATGGAGAGATCTATAAACTGGTTAAAATGAAAAACAAATAAAATAGTTTGGATTGCATTGGTGCCTGAGGAAAGCTTGCTCTGAGTGCTGGACTATTAAAAAAAATTAAAAATTCCCAGTTATTCAAAATGTTTCTTAGTAGATTTTGAAGAAAATCCTACAAGATTGAATTTGTTTAGAGATATCAGCTGAAGGTGCATGGCATCTTGGGGTGGGAAGCTATTTGATGCTTTTTGGTAAGAAACCTGATTTGGTTAGGAAAACTTAATTATAAATGCCAGACACAGTCATGGCTGGAGCTTGGTCTGGAAACTTACTGAATTTACAGTCAGAATTTAGTCTTAGGTGAGATAAGAAATGGAGCAAGCAGATAATCTTTCTGACTAGATGGATGAGCACTTTCTCTAGGAAAAAAACAACTGATTTGGTTTTTTACTTTTAATAGTAGTAAATGTTTTTCACAGTCTCTTCCTGGATCTTTGCAAATGAAGGATAAACGCTGGGGGCTGAATCTTCAGTGCACCTGCTTTCCGTCAGCCACCGTGAGGTAGTGTGCCTCTAAATCGATGTCTAGCCCTTACTGTAATGTGAGTCATGGCCTGCACATGTGCAGCGGTTCTGCCTGTTTATAGTCGTGTTGAACATACTGCCCTTTGATATGTTTAATCCACAGGGCAGGTTTTGTACAGTTGATCTGCACACCTACAGTTGTCAAACTCATTTTAGGTATGACCTTGTCCTCTCTGACCAGGGCTGTACAGTGTCCAAAAATTCCAGATGAAGATTCAAATCTCTTTTTTTCTTTTGCCTTGTCTGCACAACTCTTAAAGCAGTAAAAAAAAAAGTGAAGAGGAAGATGGTAGCCCTAATGGAGGTTGTCTGTTGTAACAGGGTTTGATTTCAAAGCAAGGCTGACAATCTTGAGGCTTCTGAGGTCCTGATGGCAAAGAATTGCCCAGTCATGTTGGCTGTATGTTCTGCCCTGTTTCTTGTTCTCCCCACCTTGGCTATTTAGTTCATAACTAGGATCACATTCTCTCTTGCTGAGTTCAGTGGAAGCTTGTTGTGCGTTCACTGGAAAGCTGAAGATGAGACAGAGGTGGAAAGTAGAATGATAAGTGTTCTCACTTGTTTTGCCTGAGGAAAAACAAGTTGTTTACTGACCTTTCCTTGCTTTAATGATCTCTGTGTTCCACCTTTTATTCCTGGAAGCTCTGCTTATCTGCTGGTACCCATGACTAGAGAGCATTATCCTGGACACTTTGATGACAAAGAATTGTTTACTTACCACCTTAGCAGCTGTAGTGTTGTAGTGCAGCCTTTGAGGATGAGAAGAGCACATGATGGACGCTAATTGGAAGGCTTAGACAACTGAGCAGTATCTGCCTTGAATTATAACCTTGTGCTGTGCTCTGCATAAGGTCTGTAAGATCAAGGCAGAAAATGTCACTGAGAGCTAGGACAGACTTCAAAAAAAGTGTTGACAGTCTTTGAAATGCCAGGCTGAATGGCCGCTGCCAGGGATGGGTGGTAGACATCCCTCTCAACTGCATCTGCCTGAAGAAGAAAAAGTTTTGATGTGCTTTTGGGAAATTCTGAACTGTGTGGTGTTAGCGCTCTTTTAAATTCACGAAAATTTGCAATGCATACAGAGAGACTCAAGACCTGAACAGGCTGATTTTTTATATGTTGATTTCTGCAGAGAGTGCTTTGTAGTTTGTTTTTCAGGTAGCTATGAACTTTACAAGCTGCGGTATGTAGGCTGATGGGCCAAATAAACCCAAATACCAAAAATACAGAGAGTGAAAACAATTATCTCAACATGAGGTGTATAAAGGGAACACCTTAGGGCTAGCAGCTTAGGGACAAAATTTGTCAAATTATTACTTTTCCTTGTTGGAGATATTCTGGAGCCGCAAGGCTGTGAGCGGGGTGTAGGGGTAGAAACCGAGCATCAGTTTTAGTGAGATGTTCATGACAGCAATGATTGTCATGAGGGGAGATGGTGAAGAGGCAACAGCCTGATGGAGAATTACCTTGTCATTCTCCCAGGGTGACAACATCTGAGATAGGGGAGCTAGAAGAAATGTCACTTTGTATATCATGAGATGCATTCGTGTTGCAAGGACTAAGGCAATTGTCTTTTGCAGTGCTGCCTAACTGCCAGACCATTCTCAGGAGTGGTATTTTGGCCTGCAGCAGAGAAAGGGTTGCTGTATCTTGGTTGCTTTTGGCAGTTTCACCAGTAGTCACCAGTTCAGTGACAAGATCCTTTGTTTTCTGTGTGTCCCCTTGAAAGAAGTTGTTGCTTCTGCCCTCATTTTTCTTTGTAGATGTACAGTAGTCTGTGATGAAACATAAATTTAGACTATTGTCTTGTGCCAAAAATCTGCTCAATGTTTTCATCATGTAGTTAGAATGACTTTAGGCATGTGTTTCTTTCCTTTAACCTGCTTGCAAGTCATCTTTATGCCTTAAAAAGCACATTGTTTGGTGTGCTGCTTGGCCACCTCTGTGATACTTCTTTTCAAATGTGTTTTTGGTTTGTGTCTGAAGATGGGAAACAGTCTTGGCCCTTCACAGAGGCACATTCAGTATAGATACCCACTTGGTAAATAAAGTATAAGGCTAGATGTAAGGAGTCATTTGCTTGGCTCCTTGGACACAGGAGCCTGAAGAGAGAGAACTGGCATCAATGGAGTGTAATGGCTGTGTAACTTCTCACTTGTGGAGTGAGGGAGGGTGCAGGAGATTTTAAAGGCAAAGTGTAAAGCAATGCAGGAAGCCTTAGCTGTCAACTAAGGAGAATCATATACAAAATGGGTATTTTGTCATAGATCAGATTATACTTCTGCAACCACTTTTGCTAGGAGTAATGCTCAAGACATTCTGGTAACAGGGCTGATGGTATTTGGATACAGTGATTTTTACAAAGACACACCTGGTGCTCGTTGCCTATGTAGACAGGCTTTCAGCACAGGGTATTCCCTTACAGGATGGTTTTGGAGCTATATTACATATATATCTCTAACCATATAGGGAAAATGGATTTTTTTAAAAATAAAATATGCATGGCAGGTTTTCTAACTCAGGTATCTGAAATGCAGGTCTTGATTTCAAGATAAGACAGTTGTTCCCCTGTACAACAAAAAGCCTTTCATTGCTATGTGTGTCTCATCTCACTATGAAATGTTGACCCAAACCCTTGCTTGTGTTTCCCCTTGTATATCCTGGCAGCAGAGTAGCTGTTGCTGCTGTTGCACGAGTAACAAAAGCTTTCTATTACCATCTGTCATGTCATAATTTTCAAGATCCAACCACAGCCCTCCTGGTGCGATTAACTTCAAATCATGATTGACATTAATAGCTATTTTTAAAAGTCAAAAACCAGCCTTTATTTCTGACAAGGGGAGCGTGTTTGATTGATACTGAACTCATTACAATCATTTACTTGAGTCTGGGAGTCCTGGTGCAGTGACACTTATGACAGCTTTGTTTCAGCATGCCCACTTAAAACTGTGTTCCGGCTGCAGTGGGCTGGCTCTGATGCTTTGAATTTAATGCTGTGTTTTGGGTGTTGAAGAAGAAAAGTGAGGGGAAGAGGCACGTGTAGAGAAAGTAAACACCCATTTTAGGCAGTTTTCCTTTTAAAGAGTGGGGGGACATAAATGAAATGTAGCTCTTATGCACCGGCTTTAGTCAATTTTTTGGTTGTGTACATGGATATACCTTCTTTAAGCTCTGGAATGCTGGCAGTGGAATTGATGGGGAGTTGAGCTTCTTTCTGCCTGTTGAAAATATAAAAGAAAAAGATGCTCTGCAATGGTACTAAATCCCTAGTGATTGCAACAGGCTCATTACCTGCTTGAAAAAAGCAGGCTTTTCATTTAGCCTTACTTTTATCATTCATGCCTGGTTGCTTTTTATTTAATATACATTAAGAAGTTATAAGCGATACAGCCAAAATTGCTGATTTAACTTTGACGCCAAGCTAGAAATAAAATGCTTTTGCCAAAAAAAAAAAAAGGCAAACAGACTTGTATGAACTAAGTTGGCAGAAGAAAATATTGCAGTAGTTAGTAGTTTAGTTGCATTGATTACAAGAAAAAGAAGGGGCAGCTGTGAATGAAGTCCAAAGGATGACAGCTGTGGCCTGAAAAATCAATGTATTAGAATAAGCATTGGCTGCAGTCAAAAAGCATGTTCTGTTAAGAATATTTTTAGAAGTAGGTATTGCACTTCAGAAATTTGCCCTTCTATTCAGTAGTTTTCCTCTTTCTGTAGATTTTTAATAATTTATGACCTATCTAAAGGAAATTATGAAACTGATTTTTTTTTTTCTGGTGGCAAAATTCAAGACTTTTCAGTACTCAAAATGCAGGACAAATTTAAGATTAAATGACTACATAGTAGTGTTCATGTCTGCCCCCAAAATTGGTCCTACTATTTCTGTGTAATGTTAAGGACGTCTTTGTTATGATTATGAGCCTGTTTCTGGTCCCTAAAATAAAGATTTTTACAGGGTTTCCATCCAGCACTTTGCCTTGCTTATACAAGGTTGTGATTTTGAAGGGTGGACTGACACCAAAGTAAAACAGAGCTCTCATTTCTGCTGTGTGAGGCGTGGAATAAATAACAAACTGGTAAAGACTGGATGAGCTTGGAAATTCTGCACAAACTTGATTTTTTTTCCCCATCATTTATTAATGCAGAGTCAGAGGCAATTTTGACTTTAAGCCAAGTTTTATAATTTTTAATGAAACAGCTTACAACGATGCAAGTTTGTGGAATAGTTTGTGAAAACAGCAAGCTATGGAACGCACGGGTTCTTACAGAACTGTATAGCAACATGATTCATGAGTAGGATCAACTGTATCTGGTTGTACCCCATGCAGCTTCCAAAATACAGCAGAACTTTAAAGAGGCATGTGTCTTTACACCCCCGGTCAAAAGATGGGACAGAATAGCTCATCCTGCAGTCCCTAGGAGCACCGCTAGTATCTAGCTCACAAACACGACAGGGTTCCTGGCAAAGTTATTCTCATAGCTGTAAGAAAACAAACTCATTTAAATCAATACATTGGATCGTGGTGCCTACAAGCAGATAGCACAGACCTCAGGATGCACAGCCAAGCTATTGTGTGTATGTAAATAAGCTTTTGTTCTTGTAACCAATACATAAACACTTTTGTAGGTGTTTGTTGGACGTGCTTGTGAAAACTTGATCTTTCAGTCAGTTTCATGAGTCAGTAGCCTCATGATTGAGATTCTATTTTTGTTAAAACTAGACTTGACTTGATTTTGCATAAATGTCACTGATGGAAGAATGTAACCTATCAAATTTTGTCCTTTTTTTTCCTTCTTCTGGACTGTGCTTTAAAAAAATATTTGAGTGCTTCTTGGCAGGAATTTTAAACTCTCTTGAAGCAACCATCCTTCTTTAAGCTGACTTAGCAAACTGCTCCGACAGTTCTGTAACATTCGAGCTCCGAATACAAGTTTGAAATGCAAAGAAGGTGTCTGTTTTAATAACACTGGATAGGAGCAGTGAAGGGAGCGTAATTCTTCCCACCTTCAACATAATTCAGTTTTGGCTCTTGGGGAGAGAGTATTGAAAGAAGAATTATTAGTTTGCAAACAACTTATGATTTGGCTTTGACTAGTTTTGATTTCAGATCCATGACCAGCTGTGGTGCCTGATCAGGATGTAATGACAGGATCATATTTTGGAGGAAAAACAAAAGTAGAAATAGCGGAGGTAAAAACATTTAAGCACTTCTCTACATAATACGGAATATTTTTTTCAAGTATGAGTGAGCGTTTTCTGTAAAATTTATAATGACAATTATGTTCATTTTTTGTTGATTAAAAAGTTGAAAAGTGAGATACATTAAGGAAGATAATTTGGATCAAAGTTGGTTTTCTTTTATTTGGAAAAAAACTACATGGAAGAGACGAGACTTGGTATCATCATCTACAGTTGCAAGGTGTGTTGAACAAGGCTTGTGTAATTACATCTCCAAGCAAAACAGAGTTCAGTTGCTAGTTGAAGGTTTCCTACTCAAGAACAAACCTGTGCCAATATGGATAGACTTTTGTGGTAGCAGCACTGTGGTCATGGAGCTGATGGCCTGCAAATCCCTGGGAATCCCTGAGCTACTGCTACATGTTCTACAGCAGAGACCAAAGTAAAGTCAGTTTAGTGTTGGGTGGCTTAAATTTGCTTGAGAGGCAGTCTCACCTCTATTGGAAAATACCTGGGGGGATTACTGCAAATGGAGAAAGATTGAAAATCACTAGACTACACTATTATGTATGTATGTTTATAATGAGGAACTAATCTAACCCCAGATAAAAGCTCTCAAGGTGGGTTATTTTAACAATTGGCTTCATGCATACACTGGAAAAGAAAATGCTTTTCTTCCAGTTTCTTCAGATGGAGATTTAAGCATCGGGTATTTACTTGTGGGGCAAAAAAAAGGATCACTTGTGACAGATCTCCTACATGACTGATCTCTTTTAACAGACAGGATGCCTTTATTTATGAACAGCCACCAACCAACAAGACTTTTAAATCAATTCTAGCAATGACTTTAAGTCAGTTGTGCTCCACAGAGAAATCAGTGCCTATCTCCTGTTAGTGTGATTTATGCTTCAAGTGTTGTGCATAGCTTTGACATATTTGCACACTAATTATTTTCAAGTGAAACTTTTTTGTAATTTTTTAGTTACTTTTGCTTACATGATGTGTGATACAGTTAACGCAGGTTTAATGGATGGAGCTTGTTGCTGCAATACAGGTTCTTTCTCAAACAGACTCTATACAACTGAAGAGAGTGTCATGCATAAATTTAAGTTTAGAGGTTAAATGCTAACTTTATCTAGAGAACAAGGTGATCACATGTATAAATATTTGTAGACTGTCTTCTTAAGTGAATGTTTGATTCTGAACTGTAAGACTAGACTAGAAATTACTAATAGGTTTTTTTGGAGATACCAGTATGCTGAATAATCTGTTGTTTTGCCTTGGTTTCAATGCATTTGAAATACCTTTTGCCATTTTTTAGTACATGCATATTAATATTCTAGGGTGCTTTTTTTTTAATTGGCTTATTTTATGTTCATGTTTGACTCTGAATTAAGAGTACTTATGAGCTCTGGCATTTCTCATTATCCTTTTAAAGAAACAAAATGAGGGGGGCTAGTCCTATAGACTCTGTACCTTGCATATGTTAAGAGTATCAAAAGGATTTTTGCAAGTTATCGAATGGCTTCATTCGGCTATCTTCTGCTAAAAAAAGCTTGTGATGGGAGAGGGGACTTTGCAGATTTCTCTGTTAATCATCCATGTAGTTATGTCTTATTTTCCTCACTGAATATGTTTTTTTTTAGTCCTGGTCAGCATGCAGAAAGTGTCTGCAACATCTTTCCCTTTTGCACACATTCTTCTGATGTCACAAGACAGTAATCTTTTGAGGATATTTGATGGCAGACGATTCCAAATGTACCACCACAAAATAAAATATTCCACTTCAAATTTTCACTAAAGACTCTCCACTGAGAGAGGAGTGCTCTAGAAATAGATGTTCTAGAAGTGCCTTCTACATTTTAATCACCAACCAAGTGCAAAGTCATAGAATCATATAAACTGTGGTTAGAAGGACTCTCTGGAGGTCATCTAGTCTAGCCTCCAGCTCAAAGGCGGCTACTGCCAACAGTAGATCAGGTGAACTGAAGCTTTGCCCAGTGGAGCCTGGCAAGCCTCCCAAGGTGGAGATTCTGCAACTTCTTTGGCCACTTGGCTCTTGGGCAGGAGGTTCAGCTAGTAAACCAGCTGGTGTTTCATGATCACCCACTTTTAGGCAGAAGAAGGAATTATTCTCTTAAAGTTTAAGACCTACTCTGTAAGTCAAAACACTTTCTATAAGTAGGCATGCTGAAAGAAATGTAAAGGGGAAATTCAGTGCTGGTTTCCTTTAATCACTTTAAAATTCAACAGAGGAATTTGAAAATCAATTATATAGACATGACTGCAAGCCATCACAGCTTTTCTAGAAACAGCAGAATTTCTTATTTTGCTGATCATGTCATGAGGAATCCGAAGCAGCAATCTGAACAAACTGGAGCTTAGGTAATGTTTTATCAGCAAAACAGTTATGGATTTGTGCTTAACAGTGTATCAAACATGTATTTTAGCACAGTTGGCAGTTTTATCCTTTAATCTGCTTGTAAACCCTTTTCACTGGCTCGTAAGACAGGCTTTCTCAAAATATATAAACTACAGAGGATTGCGTGTAACATTTGTGGCTAATATGATACCATTTTTTCATATTAGGACTATGGAAACAATTTAATAAATAATCTAGTTATTGATTAAAATTAAAAGGGGCAAGAACAGAGTCAAAAATAGGTCAAGCTGGACTGAGATACCATAGTAGTTCATTTGAAAATATATTAAAAAGTTGGAGTGAACTGAACAAACCCTGTATTGGGATGAGGAACTGTACTCAACGATATTGCTTGCAGAAGTTATTCCTGATGCCTACTAGAAATAAGATAAAGTACACAGAAATAACAGTAATAGAGGTCCTTGGAGATACATTCTTTGTGTTGGTTTTGTGCTGGGTTTTTTTGTGTTTTTTTTTTTGCTGCGAGTAGAAACTCATGAAGATTCTTTCAAAATAATTTCCACTGTAATTTTTTTGTGTGCCTTTTGCAAGCAAATCACCCATGGCTTTTAATTTCAAGGATAAGCAATTGTTTTAAATTGCAACTCTTAGATTATGGAATCCACCTGCAAATTTACAGTATTTGTTACAGCAATACAGCAGGATTTTTGTACCTAGTTGCCAGGAATTTGCCCACCTGAGAGATGTGTGCCTGAGGGCAGGTCTTTGTGCAGTTTCCCTGGTGAGCCCTGCAATATAGATTTGCTTGTCCAGAGGTGGCACTTCTTGCTGCAGCTGAGTTTGCAGGTTGCTATGAGCGTTAAGCTGTTCGAAATGTGTTCTCACATTTAACAGCAGTGAGTTCCTGCCCTTCCAGGGCTGGCTGATAATAAAGTTACTGTGTAGAAATGGACAGAGGAAAAACGAAGTGCTGCTGAAAAGCTCCATTGTGACAAGCAATATGGAGGAATAAAACATTTCCAGGGCTTTCATTTGTGCTGCATTATGTGAAATGGATGAGAAACGGTTTCTTTGTTCAGTCAGGATTTTTATGAGGCAGCTAGGTCACCAAGGCTGACTCGTAATGAAAACGGGAGGGGAATATCGCTGAATCCTCATTGCTAGCCCAGAAGCAGGAGTGAGTGAACAGTAGTTCATTTGCAACTGAGAAACATGAAATGGCACAGAACACAAGCTTTCTGTTTTATGAGAAAACTTAGGTAGAGGACTTTTTATTCTCTTTATGGATAGGCATCGTACTTGATTGTATGCACAGTCATAGATATTTCAGGTCTCAAAGCTGTATTGGTATCAGCAGCAGTCACCCTCCCTTGCAATCCATGCCAGCTCTGTAGTACTTGCACCCCTTATTACATTGAAAAGTAATGACTGAGAAATCTGTATTGCTTTCCATCTCACTTTCCTCTAATGGGTTAAACATTTTCTGTCTTTCTAAGAAATGAATCAATACAAATCTGAAAATCCTTGAAATGGATGTCATGTTTCTTTCAGTTAAAGGTGTTTTTTGATGACAATACTTAAGGTCTATTATGTGGTTAAGAATCCTAACCTTCCCCTAAAGTAGGCAAGTAATATCCTCTCCACTTACAGCTAGTTGAACTGCAGCAAAGAGATAAAGTAGTTTGTCAAAAGCAACACAGTATCATTGCCAGAGAGGAGGCTGGGACTCACAAGTTCCTAATGCCTAATACTGGAGTGTATTTTGAATGACTAGACTGCTGTGTCCTAACATAATAATATGCACGTGTGATTTGCATGTAGTCACACAAGTGAAAAAGATTGGGGTTTTTTTGTACCTCTTGACTGTTAACTCATGCCAGGCATGCTGCTCACTTAACCAGCATCACTTGCTAATATTTTTGTTAGCCCATTGTGTATATTTTTCAGGTTTTCTGAGTTCTGTGTCAGAGAAACACTGAGAATGTCATAAATTGCTAACAAATGAGCAAGAGTCAACTTCAACAAATCCTGTCTTGAGGCCTTTTCTTCATTGGTTACAAATCTCTCTGAACTGTATATCAAAGACTGGTTGATTACTTGGTACGGTAGATCAAACCTGTGATGGAATGGGTAATGAAATTATTCAAAGGGTTGAAATAGTAATTTAATTTCCCTGGTGGTGTTGTTCTTAAATATTTACCCTTTTTTCAGATTGTCTCCATTGACTGTTGTTCAATGCTTTGTTTCCTTTTCTCTTTTACTATTTAAAAGTTACTTTGTTTTGGGCAAAAAAGAAAAAATAGTTCATGCATAAAGAGCAGTATGGAGTATTACCTCTCTGTATTCAGAAAAATATGGAAACAAATCTAAACAACTAACTACAATATCTACAAAGGAAAAATATTGTGCATATATGTAAGCACATAAATATGTGCAGATGCAAGTTACATACCCATGCATGCTTGTCCTCAGTCATTCCTGCTCTAGGTGCATCATGTTCACGATTGTATTTATGAACGCAGTGACTCATATACATCAGCATTTTTATTTTTTTTTATCAGAGGAGGAAAAAATGGTGTGAGATGAGGTTGACATCGTATGATAGCTTCGGACAGAAAGGGGTACTCGCTCTTTGTGTTGGATACTGGCACAACAAAAGAACCCCACCTAGTTTATATGTTTTTCTGAACTCTCTGAGCTGGAGCTGCAGGGATTGAGTCCCTACAGCACTCTGACCAAAAAAAGGGGGAGATAGACATCCCAGACACTGGCAAACATATCAGAAGATGTTGATCCAGCACTGTTAAAACTGCGTGGAGTTTGATATGGGGAAAGCATCCAGCTCCTTGTGCCTGCCATAAGCAAAGTAGTTTTGTCCTTGCATTGGCTCATTGGTACGCACTAGCAGTCAGCTATGACAATGCCACCTGTGCACGTAGTGCAGTGCTAAAGCAACGGTTTGGTTTTGTCCATGATCCTTTATTAATTTTGCAGACATCTATTGCTAATACTGCCAAATCATGGCAAAAGGATTGCTGATTGCAGTGATGTCGCATCTTTGAGGTGGCAAAATTAGAGACGTGATCCTTGATGTATCTTTGCTTCTTGCATTTAAGTTTGGGCATGGAGCATTGCTGTTGGTCCAGGCAACTCAGGACTAGTGCTGGTTGAGCTCTGCTCTCTAGGCAAGACATGAATGGCGTAGCAGAAGGCGAAACTTTTTATCTACCACCTATTCAGAACTGCACACTTTTTCACACACCCAAGAACAGAATAAGCCTTACAGGGATGTAAGCAAAACTCTTCTACCTCTCTCCACTATGATTATCTGGTCAAAGTCACAGCTTAATCATCTCTTAGCTGTGTAATGTGAGAGCTGTTCAACACTAGAAGCTAAAAAATCCATACCTCAATGTCACTCTTGTGTCATCTGCTGCCTATTGGACACTGTTCAGTAGCTTGTACAGTGAAATTCTGGTCTCATACACAGATTCTTAATCAATTTTCACTAAGCTGAGCAAACTCTGGAGTGGGAGATAGGAGAATTTTTAAAACACATGCCATGGTTTCATAAAAGTATCCCTTTGAAGGTGTAAGAGGAAGTATACAGGCTGGCAGAATGTGGTTTCTTGGTGACAAATTAACAGCTGGTCATGATCTTCCCAAAAGTACCTTAGGGTTTTTCAGCCTGGTACCTGATTTTTGCATCTTCTATAAAAGATGTCCCTTCCACCCCTTGGTATCACACTCTTTTTGTCTGCTCAGTCTTGACTTTGAGGTAAGACTGCCATCTATTGAATCCCCAACATTATCTCCTGCAAAATTTAGCTTTCCATCCAAATGCTGACCAGTTCCAGTCCTGCTTTGTTTATGAGATCTGACAAGACTGGAGCCCTCTCTGGCATGCCTACAGGCTAAGTCACCTTGCAAGCAGCCATCAAAGAGGCAGCAGCAGCTGAGCAAGACCTCATATCTTGCTGCATTGATTCCTTTTACACTGAAAGAAGTCATTACAGATGCATCTTTCCAGAGTTTGGTTGTCAGATACATTTTTCCAGGGCTTGTCAACTTGAGTAGGATGCAGCTGTCTTCCATCAAAGAGGATTTCAGGCACTTGAGGATAATAGAAAGAAAGAGGCAAGAATAACTTTCAGAAAACACCAAATTGGAACATGATAAAGAAGAAAAAAACTTCCGTTCAGCTCATTGATTCCTCTCAATGGTTTCTTTCTATCATCATTTATATGCAGGAATACTGTCTAGTCTAATAAGATTCATACCCTGCACAGTAGTAGCAGAAATTTTTAAAAGCACTGGCAGTATGCAATTTTCAAATGCCTCCTCCCTAGACACCACTTCACCTTAATGGTTTGATAATGTGGAAAGCCCATAAGCACAACACTTGTCATTTATTCTTTTGCATTTCAAGATGTGTTTTGTGATTAAGGGCCTTCTCCAAGGCCCATGGAGATCCTCTGTTGAACACAGCGGAGTTTAAATTGGACTCTCTCATTTAAAGAAGAAAAGTGACCACAGCCCAAGTTCATTTGGACCCATGTAGCTCAATGCTCTTTCCTGGATGCCAGTGCAGTGGAGCTATAGCAGTTTACTTAAGCGAAGTTGAGGGGCCTTGAACACCATTGCTGAAGCATTCTTTGTTAGGCTCCAAGGACTTACATCTTCTTCTTGACTATGTAAAGTACTGGCAGATGTTTAGGTAGCTGGCCAGCTGCAGCAACACGAAGATCACCACTAAACTAGAGCCTGGTTAAGTTTTCAGGCATTCCCTCTCCATGTGCTGAGCAAACCAAAGGTGCCTTTGCCTTAACCAAAGGTTAAAAGACTCTATTTTTGACATTTTTTTGTGTATCTGTCTAGAAGCCCTCATGTCTCTCTTGGGCTTCTTCGCTGCAAGGTTTTCTCTCTTTAGGAGTGCTCCTTGGAATTCCTTATAATTCTTTTCAATGAGATGGTCTCTTTCATCCAAGATCCTAAATATCACGCTCTGTAGGATGGAGCTAAGCATTGATGCCATCTAAGCTTAAGTTGTGGATCCCCAAAATATTAAGGGCCCTCATTTTGTTTTGCTTTTAATGATGATGTGTGCAGCTGTGCCGTCTAAGTCTAAGTGACCACACTAAGTAAGTCACAGCTCCAGTTCTCCCAATTTGCTTTCCCAGGAACTGATTAAAGTTGCTGCGAGTACTGGCTCCCGAAGTGGGGTGTATTTCCCTTCAGTGATGAAGCGGCAAAGCTCATTGTTTGCATGTCCTTCCCTTTGGATTTAGAAATGATAATGCTTTCCTATTCAGGTACCATAACTGAGATAACCTGTTACCATCAGAAAGAAATGGAAAAAGAAAGAAACAAAGGTTAATGTAAATCTTACGCTATCTTGGCATTCCCTGGGCATTGGGAATATGCTATCCCCTGCTCACTTTCTGCACAATGAAGAGCAGAGGCCTCTTTTTCTGCATATAGTACTCAGTTGTGGCACTTCTCCTAAAGCTGTATGAGCAATGAACTCCTAATGGACCCTGAAATGCTCAGCCATTGTAATGTGCAGTACAAAAGATGGAAATGTCCTCATCTCTGTTAGAGAGTTAAATTGAATGGGCACAGAAATGAGAACAAAAGGGTTTGGAGCAGATAGAGCAAGTGATATGTTTTGCCACAAAGAGTATCAGCACGGATTGGGTGAACATGTTGCTCAAAAGGGTATGTTAAAGCATATACGAGTGCTCATGCGTGGATATATGTGCTCTTGTGTTTTTTCTGTGTTTGTTCTTGTCACCTGCTTTTCCCCCTATGCCAGGCAACCATGGGCTTCACCCAGCCTGATCCTGTGCAGTGGTCCCATATAAGGCCTTTCAGCACAATAAAAGTACTTGTGCAGTAACCTCTGTCTAAACTGCATCTTTTGGGGCTAGGACTGACAGAAAATGGCATAAAAACTGAAACATGCTTTTCTTCCTTGCAATTTCTCCATATTCTTTGTTTACCAGCCATCTTTGGGGCTTTTCATTTGGACATCAATAAACTTGTTGCCAAGTGGATGGACTAGGAGCCCCTTGTGTGCTGCAAAGTGCAGCATCTTGTCCATAGCTTGACTTTGAAGTCTAAGGGAGATCTGATTTCCCTGGGCACATTGGAAAAACACTGGGAAGTGTAGTTGGGCCTTAGCAAAAATAAATTTCCCCACTCTGCATGTGAAGACAGACAAGTACCTAGTTAATGCATGTATTTTATTCTTACTGGAGCAAGTATGAATATGGATCATCATTTGTTTATGCTGGACAAAGAATTTACATAACTTTAATAGGGCTTTCTATTAGTTTGTGACAAATAACAAAATGCCAATATATTTATCATTCCAAACCCATTAAAGCTGTCTGCTTTGCGAATGGTTGATAAAATACCTTGATTCAGACTTGCCACAACCACTGCTTCATGTATGAGGCACAGCATTCTTACCAGTTTCTCATCAGGGATAAGTAATTGGCCAATTAAATCATAGGCCATGATATCTTGTAGAGTGGAGTTAAATCAGTGATAGTCTAGCTCTGAACAATTTGAATCTTAATGTAGGATAAATTAAGCTCTCTCCTTTGCAGTTGCCTTCTTATGGCGTCTTCTGGTTTGAATAATGAAAGACCTGAATTCATCAGTCAGATGGGATTTTAGACCTCTTTACTCCCATGGGTGTGTTATTCCACCTCTATGTTTGTTACTGAAAAGGCCACCCAAGTATTACTGGCTTGGATGTTAAAATAATGCCTGCCTTACTTATGGCTAAATCCTGACATCTTGATAACAGGAAGAGTTTTGCCAGTATGAGGACTGCAGGATTTGATTTTGGAGCTTTTTTAGAGCTGAAGGATTACCTTCTTTCAGTTATTTCAGCTTCTCAGTGCTAATAGTTGAACTAATATTAGTATTCAGTAGTGTCTAGAGGTTTTGAGCTGCACCAGAGCCCCGTTGTATCACAGATGCTGTATAAACCCACAGTGGGGATAAGTCTCAATCCTGTAGAGACTGCAGTATACACAGGCAAAAGGAGCAAAAAGGAAATGGTGCCTCTCTTTTTCAGATAGGGTATCAGTATTCATGTGAGATAACAGAACAGGAACGCTATTTTCAGAAGTGTGGAGAAATAAAGCACTTTGGCAAATGTCAAGAAGAAAGTATCTGTCAGAGTTGAGAGGAAGCCTAGGTTTCTTGAGTCTGAATGCACTACTTTGATAAAAAGACAATCCTATGTGATTTCTAAATAAAATTTTAGCATACCTCTGGAAACTAAGTAGCACTTCTCTGGTGGATGAGAAAAAGCATTGTCCTGGTTGGCTAAGGTGCAAAAAGTAAACAGAGGTCATAAAAATTAATTGGCTCTTTTTTTTTTTTTTTCCCAGTAATTTACAGATGTCCTACCAACATTGCTGCAATTGTAAGAGTGGTTTCTATTTTAACACAGTGCACCGCCTCATGCTTGGAATACCTCTTTTTGGCACTCAGGGTTAGCCTGGATGCTTGGATAAGTAGGAACAAAACAGGTGAAGTGTGTGTTTTGAGTGCCTGGTAACAAAAGTGGTATATGTGACACTGGTTTGGTGCTTACACTTGGATTACTTCCACATTCCTGTGCTGGCAGTGGTTGTTCCATAACTCAGGAATAAATGTTTTCAGACAAGTACCTCCCTGAAATATGCAACAAACTCAAATGCTGTTTGAAATTAAGCTCATTCCAATATTTTTCTACACAGGGGCAGGGACTTGAGCAGGGCACTTACAGAAGGACAGTTAAACCCTTAAGTTCCTTTAAAAAAATAAAATCCTTTTGTGTTTTTGAAGAAGCCACTCTGCTGATTAAACATGGCTTATCTATTTATTCCTAACCCATCCCTTGGGTACAAATCGGACAGATTTGCAGAAGCAGTGGTAGGACCATGAAAAGCCCTGCCTTGGGTTACGTTCTCCACTTAATCCATGGAGCTGTACCAGGCTCCCGGTAGTGAGGAATTTGGGCTGATTGTTTTGGCAGTTGCAGGGGCAAATGAGGAGGGCACTAATACTACTTCTGTTCTACTGTAATGATTTCCTGATGACAAAAGCAAAATGGCAACTTTGATTGCAGTAGGGCTTTTCCCAGCCCAGCATGAAAAAATGAGTTGTTGAACAATTCTTTTTGGCACTCTGTGAACTTTTTGTAGGTGGATCATGTGCTCATACATTAAGGAAGGAACAGACTTGGCCTTTCACACTACATCAGAAGAGGTTGATTGCTTTTTTGGAAGGAAAATGCCCAGACACCATCAGGGGATAAGTAGTAACCAGCTGGTGAGAGGTATTTAGAACAGAGGCACATTTGGAGATTAGTTTTGACCGTTGCACTGATGGCCTTCAGCCTTGTTGCCTTAGTGGGGCAGACTTGGCAGCACAGAGGAGAAGGAACACCTGTCTGTTGGCTTCCCCAGCTCTGGCTTGAACACCGTATCATTTGAGATGCTGGACATCTGCTGCTAGATGTTGCTCTTGTGAGCACTCTCATACCTTTTCAAATAGTTGAGATATTCAAATAGCATATGAGATAAATACAAAATTCAGGTGGGGCAGGGTGTCAGGAAGCAAAAACTGAAGGTGAACAGAACACCTTTGCTCCAAAAGCACACACTTCTGGAGGAGTGATTACTGAGTTTATTTAGAAAGAGCTGCAGAATGATGGTGAAATAGGTCTCAGCTGTGATGCACACCAGACTTGTGCAGAATCTGAAAACAAGATGTGAAAACCACCTGCATTTAATCAGTCTGGGGAGAGCTGACTGAGCCTTAGCAGTACTTCTGATCAACTGCTTGTGCTTAACAATGCCCAGGGAGGCACTGGGACTTGTTATGTCACCGGCAAGATATAATAGTGTTATTAATTTAATGCTCTTTAGATTGTTTAATTTGGAAATTCAGATGTAATAGAATGTCAAACTCACCGTCCAGATTCCTAAAATTAAACATTAATTGCTTGGGAGCTTTTCCAGAACTGCTGTTTGTTGCATCAACTCCACTGTCACTTTTATTAGTTGTAGAGGAACTATTTTGCAAGCAGCTGATTTGGCCCTTGCTACAGGAGCTGGAATAGCTGCCTTGAGACATTTTGAGCCCATATTCTGTAAGAACCTATGATTTTTAATAACATTGTCAAAGCAGTTTTGATGGAGGCTGAGCAGGAGTGGAATAAAAACCAACAAAAGGAAGGGTAATTCCTATTCTCATTACGGCATTCATACGGTCTCCATATGAGTAATTCTCTGCTTAATGGCTGTCG
Source organism: Gallinago undulata (assembly GCA_026546715.1). NCBI lineage: Eukaryota > Metazoa > Chordata > Aves > Charadriiformes > Scolopacidae > Gallinago > Gallinago undulata. The sequence goes on from JAOTQQ010000012.1 coordinate 43,514,155, forward strand.
TCTCCTTGATCCCCCTAAGGGTATTGAGGTTTGTCTGCTTTTATAAGGACTGAGTTATCTAGATTGGGCATCTTCATTGCATGAAAGCACCCACAAAGATCTAAATTATAAACACTAGGGTTTTGTTTCACAGGTTAAAAATCATGCTGTGGGATTCAATTCTGCAAGCGCTGCACTAGCTAAAGTTGCTTTGTGAAAAAGGGAGATGTATGTACATCTGTATGCTTTTTGTTAACAGAGGAAGCTCTGGAGCAACTTTTTTATTTGATCTATACTGGAGATTTTGGTAGAGCATGTGTGCCTGAGTGCTACATCGCTGCAGCCTGATTCCTTGTTAGCAACAGGGCTGTGTGAGTTGCTGAAAATCTTGTTGCTCTTTGGCATGTGAATGGTTCACAACTGAAATACAGGTGCATCTGGATTTTACCCACTTCCCTCCACTCTGGCACTTTATAATTATATTTGAGGATGGGCTGTAAGACAGCAGCTCTTTTGGAAATGAGTACAAAAGCCACCCTTTCTCCACTGAAGAGCTGAAATCCTTGCATCAAGGGCTTCACGTGAGCCTGTTTGTTTTCATTGCAGAAATGCCTGTATTATCAGAACAATTTTCTGGACAATGTGGTTTCTGATCTTCTGTCAGTCCAGAACAACTGAAACAGATTTATTTCATACTTAAGTTAGTTGGAAACATAAGTTAGTCCTTAATGAAAAATATAAAAATGAAATGGTCTTTAAGTTCAATGCCTTCAAATAGCAAGTGACATCATGCTAAGTCTAGAAAGGCTCACAGAAACACTCTGCTGCTCTTCCCTTCGCAGGATAACAAACGACACAAACCCCCTTACTCTGCAGACAGACTGAAGAAATACCCCTTCTGCTAAGATTTTTATTTCATTTATGCCTAGCTGTTCCTCCTTTTTCTCCCTTCTTTATTAGATAATATTCAACAGATTATCTTTCAACTTTTCTTAAAGCTACCTGGGTATAGTTCACTTACTGTGTTCGTGGAGTTACTGGATAAAGACGGTTGCAATTAGATTGTGTTAGTGCAGGATGAATTTTTCAATGAGCTCCTACATTTTGGGCTGACCCGTGTACTCTTAACACTGAGAACACCAAGACTCTTGTTTTGCACGTCTATTCAGAGATCCCTGGTGATGTAAAAAAATTCTAGTCTGTGTAAAAAGAGGTAAATCTTCACTCCAGAGAGATACTTGGGATGCTTGTTGTAGCAGTCATAGCATTCAGGTATTGATGGCTTTGTGCTGGCACCTCTGCTGCAGAAGGAAGACTTGTCAGGAGCTTTAGGGCAATGGAGATGTACAGAAGGATAACTTAAGGGAATTTTTAAATAACTAAATTTGCAGGATTGTTGTTTTGTTTGTTTATGTAGTCAGTTCTATCACGCTGAAAATTTTTCAGTCTAGATCAGTAAAGTGTGAGCGTGCCTGTAAGACGTGACTTCTCTGGATTCAGCTGAGCTGTTGAAGAGTTTTCAGAAGCTATCAGACAGCTGCTGTTTGCCTTCTCACTTGCTTTGTCATTTCTGACCTGTTACATTAATTTTTGTTTCAGCCTTGTTTCTACCCAGATGCAACTCAGGCTGTTCACTGCCACCTGTAGTGTGTGGAGCAGGAAGGAATATAGGAGGGGAAAGGAAAAGGAGCTGGCAGTGTGGTCAAAACCATACTAGTGTAGGAGTGCATTTGGGGGATGATACTTTGCTTCCAAGAGTATTTTATAGTGTTGTTATTCTGTTTTTATAAGAGTCTGCAGTTAATATTGCTTAGCTTCTAATATGTAGTGGCTAAAATGTTCCTGCTAGTGCTGTAGAGACGTGTCCCAATGCAAAAAATGTGAAGTGACATGTCGGAAAAGCAAAGTGATATACTGAATTGGGAGCAAAACTTTTCTTTTTTCTTTCCTGAAGGATAATGAAACCTTGGCACTTGCTGGAAAAGAGAGAAAGCTGGTTTGTTTTAATATTTCTTGCAAATCTGGTAAAGGGCAGTACGGGTATGCTGTGAAGTGAACATGCAGAATGGGTAATTTAATTTTGTTGCTGTTGTAATCTGCTGGGCATTTTTCCAAAACAAGACTAGGGAGTAACTGGCATATTTCATTACAACTACCCAGATGACTAGGAGGAGATTAAGTCTTTAATTACAAGATGGAACATCCTGAGCCAGTGTTACAGCTTGTGGCTGAAGCCACAGTCAGTGCTAGAAAAACCTAGAAGATCTCAAATAAATCACCTTTATATACCTGGTAAAGACATTTTGGCTTGCCTACTTATATATCCACTTTATTGAAATGATTATAAGTTTTCAGAGGATTAATATTTTCCTTGAACGTGAATAACTCCCATGAGTCTGGTCTCCTAAACACGTAGCATTGAAACAAACTGACAGCCAGTTCTTTTCCTCTGTTTGTGTATCAGTAGCATAAGTTTTAATGGGTGCTACCCTGTGTGGATAGGACCTTTAAGCACCATAGATAAACCTCTTGTCTCCTTTTTGACTTTTCCCTCAAATTTGCAAGGCTGGTTGCCATCAGCAGTTGTGAATGATTGATTAGCATTCTTGCTGATTTTGCTTGCCATCAGACTGTCCAGCTAGATGACGACATGTAATACTCATGTGACAGTAGCAGAGGAAAAAAAGTACATTTGTTTCCTTGTTGTAAAATGAGTGAAAACCTGAATGGAGTGAACATCATAAGTAGCAAGAATTGTTGTCTTTTCTGAGTATTTCATTAAGCCAACCTGTGTGAATGAGTATATTACTGTTTTACTCAGACTGTTCGGAATAGTGATTTTTCATTTGAATATTTTGATTTAAGGAGCTCCTTCACCTCCATTTGGTGCTGATAGGAGGTGAGAGGGCTCAATTCATTACAGGAAAACATCCCTAGAATTATTCCTTTATGCACAAGACTTAAGTGATTAAATTTGGGATCTGTCTGTAGGTGGTGGTTTAGTAAGCAAAATATGCTGCAATAGCCAGAGCAGAGTGATAAAATTCATTCTACCAGTTCATATACATATATGTTGAAGATTGGCGTGGAAAGCTCTATTTTTCCAGTATCAGTCTGCCAGCAAAATGAATAAGTATTCACTGGCATAATGCTTAAGTATTGCAGACAGTACCTGGCTGTGAAGAACAGTCATTCCATGTCAGCTCCACAAAGCTGTAAGACACAGATAATTTTGTTATTCGGGTATCTTCAGACCTGGATTGTGATTACTGATGCTGAATGATAATTAGCTCGTATCTCTATCCAGGAAGTCTCAAAGCAGCTTGCCACCTTGGTAGAGCAGTGCTACTGGGCTGTCCTGGGTTGGAATTAGCCTTGTGCTCTGGGTGTTGGCAATCATTTAGCCCCAGCAAACCCTTCTGGTAGCTGGTCAGTGTTGGGAAATTTCTTGTTCTCTTTGGGAATCCCAGAAGATGATTCCAAAACATGGGCTGTGAAAATTGGATATAAGGATGCTTAAAGCCACCAGAACAACATGAATAGCTGTATTGGCTCAGAAAACCTGACCTTGTCTCCCGTGTTAGGTTATGGGTTTGTGTATTTGAAGAGGAGGAAGCTAACTGCAGTTTAACCAAAGAGTTAATTTTCACATATCACATCTGACCCATTTGCAATTTACTGTGTTTTTTTTCTGAGATGAGAAGAATGTATCTAGTAAATAACACTCAATATTCAGAGTGGCTGAGGAACAAAGGAAGTGTCCTGAAAGAGCTTCTATTATATATTATAATCAGCAGCAGTGATATTGAAGAAATTGTGCTGTTTTTCCCCTCTTCATATTCTTCCAATCAATGCTGAAAGATTAAAAAAATAAAAATCACACTTTCGGGTGGGTTTATGTGCACAGTATTTAATTTGTGGCACAAATCAATGCAAGTCAGGAGGAGGAGCACAGAAAGGTTGAGTTGCTTTGCCAATACACTGCTCAGTGGCCTGGTATTTCTTCTCATCCTTGCTCTACAGGTAGGCATCGATATGACTCTGCGAGTATAAAAGAATACATTTTTGTGCGGAGTAAGGATCATAGTTCTGGTAGTATGAAAGTCAGCGTTCTTTAAGCCTGCCAGTGTGACTAAGTTTGAAGGGTTTCCCTGTGGTTTAACAGATCAGGGACACCCAGCATGGGGTTCCAGTGAACTTCTCTGCAGCATCAGGAAAGTCAACGTGTTTGATATTTGTGGTGAACTGTGTGAAAGAACATCAGTGGGAAAATGAATTCCCTTATTATTGAAGCTTAACCTGTGCAAGCTGTAAGTCCCATAGGGTGAGACCATCCAGGTCGTCTTCTGCAGTTTAGCAGCACCTTGACTTCAGTAAAGCACTGATCCTGGAAACTTCTTGGTACTCCCATACTCGGAGCAGCATGTGTTGAAAGAAGCAATTGGAAATAGCCATGGAATAGGATTTAAAAAACAAAAAAAAACCCTCCCAAACCCCACAAACAACTAAAAACCAACAACCCAAACATGGACTCTGTATGTTTTCCTCATGAGTGTCTGCCTTTGTTTGGCATGAGGTGGCCTCTCCTTGGGAGAGGGCTCTAAAAAGGCAGTGACAGCGTGGAGTTTTTATATGTTACAGTGTGCGCATCTGGGAGAACAAGAACTGAGTGCAGATACATCAGCTGTAGTTGAATGACTGAAATGTTGGGGACCATCAGGAAAAACTAAAAATGCATATGAAATTATACTTTAATGGGATTATTTTAAAAAAACAGTGTCCCACAAGTGCTTAGTTTTAGACATTCTTACTCAGAAATTCTGTAGCTGACATGCAGTTTTATGGACCAGCCTTTTCCATAGAAAGAGTGCGATACAGCACAAACAAGCCACAGCCTAGTGAGTTGATCCTTTTCAGCGTCTCAGTTCAGGCAATCCTGCTGCTGTATTGGTGGGAATTTTCTGCAACTGAATTGTCACTTAATGAGAGAAGAGAGTGTATTCAAAAGTGAAAATATCCCTGCTGGCTTCTTTGGAAAGGGTTTTCTCTTTTTGAGAGCTTTTAAGTTGACATCAGGGGAAGTCGGTAAACTAGCAAGTGTTTTGGTACCTAGAGGTCAAGGATAACTATTATACAGAGTGACTGGGAGAGAAAATCCAGGCCTTTTAGCAGTGGATTAATGCCATCGCAAGTTATGATCAGACAGTTAAGTAGCTGGGTTATTTGCATCATCTGTGTGGCGCTGCTGTGCTATTATTAACTGTTTCTCCTAGCATCCTGCACAACAATGGTTTTGGAAGTTTATATTTAATTGCAAATCTGTCCTGAGGTCCAGTCGTCTTGTTCCTTGTGTTAGTGGCTTAACAAGGATACCAAGAGCTGCAGGCTAGGGTATATTGCTTTAGTGTAAGAAATCCAAGGACTTTGTTAAAGTAGCTCTTTCCTTTATTTGTTCTTATGTATTCAGCTTTGCATCCTTTGAACATGACAGGAATTATTTTTATTTTCCCCAATAGTAGTGTACATTGTAAGCACTGTATATGTCCCTTGGCTATGGCTAAAAAAATTAAGGAGAGAACAGTTGCAGCTATTCCTTGGCCAGCGGCAGCAATCCCTGTGTGCTGCGTTGGCTGCTCAGCAGGCTCTACAGCTCCATGCTTAGTAGCTGGTACAATTACCTCAGTTTGTTTATGGTTTTGGAATTATATAAGGAGTAAATTTGGGGAAAATTTCCATTTTCATGGTACACCTGGAAACATCAGTCATTGCATAAACTTGCCACCTTACCCCTGTTGATGCAGAATCTGAAATACCACCGCTTCCAGTCCTGCTATAAACTTCTTTCTTGGCAGTGCTTCTGTTGTCACCTCCTATCTGGATGTTTAGTGATCAGGCCCACTGAAAGAGAAAGCCAGCCAGCGAGAGGGTACATCTGCACCAGTGTTTTAGTTCGGTTTAGAAATGTACTTTTGAAGTCAACCCCTCCAGCTGTCACAGCAGTCCTGGTGCTTGTGAACTGGGCTTCTTTTGGAAGAAATTAAACCAGAAGATGGACCTCGCATATCCAGCTGCTAGTTCCTATTCAGTCCATGGGAGACTAAAGTTAAGCTGTTCCCAAGTAAGCCGCTCTGAAACATGTAAGGTGTGATTGCTGGGCCCTTAGTACCACTGTTTGTCATACAAAACTAGTCGTGTTGGGTGGCACCACTTGCTCAGGAGACATAGCCCAGGACTATGAAGGTGTGTAGAGTGCTCACTCCCTGGAGTTCAGCTCAAGACTTCACGTATCTCTACCCTTGTGTGGGGGACTCCATATTCAAAACTTACCTTGGTGGAGGTGGTGGTGATGGTGGTTATTTTGGCAGCCCATAAGTGTTGTGTTCACACCCAGGGTGGGTGAGATCACCTTCTCAGAGAGCATCATGTCAGCAGCCACTGGCCAGGAAGAAATGCCAACGTCCTCCTACAGTAACAGTGGCCCTTTGGAGATGGGTGATCCATATCCATTCCATAAATTATTTTCCTTCTTCAGTGTTGTGAAGAAATGCCACCACCAAGATTCTGAATCTTTTAAGGGCTGGAAGAGCAGTTCCGTCTGCTTTGTTTCACATGATGTTAACTAAAAAGTGCTGAAGATGGTACAGAATACAAATACTTTCTAAGTAGCGATGTTTATTACTGCTACTATCTGAATGAAATGCAATAAATTATTGTAGTTTTGTAGTTGCTAAATGATCAAAACCAAACGCATTGTGTGGAGGCTGTGAAAGTTCAGAAGATGCCCCGCAGCAGCTGAACAAAAGATGAGAGTTGCTCCTTATTCCCACCACGTGGGCCAGGTAGTAAGTGGTGTATTTCATCTATGCCAGGACAACTTGGTGGGCTTGTGTTCTTTTGTGCTGTACCAGAAAACTGTCTCTGGTAGCCGCAAAATACCAGCATTTTCAGTATTATATTACCATAACTAAAAAATCTACTGAATTACTAGAGAACTGCCAAATTAAATGTTTCAAATAACCATAGTGCCATTTGTCTGACAGTATGTTTGATTTTTCTGAAGAACCGTACATCATGCAGAATTAGGCAAGAGGAAATACACTGCATGGTTATTAATTCTTTAATGCTCGAAACTACTTAGCAGTGAATGTGTAGATCAAAGCTTTGCTTGAGAAGATTGAGCTTTCGAGACAGGAGATATTGGGAGCAGTCTGGCGCATTATAACAGAATCTTTTAGGATAAAAACCCCACTGATTACGTTTCCATTAGTTTTAAATTCTCCTTTGTGTTCAGTCTAGACATCTTCGTGGCTCTTCTACTGCAGGTTAAATGCAATCTGTTAAATACTTGATCTGTTTTCCTAAATTGACAGGCAAAAGCTTTCCATTTTAATAAATGTACTTGGAGTTTTGGTAGCCATCCTTTAAGCAGAAATGGCAGCATAGTTATTTGAAACATTAAATTTGGCAGTTCTCTAGTAATTCAGTAGCATTTTTAGTTATTTGCTGATTTCTAATTGTTACCTTAGATTATGAAGGAAAGAGATGAGTCGTAATAATCCTTTGTTCATTGAAACCAGACTCAAAAGAGATATTTCAGACAGGTCAGATTTTCATGACCTCAATTGCTATAATTCATAAAATGGGAAAAAGAGGGATAATCTTGTAGTCTTTGTTGTGATGTGTGTGTAGTGGTCTGGTTCATATTTAAAGCCCAAGCCTACCATAAGGAGATTTGCTATTGATTTCATTGGCAACACAAAAAGTATTTTATACCCCAAAATTGTGGAAAGCCAAAACCTGACCCTCCTGAAATCAATGACAATTATACTAGAGACTTTGAAAGGAACAAAATTTGGCCTCAGGCTCCTCTAGATATACATGGAAGCTTTGGAAAATGAATTAGAGCACTACTTCAGTTCAATGATGCGAAAAAGAAAATAAAACATTAAGGGTCATTTTCTTCTCTCAGTGGCTTTTTAGCATTTAATGTACTCAGCAGTTTGATAATATCAAATCTTCCGAGATGGTGTGTTAGTGTATATTACAATTTGTTGTTATTGAAAAGGATCAATTAGGCAAAATACTGATTCTTTCATTGCAAAACGATCATATTTCGTTAGAATTAAAAGCATTCCTCTCAATTTTTAGTTATTGAAGAGCCTGAATTTAATCGCATGAAGCTGTAACTCAGTTGAAGCAAATTAGACTCCCCACAAATCACAAGTCCTATGTTAGCAAGAACACAAACTGATCCAATGCATTCTTTGTATTTCCTTGATGTATATTGTGTATTTATTTCTATAATTAGCGCAAGTATAAAAAATAGCACAGATTAAGACAGTAAACAGTCCTGTTTACAGAGCTTTGACTCACTGGAATGAGTGAAACGGGAATGCTGAGCGCTGGCTTAGTTAAATATACAAGTGAAAAGAGTAAATTGTCAGACCAGAAAAGTAGATTTTAGGAGATGTTAATGCTACTTATGTTAATAACCCTCCATATGATACAAGAAAGTATATAAATGGTTCTTTTACCATTGCTGTTTTTGCCTTTTGGTCCTAACTGGCACAGCTTCAATTAGGGAAAAGCTCAGCAAAAGGTTAAATTCATAGTGGTCTTTTTAAAATAAAAAACAGTTTTTCATCTTCCTCTCTCCCCCCCCCATATTTATCTTCTTCCATCATTGCTAGTACCACTTGCAAACACTCTTGGGTCTCCGTGATTTGTCTTTAATGGGTACAAAGCAGTATTGGGGTGGATTTCCAGCATGTATAAAAATCAGTGTGGCTCCATTGACTTCAGTAGACATACATTGATTTTTCACTGAACAAAGACCTGTTATTTTATTTTTGTGGTGTCTTCTCTCCCAAAGATGTGCCTGATTTTGATCTTTGATTTTTTTTTTTTCCACAAGTCTTACAAAAATGCATTTAACATTGCAAGATATCAAATGGTGGTTTCAAAACAGTGGGAGTAAATAACAATTAACAGAAAGTATAATATGCCATAACAGAAATGCAACTCTGTCTTCTACAGCTAATTAGCAGTTGAAATTCAGATTTCTACATTTAATTTGGGTGTGAATAGAGCAAGTCTTTGTAATTGATGGTTGTCAAAAGAGGAGATACTTAACAGCTAGCTTTTAATTTAAAAGGTGAGTCATTTCTTAACTGCTTCGCGGCTGTCACAATGTAGGGTGTGCTGGACTCTGTGGGCATCCAGCAGGGCTGCCCAGTCTTCTGGATGCCTACCTCTCCCCTGGAGGCACCAGGCACTGGGGGCTGTTGTCTCAGCAGTCAAGCGCTGCAAGGTATGTGGAATATATGACAGCATATAGCAATGTGGAAGCTCGGCACGCATCACTGAACATGCCTGAGGGATGTTGTGAGACACCTTGGGGAGGGCTGAATGGTTTTCCCTACCCCAAATGCACACCAGTGGTGCGTTAATGTGTGCCGTGCATGGGTTCTTTGGTACTGAAGTATCAAACTCTTTATACGAAGAGGCAAATGTGTGAAATTAAAAACAAAGAGGTTTATATGCAGTATGCTGGACGGCACCTTGAGCTGTCCTGTTGCCTCAGCAGAAAGGGAGCCTTCTGGCTGGTGGTAGCAGGTATAGTGAATTTTTCACAGGTGTGATCTGCACTCCTCTCTGCTTTCCACTCACTTCTTCCAGGCTGAAGGTGAGGGAACAATTTATCCCAAACCTTTGAAAACCAAAAGAGACCTCCAAAGAGGTCTTAATCTGCTAATTTTTCTGCCCTGCTTTGACCTTGAATTCAGTGTACCACGGTACCATTTAGTTGTAATGCTTAGCAGCCGCACAAACACATTGAAAACAATGAGAGAAAATCCTCAGATGGTGCCATTCGCTAGAATTGCTGAAATGCTACTCAGCAGTGCCCCTGGCTGTGTTCTTGTGAAATTTGGACAGGTTTATTCAGTTCTTATACATACTTCTTTGTTAGGGTAGTGTTAGTTTGTGTTCATTTACTTGATGGCAAGGCAGTTGCCACTGACATTGTTATTCTGTCTCTGTGAAGTTTTGTGCAGTTGGTACTTCTCTTGGCACAGAACTTTGCGATTTGTCCTCTTAGTTGTGAATTAGAGCAAACCGATGTTGAAAATGCAACAAGCTTAATAGAAATTACTTTTGCATTGAAAGGAGAGCATTGTTTTACTAAAATGTTTCCATTTCTTCTAATGTCTGTTTCTCAAGTCCAAGATAGAGTTTCTGGTCACAAGAAGAATGTTCCTCTCCAGGATATGTAGTGGCCTCTTGATTCGGACACTTCTATGAGAAGCTGGAGCTATAGGTTCAAGTCCCTGGTTAAATCAGACAAAGCAACAATTTAAGCTGCTTTTTTTTTTTTTTTTCCTAGATCCTAGGGGAGGTTTTGTTAAGGGGTTGGGGTTTCTTTAACTAAAATTATTTTAAATGTAAATTCCTTACCCCAGTGTGGAACAGGAAAATATTAAAAATGTTGACAATTTAACAGAAAAACCAAGCCTGTTTTTAATACTGCATTGCAAGGAGCTCTTTCTTTAACTGATTCATCCTTCATAAGGAAAACATGATGGGTTAGTTCAGTCCTCTAGGGCACTGTGTGCAATATGTGCTGGTCTGGAACCCCATCTTGCTGGCAAGCCCTGGAAAGCGAGGAGGAAAGTCTCCAAATGTTCCCTGCTGTCACAAGGGAGCTCCTGCATTAGTCTACCAGTTGTTGGAGCTGCTATGTCCAGGCTGTTGCAAAGAGGGAGATATGTGGGAACACGATGTAAACCCCTCTGCACTCACAGGGAGTGGTTGCAGTTTGAGGGAGAGGGGTGGCTCTTGTACTGTCTGGAGGACAAGAACATGGGTTTTTCCTGGCCATTGTGGAGGAATGGGTGGTAGGGAAGGTGCTCTGGGTTTCAGTAGGACTCTTACTGCTTTCCGTTACAGACAGAAGACAGTCTTTGTTTTCTCCTCCTCTATATTTTCCTCCATCCCCCGCATAAGTTGTGAAAAATCTTCCCTTATAAATACTCTTTAAATATACATGTGAATATTTAGGCATACATACATGTGAGTGTATGTAGGTTTTTCTTGGATTGTCCTGGGGGTGTGCAGGTGGTCAGCAGGTGGAGAGCACTAGCACATAGCAAATGACCCGATTAGTTTTCCCCTGTTAGCCCAAACAATGCCAGCCCTGCTAGTTATTTCTGGAATGTGTTACAGCAGAGCTACGTTCAGCAGACTGGCTTTGTTGCTAAGGAATAGTGGCAACCATAAAAAAAAAAAAGCTGATTTCTAAGCTTTTCAAAAACAATGTCTGGAGGGATTTCCCTCTGGCCTTACAGTATGTTAATCTTTCTATCTCTTATCAGAATTGCAGTGTATTCATGTTCAGGTATCACAGCTTGGCTGGAGGAACATTTGTAAACACAGACAAATGTGTCTTTGAGCATTAAGGGTCTTTTCATTTCAGGAAAGCAATTTGGCCACTTCAAATAATTCTTTACATTTTGTGGATTCAGTGCTGAGGAATGGCTCTGGCTTGGCAACCCTAGGTATGTGGGACTTCTGTTTTGCCAAATAGCTTTTACTTAGGAAAGGGAGAGAGATGTATTTTCTGTTGTATGCTGCAGATCAGCTCCTGGTCAACAAAGAAGGAAGCCTAGGTAATAGGGTGTTTCATGACGTCTGCATGCAGCCATATGATCAGAGAGATCTGCAGCATCCTTTTAAAACTTGGCAGAGTTGATTCTAGTGATAGTTGTACAGGGAGGACGTGAGTTTGTTGTTGCTAGTGAATTGCAATGCCCCTTAGTTCCAGAAGCAGACAGGCTTTGGTCCCTGAAGCCCTCTTGCTGTAGCTTGTGTAGATGGTCTGTGATGGCCATTCTACATGGACCTGTTAGAAGGGAATTGTGAGGAAGGAAAGTAAATCTCTGTGTGTATATTCAGTCAGTTGCAAACATCATCTCTAAACCAATAACTAGCTTAAAGCATCCCCAAAAGCCAGGTACAATTTATGCCTAGAAGAGAGACAGGACTGTGGACTGCAATTATCAGTATCCTTTTCTGTGTGCATTTAGTGTGGAATGGTCAGAAAGCTGGATTACTGCTATTAATACCTAGAGACATTAATATGAATTATTATTCAACATTAGCTCCCCATTTTGCCTTCAGAGATGTGCTACAAAATTCATCTGCTTTCAGTGAAGCATGAAATCATAGGAACTTTGAACAAGAAACTGTTTCCTACTTCAAGTCATAAATTTCCTTTAGCTAAACCAACATTTTTTGTACCACCCAAAATTATAAAATATACGAGAATATAGATCGTGTCATTTTTATTTTTCTTGAGTATTGCTGTCAGAGTAAATCCGTAAAGATGATTAAAAACTGGCTGCTTCTCTCGGCCCTTTCATTTCTAAGGAAAGAAATGTGCCAGTCTCAGCAAACAGATGTCCACATCATAACAATCATCATCGCAGTTGGCTTGAAACATTGTCTGTCTCATAATGGCATCTGACTGAAGAGACTTGGAGTTTTACCTCCCTTGTTCTCTCTAGGTCAGACCCAGGAGAATAACAAAGGAGAATAAAGAAGCCTGCTTTGTTACTTGCATGTTATAGCGAGTGGGTTTTGAAATTCCATGCTTTTTCTTGCATGTCCTTTAGGAATATCACATTATTAAAATCGACATAAACAGAAAGATGTAGACAATATTGTTGTGTGATTGTCAGTTTACTCACACCATGCTCGTCCTGGGAGGGGGATGCAGTAAGGATTTAGTGCGAAGGAAGTGGGAGAATGAATTCAGTTCAAGCACTGGATCACTTTGCAGGACTGAACTTGCCAGAACAGAGGTTTGATCTGAGTGCTTTTGGCACTTGCTTTTGCATTTTTTGGGAGCTTTGTGCAAATTCTTTCACTAACTCCTCTAAGCATGCAAGTCAGACTCATTGGATATGGCTGGGATCTAGCTGTATATTTTTAAGATTTAAAGATCGCATGAAAGTGCAATTTCCTGAATCCTGGCTTTCCATTCTCTCTGCATAACAACTCTAAGAGCCAAGAGTAAATTTACAGACAAAATAAGGTGTTTGGACCAATACTTTACTGAAGAAGAACTTAAAATTTGCTGTGGGCAAAATAACTTATCAGTCACCAGCATATGCAAGATAGAAGAACAGGATGCTTTGGGAGTGTTTTTGTTCCTAAATGGATTACAGATGTACTAAAGATGGAGATGTCAACCAGTCAGCAGTGGTAAATAGTGTCTCACCATTGGGGCTTGCGTTGTTGAGACACTGAAGTCCCACTGCACAGATAACAGGGCTGTTTGGTGCATGTGCAGTGAAGAAAGTGTGGTTCAAAGCCATTTTAATGGTCTTGAGTTGGATTTTTATGAGAAAGAAGTGATTTTAGGCTGCTGCCTCGTAGGGTAGGGTGCTTTAATCTCAAACTGCCACAAACCGCTGTTTCTAGTTTTTTGTCAGAGTTGGTGGTGCCACAAGTGAAGCCTACTGGGGCAGATCTCCCCTCATAGTCCAAATGATAGTCCAATAACATTAAAACAGAAAGGTGGGTCTGACCTGTATGGGGAACCTTGCCATAGACAAGGCCATGGCACGCTCAACTTGGCATGTGCATCTCTTGGTTCTTGTGCTGTGACTTGCTGGGTGTGTAGGGTGGCAGGGGTAGGGAGAGGTCTCAGGAAAATGCTTGTCTTGCAAGAGGACTACATCTTGCCTAGTTATACAGAAATGATAATGCTGAATTTTTTACATAGTTAATTTCCATGGCAGCAAAAATAATCTCATAAATATGGGATTATTGCTTTAGGATCAAAAGAGGGGGAGAACCCAGGCTGTGAAGGAGACAGTTCTTTATTTAAATATCTTAGCAGCAAAAGGAGTAACAAAACAACTCTTAAGATCTGAGAATGTTTTCCTTTTACTTCTTGATCATCCGCAAAACTAAGCCTTAAATGTTAAGTAAATAAAAGCAAAAATGTCCAGCTCCCTTACTGTATTACCTTGTCATCATTGTTCGTTACTTCTGAGTGCTCAGCAGACAATGAAATAATTGCAGTTGGAGCAATAAAGTGTACCTAGAAGAAGACCCCTCTTTGTCTTAGAAGCATTGCCCTGGCATCAGTTGGCTGGAGGGTTAGAGCCCAAAAGAGAAAGTGATACTGTGCACATTGTGAGAGAGATTGATTCATCCCAGATTGCTCTTAATGGAATGCTCCAGTGGAAATATTTCTTCTCAGCAGACTGGTTTTGGGGAGCAGCAAAAACGTATGTGGACTTGCTGAATAATTCTAGATGGAGTTCATTGCCGTTTTCCCCACAAGAAGATTGCTTCAAGCATCTCTATGTCCTCTGCTTCTTTTCATCACATGTCAATTTGAAGCTGTTTGTCTCCTGTGTGCCTATTTACATATCATAAAGCTCCGGAGGAAATGTAGGTTTGTAGAAAGGGCTTGCCAGCTGCCATTTTTCCTAAAAGAAAAGCTGCAATTTAACATTAACCTAGCAATTAAGCAAAAATTTACGCTAACATGCTGCTTTCTTGCATAAAAATCCCTCTCAGCAACTCTGAAAATTCTCTACAAGAAAGGTAATAGAATAATTCCCAGCATCTTTGATTTGGAAAAGCCGTTTTCTGGCATGATTGATATTTCCTTTGTGTTAGCGTGAGAGGCCATAGAAAGACGAGTAATCTCTCTAATGGGTGTACTCCACACTGGTGCCTGGGGTCCATGATACATTTGTCAGGCTTTAATTAAAGCTCTGGAGTTGAATTTCCACAGTAATTAACTTTTATTTGCAGTTATACCATGTCTCTCATTTTTGACACTGACACTTTCCTGTTAGAGAGAAGAGCAGCAATTGGCACAAAAAATAAAGAATGTGGAAAGGGGGAATAATTTAAGGAACGGCATTGTTTTTGCCATGAATTCTGAAGGAGACAAAACCACATTTTCTTTCGAAGTGTTTTGTGGTTTTGTTGTTAGCTACCTAATATGTTTTCTCTCCTGCATAAACACATATCCCATTACCTTGGTTACCCTTCCTTATGCAATGTCCAGTAGCAAACAAGCAGCTTTTGTTCACTACATACCTTGCATTCAGGTTACAACAGGTTTTTCTCACTGTGTCTTGTAGAAATGTTTTGGAATTTTTTGGCAAATGTTGACTTTTAAAGCATGAACAATATATTTGCTGAGGAGGCTATTTGAATATTATGCTTGGACTGAGACTTTTAGTTCAGTTATACACAGAATTTTTAAGAGTAAACATCACAGGAACCTGTGTCTTATTGTCAACAGTGTGTTTGGAGTGCAGAAATCTCTCTCATTGAACATAGAAATTGCTTTTATTAATTGGAGTTAGATACTTGAGCCTGCTCTTTAGATACAGCTTTTTCAGGTATTTTTCTCTTCCGCTTTTAATTCATGTAGTTTTCTACTTGAATTTCACATGTACCATAAAGTACATGTAGAACAAGAAACAAACCCACAGGTCATTGTTGTTCGTATTTGGGTTGGCTTTAACCAAACAGCCTTTCTATGAACAGAGAGACACAGACCTGGAATCCAGTCCCCTTCTGTCTCAGCTGTTCTATCAATCACCCTTCCACAGACTCAAGAGAGCTCCATTTTAAAAATTAAGTGGTTTTTATTCCACTACTGCAGCCTGAAATCTGCTACTCAGTGACCATCTTCTGATTTCCAATCTGAACACGTCCACAGCTGGCTCATGCCGTGTCCTCACCAGTGCCAACCAGCATGTTCCTGTGCTCCCAGATGAGACAGGTCCAAGTATCCTTGCAGGGTGTTACAGTTCTGTTAAAGGCTCTGAGCAACAATTAATTTCTTGGGTATCCCAATGTTGTCTTGTCTCACTCAGAATAATCTCAGTGCCTTCCAGAGAGGAAGCTGCTTGCTAGTTGTTTTTTTTTTTTTTCCCTCAAACCTGTTGGTGCAAACTAATCTTAGACTTTGCTTTCTGTAATTTACAGCAGTATCTTGTTCCCAAAACACTCAAATGTATCCCTTGTTTCTGAACTACAGAGCTGTACTTGCCGCTATAGCTTTGAAATGGGTGATGGGATAGTCCCTCTGAACACAATACTACCAAGGAAGAAACAGCTAAGAAAAGTATCACTTCTGAAATAGAGTGCTAGAGATAATTAAGTAGAACACTGTAGTAAATCAGTGTGGCATTTAAGGGCATGGCAAAGACCATAAAAAAGAAAGGTAACAAATTATATGGTGAGAAATGCTAATTGATCATTGTTCGCAATTTCAAGCAGTGTCTCCAGATTTCATTTTAATATTTCCTGTGAACTGAAAAGCAACTGCAGAACTGAACTGTTTGTGATAAAATAGAAGCGTGGAAGCTGGAGAGAGACATGGGCTATTCATGCACCAAATTCCTGTGAAATCATTCTGTCTGGCAATATATTTCCCAGTGTTTTGCCTGCCTATTTTGTAACATGCCAGGTCTACTCACCCCACTTGTCTTGGAAAACTGTTCCATAACAAATGTGTCTGAGTACAGATATGATTTTGGACTAACCAGTTAAGTGGAAATCTATTTCACTAGGTCTCTGTTCTCTAAAAAGGGCCTGTTCACTTGGAGGCTTTGCATGTTGTCAGTGAGGGAAGATGGGCACCAATAGTGAGCCACCGTATTTTAAGATAGGACTTCATCACAACTTTAAGACAAGATCAGTCATCACCCAGGGCATCCTATCCTTTTTGCATTGATTAAGAAGGAGCTTATGCAAGTAACTTACGTGGGATTGCATATTTTACATGGCAAAAAAGGGGGGAGATGAGCCTTGAATGAAGTCTGCTGTTAAGCTGGATAATAATTCCTCCAGATATCACTGAATCTTGCAAAGCAAGAATTTATGCGCA
This sequence comes from Gallinago undulata, assembly GCA_026546715.1. Classification (NCBI taxonomy): domain Eukaryota; kingdom Metazoa; phylum Chordata; class Aves; order Charadriiformes; family Scolopacidae; genus Gallinago; species Gallinago undulata. The sequence continues at coordinate 43,531,061 of JAOTQQ010000012.1, forward strand.
TGGGTCCTGCACTGGTAGAGAAGAATAGCCACTGATGAGGTCAAAACTCTATAGAACATATTTGCAGCATGGCTTGAAAACTTGTATGTGATGTGCTGTATTGTATACCGTTACTGTTGGTCTTCTTTGTTGCTAGTTCATTTCCAACACTTCCTTCATCCCCTATAGAGCGTTTTATGCCCTTAGTGTATAATGCATTTCTTCCAGGATCTGTTCTCCTCACAGAGCTATTACTTTAGAGATTGTTATTTAGAGGTATTTATTTATTTATAGAGAAAATTCTTACCAGGAGTAGGGTTTCATGCCTATTAATTGTCCTTTGATGGTATTTTGCAGCTCAGTCTGAGTTCACTTTGCTTCTGACTGCCCCAAAACCACAACCTTGAATGGAAGGCCCTGTAGCTGTCTTAGATATGCTTGTTCCAGTAAGCTCTGTCAAGAGGTTAGGTTCATTTCCTAGAGCATAGCACCACACTGTGTGGCGTTTGCCTTCAGCCAATTCACATCTTCAGCAAAAACTGTTTGACCTCATCTGCAAAAGACTGTATAGATGTAACACAGATGTTCAGAGTGTATCCGTCTTGCCTGGGATTGCAAGCTCTTGGCACCTTGGGGAGATACTTCTTTATATATAGATGGTATCTGAGAGAAACCGTTTCTTCTCATTCCCAAATGTTTAATCTGCTTGAAGCCCTGCCTTGCACATGGTGAAACTGAGACTCCACATAGTGCTTTTTCAGCATATATGCCAGGTGAGAGCACACTCTGGCTTTGACTGGAATTGTTTCGTCACATGTAGAGGCTTTGGAAGGATCTGCCAGTCATCTACAGCGGCTCCTATCTTTCTTGGCTCTTGCTGTACCCAAGCTATTGTCAACACAGAAGACCTTCAGTTAGCTTGGCTACTTTGCATCCATGAGCCTGTGCTTAATATCTCTGACAAAATGTGGATAAATTTTTAACAGGTAATCACCTGGTTTAACATTATCTCAGGCTATTGATAGTTATACACAGGTCTCAGTTGAGAAATAGAGTGAGGAAATAACTGAGTTTTAAAGCTATGTGTGTCAGTTTATTCTTTTCACCTAAATGATAAGCCAGCGGGCTACAGAATCAGTCCGTCTCTTCATTTGTCCTGCTATAGCTGTTCTGCCTCAAATAAATAGTTCAATGTTCATAGCCTGAGAGAGCCGGTGAAACTAACCCTGTCACTTAGCTGTCAGGGCACTCATACTACACATGGGAGACTCAAGTTCAAGCCTTTGGTGGTTTTAAGTCTTAATTATTTATACAAAATGGAAAAATAGCAGGGCAGTAAAGGAAGTCTTATGTTAGAGTACTTAGCTAGATAACTAGCTTAACCACCAAACTACAGGGTGGAGCCTTATTTTTCTGAGAAAAGAGTTGAAAGGCTATTTTCTCATCCAAAAAGAGTGGGAAAATATCTGAAACATTAAAAAACCCCAAAAGATTGGAATCGGAATCATGTTTAACTGGTCTCACTGAACAACATTTGCAGTAGTACACATCAGCAGAAAGTGTCAACATCATATGTCACTCCTCGGTTTTGTGTTTCTACAAATGACTCATCAGAGAACTGGGCAGCACTGCATCAACTCTGCTGTCTCTGCAGTGTTCTACACCTCTGAGCTGAGGTAGTAAGAAAACAAGCCAAAAAAATTTAACTAAACAGTTTGGGAATGATTCTCCAAAACACATGAGTGGGTGAAACTGGAATAAGAAATTACGTGAACTCTTTGAATTTGCCGTTTGGGGCTCGTGCCATTCCAAAGTCTAAATACAAAGAACCTGTACATACTGTAAGTTCACATATACGCATTGTCCTCCTATTGCCACATGCTATTTGTGTGATCAGCCTGCTTTAGGAGCAATCAGTTGTCAGTAAAAGTGTCGCAGACCCTAGGTAAGATAAATCTGAATATAAGAGTCTCATCCACATTCATAGCACAATGGGAAAGACTGACAGAGTAATGGAGATGTAAGGAATAGAAGCTTGCAGGAAGCAGCTACTGTGTGCTAGGTTACTTAGGCAGCCTGAAGATAAAGATATGTCCTGTTTCTTCCCAAATTAATGATGAGAAGGATTGTTGAGAGCTGCAGTTGATTTGTGGATGACGCAAAGGTAGTATATTTTCAGTGGAATTCAGAGAGAACTGGTTCATATGGATAAGTTTTTAGGGAGCAGGAGCACAAGATTTTCTTTCCAAGGGAATAATAAAGCATTTGCATTGCCCTCAAAATGTCTAATATCAACCTTTACCAACAGCAGAACATCATGTTTGGACCACTGCTTTTTGTGACTGTGCCTGATTTATAGATCCAGTGGGTTGTGATCACTGTGATAAATCCCACTGTTCTTTGGTGTGAGATGTTCTGTTTTCTCAGGAAAACTTAAATGATATATAACAAATCAGTCTTCCTCCCAGCTCTAACAAACTGCACCAGAATTGCTCTTTGTTTGCAACATTCCATGTTAATTTAGAATTTTGGGAAGAGGGCAATGGAAGAGTTTTGTTCTGCTGTGTTACAGCATGCTAAATTGTAGTCCTACCTGGTGGGAACAGATGTATCTACTTCTCCTTCTTCAGAAATGCCTTGCAGGGCTTTGAGACTTGAAATGGCCTATTATCTACCAAATAACAGATGTCTTCATAGATTAGCCTCTCTGAGTAAAAACACAATCACACCGCACAAAAGATGATGATTAGCTAGTTGAATAACAATAGGCAAACTCCAATGCAGATGTACAGGAAACAAGGAAAGGATCAGACGCTTATATTTCTATTTTTCTGAGTTCATTATATACATTCATTTTTACAATGACATCTTAATGTTAAAGCTGCGATTATGCAGCTTTCTGTTTCCAAGCTTCTAACTTATGATTTTTTCAAATTAAAATAATGTATTAATATTTCCCCCAATTACATGCTAATAAAAGATTTAATTTAGTTTGCATACAATTAATGCATTTGTAGCAAAAGTATTCTATATGTTGTTAAGTCCATTTTAGTTAATTTCTTTAAATATTTTTCAGTTAAAGATTTGCATTCGTATCTTTCAATATGAATGAAATTGAAGAATTCTGCAATAATAAATTCTGTAAACCATAATGCATCTCTGAATAGATCATCCAGCCAAAATCAGATAGAAGTTTAGCTTGCATAATTTGGAGGGGAGTATATGAAGAATCTGACGCATTTATCCACAGGATTTCCCTTGCTTGATGGTTTGACTTCTTCCTTGGAAAGATTCAAATTCCTGAAGTGATTTGGTGGGATGTGAGTCTTCCTGGGTATAGAACAGTATAGACAAGGACTCTGTTGACATTGAATCTGACAAAGGTTGCCTGATGCCTCCCTCAGTAAAACACCTTTGGCACCATTCAAAGTGAAATCTTCCAACCCAGAAAATTTCTGGTTTGATTTCAGGCTATAATTTTTTCATTTCAGTAAAAATAGTTCAGTCTCTGAGGAAAAAAAATAACATGGGGGGCGGTCATATTTCATGAAGTTACAGTACCTTTTATTATTTTGTGGGACTTCCATATCACAGATCAGGAATTTGAAATCTACCAGGGAGAGAATGGTGCAGGACAAAAACCTAGAAGGATTTCTGAATGGGAATTAAGGTTAAAGATTTTTTTGTGTTTTGGTGGAAATCTGCCAGATTAGACCATGCTGTGGTCTTAAAAATCCTTGTTGACATACATTTCTTAAAGTTTTGTAGCTTAGATCTCCTAGGATTTTGTCAATAGGGAGTTTGCTGAAGACCCTATGGATATGAAGGTTGTGACCACACGGGCCACGTGGTTGACTCAGGTATTGAAATAATCAGACTGGAAGATATGGTCTTCATTTACGGGAAACTGAAAGTGGGACAAAGAGATGAATACGTGGAACTAAAGTGGTGAGGCACAGAGTGTAGGAGCAGAGAGGAACTGAGGAGGAATGGATGAGACTTTTAAGAAGGGATGGAGACAATACTCAAGAGAGAAAGATGGACAGGACCCTGGCAGAAGAGACCAGACTAGTAATAAGGTAAGGTCAAGTGTAGATCAGGTGTTTTTAAGTATGGGCTGAGGACCTAAAGGCTCCTGGAGGATTGTGTGAGTGTCAGTACGGCTGCTTGATACAGTTTGAGAATTGGGTGGGGTTTTTTTCTCATTTTCCTTTTTTTTAAACTGTGTAAGTTACACTTAAAAGCCTATTAAGTGTGCAAAGCAGAGCTCCCTTAAATAAGGACAGATTTCAGTCAACTGCTGAGATGAATCAATATTTTATTTTATTTTATCTTAGTAGTTCATTATGCCACCCCTTCCTCCCATAACTGTACATCATTCAGATCCAGCTTTGAAGCCAGAGTTATTAATTTCCTGGGGAGCACTTCTGCAGCTCTCACTACTGTGGCATCTGAGTACTTTACAAACATTGATGAATTTATGTTCACAATGTACCGATAAGGTGAAGTGACATTATACCACAGGGAAAATGGGCCATAGGAGCATAATGTCAAGAAGGGGCATCTAATTTAGATGCCCGACGTGAGATGTTTGTGCCATAATTTTCCAGAAATAGTGTTTGATTGGCCTGCCTTTGTTCTGGAGAGGGCTTTTGCTGAGTCCGTCACAGTTGGAATTGCTCCGTGCTTCCACAGATCAGAGCAGGTGTTTCATGTTCTGCTCTAAGCAAACAAGGAAGATGCAATTAATGACCGCCTGCACAGAGTTTGGTTTTTGTGACTTCCTTGGCATTAGGTACTGAAGCAGGAAGAGAATCCAGTTCTCCAGGGCAGCTTTCGGCTGCCCTCGGCATGACCATGGTGATTCTCCAAGCCCTTACCTCAATCTTTTTGGACTGTCCACTGCCTTTAGTGGTGAGGCAGAGACGCAGCAAACAGCATGTTCCTTCTTGGTGTGACCTTGTCTTAGGGAATGTGTGCAGTGAGTCCCTGCTTTTACACTGAGTGAGGCTGGACAGTAGACAAAAAACTCAAAGTATGTGGGTTTATTATCTGGATTGTCACAATGTGTGCAGACTGCAGCCAGACTTTTGCACTGCAGGGATAGATGCCCCACAAGGGCTCTCACTGCTTCTCGTTGATTCCGTCTTGTGTGACTCCACCACAGCAATCTTAGCACACAGGTGCAGGGGCTCCTGAAGCAAGAGAGAAGCTTTCAGTTTTATTTGAAAAGGGTCCTTCATTGCATCCCTGAGCTGCCTGATTGCTTGGTTGTGTGAGCTGATATGGGGGTGAGGGCAGAACTGTGTCATGTGATAGACACGTGGCTGGGCATCTCTTGTCTTCCATCCTTGCAGGGCTGAACTCATGGCTCAGAACTGAACTGCACCAAGAAGAGACAGCATATTTCCCCCGACTTTTTACAGCCTATGGAAGCAAAGCCATGGTGCAGTCAAGCAGAACATGGAGAAGGCAGTCTCTATTTCCTTGAAAGACTTTTCTTTAGTAGGAAAACAGAGGGACAGAAAGATAAATGGGTGGTTTTCAGATGCACAAGTGGGAGTTGGGCTACATTAGCTTTCAGTATGAGAGGGGAATCTTACTGAAGTGAATCCTGCTGTAAGAATTCAGTGTCCCCCCAGATCCTCTCCTGTGCTGTTCAGTACTTTACACAAGGCCATTCTTCTCCTTTCTGCTTTATCAGTTTACTTTCTTATTCAAAAGCCACTTTAATCATATCATGCAATGACAGAGTCACTGGGAGTACTCTGGATTTGCACTGGGCAGCTCAAAACAGGGTTTAGCCCATCTTGGTTGCAATGTAGGAAAAGCATATCTCACATACCTGAAGTTATCCTCATCATGTTTTGGCTGAGGTGAATCCTTCAGACAGATGTTTATTTCTTAAATCCACCTATCAAGCCTACAAACCTAGAGGTTCCTATTCTTTTCCTGCCTAGCCTGTTTCTTACATCTGTTAGAGAAAAAAAGAACAGCCTTAAAGCCGTGGCCTTTGCTTGTACTGCTTTACCTGAGCTGGGTACTGGGCCTTTACTGAAGCAAAGCCTGTTGGAGTCAAATGTGTTTTGCCTGAGGAAGAACTTCATGTTTCTGGGCAGTAGATTGAGTTTTCACTAACCTAGTAGAATAAACCGTGCATCTGAGCATAATCTTACTTGACAGCATGACGTGTTCAGATGCGCCTGTTTGAGATTTCCCATGTTCTTTCGTATGCATTTCCTTCTGGGCTTACCTGCACGTCTTTATATGCCAGTGTTTGAATCTTTCAAAGGAGGGAAGGTGAGCTGTTTAGCCAATAGCAGTTTTGCTGGCTGCAGAAAGCAAAGGGGAAGAAAATAAGATGCGCGATGATCAGAATGCTAAATCCTTTCTAAAGCTACAGACCTGTCATGTAGGTCTCAGGCAGTGCCGGGTTAACACTGGATGTGCTCCTATCTCTCTCTTGCTTTCAGTCCCCCTCTCCAAAGCCTGAAGTTGTTGACATAACGTTGACACAGAGCAGGGCATAATTATTCAGAATTGCATAAAAAATGAATTTATATCGAGTAAAACCAATAAGCCGTGCTGCTCTGACATTAATTTTTTTTGCAAACTCTTCCTATTGAATCAGGCAGAACCACATTTTCAAATGAAATGCAGTGTTTGCATTACAATACCCTCCCATGGACAGGAATTAATAATTTGGAAATTACCAAGAACCTATTTCCTGCTACCTCTCTCCAAACCTACATTTTTATGGGGCTATATTTCTGTTTGACAACATGTAAAATTTTCATTTTATTCTCACCCACTGTGTCAAAATGGTCTGCAAAATATATTCTATAGAAGGGGTTGTTATTTATGACTGGGTCACTGGTTGATAGTCTCCTATTCTTTCTGAGGCCACTTCCTCCTTTGACATCAAACCCTGGGGCTGAAAGTTGAGGATAAATAAATGGTGTCCCTTGAACTAGACACAGTCATAATAAACTCTCAGATGAGATATCAGGTCTAAGCAAGTGTGCTCTTCTACATTCTGGTTAATGTTGATCAGGCCTCCAAAGCAGAGCTCGCTTTATTTCCTGTCTCTTCTTACCACATTGAATGCCTGATTATAGGAGAGGTAGTAAATTGCTATTGTTAAAAGGAGGTTTAACCAAGGGGACATAGGTCAAGACATCATCTTACCCGCCATGGCATATAGGAGGTCTTAAAAAAACCCCTAACCTTTCGTATTTGTTTGCTGTACTGATATTTTTACTAAAATACTATTACAGGCCATGTTAATTTTGTTAGGAATTTATGCCCTGTTAAAAAAACCACAACAGTATGGGTTACTATTAAATATATTAATGCAGTGTTGAGGCTGAACGGTTAAGAATTCAAAAGGCAGTTATGTTTTCCTACCAAGCTTTTTTCAACTATAATAAAATGTTTCTTTCAGTCTTAAGTACTTGTATATGTCTCTTATAAATTGTCATGGTGAAATTAGATCCTTATGCCATGCTTACACATTATGATTAGAGCTGGTTCAAAACATTCCCATTTTGATGGGAAATTTAATATGACTTTCTTTTCAATAAAAAGAAAAAGGGGAAATGCTATATATGCTTACTAATTTTTTTCTTTTTGTCACGGGGAGAGGCATTCTAGTATAAATAGGGTTATAAGGAAAGACAAGCAGGAAACATAGTCATCATCATACATACATAAAGAAACATATGTGTGCAGTTCAAAATTGCAATTGCAGTAATGAATGTGTTGCTTTTTATTTAATTTTTTTGGCAGCTGAGGTGTTTGTGTTCTCCTTAATTGTGTGATCTTGTTTGTTACAATAGGATGGGCCATAATCAAAATATACTGGTTGGGCACTGTGACCTAATTCAGAGCTCTTGTTCCTCACTCACCTTCAGTTTTCCAAAAGGCTGGTTTTATGGACTGGATTCAGCATCTGATGGGGTCGGGAGAGCACTCTGTTGGTGTTCTTCGTTGGTGATTATTTCCTCTGTGCTTTATAGATACAGACTAGCCAGGGAGCTGGGAGACAAAGCAGAATGTATGGGTTGTGGGCTGGGATCATCTGTACTTATCTTATATCAGGTCAGTTGAAATTCACCTAGAGGTGGGCTAAAACTTAATTACTTTATCATAACCTATTCCTTCTTGTATATTGCTTGATCTCCTTAATCTTTACAGTCTTTTGAGGAAAGCTGGTAAAAAGGACCCTGTTTCCTGTTTCCTGTTGAAGTTTTCAAAGCCTAAACCCAGTTTGTGAGTTTTTTGTCAAAACAATTACAGGCACTTTTCTTCATTAGCTCACATCTTTAGTTCACTGTACACCAGATAACAGTGACATACAATATTGAGCTTCCTTTGTGGTGGTTTAATGAGGGTTATTTGTTTAGCTGTGGATAATCACAGTTTTTACTAAAGGGAAGATGATCTTACAGTTAAAATATTAGATTGAGATGTTTCCATTTCTGCTACAGGTTTTCTTTAAAGTCATCTAGGGCCAGAGTAGCAGTATTTGAGTGCTACAATAGAGGTGTGTTGGACAGCAAGGTGCTTGCATTTTCGAATACTCAAGCATCTTCATGAGACTGGTATTTTGGCCTAGATTTCAGACATGCTGAGCATACATATTCCTCTTTATTTATAGTTGATGCTTTTCATTCTTGAAAATTTGACCCAATCAAACTCAAGAATACAGTACCATATTATAAGAGAGAAAATAGTACCTTCTCTTTTGCACCATTTTTTCTTTCTCTACTTGAAATATTTACATTTAATCAAGCTGAATGTGAAAAGTGTGATTTGAGTTGCTTTACAAAGCTGCACCCTTTTCTGACTCTCCAGTATTTATTACAATGCAGGCAGAGCTATTTGCTTGCTTGTTCTTTACCCTGAGTCTTTTCTTATTGTGTATCTGATGCAACAGGAACAGGAGAACAGTTTAACAGAGCTGCAGAGGAGTTAACCCCATAAACCTTGAGTTTTCTGTAGCTGGAGAAAGCACTGAGTGGGATTCCTTTGTACAGATGTTGGCGTCCTCATTTTCAGTGTTATGAACTGAAATCAATGGTGGACCTTCAGCCATCTGAAACTCAATGGAGAGAAACGGCCTTTTGTAAAGGATGGGTCTCCTCCTTCCAACAGAAGCATTTTAAACAGGTCACAGGTATCAGGCTTCAGAGCAGGCAGTCTGCCTCCTATTTACAGAGGGAGTTTAGCTGAGTAAGTCAAATGTCAGCATCCAGGGTGCGGACACCCTGAGGCAGGTGAAATGCCATAGGAGATCTTCTGGGAAAACACAAGATCATAAGAGTGATGTAGAAATGGAGCTTGTTTCTGCATCTCTTCCCTGCTGTGATCAGCAAGAAAGAACAAGCTATCTTTTATTTAGTTTCCCAGAAGTTATAGAGATATCTTAACTAGGGTAGTTTTGTGTGCCGAGAAAGTCTTTTAGCAGGAGAGATTACAATGATTATGGAGTTTGCCTATCAAAGAGCAGACAATTTACACTTTTGTATGCTTCCTGGGCATGGTGCAGCATGTGAAATTTTCCTCATGAACTTGATACGAGACTGTGAGACTTTCTTTGTTTTAAGACCCATGAGAAATTACACAATTTAGAGATAAATAAGCGGGTTTTTTAAGTCTTCTCAAGAAGACAGTGAAAGGTTCTTTTTACGAAGGACTATTTCTGTACAACTTTCTTGACCCAGTTGTTTCACACTTTTTTTTTAAAGTTGCAATGTGAAAGATGCTCCTCCCCCAAACTTAGAGAAGTTGGACTCCTTTTCTTCAAACAGTTAGCAAAAATAGCATGTTTCAAGCTGTGCCATAAAATTTCAACATCAAAGATAAGTTTCAGATGGCCGTTAGTAACTGAAAAGAAAGAACTCTAATGGAAATACTCATGTTGCTAGACCTTAATGTATTATTATTAGTTTGCCAGTTGAAGTAAATTTACAGAGTGCATATTTGCATTTGTGAGATTTCCTGAAAGAGGTTTGAATGGCTGAGGTATGTGTTGTATGTCTCTTATTGCTGTTAGAGCTTTTCATGTTATTCAAGTGGCAGAAGTAACTTCCTTCGCCTGGAAAATGGCCCCCTGGTAATGTGACTAGAAAAAAAACCTGCCTTTTTAAGCAACAGAAGAAAAATTACTAGTGTTGCAATCCAGTGTTATCTAACTAATAAGCAGTGTAGCTTAAGTAATGGATAGGAGACAAATGGAGCAAAAGAACTTCTCTTACATAAATGCTACTGGATCCAAATTTCAACCATCCAAAAGTTTTAAAATGCACATAAGACTCTTCTCCTTTCCACTCCTAATGTCTATTCATGAAGAAATTCGAGTAATCCCTATAGCTGCTAAATCAGTTTGGTCCTTATGAAGATGTTAGTTAGCTTCTCAGAGCTCCATGGGGATGAATGATGAAAAAGAGAGGCTTCTTCTTATATTCTTACTCTAGAAGTGGACAACAGACACACATAGAGACTCATGTCTGTGCACTTATGGGAATAAGAAGCAAGCAGAAAAATTCATGTTCAGACTTCTGTCCCACTGGAGTTGCCTTCAAGTATTTGCTAACGGTAGATAATTAAGAACAAAATAAAGAAACAGTCTCTTGCACTATTGATAAAGTGTAAGGGGCATTCAATAGCCTAATGCTTTATAGTTATTCCAATCTTCATCTCCAGGACTTCTTGGTTATAATCAGCCAAGTCAGTAAGCCTGTCTGTAACAGCTTTTCCAAAAAGGTCATGGGGCTTGAGGTTGCTGGAGGGCAGGCACACATCAAAGCAGGGAAATCTCACGTTAAATGACCTTTCATTTACACATTGGTATTTTTCCTCTGTTTTCCCTACCCTTTCAGTGCTTGCCTTTGGCTGTTTCAGTGACTGTTCATAAGCTTACCACAGACATCAAGGTATTTGACAGCCAAAGGCAACAGCAGTGTTACCTGGCCTTTTCAGACTAAGTTCTTCCCCTAGTCACCTGGACATGAGGTTCTTCATGTCCATCTATTTTTATGACAGTGAACCCCAAGAGTGTAGGCCTTTCCTCCCTCTCATCAACATGCCCCAGGTTTGACATGTGAATAAAGGAAGATGATGAAGAGTAAGTTAGCTGACAATGTCCTCCAGTCACCACGCTAATGACAGTAGCCTTTAAGTGATCATCTAGCCTAGACTGTTCATGGAAGCATTGTCACAGCTGGGAGGAGGCCTGTGGGGACACAGTCATTTGAGCTATTAAGTTAGCAGAGATGAGGGACTGGGATTTCAGTAGTTAATGATGACATAGGGCAACTGGGGAAGAAGAAGCAATTACTGTCAGGTTTTCCTATGTATTGACGCTGCTTTGTGTATTTTTCTTGATTTGTGTTTATCCCTGTGGTAATGGGAAGGTATGGATTCGAACATCAATACGAGAATAACTACAACCAGGCTCAGGCCCAGTGGGGGTTGTAGATGCTCTGTGCCTGAATGCAAAGACAAGACATTGGTGGTTGTTTCTATTTTTTTTTTCCTGGGTATTATGAGATTGTCTGCTTCTAAGCCCCTGTTACATAGGATTAAGTATTGTACATGCAGAAAAGCATGCTAATGTCTCTAGTTCAGCTACTGCCTGACTATTCCTTATAGACAATATGACAGGTCTACACAATGCCAGCAAGTCTGGTTCTGCTCGTCTGTGATATCCTGAAGGCAGATCCTACTCTTTGGAGATGTTAGAAAAGCAAAGGGTATACGCTTTTGAGGATTGTTGTGAAAGTAGATGTGAATTGCTCTTTCTTAGATCTGCAAAGAGGAATCCATTCCAGAAAGTGCCATAAAGATCTCAGTATAAAGGAGATATAGATACCAAAGATGATGCACTCAGGATCTCATAAAGATGGTAACAATGGTTTCTGTGTTCCAAGCAGTGGGAAATAAATCACAGCAGACAACAGCAAGTACATGTTGAACAAGAGCACAGAATTCTTGCTCAGAGGAATCTCTTTGCTGCAAGTTAATCACCTTTTTATTAGCAAGCTATGAAGCTTTTTTTTTGAGCTTTTTTTGGAAATTTGCAATTCCATTGCAAAATTGTTTCTCTTTTTTTTTTTTTTTATTTCATTTTCATTTCATTTCACATGTGTCCCCATACATATCCCCCTGTCCTCATACCTGTCCTTATTCTCCCCACTGCAAAATAATTTTGTGAAATAACACCTGGAATGTGGAAGTAGGCTATTGAATTAAGAAACACTGTTCCACCATCTTGAGAACCCGAAGCTGCACTTGAGCCTTGTGTAGTCAAAAAGAGTAAACCTGCTTCCTTTTATGAGGCACTCTTGTATGTCCTCTAAGTGACTAACCTGTGGGAAGCAGTGGATGAAGACCTTAGTGGTGGAATTTATGCTAAGTAACAACTCCTGTGGGAGTCACAGCTTTCTGAATTGTGAGGAGCCTCTACTTTTGCTATCTTAAAATGGATTTGTTGAACATCATGGGACAGTACGATACTAAAAGGATCGAGGCTGTGTTTCCTTGATTGGGGATTCAACAATCACAGAATCACAGAATCACAGAATTGTGGTGGTTGGAAGGGACCTCAGAGATCGAGTCCAACCACAAAAAAACAAACAAACAAAAAAAAAAAACAAAACACCATCACCCACCCACACAGCAGCCCACGACAAACCAATAATCTTGGGCACTAGAGCATGCCCTGAAGAACC
>JAOTQQ010000012.1:43544224-43660393 GCA_026546715.1 Gallinago undulata
CTCTTGTGGTAGGGGGCCCAAAACTGCACACAGTACTCGAGGTGGGGTCTCACCAGTGCCGAGTACAGGGGGATGATTGGAGGTAGAAGAACTTCTGCATGTGTCTTTTCTTCTGTCTGGTTCTTTCTGACCCAGGAATAATATAGTTGAAAACTGTCGATGATGTAGTTTTTTCTTCTTTCCAGAATGATCCATAGAGGAGAGAAGTCAGAAATAACATAATAAAATTTGGTTGCTTCATGGGATGGAAGTGGTGTGTCTTTTGCCTGTCTTTTCTTACCATTACTGTTTTTTCGGCTTCTTTATTTTAGATTCTTGGTTTCTGTTTGATAGACTTACAAAGAAGCAAGGGTTCTCCACTGACTGTTCTCTTTGCCTCAACGTTCATCTTCTGTTCTCCATGTACAAATATATCTCATGAAACATCTCCTGCTTTACAATATCTGTAAAATAAATCCTTGGTTTGTATGTATTTCCTGTACACAAGAAATAAGGTATTAAAAAATATGGGAAGTTTAATTAAAATATTTTCCACCCCCTGTTTAAATTTAAATCAGTTGGACTACGTGATCATTGTGGGTCCCTTCCAACTGAAATATTCTATCCTATTAACCCTAAATCACACCGAGAACTTTGAAGAAATTGAGAGGCGCTAAACTCACAGCAACATTTGGTTTATGCATCTTCACTGAGTTCTCTATGTATAATTTTATGGCCGTGTAGTCAAAAAGATAAATCTAACTGAAGGCAATAGAAGAACATAGTCAAAGTTTTCCAGTGCTAATCTTTCCACATGCACACAATTTCCCATTTCTTAGCACAGAGTAAATTACCCTAAGAGTCCAAATAAATATATACACAAAAGCATACCATTTATTTTAACCATGGTACCAGAATTAACAAGCAAATATCTTTATGCATTATGGGTAGCATTAACATGGAGATGGAAGAGAATTTTGAAAAAATTGCAGCTCGTGGCCAAAAACTGTATCACCTCGCAGCTGCCAAGCACAGTTCAAATTATACAAAGTAAATAATGTGTATTTAGGGTTGCAATTTCAGATTTTCCCTTTTTTCCCTTGTATTTTTATGACTTCAGATGGGTGGGTGCTTGTAAATTCTGTTTTGACATAAACTTAGAAGCAGAGTCCTTGGAGGTATGGAAGCTACATTGTCAGTGGCTTATCTGGTTCTTGTCCTTTCCTGCATATATTTTTATTAATATCTTAATGGATGCTAAACATAACCTTTTTGTATATGCATCTTTGAAAAGTGCTGGAATAGACTATACGATGTCTATTTATGTATAAAGACTGACTTGTTCCACATTGTTGTTTGGTAAAACTTAAGGAGAAAGGGGTGAACAGGAGTCTCTCAGCAAGTTTTCATGATCTAACGACAGCATGAGTCTAATTCTGATTTTGATTAAAAAATGGTAAATTAATTCATGGTTGATTGCTTTTATTTAGGAGGAAATGCCTTGCAAGTACTGACATTTCTGCAAGTTACTCGGTTGGTTTTTAAGGTCCAGTTTTAAATGGAGAGGAAAGCATGGGAGATTCCACAAATACAGTGTTTGTGTACATAAATTTTTGTACCTAATAACAAAACTCAAGCATCTTTTGTTACAGAACAGAGACAAGGAAAGTCATGATCCTTTTGAGCCTTCCATATAAAAGTCAAACATAGTTCTGTTTCCACGAACTCTTCAGTGTTTATTCAGTTCAAAGGTGTTGTTTTTTGCTTTGACTTGTTAATCTTATGTCTTCAAGATGGCATTTTAAATAAGCTCTGAAAGGTTTATAGGGGGCATGTTAAAATGATTCAGAAATGTCCCCAGGAGTTTGGAAGGTGAAAACTAGAGGATACTACATACTATTTAATATTCACAAAGCATTCGAGGAGGATGAGCTCAGTGTCCTGTCTTTCAAAGTTGGTTATGAATCTTTAGCAAATGCTTTTTTTAGGAATGAAGAGCTTAAATACTGTGCTGTCTTTGGGTACTGAGTGAGACATTATTCACAGCAGTGCTTTGGGACTACGTTTGCTTTTAACTTCTGATTTATGCATTTATTTTCCTCAAAATGTGAATAATTAATATCAGCATGATTGGAATTTATTTTTTCATATTTTTAAACCGAGGTGAAAAATATCTGTGACAAGAATTTCAAAATACAAGCTGAAGATACATAAAATGTTATTAGTCCCTCCCAAGTGGCCAAAGGTGGGGAGATGGGATGGTCAGAGATTTTTTGCCACATCCCATTTTCAGACAGCCGTTATAAGAATTATGAGATTCCCTCCTACACTATGATAGTTCAGTTTGGGAGAAACAGCAAGTTTCCAAGGGACATAGGGAAGGTTCTCCAGTTTCTGCAATTCCAGCTGCAGCCCAGCTAGCTGGTGGGGTAGGTCAGGAGGTGACGTGAGCTACAACAGCTGGCTAACATGAAGCTAAAAATTGCCAGGACAAAGCTGCCTTCTGTGCTACTATTTCAGCACAGTTTGGGATGTCCCCCTTCAGCATCACGGAAGGTTTGACTGGGAAAGGAGAGTGGACTTTCTCCTCATTGTACTTCTTGAGGGATGTGAAAAGATGAGACCTGGGGAGGAGACTCCAGCCCTCTATGCCCAGCATAGCTGCCTGGTTGTGTCTGCATCTCGCGTTTGCTCCTCCAGTGAGGACTCTTTCTCCAAACAAAAAAGACTCTTGTGAGATTGATATTATCAGGTCATAGGCACAACATGAAAGTAATTCACAGTGTGTGCTTTTTGTATTCTCTTCAGAATTTTTCCCCCTTTCCCCTTGAAACTCTACCCTTCACTGCCAAGCTGCTGGAGAGCGTGACTAATACAAGCAAAGCACAGTTAGGCAATTTCCCATTGCTAATCAATACGATTTTCCTGTGAAGCTTCATCTTACTTTGTAATCAACAGGTATGGCAATAGAATATATATTTTTGTAATAGATAATTTTCTTCTTCTCATTTCTTTCACAGAATCATGAATAAAGTGGCAGACCAGCAGGACCACATGATACCATGAAGAGAAGCTTACAGGTCCTCTATTGCCAACTGTTTAGTAAGTAAATACTGTATTTTTTCTTCCAATGAAGTGAACTATGGAAATCCTTACATAAGATAGTAATTTTTATGCAGTGTACAATTCAGGGAGGTACTTAACCATGTGCCTTGCTTCAGGTACCTAGAGGAACCACACGGAAGTTAAATTATCTTGTTATCTGAGGTATCAGGAGATGTATTTAAAAAAATTATCAGCTGATTCTGCAGAGTATTGTACAAGAGTAAAAGTGATTTGCTGTGCCTTGCAACACTGAACACCCATAGAAAAATGAGATGTAGAAACAGAGGATGGTGGCTAGAAGAAATAATGTGACGTTTTTGAAATCATGGGGTTTTGTCTAGTTCTCTGTGAATGGAAGGGATCCATCCTACTTGGCATGTCTAATGGTGCTGCCCTCAATAGAAGATCTATGAGTAAGAGAAGGGAACACCAGATTATGACAGATCTAAATTCTGCATCACATATTGACAATGACTAGTTTCTTTTTTCTAAATTTTGGCTTTCAGGAGAGTCCATCCAATTTGATAGTCCAGCAAAAGACTCAGGTAGATGGGTCTGTCATTCCTGTTCATGGCAGTAAGGCAAGGTTTTAGGCATAAAACAATATTGACGATGTTTGGGCATTTCTGTATACTGACTATTATCAATGTCAACATCACAAGCAACAACATTTCTTCAAAATTTTAGAGATTAAATAAAAGAAGAATAGATGAAATGTCAGTGTAATCATTTGCTGTCATATGATTTACAGACGAAATTGCTAATTTACGGTAAGAATCTTAAAAAAGTTTTTTTAATGTTGTCTCTTCAATTCAGCAGAATTTCTGACTTCAAGATACATATTTTTGTGGACAATTTCGTGTAGATTTCTCTTACTCTCTTATTAAACATGTTTAGTATGCATGGAATGAGCAATGCAAGGACTGTTACTTTTATTGGTATGTGTGAAAATTAAGTCTAACAAATATTTTATGGACTGTTACAGAAATCTAGTTAATATCACATCTTTGCTTTTCTCATTGCCATCAGGGTATAGAGTGAGAGTTTTCTTTTGCTTTTCCTGATTGCCTAGTGTTCCTTTATTTATTTACGGCTTCTCCTAAGACATAGGAGAAACTCAGCTGTGTCTTTGTGACATCTGAGGGGAGACTCTGGAGGTCCACCCAGAGTCATTTTGCTCTCGTGAGCATAAAGCTAGTCCAGATGTGTGTAGACAATCTGCCCAGCAGCACCTTTACACTCAGAGGTTGGGTGCTTGTCTTGGAGTGCAGTGAGAGCTCCTCAGGGAGGGCTGTAACCAGAACCCCACTGACAGCAGTGGGGACTGTGGTAGTTTCACAGTAGCTAAGGACCTAGAACACTTTGTCATATTTTGACATGTTTCTGCATGTTGAATAATAATTTAATTCTGAAATTGTCTCAGTTGATGGACCAGCATTAGGTTCATTGTAATGAAAATATGAACTGAACTGTTTGAGTACTTTTCTACCAACATGCAGGGCAAAAAAGGAAGGTATACTCTACATCCAGCCTATTACAGTGTTGGGTCTTTTTGTAATTTTTAATTTTTTTTTTAATATTGTGCTTCCCTGCTTGACAACATTCCCCATTCTTATCCCTGCTTTTTTATTCAGGGTAATATGTTGAAGATCTAGGCAGCAAATAGAGGAACACTGAAAATGAAGAGGGAAAGACTGAGTGAACCATATATGTATACACCCACACACATATATAGTATGAATAGGCAATGATATCATGAACTTCATGATGTAATTTGAGAAGATGGATTCTGAACATTCTATTTCTACTGATAATTAAACAGCTTTATTTCTCTATGTGCTGCAAAAATGTGTACTGAATGTAGTTATCAGTAACAAATACAACAGCTATAGCTATATAAGAGATACTTTGGGCATCTGGAGTGAGTTTTTTTTCACTGTTTGGTTGGTTGGCTGGTTTGTAAGAAGCCAGTGGCAAGTTCCACCAATTTACTTAATTTCAATGAAATTCGTTTTCTTTTAGATGGCCTGTAGTTGTGTTACTCAAGCTCACTTTTCCCCTGCTACACCACAATACTGAAAACAATCTCCAGAGAGGGCATTCTGCAGCTGAGGAGGAAATGACTTCAATGTGTTTGCTGTAACTGTTCTTTTTGCTGTAAGAAGGGCCTACAGTGTGGTTTTATTTGTTTCGTTTGCACAAAAGAAGGAAAAACCTTCAGAGAAAGTGTCAGGAGAGGATGTTCTACATTGGGCTGATTCACCCAATGTCCTACACACGCCTGCCTTCTTTATCTGCAGATGTACCAAGTGGGTCTGTGGTGCTGCCTCTCTGATGTGGTGGCGTTTTCATCCTGCATGCTGTGTTATGAGCAATTAATTGAGGCTTAGGGCCATAGAGGGAAGTGCCCCATGTATGTACTCTTCTGAAGCAAAAACTAGCATGGCTTGAACAAAGCTTTGGTGGTTTTTGCAGAAACAGTGACCAGCTGGAGATGAAGCTCCGTCTGTGCTTGTGTGACTGTGCCTGTGGCTTAGAGGAAGAAGCAGTTTCATGCCCAAACTGGTGTATTGCTATGGGGCTTGTCACATCTTGGTTGAGCCCCAGCTGTGCTTCTGGCCAGTAGTGATTGTTTCCCCCTCTATTCCCTACTCTGTTCTACAGTGGGACGCGGACAGATCAGGACTGCTTGGCTTTGGGGCTAGAAGAAAAGTTTTACATCGATGTGTGTCTGATTTACAGACTAGTGGGATTTGTTAGCGGTATTTTTACGTGTCAGGCCCATATGTAAATAAGATTTTAAATGTAGCATATGTGGGGTTTTTTGGTGAATTTTAGATGAGTTATGTAATCAGTCCATTGCCATCCATATTCTTTTGCTGTGCTTTCCAAAAGGAGCATATTCCATCCATTTATGCTGATTAAGAATAGTATGTAAAAATGGCACAAGCAACAGCTGCTCGTTTGAATGTGGTTGTAGCTGGCTTGAATCTGATCCCAGTTGTCAAGAGCTAGACTTTGTAAAAATTGCAGTACTACATTTAGTCCAGGACAGGGGCTCTGGGCAATGCTACTTTACCTCTAGTTATTCATAATTTATGAATAAGTAATTAAACATATGATGTAACTGTAAGAAAGCAGTGCTTTCAAACTCTATCTTCAAAGATCCTATTTTATTTGAAATCTCTAAGACATTTAAAAAAAAAAAAAGACATAAAAAGATTAAAACAAAAAATTTGGAAAAGGCTTCTTACTGAGAGCTCTTTGAAGTCACTCGCTAGATTGAGTTGATGAGGACCAATTAAAGCAAAACATGTGTCCACAATTTGCTGCCATTTGTTAAAGGCGCATCTTTATGGATGAAGTTTGTTGCTTCTGTAATGATGAAGATGCAAATGCCTTTCCCATGAGGCTGAGCGATCTCCATTTTTTATAAAGACCTAATGTGAGGATTTAAGCCCTACAGCATGAGCCACAATATGTCTGCATTTTCTGTAATAAAACATGCACATTATAATTTACAATGCATGCACTGTTCACTAGAGGGTTCCAAGTTGCATATAAACTAGAAAAAAATATGGAGACAGGTAACTGGTGAAGCCCTTGGTACATGAGCTGTATATGAGACTTTCTTCAGGCATTTATTTTCCTGAAAAATGGAAGGACTTTTACGTCCTGTTTACTTACAGCACCAGTGTCTGTATGAGGACCTGTCCTCATAGCATCTGGAAATAAACGCCACTCTGTTTCTTCATGCCATTATCACTTCCTGCATTCCCAAGCATCGCTCTTTCGTCTCCGAGGCCTGGAATGATGCCCAGTAATATCAGTAGAAAGAGTCTCCTGTGTACAGGCTTGCACCTTGCCCTGTAGCAAACTGAGCAAAGGTGGCAGTGAGTCGCCATGCCTCGTAACACAGGCTGCCACAAATCTTGTCCCCTCTGGCAGTGGATGCAGCTCACCTTCCTCAGTTTTAACCGGCAGCAGCCTGACTGACTGCCTGTCGGTTAAGTCCCTTGTGGAGAGGTTCACTCTGTAGAAGAGGGTTAGCAGAAGTCATTGTGCTCCATTCAAGTCTGAAGCAAGTCCACGGGCTCATCCCTCTTTTCATAAATATTTAATAGGCAGTGTGAGTTTCTCAAATTCCTGTCTTACAGAAGACCAAATTCTCAGAGCCTTCTGAAAAGTGCTGCACGACTTTATCTCCTAATGCCTATTGCCTCTAATAGGGACCAGGACCCACCAACTCCTGTTCCTAATGCCAAGTACTCTCTGTGAATAATTACATGGTATTAATAAGATAGTATGCACTGATGGCTCATTTATACAATTATATGTGGCTCGTTTATAGCAAGTGGGGAGGCATGGTAACGGTACAAAAAAAGACTGCTGCCAGAAGCAGGGAAATAACCTGTTCTCTCCATAGTGGTAGGCAAGACATGAAGAAATGGATTTATAGAGCAGGTAGCTTGACATTAGACATCAGGCAAAATGCTTTAGGAAGTCAGGACACTGAAACGCTAGAACAGACTAGTCAGGAGGATTTTAGTCTGTCACCAGAGCACCAAGTGGAAAAAACATCTCTCAGGAGAGACAGGTTATCTAGATGATTTCAGGCCCTCTGATCCTGTGACCAGTAGGTTCTGTGTCCTCAGCGCAAACAAGACTGCTTGCTTTGACAGAGGGCTCTCATTTTGCGCGAGCCATGTATAATTAATCCATGCAACAGAAACATACAGCTGACGTTTGCTTAAAGGTACTGGGGATCTTGTGATACAGATCAGCGGAGAGTCTCTTCCTAGCGTTCATGAGGACTCACAGAGAAAAGAAAACCCGAGTATTGTGCTTGGTTAGGCTGGTAGGTGTTAGCTTGAGTAAAGAGAGCAGCAGGGGAGTGGTTATTCAGCAACAGATTCTATCTGGTTTGCTTAAAAATTAGAAAGGTAAACAGCCTGTGGATATGTAGTGTTTCACATACAAAGCTTTTTGGGATACTCACTGGGCTGGAGCATTTTTATTTGAGAGTCACGTGCCTTGGTAACAGCCTGCCTGTCAGGCAGCTCGCAGCAAGCAGTCCATCAACACTCGCCTTTCCCCGAATTCAATTAAAGGCTGTTGCTTCAGTTTCTCAGCAAAAACTTTGCCTTCTTCAAAGAAGCTTCATCTTTCCATTTTGTGATCCCTTTCTGGAAAACAGACCTTTCTAAAGAGAGCTTTAAAAGCAAACTGCTGCATCTTATAAAGTAACTATATTTAATACGCATTTTCTTATGAGATGTAGGCTCCAGCGTCCTTGATGTGCCCTTTAGTGAGATTTCAGCTGCACACACACAAGAGAGTGCATTTCTGCTCACTGCCTGGATAAGCACAACTCTGAATCAGATGGTTCTTGTGATTCTACACCTATGATTGTTCCCATTAATAGTTTGCAATATTTATTTTAAATTTACTGCTTCCATGAACATTCTTGCCCTTAAAGACATTATGGTTTGGTAGCGTTTCACAGTTTGCACGAACTCATTAAGGAGTTTGAAGTACATCTGCTGAGGAGGGGATGTTCTGCCTTGTTCTGCCAAGAGCAGATAGGAATGTAGGACATAGCAGCCATCCCAAACAACTAACAAATTGTGAAAACTTCTTCACTGTTCTTGCAGATTTGCTGAAACACAGGAATTTGTGGAATAGGCCTGGGGCTGTAGAATTTCAGGTCATGGTTTAAGTCCTTGACTCCAAATTTCGGCTAAAAAGCCAATGGATAGTTACACTATTATATTTGCTCTTTCTATGGGCAAGCAAGCAATTTGTGTCTTCTCACGTATCATTTGATAGTCTGTTTATGTTCTTGGCATTAAGAACCTTCAGTTTCATACTTACACTGTTCCTATTTGCTCTAGAACCCTGTAGATTTTTCTAAAATTAATGAGAATATGGATAACTTTCTGGTGTTCATGCTCATCCAGCATTCACACACCAGCTGTGGGACAATTTGTAAAAAAGTGTCCATGACCATTATGCCAGAAGACCAAGAGATATTAAATGCATACACGTAAATATGAATGTCTATTCAAGTTGAAAAATGCTGCAAAGATTTGGTTTTAAAATTCCTTTCTGTCTTGTTAAAACAATAACTTGATAGGTCAAAAATGAATCCATAATATTATTTCCATCTTATGTTGTGAATTATTTGTGTTTTGGACCTGAAGCAATCCCCACTGTACCACAATGTATCTGTTTAATCTTCTATTTTAGATTTAGTATTGTTTGCCTCAAGCTTAGAGAGAGAGATTTTAGAGGGAGAATGAATAGGCAGGAGTACAAATTTGACTTTTCTCTACTTTCCCTTTCAAAAGCCTATTCATCCATCTCTAATAGAAATGAAACTTCAGGAACGAAGACTTAGCAGCTTGTGTATTTTCACGTGTGTGTCTTTGAAACTCAGCGACAAGTCACGTGGAGGAAGAAATGTACTGACGTGCAGACAGGAGCCTAGCGACCATGGAATATTGGTCTTACTGAGTTCAGTGGCAAAACTCCCAATAACTTTAGTAGGACTAGGATTTTACTCCCAGCCTTCAAAGCAAGTGTTCCCCACTTGCTTTAATATGTTGCATTATGAAACAAAGATACCTTGTCAAACATTTATTTCCTTCCCCAAAGCTGCCTTTCCTTGCTGGCTGTGCCTAAAAGACATGTTTTTGATGATACTGCAATCAAGCCCTAATCTGGCAAAGGCAGTTAAATATGTAAATAGAACTCTTAGCACCAGGCAGACTGCTCATATAGCAGCCACTAGCCATAGGTTTGGATCACTCTTGGACCCTTTCCAGTAAAGCGATGTAAGAAAATTTTTATGTCAGCCCAGATGCTGGTCTCTAATGTCCATGAATTATCCAAAGCCTTTGAACTCTTCTCCCTCCACCCACCCCTTGGCACTCTGCATCCTATTATTTTTGAAAAAGGAAGACCTAGCTGTGGAGGTTATTCCAGGTTCGATCACTCACTGCTGCTGCCTATTGTAGCTCACTGCAGGCTGTGTAAATAATTTAGAATAAATACTTATAAAAACCAAGCTCATTGCAGGCTGTGAGAACAGTTCAGAAAAAAATAAATATAAACCCAAGTGCCATCCAAGTTGGCAGCACGTGATGGGTATTATCCCTGTCCTGTCTTCAAATAGCAAAGATATAGATGTCCTCTCTAGTTCGGCAATAGATCTCCAAAGAATCTGAGTGTATGCCAAATTTTAAGCACAGTCAACTCAATGAAAGACTTCAAAACTCCACCTGCAAAAAAACTTGCTGTGCAACATCATCTAAGTTAGCCTTTGGAATAAAGCCATTGCTTCATAAAGCAGTGCATCCGGCTGGTCTTTATTTTGAAGATAGACATCTGGAAAATGTCCTTGACAAGCCAAAGCCTATACATAATTGGTGTGAATGTGTTGTTTTGTAGTATGTTATCGGTTTAGACTATGTATATCCTCTAATTCCTGAAACCTTAAGGGCACAATATGCTCCCAAGGTCTGGAAAAAGCCTACAGTCTCATTTCACGTATTTTTTTTCCCCATGTTGTTCTTGGATAAGAGGAAGATATTTGTTTTATGTCCCACAAAGAATGTTTGAAAAGTGACCTTGGCAGGAAAAATCTTCTACCCCTGCTACAGGAACTTAAAACCACATCCCTTCAGCTGGAGAAGGCAAGGGAACCACAAGCCCAAGGCCATGCTTTCTTGGGGTGGAAGAACCAAGTCCCCATGCTGGCTGGTTGTGTCTGTTGCAGTGTGCACTACAGATGCCCAGAAGGAGCCCACCACTCAAGGTTTTGAAGGAATAGTGCTGTGTAGCCCCACTAGCTTTCCTGTCACCGGGAAAGCTCAGTACTTTCCTCAGTACTGTGATGACAACATGGTTCTTTTCACTGAAGACCAGGCCCCTGTCATATCCAGGGCCAAGGGCACAATTCTGGGGCCAGGTTTTCCAAACCAGCCAATGTGTAACAGCTCAGTTGGGTACTCAAAGAGTTTCCCTAACTACCTAAGCAGATTAACCAGGTGTTC
The DNA here is from genome assembly GCA_026546715.1 of Gallinago undulata. Lineage (NCBI taxonomy): Eukaryota > Metazoa > Chordata > Aves > Charadriiformes > Scolopacidae > Gallinago > Gallinago undulata. The sequence goes on from JAOTQQ010000012.1 coordinate 43,555,366, forward strand.
ATCCGATTTTTATCTTAGTAGTAACTGAGTATGAACCTTCTGCAGGTGTCTTTAGGAATTGCAGTAAGTATGTCTCTGCTATGGAGTGCCAAGATACTTTGGAAAATCTGGTCCCTTTTCTCCTCATGTAAGAGAGCAGACTTTGTTTCCAGACTGTGCAATACAGTGCAGAACATGTCTTTTGCTTCAGAGTTGATAAATAATAATCGGTGCTAAGACTGAGTTATAAAGAAAGGGAAAAAATGTCTACTGAATCAAGTACACATTTACATTTCCTAGTTGAGGTAACAAATACTTCTTACTTGATACTTTATAAAGTCACAGCATTGTGAAGACATGAACTAATTAAAGTTCCAGTAAAATTATGTAATTAATTTAAGCCTCCACTTGAGAATGTTACAGCTGATGAGCTAATCTGTCTCATGCTCTAGGAGAAGTGTTCTGTCCTTTCTATACACTCCCACGTGCACTTGGTCCACAAAGGCTGCTCTTGAGTGTTCACACTGCCGTGCAGCTTGCCGTGATCGGAGTAGCTTTCACAAGATACAGCTTCCTAATTCTGCTATAACAGATCTCAGCTGCTGCAAGAAGAAAGAGGAAAAGAAACCTTTCTTATATCCTGTCAGTGAAGGAATCATCAGGGAAGGAAGCAATGCAGGTTAGGGAGAGGTGACTGGATAGTCCTCTTGATAAAGCAGATACATTAATTTCTTATTGCAAGTATAATTGCAATCTGTAGATGTATTTCCTATACCCACTAAAACATTTGTGCAGATCAAATTTACTAGGTGTATATTCTGTATTGGCTATACTGTTCTGACTCTGAAGTGCTGGTGCATATAGATACCTTTCAAGCCACTGCCATCATCACTAGAAGCATGTGTCTAGTTCTTTGACAGAATAAAGTATGCTCTGCATAGAAAGCTAAAATATTGCTTAGATGGAAATGTTCAGACCATACAACAGTCTCTGTCTCATTGTAGTCTTTAACCCATAGACCTTCCTTATTGCTAGAAATGGAACAAGCAATTCCCTCTCATCCCTGAGGAATATTGGTTTTAAATTGATAACCAATGTCCTCAGTAGTTATGAGTCATTGAAGGAGAACCTAAAAGAGTTTGAAAATTTGTGCACTTATACAAGACCTCACATCACATTTCATTGTGGCTTTCAGAGTGAACCATGGAGTATTAGTGACAGGACTTTTGTGTGAACTGTGTGAAAACAGCATGATTTCTGGCCAGATGATCTATTCATTTTGTAAATCCCAGGGCTTTGTTGCTGCTGGAATTCCCCTGTGGCCAGCCTGTGAGTACTTTAACATGAAGTTTCTAATTCTTTCTGCATTTGAAACAGGCACTGCTGCTTGACGTTAGCACCCCGTGGGAAGGAGAATGATGACTTTGCAGTATCTTCTAAAGCATTAGATATCACTGGCTCCTGTAGAGGCTACAAATTCATTATGGTATCACTGCTTCTCATTGCTGAGGGCACTAGCAATTAACATACAGAAACCATAATTAAGATGTCAAAGAGAAGAAAGTGAAGATAACAAACATTGAGACTACCTGATAAATGGACAACAGTATGCTTGCAGGGAGAACTGACTTGTATTTGTATATAGGGAGTTAATTCAGAGCCTTAATTCAGAGCCTCAGTGAGAGAAAGAAAATGGTTTCAAACCATGTGATCTTTTGGCCTTGTCTTGGAGGTAGAATGGAGCAATTATCTCCTGTTTTATGTCTTTCGCTTCAGTAGGGCTCAGGTTTGGCAGTGTTGTTTCCTTAGAGCAACTGGCCATTTCACCTAGTTCAATGCTGTTTTGTTCTACCATATCAGGAAGGAAGAGCTGTTTTTTTCTGGCTGTGGCCCTGAATCTATGCCTGAGAGGCTCATGTCAAATCCCTGCCTCGGGACCTATATCTTTAATGCTAAGGTTGTGAAGCATAAAGCTAATCCCATTACAGTCTGTGCTGCACAGAAGTGCCCTGACAGTTATTAAGGATGAAGCCTGCGTCAGAGAGAGAGAAGGAGCAATAGGTGTTTAGGGTAGGAGGATGCTCTGAGACCGATTCCCAGGAGCAGACAAGGAGGATGTGCCGGAGTGCGGTAGTAGCTACGGCTTAATAGGAATGCACGCTAACAGCTTTTTTTTCAAGCTGAGCAGCCCCTTAGGAGAGAGATCATCTACAAGATAGAGTAACAGGGCCCTGGGCCTCGGCTCTGAGTGTTGTGGTGCATCTTTCCTGGCCCTTGGGAGATGGATGACTGGAACCATTAGTTGCAAAGTCACTGCAAAGCATGTATGTGACTGACAGGGGATCAGATACAGATCCTCTGGCCTCTGAGATGGAGATGGCCAGACTGGAGACAGCATAAGATAGAGAATGCTTAGCATACATCTTCCAAGGTTCTCTCTCCTTGTAGTTTACAGAGCCAGAGAAACCTGGAGCAAGTCGTGTACAGTGTACATAGGCTTGATTAGCTCTTGCTTCAGGAAAATCTGTTTCAGAAATCAAAGGAAATTTTGAGGAAAATGCCAGTCTTAATTATTATTGGGAGCATCGCTCTACCTTCTTGGCTATTGAGCTTCTCCTCTGGATTGCAAGGTGCCTGTCTTCATTGGTGTTTCACAGTATAGAAAATAGCCATCTTTCATGTGGAGAGTGACGATGCCGTGTTGTGACTTCATGTGGCTATCTGAAGCCCCGAGAAGGCCACTGCCCCCTCCTGTGTATGTTTCCTGCTCCTGGCTTCATGTAAGATCGTTAAGGCAGTGAACCCAGCAGCTGGGAAAGCGAGCTGTGGGAATGCTGTAGCATCAGGCCCAAACCAGGACATCCTGTGCTTTACTCCTACCAGAGCAACATGCATTTCCTGAAGTGTTTTTCACTGATGTATCAAAATTTTCAGCATTATTCCCCTGGTTCGCGGGCTTTGTTGTGACCCAGAGCTGCAAGGCACAGTTCAGCTCAGGTGCTTGTGCTTCTCTAGACGCTGGGCTGGCTGTGCTCCAGAGCAGCCCCATCACAGAAAGAAGAGCTTGAGGGTTACATTCAATTAGCATAAATTGCCATAGGCCCAAAATATGTTGTAAAGCCAGTGTGGATTGTTAAGCCTCAAAACATGCTCCCTTTTTCTTGCTTCTTTTCCTTTACTGACTCCGTGGAGGAGAAAAGGCTTAGAGCCCATTTTGTTATTCTCAGAGGAGGGATGTTCCTAATGCAGCTGCAAGAGTGAGGCTTAATCCGCCTCCTGACATCGGGGAGCCCTTGGCCTGTTGTTCCTGTCACTGCATTTCTCAGTATCTCCCGTTTCTACATGTCTCATTGTTTGAACTGCAAGCGTTTTTGGTCTAGGGGTCGACTGTATTTGGATGTGTTGTTTGGTGCCGAGCATACATTTGGCTCTTAGTTAGTAATTATAAAAATTAATAAGAAATACCATATGGCTAAAAATATTGTAACTCTCAAAAGAATTGTTGGGCCATTTATTTTTTGTGCATATGAGCATGTGCCTCATTTAAGCCAATTATTTTTCTATTAACAGGCATTGGTTATGCCATCCTTCTGCTTTTATTTTTAGAAGTATACAGATTATTACAGAAAGTGTGAAGAATGAATGAAAAAAGAAATCTGTTTCCTAGTACTTGTCTTTTAAAATTAAATTTCCTGGTTGAATAATTCTACATTTAATCCTCAAAGGGATGTGTCCCCTACAGGGAACATTCCGTGCACCCTCAGGTGCCAGCTGTCAAAATGTCAGAGGATGGGAGATAAATCTAAATGAATTCCTGAATCCAAACACTCATTTGGAAATCAGGTGTTTGATTATGACGTTACCAACATTTATCCTAACATATATAATCACAAATGCGAGGTTTATGGAGTAGAGATGCATTAGCTTCAAATATTAATTCGCAAGTTGTATTCTGCCTTTCAGACAGTGCAGCAGCGTTATGATAAAGTCCTGTAACTTATGGGAGCCTGGGAAATCTCAATCCTTGGTGTTTCAAGGTGACATTTTTAGGTCTAGCAGGGATAATGCTTTTCAGAGTGGCATGGACAAGTGTAAAACCTCTCTTGTCCTGTGGACTGAAGGGATTCAAGCTTTATACCCATGGAAGAAGGGAGAGGACACATGGTCCTGCTGTATCTCCAAACTGCATGCTGTCTGTCCTGCTTTTTGGACTGGACGCGTATTGTCCCTGGCTGTGACAAGAGTTTCTGTTCCTGTTCAGTGACTGTATTGACAGGAGTGGTCTGTTGCTGGGCCCGTGATCTCGCGCAAAGGATGCATTGGTGTGTGTTTGCTCTGGGCAGCAGCGTTCACAAGGGAGTAAGGCTCAGACCAAGCCTTTGGCTCAGCTCAGTTCTTATATCTTCAAAACAGTATTTACAGTTGATTGTTAAAGTAATGCATGAGCTTACAGAGGTGTATTTCTCCTAAGTTTAGCTATGAGTAGAGTATGATGTTTATTGCTGTTAAGAAAGTACTTACATGCAGCCCGTCCATTTCACAGATAGTTTTGGAATAACTATTTCAGAGGTGTTTCAAATATTAAGTAGAAATTGTTGAAAGGCTGTGACTGCTGCCTTCTAGAATGAGAACCAAAGCATAGATAAGTGTATTTTTATTTAAAGAATTATCTGATATGCTGAGAGAGGACCTGAGGAAAAGGTGTGTACAGGAAGATGCAGGTTTGTGTTAGTATTTTTAAAAAATAATTGAGACTGTTTTGTGAAGTAAAGTTTTTTTGTGGTGCCAGATGTATAAAGACATTGGTTGTTTCAACCTCAGCTGTCACTAGCAAATGAATAACAAGATAGTGAGAAGAATCGCAGACTGATCAGCAAGGTTGATTTTTACCAGTCAGAGAGCTTTTGGAGATTACAGTATAGCATGAAGAATTTATCGAGGTGATTTATCCACAGTGCAGGGGAATACATTACACCCATACTCCGTCTCAACTAGTATAGAGTGAATCTCAGTATCTACAAATGTATTATTAATGTTACTTTGGAAAGCAATATTTTTTTGCATAGTTCCGACATCTTCTGTGTTCATGGATTTTGAACATAACTCTAAAACTTGCAGTAAATCTTCTGCTATCGAAACAAATAAATCTGGGGGAAATATTAATAAAAATACTTTTAAAAATGACATTTTGTAACAATGCTCAGTCAGCCTTCCTGCTGCTGAGCGCCTCTGGCTACCAGAAATGGAAACCTCTGTAAAAGAGACTTCTGAAAAAACAAAGGGGGAAAATCACCTATTTTGATTTTACCTGTGGCAATGTCTTCTCATTTTGAAAGTTTCTATCACGAGGTGTGCTTTGTAGAAAAGGCAGATAGAGAAAAGCAAGCTAAAAAAAGGCAATGGAGGGGGCATTGTTTCATGTTCCATACATGGCTTTTCCTCTGCATCCATCAGTTCTTTGAGGGAAGCAAAAAAGTTTACTAGGTAGAGGGAGGGAAATCAAGAGGTTTTGCTTTTTTTTTTTTTTTTTTTACAGTAAGCGATAACAAGACAACCATGCTAGGAAAGACCCTTCAGCTTCTGTGTTTTGTTCAGTTATGAGATCATTGAGGGTTAGTTCTCCTCTCTGCTTCACAGTGTCAGGCAGCTCAGGAGTCACTACCCAAACACACTTGTGTTTAACTCCTGCCCAGGTTCACAGGTTCAGGTATTTTATTGCTCAGCATCTGTAGCCGGGGAAGAGTTACCTAAAGAAGAAACTCCTTTGCAGCCACCGAAGGAGGATGCACACCTCAATTTTCTGATTGTAGCATTTCTGGGTGCTCCTTCTGAAGTGCAGAGGAAGGAGCCTGGCAGAGGTACCCATGTGGCAGCTGGCAAGCCCTTAGGAAATTACCACCCAAAGGAGGAGAGGAATGGAGCGGGCGAGGGTAGCTCACCCACCAAGGATGGGGAAGATTGCTCTCATATCATTGCAGTTCCCTGCCTGTCAAACCTGTAGTAAGAAAGAAAATGAAGTCATTCTGTGAGGCTAGTCATCCGTGGCTGCTTTTTCATGCAAGACAGAACAAAACATATTTTCTACAATGCATCTATGCCACAGTAGGAAACAGTCATCAATGTGGCAGTGAGAAAATTTTTCCCTTTATAAAGCTATAAGCTGCAGTGGTTTCACTTTGACAGCCCTGAAATGCACAAGATACTGAAGCGAGAGCTTCTTAGGTTTGGAAAATGCAAAAGTAGCTGTGGACTGAGTTGTGGCAGAATACTGTGGAGTCCTCTGTTAAATGAGCTTTAGAGATTTACATTCTTAGGTTTGCTTTTCCAAGTAAGCCAATATGTATTATTGCAGCAGGCAGTATTTTTTATGCAGGAAAGGTAAGATGCCAATAGTATTTTACTTTTTATTATATAAGATCAAAAATGCATTAATTTATAATACATATTCCAATTTTAAGACCCTGTTAATTTCAGTGAATAGCAGGGTTTGGTTTGAAGGACAAGTGTTTTAATGAAGGCATAAATCACCAGTCATATGCACCTCTTTTGCCATTTTCATATATAAAATCTGCAGCTGCATTAGAGGTTCATTGATCCCATTCATAGCGCTGCTTGCCACTGTTGAGGATGTATTTTCATGACAGATCAGGAGCTTTGTCACTTATATTACACTGTAAGAGTTATAAATTGGGAGCAGTATGTATCCAGGGTGTCCATGAGATAGGTACCTCATAGTCTACTGAATTTGCCACATGTTTCAGTGGTTTAAAGTATTAATTTATTTTTATTCCAATACTTAATCCATTTGTCCATTTTTCAGTGTAAGAGAATGTCAGCCTGTCTGCCATACATGCATTAAGCACAGCTACTAACCTGTGGTACATTCATCAGGCACCATAGATTGTTAAGATATTGCCTCTAGGGCAAGTTTGCGTATGAACTGCATCAATCTCGTTGTTTCATCTCCTTCTACAACCCCATTTTCATTTGTAGAGGACCTTGGCACTGCTGGTTATCATAGGAACGTGGTAGGCTTATTCAACAGGAAAAGGAGAGATGCATAGCTTCACCCATAACTCATTCAGGCTGCTACCTCCAGGAGATGCCCATCAGCATCATCAAGAAGCACAACATGGAAATACTCATCAGTGAATTTGCAGTTGCAGTAGTGTTCTAGTGAGGGCAGTGGCATTTCAGTATTCCTATTTCCAGCCCCACAGCCCCTACAGACTCCAGCAAGGACAGGGAACCTGTACTTTAGATGCTCTGCAAATGTAAAGGTGATGGGTATCTGCGAGTGAACAGTACACCCTGCTGTTCCATGATCTTATGGAGAAAACATAGTACGGTGATACATTTGACAAAATTATTGCAGAACTTCTCAAGTAATTGGTGGGAGGATACTGGAGTTACCTAATTATATCTCCTACAGCCTTCACAGAGAGGCAGAAGCTAAACTATGTTGCAGATGCCTGGTTTTTGCTCCTGAAGAGTGCTCTGTGGCACAGTTTGGAGATGATGTAAAGGAGGGGCATTGGAAATACGTGTCTGACTGCTACACTTCTGTAGTATTCCAGTCAGCAGCCTTCTAGCTATGTATTCAGCTTTAAACTGAATATATTTGTTATGGCTCCTCTCTACAACCAATTTTTGTGATGGAGGGGATTTAATGGGTCTCTTTTTAAAAGGAGCCTTGCATAGTTCTAAGTATGCTAAAAGTACCCTTAGGCTGTTTTTAATGTATGTTGGGATTGCAATACTCTAAAACACTGCTGGCAGTGATGGAGCACCTGCAGTTTTAATTCCTTTAATTTTATTTACTAGCATTTGAACAAGAATTAGTCAGACTGTGAGGAGAATGCTGCAAAGTTTAGGTGGAGTTGTGGCTACCCAAGCTGCTTCCCTCAAGAAATAATGTCTGTTCGTTCCCCTGTGGCCATGTCTATACTGGCAGTCACTATATCAAATGCTTAGCCCAAATGAGTGAAGCTGATTCAGCTCAAGAGAATATCCAGGATCCAAAATGTGCAGGGGAAAAAAAAGAAAAAAAAAAAAAGATTCTAAACTTTTTTTCTTCAAAAATTGTTGTTAGAACTGAGATAGAAATCATTAACATGCTTTGGTAAACAGGAGGCTCAGTAATTATGGGTCAGTCAACAAAGTAAGAGTATGTATAATAGGGATGTGGAAGCACTAGAAGTGAGGGTTAATTTCTAGTATTGTTTAGGAAACATCTCACACAAGTGAACAGAGGATGCAAGAGCATGAAGCGTGATGCATTTACCCTCTAACAAGAAGAAAGATGTCACGAAAGGGAAACCAGTAGGATCTCTGGTGCTCTGAGTTGACACTGCCAGGTTTCTTTCTGAATTATCTTCCACTGTATGAGCTGCTTGATACCAGATTGTTTCCTTGCCATGAGGAACAAGTAAAAGTAGTTCATCATTAATGCTTTTAGAGGCTCTATAGATGGTATTCTGCCTGTAGTTTTGGTAGAGTAAGTCCAGTCACACCATTCAAATTTCTTTGATTTACTGAATCAGATTCTCAGTACACAGAAATAAGTACATGGTTAGCTTGGTTTAAGTTATTGTAACTCCACTGAAATAAATTATTCTCTATATAATATATTTTATGTATTTACATTTTATATTAGTAAAATATAGATATGGTACAGACAAGTATGACAGATATAAACCAATTAGTTACATGAACTATGACTGGCTTTCTCGTGTCCTCCTTTCAGGGTTCATGTTGTTGAAAACACTGTTTGCTCTTCAAAACCTTTTTTTTTATTAGTTTCAATATATACAGTGTATACAACATATGTAGTGCAGTGAGATAAAGAGCACGGTGACTGTGTTCACTCACAGTGTCCTGCCAGCACTGTAATAGGTTGAGTATATAGTAGTTAAATTAGACATTGTATCCTAGTAATCCTAGTAAAATTTTGATTTCACCTGAAATCTTCACTGGGAGCACTTCTTGCCCATGATGCCTGTAAAGTTTGTAAGTAGTTCAGCAGTTTTATAAGTTGCTTCAATCTTCTGGTGTACATAATTATAAACTTAGGACATACCTGCAGTGGAAAAAAATCCAGTCTGGATTAGTGGTTTAGGTTCAGACAACAGTGAAGACAAAGCAATTCAAAATTCAAGTTAGAACATGGTCAGACAAAGCTCATCTTTTAGACATTGCTTTACTGGAGTTAATAAAATACTGACACTGTATTGCAAACCCGTTGATTTAGTAGAACGTGTATTTGCAAAAACTTAAGCTAGTAGGTATCCCTTAAAACATCTTCTTAAGGATGTTCCTCCTGTTTTCCACATTAGTGGAAACATATATAGAAGGTCTGTGCAAGCCTTTTTTCACATGCAGCCACTCACATGAGTACTCCAACTGAAATCCCTCAAGTATCTCTTAATTTATTTTCTGGTCCTTGACAACAGCTTTCTTCTGCTAGTACAGACATTTAGGCATTGCCAGAAGATAGCTGGTGTGATCAGCTCCAGAGTCTCATTTTGATTGCTCTGGTAATTTAATTTTGAGGAGAAAAAAAGGTAATTCAGTAGATCATCTTTAAATTTATACTGGTGTTAAATGTGATTTGGTTCCTTCCACACCCCATTCCAAAGAGAAGACCAATCTACTGGATTATTTTAATGTTTTCAAATCCCTTCCTTGCTGCATTTACTTTAAATTTTGCCTATTTACGGTAGTCCTAGATACTATGCAGCTACCTAACTGGTTGATTGTCACATGAGAGATCAGTAGTGGACACCTGGCAGGACTAGGATGCTTCATAGGAAAAATGACCCCCTGAAGTATACCGATTTTGGAGCCATACAAGCGGTGCACAGCCCAAGGAGGAAAGTTGTACGGAGTGACAGATGGATGCCTCTGGTTGACTTCTCTGTAGGTGCAGGAGGAGCAGATGGAGGGTGTGATAATGTCCAGCCATATGATTTTATGTACTTTTGCCCCCTCAGCATGGCTGTGAACAGTAGTAAATAAGGCTGGGGTCTTGTGAGTTACTGTGCCATGGCACAATGTGCTGCATTCAGCAGAGCAAAAGGAAAAAACCCATAGCCTTGCTGCTGTGCATCACACAGCAGTCAAAAACATCTCTGGTAATTCAGACACAGACGGAGTTATGAACAATTAGAAAATAATGATGTTGTGCGTTATTTCTTCTTCTGAGGCTCTCGTGTTTCGTGCAGATAAACCAAACAGCTTGTACCTCATTAGTGAGATCCAGAAATGAATCTCCCGTAACTACTTCTGAGATCGGTGTACTGTAAGCATTTGTCATAGGTAGAAATAGTGTGACCAGGCGTGCAGTTAGTTCCTGTGCCTGTTTCGCAGGTGGGAAGCCAAATCTGTGCAGTGAAGAAACTTGCAACTTACTTGCAGACCTTCAGCAAGTCAGTGGCAGAGCAGAGCTGGAATGCTGGCTCCACCAGAAGGCCACCGGACTGGGGCAGTGCCATGCAGCCAGCCTGTCCACAGGGCCCAGGCATCCTGCAACTGGGAGCTCTTAAGAGCACCTGAGCTGGAAGCATCAAATTAGGGGTTTAGGTGTGGCTGAATGATTGGATTCATGTTGTGGAAACATCTGGAGAACAGTCTTTTCCATGTAATTCCTTTTTGTTGTATGTTTTTGGTGAGCGTGTACCCAAATTTTGAAGTTTGCCTCAAAGCATTTTTTTCCTTGACTGGACTTAGTTCAGATGATGACTTGATCAAAGCAGGAGAATGATGGATTTGATCTGAGATTGCTTTCATTTCTCTGGGCGGTGGCTGGGTAGTTCTCCTTCCTTCTTGGATGAAGTAATGCCTGATCAGGAACAGACATTAATCTCGACTGATAATATTTTGTACAAGGGAAGATGGAAAGAACATGAATCCAGGCTTTTTTGTAGCTCTTGACTCACTCTCTTCTTCCACAGCAGAAAGAACTGGGTGTTTTATAGGAAGGATCCCCATTGTCCTTCCTGTGCATCCTCAAGTACTAGGGACAAGGGCACAAAAGTTGAGGAAATCTTTCTGTAATTTAGCATTTCCAGTGATAATAATAGTCCTGTTGTGTTCAAGCAGAAGGGCTCATTTTTCAAACCCTGTACATTCTTGTGCAATACCATCCTAGATCCTAATGCATTCAAAATCTAAACATAGGGAAGATGAGCAAAACCACTGTTTCAGCCGTGGAAAACTAAAACGATGGAGGGATTGGCTTCCCCAAAACTCTAGGGAGATCTTGCAGATCTAAACCCCTCAGTGGTAGGCCCAGTATTTAGGTGCAAGTCCTTGACTCATCAACCAGTCTAGCTCACTGAACTGGGGGAAAAATTATCCTCTTTCTGGTCTTCAGGATTCTAAAAGAAAAAACTAACTAAGCGGCAAAGAGTAAATGACTTGATTTTTATTTCACTCAGAACTGTATGGTAAGCGTAAGCCCTGCAGGTAGGTGCTATGTAAGTGATTAACACTCTGCTCATGTAGGGAGCTTATCTCCTGGGGAGGCAGAAGTCCCCTGCTGTTTCCACATAATCACGATGGCTTTATGAGGGAGCAAAGCAGAACATAGCTTCTATTCAGAAAGGCAGACTTTCTACTTATTACCAAAGTGGATGAACTGTGGAAGTGCCTTGTTCAGCACATAGTAGGACATCATTGCTTGCCACAGGACAATGCAATAGGTATATTTCTTTCCCCTTTTAGAGTACACTGAAATATTTGCCCTTGCTCTTTACTTGCTATCTGTATTAGAAGCTGGCCTATAATCTAATGTAACATAACGTAAGTCTGGAGTATTCAGCAGGTAGACCGAGTGCACACTGAAAGGCTTCTGTGCACCTCTTCCTTACTCACTTCCCCTGGGAGACATGAGATTGAGAGAGAATCATTTATACATATTTGTCCTATTAGGAATCATAGATTCAAATAATAGATTATATTGTGTGTTTTTGGCTAAATTGGGTTTTCTTATTGTCTCAGGTACTTTTTTGACAAAGTTTCTTTATCTTTCATGTGTTTTTCTTCTCCTTCTGTGGATTCTCTTTGCATTTCACATTTGCTTAACTCTCAGACCCTACCCAGTGCCATTACTGTGCTGAGCAGTGCCCAGCTAGGAGGGATGTCTTGGCTTAAGCATGTCAGGGCAGGGCTGAGATGTCATTCTGATTAACTGGCTCCATGCTGACTTCCTTAGTTAAATTTTCCATTTAACCTCAAAAGACTTCATCCATCTTTTGCCTTGTTTTCCATCCCTGCACTCTGCCTTGCCCATGTCCTGTGCAGAGATCTGAGACATGCAGAGCTGGTGGCCGTAAATAATGTGGTGGCTTAATGTCTTCTTGAGGGTTTTCTTTGTAAATTGAAGCTAACTCCCTTTCAGCAGCGCTGTCAGATGAAAAGGCCTTTTAGAGTTAGTGAGCTTTAGCAGGAATGGAACCACTTATTCTGGATGAACCTGAGTGTGCCCCGGAGGCTCCTCAGAATGAGCACATTTGAAGAAAACAACAGTTGACTTTTCTGAGAAAATACAGATTTCAAGTCTGACCAAAGCATCCTCTGTGAAACAAACTTAGACCTGCCCTGTTCCTCTCGTTCATACTGGTTTGCAAATAGCAGTTTAAACAAGCTTTCATGGTGGCCCTTGGGAATCATCCTTATAACCCAAACCCTAGACTTGGGTATTTTGTGCTGTATGTCTGGAGAGTTACTGGCATGATTAAGACCTTGCATGTATGGAGAGAGAGATAAACGGGTTTGCATATCAGTTCGGGAGAGGTGTCCTGCTCTGGCTGTGGCTTCTGGGAACATGCTCGGTGCATCGGGAATTCGTGAGAGTAAGACGTTTGACTGTACCAGGACTGAGCAGGTACTGAACCGAGAGAGAAAGGATATTTCTTCCAACCTTATGCTTATAAAGTACTAAGTACTACGTGACTGAGCACAGTCATACTCATTAATTTGATACTCTGCTATTAAAAGCTGATTTTAAAAAAAAACTGGAATCACAGAATCATAGACACTGGAAACACAAGAAAAAATATTAGGACATACAGTCTATTTTTACACTCTGCCAATTGTCTCCAGATGTTCCCACATCATATTTTCCAGCCCTGATAGACTCCTTTCTTTAATCACACCTCTAAGTTTAAAAGTTACCAAGGAATAAGAATTTAAGGTCTATTATTATCTCTCCCAATACCTCATGACTATGCAAGGTATGAAACCTAAGTTACATAACACAGAGCTAGAAATTGTGGAAAACCCCACAATTTTTTTCCCTACCTCCTATCTCTTCTTTTCTTCTTATCTGTATATCTGTGGGTTTGATACTGAGCTCTTTTTATTTCACATTGACCCACATGTTCCACTCCTGGTATGTTGTTCATGTGCTGATGTAAAATGCAATGGGGCAGGCACCCTAGTGCATTACAGAAATTGTCCAGGGAAAGTTAGAGATTATAGTAAGTAGACTACATCTTTTGGGACTTTTGGTACTTCAGACAGTATCACCTGATATTGATGAAAAAAACAATTGGGAGAGAACCTCCCCTTTTGTTACTTTACACAAAGCTGGAGGTAGCTTGAAATGTATGCCAAGGAACCTTTCTAACAACAGATGAATATATTGCTTCACATATATAATAGTTACTACTATCTATTGCCAGTGAAAAAGCACATTGCACTTCTTCCTGCTGATATGATGAACATTTTAAAATTATGATACTTAATTTTTCAGCATTAGTATTCAGAGTGAACACAGCTTTGTAATGAGTCGTAACATATCACTTCCAGAGCTGGAACTGTTGCTTATGCATTGCACTGGTCAAATTTGGAAGGGATTTTTGTTTGTTCATTTTCATTTTTTTTCTGTACTAGAAGCACTAGCAATTTTAAATCAAACCTCGGACAGGCACAAAGCTAAGTTGTAACTTTAAAAATGAGTCATTACTATGGCTCTTTCCATCCTCTCATAGCCTTATATTCAGTGGAATTTGATTACTTTCTTTCCTTGCGCTCTTAATTCTCAGGCTCTAAACTCCCACTAACTGATTCAGTGCTGCCTAATGTTTCCTGTCTCTCTGCCAAAATCACTATGGTGTCCCTGTACTGGCCAACCAAGAGCAGAGTCACTGCCACCAGGTGCTAGCTCTACAGCAAGAAGTAGGTATGCGGTATCCCCATCTATGTACCTTCACCTCCCGTCTCACTCGGTGTTTCAAGAAATTCATTTTGGAATTTGGCAAGGGAATGGGGGATCGTACATGGGTAGATTCCTCTGCACAGATAGCAAAGCAATTAGTTCCAATTTAAGACGACAGTCATCCAAGCTGCTCTGCATGGAGCCAAATTGAAATATACCCAAAGCCGATTGTAGAATGTGAGCCTAAATTTGAAACCTCAATAGTCTTAGAACTTCTCTTGTTTTATTTAATTGTTATTTACAATTTGTTTATTTTGTAGCAGTTCTCCCCTCCTTCATCAAGCAGAGCATTTCCATTAAAATCAGCCAGATGACTTGTGTAAACGTGGCAGAATCAAGCATTTGATATTAGTAATAAAGAATACATTTATGGGACATTTTTTCCACAGCTTACTGCCAGCTCTTCTTTCCACCAGGAGAGAATGGCTGTTCCATGACAACTGGAATAGAAATATGGTTTTTCAGTTGAAACATCCTAACAAGACTCATTACAATGAGGCCCACTCAAGACTGATGGGAGGGAATCGGTGATTTTGAATAAAGTGTTCTGACAATTTTAGACGGGGCTATTTTCTAAAACAGTAGGGCAGCAAGTCTCTGAAAACCCAAATACAATCAGGCAAAGAATTTACTTTTGCTTTATAGCTGCTAAATTGAGTTATCACTGGAGGGGAAAAAAAAAAAACAACAAACCACAACAGTTTACCCAGAACATTGAATCTCTGTTGTTGTCAAACCCCAGCTGTTTTGTAAAAAGGAATACTGGGGTCAACACATCACTCTCGTTCCACACCATGGAGGATCAATAGCTGCAGTATAATTCAGGTACTTGTAATTACAAGGTCTTGGCAGCTTTGCCTGCAGGTTAAATGACAGTCAATGCCAAGTTAGTAGATTTCTTTTTCATGAAAGCTCCAAAATGTGGGAGTTTTGCTTCTTTTATAACAAGAAGGGATCTTTGATTCCTGGCATTTTTAAATTGTGTGCTCTGGAGACTGGTTGCTCTATGGAGGGTGGGTGTGTGGGGTTAACCCTGGCACCATGTGCACCAAGGAATCACATTTCTTTGCTTCTCATGCATCCCGTAATTAATCCTATTTTATAATGTTAAGAGATTCTGTGGATCACGATGTGAATGGGGAAAGGCCTCTCCAGTGACTGGGAGTGATTTCCCTTTCATGAGAAGGGCAGGGCTGAGGTTTGCAAAGCAGCAGCATGCACTGGTGGGTGGGACCAGCAGCTCTGGAGTCAAATCACTAATGCTCCAGCAGATGTGCTGGAGAGCTTTCAGGTGGGTTGCTGCTTCTCCTGGGTTTTGAGTGCTTGTCTCTAAATTCTCACCCCGCATCACCTGTCACTGTGGATTAAATTACTCCTGTTCTTATGTGGCCACACAGCGGGACAAACCGTAAGGCTCCTTCTGTACCTGTGTACCTGCAGGGAGTCATGGTTGCCTAACGCTCCTGCCAGGCTGCCAGATTACAGCCCTCCTCCTGAGCTGAGCACAGGCTCTATGATAGATATTTTGCCCCTGAGGAAAAGCTAGTGAAAAAAATCAGGCGTTGGCAGGAGACGTGGGTTCCCATGAAGCGCTGCCCTTCTGCTTGGCACTGCCCCTTCTCTGCAGGTCGATGCGCTGCTACCGTCAGCGAGGTGGAGGGCAAAAGCACAGGTCAGGTTGTTAATGGAACTGGTGTGGTGTGCAGAGGCCAGGTGTAGACAGTCAGATTCCCCAGTGGCGGTTTCCCGCACCGCAGCCAGCTTTGGACTCCTCTGAGTCTGGCTGAGTCCCTGCTGGGCTGAGGGCTTCTGCTTTACTCCACTACTGCTTGGCCATTAGCAGTGACTGCCATAGCTGGGAGGAAGAGGATGGTACCCAAGATAGCAGAAGCTTGGTGGGTACACATCATCCTCGTATTGCCAGGACCTGCTTGACTGGCCCTACCTATGAATGAATATGGGCAGCATGTCATGTGAGACACTGCAGGTGGAACTCTATGTGTGAAAAATGGTGATGTGGTGCTAATCAGTAAGAAATAAAAGCAGTGTGGTCTACTGCCCCAAGAGACCCCTGTGCTTGGGGCAGTTGGAGCCCCGCTGTACACAGCCCAGCTCCTCACACTGACTCCCAAAAGCCCTGAAATTCACCTAGTGGGTATAGATTTGGTATCGTGCGTGCATCAGTTTGATTTCATCAGTTTGGTATTTATGGGCACTGCTGAATGGTCCAAATTATATAGCATTAAGGAGCAGGAGGTAAAAACCCTGAGTTACATCATTAGTTGTGGATTCTGAATGCTTTTCCTAAGTTTCAGTACAAATTGTGTCTCTGGAAGTGTCTGCTGATCTCCTTCATGTTCACATTCATATTGAAAGTTTTATATTATGGTAAATATTTCACCCTGCGTTACAGGGAAGAACAAGTAGAGTTCTTGCCTCAATCTACCTATCCAGAACTTCTCAAAAACATGATGTCCACCTAATATCTGATGTGTACTTCCAGCAGGGTTTTCCCTGTCTTTGGAACAGTGCAGCAGCTCCAAATATGTGGTTGTCTGTCATGCTAGAACCTTCACCTGAGGGACTTAGAGAGAGTAGATATGAAAAGAAAAAATTCCTGAACTTCAAACAAAGATCTATTGTTAATTATTACCAGTGATGGAAACTGAGAGAAAATCCTTGGCTCACCCTTGCAAAACAATATTTATTCTCCTGCCTTCTGGTTCATCTGGAATGAAGTAGCATCCCTAGCAGCACCTAAAAATCATGTTCTGTATTGACAGAGAGGGAAGTGTGCCACCCAACAAATAACAAATGCAACTGTCAGCAGTATCCAAAACCTACAATCTTTTAGAGATCTGTCATCTTAGAGTTCACTAGACCAAACCATACATGGCCGATGAGACCAGATGAGATAATAGATGAGCTACAGGCTGACCCTGCTGTAGACAGCTGGTAAAGTCATTTAATTTTTAGATGGAGATTTATCTGCAGACTTCCACTTAAATGTCCCTGCATACAGAAGCACAGAAAAGGATTATATATATCTGTCCAAAAAAATATATATAATTCTTACATATTTTAAAGAATGAGAACTTACATTTGAGTCAAGGCATTTTCAAGCTTCTGTTGGTTGTCCTAATAAAATATAAATTGCTCAATATATCAATTTCACAACAAAATTGAAGGACAGTATGATCAACGTAACCTCAGATATGGATCGGGAATAAAGCTCTTTAACAAAATGGAGAGATCTGTCAGGAAATTTTTTTTTCTTTTAAGTTTGAAATTTCTGTAATCTCTCTGCAATTATGGGATAGACAACTAATTGATTGGAATTTTGTTTTTTAACTTACACAGAAGATCCACCCTAGTCCTTGTTTTTACTGAAATATTTAGTGTTGGAATTATTTTGGATCTCCTTTAGCTGGGAATGCCTAGGACGGGGTTTTCAACTAACTACATGCAACAGAATGAGGAAACAAAGTTTACAGGAGTCCTTTGGGTCTAAATCAAGGCATTAGCAATTGTTATTGTAATAACAAAGAAAGTGCATCCCCTCTTGGCAAATTCCTGTTGTTTGCTTATCTCATATGCAGCTCTCTGGTGTTTTATTTGAAGAACATTTATTGATTGTCCCTCATTAACAATCATGTTGTATTGAATGAAAAGAGTTAAGTCATGTTTGATATACTGCCCTCAAACCCTTAAGCTTAGCACATCCATCCTGGTTGCATTTTTTCCCCACAGCTTCTACTCATTAGTTTTAATGGACACTTTGAAAACTACATGATTAGAAACCGATTGGGCTTAGTTCGTTGCTCTTTTATTTTAAAATGGGGGAAAAGCTTTTATATTGTAGGAACATACCAGCTCATCCAATTTGACACATCTAAAGCTGGGTTTATCTAATCTGATACTGTCTTCCTGAGAATGGCCAATATACTAGACAATGCAGAAGAGCGTAGGAGGTTCCCTAGGGAACAGCTGCTAGGTTAACTTTGTTTATCCCAAGCTGTTCAGATCAGCAGTGTGCAGTCTTTCTTTTTCCTTTTTTTCTTTTTTTTTTTTTTTTTTCTCCCAGGTAGTGCTAGATTAGATCTTGTTTGAGTCTTATTAAATTCCTCTTTCTACAAGAATGACACAGACTAATTGTGGGTCACTACCCTATTCCTCTCTACTTCTGTTCAGGACTGTATTACCAAATTAGTTTTATTTCTACAGATTCTGAATTTTCACATATCTTACTTGTCTAGATGTCTAGGTATTATTGAATTCCCAGACAGAATAAATAGGTATGTTAGATTTACCTTTTCTCATTACTAGTGTGCAGAACTATCTCACAGACCCTTCTGTGCGTGTCTTCTCTAAGCCTTAAATCTTCATCTCTTCAACTTATCCTTGTAAAAACCTTAACAACTTTAATTATTTTTAACATCGTTCATATTTTGCTCCTGCCAGAAAACACATGATATTGATAATATCTCAGCACAGTACTCTTTATCTGATGATATCTATTCCTGGTTCGTATGTCTATACTTCTGCTTCAGCATATTTAGCAGAATATTGGCTACATAATTAAAAAGGAGAACAGGACAGATTATAATGTTAATTGATAATTGTATAAACGAATCATAAGCCCGAGGAATGACATCTTAACAATCATCAGCTAATTGAACTGAAACTTGCAAATAATTGAGGAGGAATGACCTCTGCTTGGAGAATGTTGTTCTGCTCCTTCAGCGTAACCATCATTCTCCTGCCTGAGTCATCAATTCCCGTGCTGCCTCTGGATGCTGTTCTCCGGATGGCGATGCTGTACACATGCATCATGCAGCACTGACACAAACACGGTTTATTAAGCCACTTTCATCTCTGGTGAAAGTAAATGCTACTGCTGATGCCTGCTGCAAAGTCATCTATATCAGCTGAAAAAGTTCTTCTATTGTTTTCATATTATTGGACGTAATCCTTCAGAGCTCTGGAAAGATAAAACAGTGCCAGCTACTGGTTGAACTGAAAAACAGGCTGTTTTGGGGGTGCCCAATAAGCATTTTGGCTTTTTCTTCTTTATTGCATCCTCAGCAAAAATTCTGTTCTATAGCAATAAATTTTAAATATATATTTCTATATATCAGTGGGACTAATGCACAGGTCTTGCATCAAAATGCTCCCTGAATAGGAGTAAGGTGTGGGTAAATGCCCTTCATCCCATGCCGTGTCAATTCTTTGTTCCTGCTACATGAAGGAGATAAACCTTGTGGAATGATTGTCCTCTCTAAAATGATTGTACCAGCTGCAAACTAATTGCATTTTGCTCTCCTCTGTCAGGTCATTTTTTTTTCTTATTTTATTTTTAGTGGGAAGTGTGAAAGGGCCAGGTGGTGCCTGACAAAGGACAGGGTTGTGAGATTTTGTCTAAACAAGGTCCCAGAACATCTATTTCTGAGCAGGCAATTTCTTTATATATGACTTCATCATGTGTATTAGTGAGCAAATTCAACACCTGCTGCATTTACCCTTACCCACAAAAATTGTTCTTTAGGGGGTCAGCTTAGATTTCCAAGAAGCTTTCTAGCCTTAAAAATTGTGGGAAAAGCTCAAGAATGTGACCTCAGTGTTACAGGACACCCCACTGTAGACAAGCCTTTTAGGTGGTTGATCTGTTCTGTTTTAGCATGTTTTGAAGCACGTTCAATTTTACATCACCAGCCCATTCAGAAGCTTTCCAGCAGACACATACGTGTGTGGCTTTTGCTAGCTGGATTTTACGGGAAGATGTCCTGGCTCACCACTCTCACCAAAACAGCCTCTTTTTCTCACCTTAACAAGATCTTGTCTCTGGGAGATGCAGCTATTTCCAGCTTCCATTCCTCTTTGAATTCTCAAGTTACCAGAGGCTGTGAGATGGCTCATTTCACAAAAGCAGGATCAGCTCAGGAGCAGTATCTCACACCAGATATTGTGGCATGCTCTGGCTCGGTGCTCTTGGCTTCTGCTGGTCTGGAGTCAAATACTTCTAGCAGCCACCAAGGTGCCCAGCTCCCCCTGGGAGCCAGAGCCCTGAGCCAAGAAACCCGAAATGGGATCCGCTGCTCCTCATGGATTAAGATCCAGTTATTGAGGATCTCCTGAGCCAGTCTGCTCCATGGTGCCTTTAGGAAGACAGTGCAAAAAGTGGCTCTTACATGCATAGGGTGATGTGTGCTGATCCAGCCTCCATTATACTGCTCCACAGCTCCTTTTTAGATGTAAGCTATCGAGTCGGTCACTGGGGGGTGAACGTATGACTGAGACAACTCAAAAACTGACTATAATAGGCTTTGTCTCTGCCTAAATTTGCAAATAGCCTGAAATATTGACTTTAAGCAAATTTGAACTAGCCCATTCCCCTTACTGGGATGCTTAGGAGCAAAAAGTACAAAATGAAGCATTAAAAAAATTGTAGTACAATATAAATAAATTGTCTCTCAAAATAAGAAAAATAATAATAGTACCCGCACTGAATGATTCATTTTCCTATTTAGTCCAAATATCATATATTTTTAAATAATCTGCAGCTGCCACACAAATGCTATTTTATTTAGTATTTAAGTGCTTTGCAACAAAGCTTGAGCCTTGTCATCTGTCAACTGTTACAGTCATGGTTGTGATTCATATGTCTGTGGCGTATGCCTCAATTTCTCTGAGCGTGTGTGTGTATCTGAAAATCAGCCTTTGACTTACAAGAAGATATAATCATCTCCGAGGAGCCACAGACATGCACAAAAATCAAACTAAGCAGAAGACCAGCTGTCTAGAATCCCAGATTCTGCCTGATTCTTCCAGAAATCTCTTGAATCAGTGAAGGATTCCTGTTTGATCTCTGCAGAAGGAGGTCCTCTCCTGACTTTCACAGTGGAGAGCTCAGAGGCAGCAGTAATCCACACTTCCCTGTCCCCTGTAATTCTCAACAGCAGGCTGGAAGCTCTGCCATGGGGACAGGTATACCATTCATCACTAGGTGTCACCTTGGCTTCTTTCAAAAAATAAAAAAGAAACCCAAACAGTTCTTCATAGCAAAACTACAACAACAAGGTTTTGTTAGTTAGTTGTGG
The DNA here is from genome assembly GCA_026546715.1 of Gallinago undulata. Classification (NCBI taxonomy): domain Eukaryota; kingdom Metazoa; phylum Chordata; class Aves; order Charadriiformes; family Scolopacidae; genus Gallinago; species Gallinago undulata. Next base: position 43,576,663 of record JAOTQQ010000012.1, read on the forward strand.
TGACTGTTACCAGTTTTGATTGTGTCAACAACTCAGAGTGCTTCTGAGTATCAGTCACTGCTTCACCACTTGTTAACAAAAGCCAACTGTATGTTCATCATGGAGACCATGCCTTATCATCAGATAAAATGGCAATATAGGCTCCAAATAAGGATTCATTTAACACCGTGTTCTGGTCAGGCGTGTATCAAAATATTCTGAAGCTTATTCATACATCGTGGTGGTTTTTTATATGGGTGAAGGTAGCTCAACAGTGTAGATCTTGGGGTTAGTATCAGAGCAAGCTTTGAAGCTTTTGTCCCTGCATATTTTTTCCTCTGCCCAAGACAATTTATCCTACGGTCATGTACAAACAGTAGCACACTGATGGATAAACAGTTTTCCTGCTGGGTCCTGTTTGGGAGCTGTAATTATTACTCAACAAATTACTGGACACCCTGCTGGGACAATATTTAATGTTACCTCAGGTGCACAGGAACTGATTAATTGAATGCCCTAGGTTTTAGTATGATTTTGTTGTTTAGTCTCCCCTCTGTCCATGTCACGATCCTTTGCATCTAGGGCAGAGGGAGGAGATCTAGCCCTTCAAAGTCTGTCTGGGACCATTATTTTGCCTTTGTGAGAGTGTGCACCCCATCAGTTAACATAGGTCATGATGGTTGGTTCTTAAGCTGATGTGAATGAAGGTTTTCCTTCCCATCTAACCCATACAGCAGATTAGTGAAGCCATTTAAAATTACTCTCGGTCACAAAAGACAACAGTAATTGGGGCACTTTAGCCACCTAAGCCAAATGAGTACGTCTGAGAAGAAGCTCACCACTCCTACAGAGGTCGGGATCTTGCTAATCGGGATGGGTTAATGGAAAGATGAGTTTGGACTGCTTGTGAGTTAATCCATTGCAAAAATCTAAATTAGCTGTCTGGGTACAGAGAGAATTAGGATATTTTATAAACCTTTAAACTGCTCATGCAGTTCATGTATTATTCTGCATTTTAAATCAGTCTCATGCAAATCAGCCCCATGGGATGAGAAAGGGTTAGTTAGATCCTGATTTCTAACCTGCAGTTTTGCTTAAACTGTGTTTTTCTGGCACTGATTTACAGTCATGGAGTATAATTCTATAGAGAGAACCTCAGATGGACTAAAACACGGTTGTTATGGCTAAGGGAGTGCCATAATTCAGATCTGCCTCCATTTGTGCTGCAGTAAAGGAAGAACTATTTTTATTCTTTAATTTTGCTTTATTTAGCAGGCTTCATCCTGCAGAGGAAGTAGATCTACAGAGAGCAAGAGATAGTATTTCTGTTGACGTTCATACTTTCAAAGTGGTTTTTAGCATCTGGCTGCCTAACGCTGATTTGTAGTGGTTTTCATGCAAGGGGGCGTGTCCCTTGTTATAAATGTCTTGTTGGTTTCTCAACTCTAATTTCTCTCTTGGCTAATCAACATCGTTACCTGGATTGATTACTTTAAAGTCCATGATCAGACATGACCCTGCACATGTGCATGCTGACTTCTCTGCTCAGTGTTTCTCAGCCATAACTGAAAATTAGCCACACATACATGGAAAAATTAATCTGATAAGCAGGTCCTCTTTCTTCTTTTCCCTTGTGCTCCTTAAAGACCTTAATTAATCTCAGTGGAGAAAAAATAATAATCAGCTCTTAAACAATCAATTTTCACTTAAGACCCGGGGGGGGTATTTTTTAAGCAGCTCACGATGGTTTAGTCACGTGCAACTCATTTGAACGCAGCGAGAGCTGCACGCCAAGAACTACGTAAAGCGGTCTGAAGTTCATACATCCAGCAATGTATAAACGTTATGTATGAATGCTGTCTGCTTTCAGGTAGTTTTTCAGCCCACATCTTGTACATGAAGAGGTACCAGTTCTGCTGAGATGTTTCGATGGGAAGATGTCAGAAATTCCGGTGGTTTACTGCTGGCAATTTCCCAAACAGAACACAAAGCTCATAGTTTCTGTGAATATTTTCGCATCTGACTCGGTATCTTTTCCTCTATTAACTTAACTGTAAAGTCTTCTAACCATAAGCAAGTACTGTCATCAGTTTCTTGATTTCTTGGGTACCTGAAGCATAAGTGGCTTCCCTTAATGTGGGCTTCAAAGTACTGTATTTAATTAGTATCCTGTTACTCTGCCCGAGAGCACTATGGATTTCAGCCACTGGTTCTCATTCTGACCATCAGTCTAGGGGAGGTCAGCATTTTTGTTCAGATTAGGAAGATACTCTTGAATTTAATGTCCTGCCTGTCCCCCACGTTGTTGCACATCAGGGAGCTTTCTCAGTGTGCAGCAAGTTGATTCCCATGGATGAAACTAGGTTGGAATCTGCACCCTGGGAGCAGGCTGATGTACCCCAGCCACTGATGGGTGCTAGAGCTAGTCAGAAGAAGCCCCCCCAAAACACATACAGCATAGACACTGGGTCTGCAGCACCTCCTTCTCCACTCTAGAGCTCCCCACCTATTGCACCACACCAAACTCATCATCATACCATAGTAAAAACATTGCTGCTGTAAGATTTACTACATATATATGTACAAGGCAAAATGACGATCAGAATTTTTCTTTTGGAACTGGGTTGGCAAAAGACTGAGTCAATGTGCAGCTCTTACTGACGGGATACCTAATGCAAAAGTCACCCTGCCCGTGTTAAAATCATAATTACCAGCAAGTGAGAAAAATTTATCCATTTAGCTCATGTTATATTTATTGTAATTTGCTTATTTCTCAGTTTTCATGCACTATCAGATTTTGAGTCCCCTGTTGTCAGGTGTAATTACTTCAGAAGACTTGGCCAGAAGAACTAAATCACAAAAAATTCAAGATCCCTCTTGATACAGTTCTTCAAATCCTTTTCTCTGTGATAGGAAATGCAGTTAGGCTTGAAATAATTGAATAGAATCCTACTTGGAGTGTAGAATACAGAGGTTCAAAGTAAATGGTTTCAAATTCAGAGATTAAAATAGAAATGCTACATAATGGGGCTTGAAGAAGCAGGAAAAAAAATTCCTTTTATCATGGTGAAATGCCAAGTTCTTTCAACTTCCCTTGCAGCGATTCTGATTTTTCCTCATTCTGTGTTTTAAACCACAATTTAGATTTAATACTATGTCAAACTATATAATTTATCTTTGTCTGACTGCATATTTCTACTTAATCTACTTAACAGATTTCTTCTAGCTCTGACAACCATAAACACGACTCTACCCTTACGCAAATTTGTTTCAATGCTTGTGGCTGTGTGATTACTTCTCTCTTCTTTGCTTCTGTAAGCTTTCTTTCATACATAATGGCTTACAGCTCAGTTGTGACTTCCCAAAAAAAATGTTTTGTATGCATCTGGTTGTGCTGTTGGGAATATAGCATCACTTCTTAATCAGGAAATGCATTTAGAGCACACAGCAAAACAGCTCCCCTAAAATACTTGCCACTGACACTATGTTTAAGTACCTTATAATACAGAGTGTCCAGTTCACAGTTAATTTTTTGTGATATAAATAAACAAGCATAGTATTTTGCATATTTTCAAATTGTGTAAAAATACGTGAAATGGATCATTCAGGCAGTTCTTGTTTTCCCCAGCCTTGCTCCCACTCAGCATGTGTTTAACATTGCACCTCTAGAAGTGGTTCCAGCTGGTCTTACTCTTATTCCAGGTCTCTCATGAGTGCTTCAAACTATTTATGCTAGTATCTACACTACTAAATTGAGCACGTCTGAGAACAATCCTGAGAGCTGATGCCAACTGACAGGAAGCAGTGAGCTGCTGAGGTTTACTGATATCTCTAGGCTGGGAAACTCTCCCAGCCCGCAGAAGGGGGTGGCTGGGTGCCCACTGTGCTCAGCAGCAGTTTGGTAGCCCTACTGATGAAGGTTATCCATGCCTGGGAACCCTTTTGGTTTTGGATAATGTGGACAACTGCAACCCAGGACCTGGGGATCTTCTTGAGTCTTACTTAAATAAATAAATAATTAATTAAATAGTATAGGCATAGCATTATTTGCCATTTGTGTGCTGTTTCCCGAGGAACCTGATGTGTACAAGTCCCTAGGTCAGATTTGCAGTGCAAGAGTCATGTTTCTCTGAGATGATAAGATTTCACAGTGTTTCTGAAAGAAACATTTAAAATTTTTCATGCTGCCTGGTTGTCATGCGAGCGGAAAAAGTGCTAATGATGTAAAGGGGATAGAATGAGATGAGCTTTTGCGTGGCTGTTCTGTGGAGCGCTCTAATGCTGAGTAAAACCAGAATCAGAAATGTTAGACTTGGAGACCAGCATCAGCACTGTGTGGTAGAAGATGGTTACAGAATTGCTCCCAAAGTTGACTTACAGTGCCAAGTTTCTGTGGAAATGCACTATGCCAGAACCTAGGGTGGAAGACAGAAAAATTTCTGGCTTTGTACTAGAATCAAGGAATAAAGAGAAATGGGCATACAACAGACCTCACTGAGTTCTGTTATGGAATTCTATTTGCTGGTTTTTATTGCAGTGGTATGATCGACTTGAATATTGAATTAGTGTATAGTAAGAGAGCTCAAAGCAACAATTTTTATCTCTTGGATAGGGGTTTTGCACTGGGGTAAAGAAGAAAGTAAAAGTGTTACTTTCACTCAGTCTGCGTGAGGAATGGTTATAGTTGCCAAATCTTATTTTCAGTAGGGAAAGGAAAAATAAAAAATCTTTAAACATAAATCAGAGTATACAGCAAATAGTTCTCCCTTTCAAATCAATTATTTTAACACAATGCATTTTTTAGAAATAGTTTCCATTGATTAAACAGTATGTAGCGAGCCAGAAAGTTCTGACTTGTATTTTTGCAATGATGTATTGTAATAAGGCTTATTTCTGTTTGAAGTTAATATATGTCAACTGAGATTTATTTAATTTAGGCAAAAGAATTGCAAGAACAGCAATAGATCACATTCTGTTGTGTTGCATTTTTGGTCCACTGAAGAAGAGAGTAACAGGAGCTGGTGGTGCGTTTTGCCGAATAAAGAAAGAAAAAAAGCAAGCCGATCAGTTACTGACTAGCTCATCTCTTTTGGATGCTACCACCTGTGTTCATCATCTTTCCATAATGAACAAGATCAGCTGAGAAAGATGGAGAATTTTTCTCCGATGAAATAAAAGTGAGGAGATCAGTTAATGTTCTGCTGTTAAACATCCTCTCGATAGGGAGCCTCTGGCTCAGTTCAAGATAATAGACAATGAAGCTCTAAGACAGGAGCAATTTAAATTACATTTTAATCAACTCTCAGGAGGGAAGGCAGCATTATGTGAAACCATTAATAGAAAAACAGCAAAGTTTCTTATTTTATCATTTGTGTGTATTATGCCTGAATAATCTGATGAATTAACAGATTATCTCCTAATTCGTTCAAACGCTGTTCTGTGGTGCTTTGGAAAAAATCCCATCCTGCCTTTATGATCCCTTTTCAGAGCAGTAACATCAGATAAACAGAGTCTCTGATCGAGTTTCACTGCATTTAAACTCTGTCAGAGGGGTGGGGGTTGAAGGCAGTGTAAATGTAGGAGGCAATGGTGTTCTCACTGTTGCGCTGTGACTTTGAACAGAGATATTTTGACTTCCTGAGACTTTTACACACCTTGTCAACGTTGCTGGAAAGACCTATAATCTGTGCCTACGCTAGAGACTTGGCCCGGAGCCCAGTGAATAGGCTGTGCTTTCATATAGCTTGTTCTACTTCCAGAAGGCAAACTCAATCAGCAAAACATACCAAACCTAAGAATTATTTAGTGTGAGGTATTGCTGACAGCGACGAAATAGCAAGTATGCCGAGTTAATCCCACTTCCTGGGCTGTAAATGGAAACTGCTGATTAAGAGCAGCAAATCGATTTGCTAACTATGGCTCTAAAAATAAGGTGTGCTGCAAATAGAAAACTAATGGGAAATGGATAATGTTGAATAGATTGATCAATGGAAATTTAAGAGAAGACAAATGATGTGTAACTTTACTTTTCCCTTGGCTAATCAACTTCACATCCATATGTAACCAATAAAGGGAGAGGGAGAGATCACATTAATAAAAATTAACCAACCACGCTGAACACCGCTCCTCCACACCCAGAGGAATTAGTGCAGGAAAGAGAAAAATTGTTTTACACAAAAAAAGCTTGTATTGCCGAGAGTCTTTGTTTAGCTGAAATAGATCCGCCGTGTGCCTTACATTATTCCCAGACCCACCAGTCTATAGTGAGGAGAGACTGGGAAAGGGCAAAAGCGTAGGTAGGGGCATTACTGGAGGGAGAAGTGCTGATGTATATGGAGCTTATTCTGAGCTAGAGGAAATATCAAAGGGTGACCAATTGCCATTAATTGCCATTAGTGGGTTTAATTTGCGATGGTGACCGTGATCATGATTTCACCACACATTCTATCCCAGTGGCTGATTTGGGATTACTTAGGGTAAAAGAAAGTGAAAAACTTTGACTCTTAAGGTTGGGCATTTGGAGGAAACAAAGCAAAAGTAGAACTTCTCAGCTCAGAGATTCAGTTGTGTTGCGACGCACATTAGTCTGTGCTGTCTTGTTTTGAGTTCCCTTCTCCTCCTTCCACAGGAGAAACAGCCAGGTGACTCCTGACCCATCCCATGGCCAGCACAGCTTTGCACAGGCTCTCCACACCCAGGTGTATTTATCAGTGGCTGGAATCCTTTGGCAGAACAGCAGTTCTTTACTGTATCTGATAAACTTGCTTGTGGTGCTAATAAGCACGAGGCTTAAAGAGCATTAATTGTCTTTCCAATAAACATTTAATTGTCCAATGTGCAGAACGTACATGCATAATTGTTTTGGGGTGCTGAAGTATATTCTGAGGGGAGATGTCTCTTTCTTTATTTACTTTCCTAAGCATGAATGAATATAATAAACACAGTCACCAGTCTGAGACACATCAGTGTTGATCTCCAGCACAGTGAGATATCCAGCTGAGATCAAATCCAGCTTGCATCTAACACCATCAGTTTCCATGGGGCTTTGCTTGATTAGTTGGGGAACAGAGAGAGAACTAGGGAGAGGAAGATCCTAGACAGAGGTCCAGTTACGTGTTGTACAAACTAGGCAGCACTGAAACAAAAACCTGAATGATTTTGGAAGCCCTCCTTAGGAATGGCGCTTTGAGAGGGTATGCAAGTCAAATGTTCCTCACTGTGCTCTTCATCTGGCCCTAAAAGCTGAGCAACCTTGAGGTTCCTGCATCAGGAAGTGACCACGCAGAGGGCTTTTAATCTGGCATGGCGTGTCATCCCAAGGAGAACACTGTGCCTGAATCTTCAAAGATGCTCTTGTCTCATCGGCTTCCAGTTGTGTTTATTGGCAACCTGCAGTGTGTTGCCATGCAGCTGGTATGCAAGCTGAGGAGAACATAAACCTCGCAGTTGGGAGACAACACACGCTGCTCCCAGGAAGAAAAAAACAGTCTGAAATATAGCAGCAGCAGCAGAAAAACACACATTTAGACGAGAATTCCATATGGAAACAAAGCAAAACAGAACCAGTCTCCCAAATGATTATTTTTGGAGCAAACCTTCCCTCTTCCCTGATGCTTCCTCTTCAATAAGCTTCAACTGTAAGTCCTCACTGTTGACTAAGGTGTTTGGCATCCTACAGGCATGGGTCTTTTCAGATGCCGCCATTCTGCAGGGAAAGGGTGCCAGGACCACCCTTGTGTTGCTTTGCCTTTACTGATAGAGGCAGCTCTAATAATCCTGTAGCTCTAAGGCAGCAGCATCCTTCAGCTCAGGGCTGTGGCCAGGACACCCCAGCCACGCTCTGCATTCACAGCAAGGAACATGAGAGCACAGGTTTTGAGAGCAGTGGTGAAGTGTGCTGCACGCCACCTTCTTCTCAGCCCATTGTGCCGGCAAGGCAACTTAACTTCCTGGTCAGCTTTCCTTCCTCAATCTCCTGTGTTTCCACCCAGCACTGGGTTGTTTTGCACAACATCCAGGTCTTAAGGTGCAGGTTTTATTTTCTAGATGTCGTATCAGTAGGTCATGAGAACTGGGTTTTGCTCCAGCAGGTACAACCTGCTGACATGGAAAGTACTGCCTGTTTCTTTCCACTAATCACATGCAAACTAGTCAATCTCCCTTACTCTTCTGCTTCCCTCTGTCTGCTAAGGACTGCTAATCAGGTGCATGCCAGGAAAGTAGACAGAGCTCATGTTTGAACTTCATCTTTCCTGAGAGACCAGCGTGTCAGAAAAGAACAGGAGGTCAAAGGCAGCCTTTTTCCTCCTCCACCGTGCTTCAACCTCCTTCAGAGATGGCTTTTCTCTTCGCTGCTTGGCCTTTCCTTTACTATGTCAGCAGCTTTTGCACCTCTGGGCCAATTGTGTCTTACAGTCGTCTCAAGCTCTGCTTTTTGAAGGCAGGATATTGTCAGTGCTCCGTGTCTGCATTGAAGAAGGACTTGCAGAGGGTCTGACAGAAGTGAGTGCCTCAGCCTTCCCACCAGAACAGGTTCGGGCTCTGCTTTTGTAAAACCAGATGTCAGGGATCAGACACGTGAAAAGGCGAGCAGTTGTTGTAAAGTAATTTACTAAATAAAATAAGTGGATATCAGATCCCCAGCTGGAGTCATCACAGTCCTAAGTGCTTGAAAATCATTAGTCAGGCTCTGAGAAATCCTGAGATTGGCTTAAATAAAATGAGATTAGAAAACGCATTTGGGGTTCATTTAGTTGCTTTTCAATATTGAAGCATTAAAGGCTTACGTGTTAGAAACAAATTTTTGTGAAAAAGTGAAGCAGAGCTTTTCAATGGGGCTGCTTCCATGTTTGAAGAAAGTAACAAAACGTGGCAGGAGTTGCTGAAACAGTTCGCTGAGTTCTTGATCTGGGCAGGGCAGCAGCATCGGCTTTCGATGGGGAGCACCTGCCTCCCCAGACTCCACAGGTGCCGAGGCGGCTGCTCCGGCTTTACACAAGAGCGTGCGACACCAGAGTCAGAGCAGTCTTTTGCTGACCAAAAAAAAAAAAAAAGTACAATAAATTTAGAATTAATCTTTGTTTACCTTGTTAGCTTTAATTCCCTCACATCCCTCTTTGTTTTCTGTGGCAGGCAGCAAAGCACAGGACAGGAACTGTGGAGTATTATATAATGAACGTGATGTTCATACTCTCAGGGTGATGATTTTTGTGGTAAAGATGATTATTCCTAGTCAACTCCATTTATGCGTGGGCATGAAGATCACATATGAAGATGACAGTTTTCTTTTGAGATATTAATGTATCTTTAAGAATGATAAAATCTGATAATTGCTGTAATCCCCAGGTAGCAGTGGTGAGGTACGTTTTGAGCGGGATCTGAGAATTTTAAAAAATCTGTCTTACTTATTGATACAAACTAATTATAACTTAATGCACGGCAGTTTTAATTAAATTGTCAATGTAGTGACAGTGATGTTGAGAAGGTGGTTGCACAGTCATCATGAATGATGTATCTTCTTGGTAACTGGGGTAATTCCAGATTTATGAGGATTAGAAGAGACATATACCCTAAATTCTTTCTTGGAGGTTCTTGTAAGAGACTGAAAGTATTGTGATTGCAGTGAAACCAGAGGCAGGGTAATGACAGGTAGATAATTCTCCCTTTCTGAAATTATGTCTTGTGTCTTCTGAAACATTTTCACATCTATTATATGGGTGGCTAGAGAGAGTGCAGGCTGCCTGCGAATGCAGTCTACACTAGCATGGAGGAGTGATGGAAGAGTGTTTCTGAAGCAAAAAAGGGATGCTGCTTACGGTGGTGAGACAGTGTCCTACAGTAAAACCTTGCCTGCTTTTTAAATGGGATTAATGATTTGGGGCACTTCAATCTAGACCACTGTGAAGGTCAGAGAGTAAGTTTTTGGAAGGCAGGTAGTAGCAGCCGGTTCAAAATCAGAAAGCTGAGATGTTTCTGACATTGGTGCTTGGAAATGGAGGCATCTGTAGCCAGAAGAGAGGTCACTGGACGTGCCTGGCGAGTTTGCTTCCTTTTATTCTCCATGTTTTGCTTCACAGACCGAAGTCTCTTTTTGTACAGAATTTCTTTTCAGCACGTACGCTTGTGCAGGCTGGCAGAGGAGGCGAGGCGGTGGCCATGCCTCTTGTCCCCACCGCCAGTGCCTGACCTGGGCAGGGTGAGCTTGGTGCCACTCTCCCCCAGGTGCCAGGCTCAGTGCCACCCGCCCACACCAACGGGACTTTCATTCATAACCATACAGAGGGAATGACTGGTGCTGTGTCTCTGTCTTGCCTAGTGGGGGGCACCACATGCTTAACCCTGAATCCATCTCCGGATTTTCTTATAACAGCCTTTTCATATATCAGAGTGAAGGAATGAGGCATTGCTGTATAGATGTCATTCTTGTCCCTTGGGTGCCTGTCCCTCCTGCCCAGGGGAATTGATTGCCACGCACTTGCCACAACATGCACTAAATTACTTCACAACTGCTGCCTGCCTTGTCACGTCCCATCCTTGACATCTGTTCTTACAAAACCAGACAAAGTCACGCCTTAACTATCTGGATGATAACGCATTTGCACGCCAAAATCCTCAGCTCAGGTAAAACTTCCAACTGATCTCAACACGACTCTTATTTGGGGGATTGAGGGTTTAATTCCTCACCATGATAAACACCTGCCATAGCGGGTGGGAGCCTGGAGAGCTGGGTGCTGTGCCAGGAAGCCCTGGCTTGCAGGCCCCCCTGCCTGCACATCCAGCAGCATGGCTGGACCTGAGCAGGAGCACAGGGATCTTCTGCCTTCCCTGCACCAGGGCACTTTTTACCTACCAGACCGGTTAACTTATGGGTCTGAACATCCTTTCAATGAAAATCTCATCCGCTCAAGAACACCTCATGTTCCTACAGGAAAATGCATAAATGAAAATATAAACAGCAAGCAGAAAGTGGTAATTAATGTCCAGCGCACATGTGCAGCATCGCTGATAATGTTGCCTGGTAACAGAGGAAGGGATGGCAGAGCCCCACCAGGAGCCAGCAGCAGCCTAAGAGTCCTCTTCAAGGCTGAGGTTTTGCCCAGGGGAAAGGTAGAACCCCACAGACAGCGCTTTCCTTCTTAGCAACCCCCAAATACAGACATGCGTGCACACATACATGCATACATACATTTCTTTGGGGGCTGCAAAATGCCATCCTGAATAAATAAATACATGCGCTCTCTTTTCATCTCATACCAGACACTTGTGTTTTGCTGTGAGGTGCCTACAAAGGGCTTTGAATACCGCTATGTTCCAGTGAGGGAAATTTTCACATCCCGTTCCTTTGATCACGATGGCATGGTGAGAAGGAAGCAGACTGTCTTCATTTCTGTAACGAGGTAGGGTGCCCAACTTGACACAGAAAAACAGTTCTTACCCTACCAATTTGCTTTTTATGACCTAAAGAGCATTAGAACAATTTATGCATTTGTAAGTGCGTTAGAAAGAAGCTTGAAAAGAAAAATGGCAAAGTCCTTGGGAATCAGCGTTTTTTTTACTCCTTAGCATATTCCATGATATAAAATTATAATCTGTTTCCCTGAGTTTTCTTTAGTGTGTTTTCCATCGTTATAAGGCTAGTGTCATTTTGGGTTCCTTCTGCAGTACATGAAACTGTTAAACAGCATTTGTATTCAGTCAGCAAGCAAAAATACTATTGCAGCAACCGCCAAAGTCACAAAAATATACAGTCCTACATATACACTCCTGACAGGCCTCACCAGAGATTTTTGGTTCAGCAACTCTCAGCCCCACCCGGTGCTGAGAACTCAAAGCCCGGGATGGAGTCTACCCACAAACAAAATGCATTACCACGTGAAATGTGGGCTCAGAAATAAAATCTCCATCTTGTAAGGAGAGAACTAATTGTATTGGGCGATTTAATGCTGAGACAAGTAAGTCAGATTATATACGGTTCTCATCAGCCCTCCTAGAGGTCAGAATAGCCTTTATCTTCAGTTGAGTGGTACCCCAAGAGGATATGCATTTTCTTTTCTTTCAAAACCATCTTGCAAATTCAAATAAATTTCTCTATGCCAGAGATCATGGCTGAAAGCGCTGGTGGCCAGCATGGGCTGGTGGAAGCCATGTACATACACATCTGTATAAACTGATGTTTGCAGTTCATTCAAGAAATAGTTTGTGTGTCTCAGTAACTCCTAAATGTTTCATTAAAATGTTGATGGCATCGGCTGGAAAAGAAATAAAAGGATTTTTAATTTATAAAAAAGCTTGTAAGTAATTACCAGTTCATGCAAAGGAAACCCCAACAGCAGTAAAGCCTTAAGACCTCTTTTAGCATCTACCTCTAGCTATTTCTTAGAGTGTAGAAGACTGGAATTAAGAAAACCTATTAAATGACATGCCAGCTTTTACAGTAACTGTAATCTAATAAAAGATTAACCCCTCACAGCAGATCTATACATGTTGCCAGTAGAAGGTTTTTGACTGAGCCATTAGAGGTGTCGCTTTCATCACAGGCTAATTACTAGATAAATAAAACAAGCTCATTATAAAAGAGTTTCAGAAGGCTTTTTTATGGTAATAGAAATTAATTGCCTACAATCAAAAGTGAAAATATGCATACACAAGGGAGATGCATTATTTGAAAGGAATCATAAAAATTGTTCGGAGAATTAAAAAGTTAACACATAACAACGTGGTGATACCTTTCACCACAATCCTAGTAGCCTATGAAAAGGACAAATACCAGCTTTGTTTTTAAATTATGGCGACACTCACTGAGGACAATAAATAAAGGCACTTTCAATTTATAGGCTGCATTATTCTGAGGGCGAGTGCTGAATCCACTGAAATACCATTTCATGTTTAAAATCCTGACCTGTACAACTTTGTGGGAATGATATGCAGCCCCAGTTTCTAATTACTTGCGGTACATGGGTTCGATGGATTTTCTGTTCACTTGGGATTATCACAGGAGCAATGGACAGGGCATTTCTGAGCAGGAGACCTAGTGAAATAGTACCTAGCGCATTGAGCAGCCTGGAGGGAAGGCAAGATGCCCTGAAAGGTGCTTTTCTGCAAGTCTGAAGCCATGAAATTGAACAGCAGCCAACCCCTTTAAAAGACTGCGCAGTAATGAACTGTAAAAAGGGGGATAGTTCAGCTCAGAGATACGGCTTTATAAACAGTGCGGGAGAGATTTTGGCTGGCAGACAAACTCCTTCCAGCATCGTGATGAAGCACACATCGTCTTCCTGCTGGGAAGCTGCCCATTAGCATCAATCCAGACCACAGCCATTTGGTTCTTCCAAAGGAGCCTTTTACGTTAATGACATTAACAAATATAAATTCAGATGGCACCTTTTAACCTTATATAGCTTCTTTGTGTGTTTTATTGTTACTAAACACAACTGTAATCACAATAACAGCTAATGTTGTATCTGAAGGGGGCAGTAAAGTTGGGAAGTGGAAATACAGAGCCGTTCCACAAATTGGTGTCAGGTTCATCATCTGATCTTTGTGGGAGCTTCAAGCCATGGCAGTTGGGTTGCTGTTAATGCAAAATTTAGCTCTCTGACTCCCTGCGTTGAGGAAAAAAACATAACCAGCAAAGCCTGTTTATTTTACCCTTTCGTGTTTGCTGTGGTCCTACTATAGTGGTTTTATCCAAAGAACTGTGATAGCCACACAAAGTACGTGGCAATGTTGATAGCTGTAAGGAGATGATTGAGTGGAATTTTTTGTGAATGGTGTCCTCGCTCGTTCTCAGTGTAGAACACAACCTGGTTTGGTAGGGTTTCTCTCTGACCACCTGTTCACCTTGAACATTTTCTAGCAATTTTCAGACTAAATGCTGACCATCACACCTTGTGTTTAAGGCTGTAATATGAAGTGGATTTTGCCATGGAAGCCATGGAGAAGTGATAGAGAAAAACAGGGAAGCACAGCAGGATGGACTTAATGTACCATCTGGCTTCAGGAGGTTTTTATATTACCTGGGGTTTTTTTGCATTTTCTCCACGTCAGTTCAGCTAGGTGGGATTACCCACCTGGAGATTGGATCACTTTTGTTAGGTGCTAGAATACATATTAACATACTTAACTGTACATGTTCACATGTGTTGATGTCTATGAAGGAACCTGTGGTTTGACAGGGGGTAGAAGAAAACTTACAGAAAAGTTGATTTTTCTTTCACGTAAAATGTAATACACTTCTAATTTTGGCTGTTTTGTTAGAACAGTGCCCTTTGGACTGAATTTTTCCATTATTTGTGCATCAGAACATTAGTTCCTAGGAGCTGAATTTGATTCAGAAAAGGGGTAAGTTGGTAAATAAAACAGTAGGAAATTTTTCCTGTAAGATTTTTCATCCTGGGTATTGAGAAGTGAGTAGCCTTTATAATGCCAAATGTAGGAGCACTTAGACCCTGTTTACCTCCATTTCACCCACAATTGTTCCAGCATATTATGATTAGCAAGGGCTCATCCAAATAATCCATTAAAAGTTTGGCCAGTTTCGTCAGCCTTTGTGAGCCTACTGGGCCAATCTAGTTGGGTTGGAAAGCACCAAAATCACATCCTCAGGATATCTCCAGTATGGTTTTGTTTCTCAGGAGGTAAAGATTCTCTCACACGTAGAAGAGTTTATCTACTGATGGTAAAAGCATAGTCACCTCAGCAGAATATTTGAAAGAGTGTCTTGGCTATTCCACTTCTTCCTGGATGCTGTATCTGTAGCACCACTTAATCTGGAATATAAACCTGATGGTGAACCCTCTGCACAGCTGGGAATTTCATTTACCTTACACCTGCACTCTCAAGTGCTCATGATTTTATGGCATACTAAAGGGAAAAGTTCTCATAAGCATTTTTAGTAATCAAATATTTGTGTTCACCTGTATGTCAAAGCTCTTGAATCTAAAAGGTTTCTTACGTTTCATACCTATCCATGTTCCATCACCTATAGCATAATAACAGGAACAAGATGTGGTCCTAGAAACTGAAAAAAAGCAAACCTTAAAGCTGCCAAACTAACTAAATTTGTCAGAGAAAGCATCTGCAGGCTGAATCTCATGAATTTCATAAGGAAGAGAATTCCACCAAATTGGGGCCAGGCACATTCCAGATGGCACAGATGGTTTAGCAAGTGACAGATTGGAAACAGAACCCAAATTATGAGCAAATACGTAAACAGAAATCAAAATTTCTCCAATAGGTAGGAGTTGGAGTCTGAAGGGTCTTCAGAAACAATAATAACATGTTAATTTTAAGCCTCAAAAGGTAGCCAAGTGCAGTGTCTGAGTGAAGATGGAGGATGACAAGTTGTGAGAAGAGCGCACAACTTCTCAGTAGCTGCCAAGTTTGGAGTAGATTCACAGCAAAACAGAGAGGCAGAAAATGGCCCCCAAACACAGCTATAATCCAGCCTGGAAACTGCAGATAAACAAGTCAAGATTTTGTTAACTGGCTCATTGCAAAACTGTTCTGAAAATTGGATGGCAAAAATGACATTGTTATGTCTTTTTTTCATCAAAATGTAATTTTGACTGACTGGTATGAGAGCCAATTTATAGATGGGTGAAAATGTGCAAATCATAAAACCAGTAAGTACCCATGACTATGTGAAGAAAATGTGTGAAACCAATAGGAGCAATGAAAGAAGAATCAGAAGTAAGAATATTTCAATATCAATAAGAGAGGGAAGGAAATCACAGCAAAGCTTACAACCCTCAAACAGCATATAGGGAAAAGCGAGATGAATCTTAGCTCAGAGTTAAACAAAGACATTATTTTATACTCCAGTAATGCAAACCACCATATGTGCTGTCTTTAAATTCAAGACAGCAGAAAATTTTAATTAATAGAATAATAATGCTAATTACATCACAGGGGCAATACAAGAACCTATGAGTTTGAAAATACTAATGATAGGTTTGTGTGTGTGTGTACATATGTGTGCACATATATATTTATATACATAGACATGTAGTATCTATGCGTAAAATTCTGTAGCTGCAAGCATCTTCTGCTCCCTTTAAGCCATTGGTAATAGAGCTCCCAGACAGCCATCCTCTTGGTGACAACACTGTCACCCATAACTGATGAATCCCTGGATATTAAACACAGGCTGTGGTCCTTATCCATATGAGTGAATTGGTTTTGTGAACCAGTGAGGGATTTGTCTACATTCAGAGTGATGACAACATGCAGTGGAGCTGGAATGGTCTCTCTGAATACCTCCTAGACCTTTCCTGGCATTATGGACAAAGAATATTTTTCTGGGAAAAGGTAATAAAAATAAAAGCAGTCATGTTCCTGTCTTGCAGGCATGATTAGCTCTTCCATATGTTCATTCTGCACAAGGGCTGTAGACATAGTCTCTCTTCCTGCTCTGTTTCACGGACCTGAGTGTCCACCTCCTAGAGCCATCAGCAGCCACATACTGTGAAGAGGCTGGAGCACTTCAGTAGCTCTATGTCCCACCATGCACGTGTACATTCCTCCTTCAGTTTTCAGCGTTGCAGAGTGTCATTTCGTCTAATAGGATTTGTTTATGCTTTTATCTGGCCAAGTGTGCTAAATGCACATCCCTGGGAGCCAGGTCAAGCTCTGGATTTGTTCTGGAGATGTGGTTTGGAGGAACAGTTTTAACAGCAGGGATTACTCCATAGTACTTTAGGGCAAAGCTGTATCATAGCTCTTCCATCACCCCATGTCAGAAAACCGTTTTTTCAAAGAGGGTATGTCTAGCCTATGAATAGACCATAAAACGTCTCTTTGAGAAAATTAATCAGGGGAAAAATAATCATATTTAAGTCAAACAGTTTTGCCTGCTGGCCAGGCACGTCACCTGTTTTTTCATCTTTTAATCTGGTCTATCTGCAGTGCCATCTCTGTACTGCCTCCCTGCTTTCTTATTTTCCTGTCAATCTCTGCCCTGCTCCTTGCCCCACTGCCTTTTTGAATTTCTTTGATATTCAGATTGACTCAAATATGCTCTCAGATCAAGCAGTGGAAAAAGCAGTAATTTAAGTCACAAAGGCCCATCCACATTATAAATCCTAGATAGGCATTGGAGGTTTCTCTTTGTATCTGCCCATCTTCCCTCCAAACATCACCAGAATGTTTTCAAGGTCTGATATCGCCTGCCTCCTCTGTTTTTGCTGAATAAGGGAGAAAAATCCCCCACGAGAGAACTCAGAGACCCCAAAGCCTCTTGTTTCCTCTGATGTGCAGCACGTGCTGATGGCACAGGAAGGAGGGGAGGGAGCATTGCTGGGGGGAAACTCGGGCTTCTCTCCTTGGGTGTAGGCAGCGAGCCTGTAGCTTAATGAATTGGCGGCTTTCATCTGGAGAGGGGCTTGTGCAACATCCCTAATTGGATTTCTCTGAAGAGCTGTAGGTCCTAGATCATCGCCTGGAAGGGGAAGGTGGTAACAAGCGTGGACATGCAATAAATACATGGCGTTGCTTAAAGGGAAGGCAAGGCCCTGGGTTTGCGACAGGGCTCCAGCCGACGGGTGCCAGGCTGTGTGACAGCTGGGGTGTGACAGCGGGTGCATCGCACGGGGCCCACCTCAGTGACTGCTGAGTCTCAGGCTCAGCAGGAGACCCAATTAAAAACATGAGAAAACCGACAGGCTTCCTGCAAAAACTCAGCTTCCCGTGCGAACATTTGTCCAACCCCACAGGGATGGCAGCGTCACTGGGGCACATCTGTGCTGCCACCTCCCTCTCCTATCTCTTCGCCTTGCTAAAGTCATGCTGTCCATTTTTGGGCCATGCAGGGCTCACTCCACTGACCCCGGTGCCTCCACAGGGCACGTGATGCTGATGCTGGGGGTGCTGGCAGCCCCTCAGGAGTACCTAGTCGTGGGGTAGGACCCTCATATAGGGCTATCCCAGGGGGGCAAACAACTGTCTGCTAATTAAACATGGCTTTACACTGTGGTCACCACAGCTTTGCTGATTAAAGGAGAAATGCATCAGCATGTTCTCTGTTTAGAAAAAAAAATGTTTAAAATCTCCATGTCCCACCATCTGTGGTGATGTTCTTTGACTAGAGACTTGTGGAAACACTCAATGGGCTTTCTCTAAGCAAGAAGAAGCAGATACTGGGAAATTTTCCTGATGGTTGGGAATTCCCCTGCAGTTCCTGGGATGACCATATTTTGCTCCCATTGGAATTGCTGTTGACTTCAAAAGAAACAAAGAGACAAACTGGGTTTCTGTGAAAGGGCATTTTTGCTGGCACCAGCTCTGTCAGAATCTGAAAGGAGCCCAAACCAGGAGCAGATTATCTGAGCTTTTTTTCTTTTTTTTTTTATTATTCCCTCTGCTATGACTGTTAATTTTTTTAAGTAATTTTGTTCTTTCCCTTTCTTGATTCCACTTCAGATGCTTGATCCTTCCTAATACTTTCTCTCTGACCTCACAGTCTGTTGCCATGGAAATTCAGCTTTGTAACTTCACTGATGGATTAGGGAGAAGACAAAAGATAGACTGGGTAGGAAATGAACCTTCATTTGCTAAAAGGGCAAGACTGTGGTCATGGCTGTGCTGCCACCAAGCCTGAGGAAGCCACTGAAAGCAAAGTCTGGACTCTGGATGTTCCGCATCATGCCTGGGATCAGGCTCTGGGCTGGCTCCTGTGTGACAGCACCAGGAAAGAGCTATAACTGGCAACCCAGTGCTAGAAGAGGGGGTTCAGTCTGTGCCTTTGCCCACCGTGGGTGGGTCATGTCTCCGTGGCTAGCAAACAGGTGCCAGAACTTCATCAGCGTATGGGCCCCTGCTGGGAGCCAGGGCTGCTTGGGCTCCGGTGGTCTATACGGCTGCAAATTCAATCCTTGATTTACCCAAGGCAAAGCACACAAGGTTCCCTGAAATAACTTGCATTTTAGTAGAAGGTCTTGAAATCCCACAAGAAAAGGCTCTCTAATAGTAAGGCAAGGCCAGATGTCCATTTAATATCTTGGCTTATTGCACCTAATGTTTGCTGTAGAAAATTGTGAAAATTTGGCCTGCTTGCCCCCAAGGGATTACATGATGATTTCAGTGGCTTTCCAAGAGGGTGGGTGGGCAGCGTGATGCACGTGTTGCTGAGGGAGGAGCTGGCCAGGCACAGAGACGAGCACCACTTTGCTGATCAGCCCCTGAGATCCTCGCAGCATCCAGGAGGTTGTCTGACATTTTGGTAGAATCTGAGGACTTGCAGCATGTGCCCAGTGCACCGTATTGATGTCACTTTGCTGGATGTGGGCCAAGCATCCAGAGGGCAGCGAGCTGGTTGACATGATAATCACGTTGCGTCCTAGTCTCTGCATATGACAGAGCTTTCCATTCCTGTTCATGATGCTGCCACATTTTTCTCTTGAGGGCAAATATGACTTAAGCAAAGTGACAGAAGGGAAAGAAGCTAGTCAGCATTCATCAGGGAGGAAAAAGCATCTGTGGTGAAAAGCAGTAGTGCTAGTGATGATAAACATCAGGAGTGGCTACTGCCACTGGTAGGTCTGATAAAGCTTTGAGGACTGAGAACCCCAATAGGCAACAGGAGTGCTGGAAAATGAATAACCCGATGATGATCAAGGAGCCTTGGGGTGGCAGGGACTTCCATGTCCAAGCCAGCAAAAAGAAGGGGGAGCTGCCATATCATCAAGGGGTGGTCCCTCTTCTCAGAGGAAAGATGAGAGCTGCAGCAGCTGGAGAAGGCTGCAGGCAGCATTTAACAGCTGGCTTAGCATCCATAAGGGTAGAGTAGTTCTCATGCCGTGGGAGTTATTTGAGTTCCCAGCACGATTTCATCCTGTTGCCAAGGGATCAGAGTAGTGCGGGGCCACTGCCATTCTGTGGGAACAGAGTAGAACCCAGGTGCTTGAAAAAAATGAGAGCCAAGCCACTTTGTTTTGGTGGAAATCCTTCCACTGATGATGGTGGCCTTGAGGTCAGATCCTGAATCTTTGCATCTTGCCTTGAACAAATATGCATCTTTTTTAACATGAGGTCATCCATGTTATCCTAAGAATTTGCCAGTATTCCCAGTCCTGAAATGATCTCTGCTTTCTTCCTGCCTGGAAGTTTCCTTCCCCAGAATAATCTTATCATGGAGGTGTCACCAGGGTCCTTTTCTTCTGTGTTTCCTTCAGGCATGGAGGGACTGCTCTGCAGGAATCTCCAGCCGCAGGAGGGTTCTCCTGGGTTAGCAGAGGCTGAATTCGGTGCTGTTGCTCTGAGCTGCTTGGGGCAAGAGCGCTCGATTGCTATGTGCCAGAACTGAGCTTAGGCTCATGGAAACTTGCTCCCAACTGCTTTTTCTGATTTCTTGGTCACAGTTTGGCCTCACGAACAAGGCAAGCAGAGCACAGGGAAGGAAAAGGGCTGTGATGCACTCACCCTGTCCAATTTCTTCTTTATTGAATGGGTGACATTAACTAGTGAATCTTTGCTATTGGATCAGATGTTGTATTTTAATGTTCCTAATATAGTAACATTGCTCATGCAATACCTTGCTCATGCTGTACATTTCCCATCATCAGTCTGAAATAGAAAACTGATTGATACGATCGGTATTTGACTGGCAAAGCTGTAATATCACCAGCTGAACCAGAAGCACTTTCAGCTCAGTGGCAGAGTCCTTTCTTAATGTAGCTATATAATACTTCAAAAATATTTGCAAGGGATTTATTTCCAGTTGGATATAAATCCTCCAGCAAACTCTAGATTTATTACCTCTATCATGTGTAAAATACTTTCTTTATACCTCACATCAGCTTCCTTTCAAACCAGACGGTGCTTACAGTTTATGGCATACTACATTATAGTCATTTACCATCGTACATATTGTGTTCTTTCATGGCTTTAAATGTTAAAGGACACCTTTCTGCCCTATTTAAAAGAAGGGGGAGAGCAGAAACCCCATGTATTAGCAAAATTGCTGTCATTTATTTCATCACATCAAGGCAAGTATGGTTGAAATAACCAATCTGTTATAAGAGAGGTAATACATCATTCATTATCTGCTGCCTGCTATGGCAAGCCACTGGCTCAGCACATACAGACTTATGGATTTGGTATGTGGAAAGCCATAATGAATGTGCAGTTGTGATGAGCAAAATTAATGCTAATATTTGCTGCTCTACAGTGACTGCTACGTATCAACTGTTTCCCCCTCCTTTCCTATTTGCCATCCTCTGTACATGCAGGCAAATGTTCCTTCTATTTAATTTCCATTCCAGCTATCACTCAGTAGCAAGCCAGTCAGCTGGGGCTCTGACCCGTTAGCGGAACAGAAATAGAACAGGAAACTGAGGGAGGCCAGTTGGCCATGCTGCTGTGCCCTCTGTCTTTGGCTGCTGTCGCGCCTGTGTGTGAGGGCAGCTGCAGAAAGATGCTGGCTGGGTACTTCTCTCTCCACCTGATATTTTAATCAAAAATAGATTGAATCAATGGGAGGATGTCTGGCTGTGCAAAGCAACAGTGAAATTTGGCACTGAATGTTTTGAACTGTTGTAACAATGCAATATCTTATACTGATGTATATATATATTCTACTGTTTATGTTTATTTCTGTATCTAGATAAATAGGTATGAAACAGTATATGTAGTAGGTAGGTGGATAGATAGACAGACAGATAGGTATGTTTTATCCTTAAAAAGCCAGCTGGTTGCAGTGTCCTGTATTAAGTCCCTGTATGTAAGCCCCAGCCCCATTCATGGCAGGATCAGAGTGGGGTACAAGAGGGCTGGATCTGCTGTGTCCTGCCCCACTTTGGGTGGGAGGAGGCCAGAACACCCTGGGCACATAACAGACCCTGTATGTCCCCTCCCAGGAGTTTTAGGCAGCCGTTCTGAAGCTTCACAAGAAGACTTCTTTAGCAGCTCCTGGAAAGGCAGGGGTGGGCAGGGCAACAGGTCTGATGTCAAGGCTTGGGTGGCTTTCCTTTGCATGTGAGGCTGTAAGGTTCCTTTTGTAGAAAACCAGAAATGTCCATGTGATGTCCAAGCCTAGCTCTTCACAGTCGCTTATCAACACAACAGGGCATGCTCGAGATCTGATGTTTATACTTTCTGGACTCATTAACTGCATGTTCAGGAGGTGAATACCTAAAACAAATTAACCCCAAGCAATGCATCAGTACTCCTTACACTGCAGATATCATTCCTGTATTCTTATTTTTTCTGTATGGACAGAAAGAACACACCCCAGGACTGCTGAGTCCAGGCCAGGACATGCTACTCCACGTGCACATCCCAGACAGTTGAGCCTACACTAAATCCCCTGCCCACTCGAAAGGGTCACCTGTCCACTAAATGTAACTCATTTGAACTATAACTAAATCCTGCATGTTCTTTACTGGAATATATCACACAGACCTGATGTCTCTGTCTGTTCTACTTATCCCTGAGATCTCTCTGATCTTTTCATTATTATTTAAAAAAAAAATCAACCAACCAACCAAAAGGCCCCCTTCTGTATCCCTTGTTCTCTAAGTCCCTATATCTACTTTTTAAAAAAATTGTTACTACTATTGCATTATATCATTATTTTCAGGGTTTGTAATGTTTTTCTAATCAAATTACCCTGTTTTTCTGAATGCTGAGTTGCAAATGCATTATTAATACCATTATTCTATTATTGTTAAATAGGAATGATGTATGTTCCCTGAAAGCCTGAGTGGTAAACCTCCTCTTAATTTGTCTCTCCACCTCTGAGTGTTCCCACATCAGCCACAGTAGCTAAATGGGATTTGCATGTGTGCACTTTGGGGAGCAAAGCTCCATAAATATGCATACCCTGTAACCCATTTCTGCAGAGGAACAGCTTCACTATTTCAGTTAATTTCTCAAAACAGCCAAAAGAGAATTGATCCGAACCTGTTCTTGCCTCTGTAACCCCTATGACTTGAGTGCGTTGCAGGTGCCTCCTGGAAAGGCAGATCCAACTCCCCATTCCCTCTCATTATGTCCTGATCATCTTCAGAGCATCAGGGCAAGACTGAACTGATGGAGAAACCTGATAGTGCAGGAGAACTGTGCAAGCTTTTTGTCGTAGAAGCATGAAGCAAAAATGGCAGACCTGGGTCCTTGAGAAACTGCTGTCTTCTGCCCACCAAAAAAACCCTGTGTTTCAGCATCTTGGCATCCCCTCTGTAGATAGGGGCATGCCAATAAAGTATTTCTTTATTTGCCAGAAAAGCATGATCAAGAACAAACCAAGTCATTCATGGCTCACTAGAGCAGTGAGTGGTTGCGGCTTTTGACAGCGTGACAACTGAGTAATAACAAGTTTTCACATGGTGGCCTGGTGTGATGACCTTGGTGGCTGCATGTTGTACTAGAGATTCCCTGTCCCAGGGAACGACATGTGAAACGGGGTAGTTGCACGGTGTTTCATAACCACTGCCTTTGGCTAAGGATGTGCATACAGTTAGGCTGGTCAGAAGGTTTTCAAGTGGAAATAATTTTTAGCAAAAAAGGGACAACTAGAAATAAAACAGCTTTTCTTATCAGTATGTGTGTCTTATATGTAACGAAGCAAGTTGTTTTTTAAGCACCAAACTCAAACTCCTCCCTGAACGCTTCCTCATGAGCATTTGGAGTTGGGGCTTTTGCTTTCAGTGGCTCAATTTTTTTAAAACCTACTGTGCTCCTATTAAAGCTGCAGAAGACAAGCATGGGTGCAAGTGCTGATTGGAGAACGGACGGATAACTATAATTCCCTGCGACGCCTAACGCAGCGAGGGCCCCTCATCCAATTGAGGTGTCTTGTTGTGAAAGCCATAAGTATATCGGATAATGGAAGAACTTCCCAGGCAGCCTTTGTGAGCAGCAGCGTGGGGTCCTGCTCACGCGGGTCTGGGCTGCCAGGCTGAACTTGAAAGATGGGGATGCCAAAGCAAGCGGTGAGCAAGGATCTGGGTGAAGTCTTGCAGATGTTTCCGATAGTCATCCTGGCAGGCTCTCTGTCTGCCAGACATAAGAAACAGATTAGAATTACCCTAAACAGCCTATTATTATCTAAGAGCAAAAATTTCTTCTAGGAAAGAAGAAAGCCACAATCCCACTCAAGGAGCATGTAGGCTCGTTCAAGGCTAATTTATGATGGAGACGTGGGAATTGCTAATTACTCCCGTGGAAACAAACTACTGTTATGGCTTCAGATTGATTTCTGTTTCCAGGTTTACCCCCATTTTCCACTTGTTCTAATTTTTTCAGGAAAATTCCTCGGGGGGTGGCAGTGTGCTTTAGGCTTGGCCTCAGCCTAAAGGTGAATATTTCAAGAACTCTCAGCAAAATCAGCCTGGCTGTTTTATGATATGTGGGCGTGAAGAGAAACCAGCTATTCCTATTTGTTCCGGTTGCAGCTTCTTTGCCCTCATAACTCAAGAACAGCTGACGCTAGGAAATTTGAACTTAGCTTGTTTTATAGACCTCGGTGATGAAGGAGAAAACAGTTCATGTCTGAAGAAAATCAATTCAATATTTCTAGGGTTGGGAGCAATTAGAGTCGAAGGCCAAATTTTCCTTTGAAATACAGCAGCACAGCCCCACTCAAATGCCAGTCCGAGGGCAGAACTCATCCTGGCACGTTCTGTACATATTCATGAAGAAATTTTTTTTTCCTGGAATGTTAAACAGAGGTCAAAAGGAGGAATGTCAGATTTATTCTCCACGAAAGGCCCAGTTTCAGCTCTGATGCCAATCCATGGGCTGAAGTATAAATAATGTGCATTCAGCATGGACTGAATATCTCAGCCTCCAATAATAGGTTTGTGCAATGATCAGAAATAGGATTTGGCCATGTATAGCAATTAACCTTTCCAGATAAAACTATTTATTCTGGACATATTTCTTGTATGAAGAAAATATGCTTACTCTGACATTTTCCATTTCTATTTTCCTCTGTTCCCCTTTTCCTTTCCTCTGTCTTTCTCCCTACTCCCTGTCTTAGGGCATCTCCTTTTCTTTCCTTCTTCCTTCCCTTCCTTACAGCTATTCTCTAAGCCTGTGATCTGCCGGCATCTCTCTAATATCTTCCCCATTCCATGGAGCGGTGGTTAGAGAGTTAATGCTGCCATTTAAGTGTCTGTTTTGTGTTTTGACTTGACCTGTTGGCGACAGTAGAGAGACAAACTTCCATTTTATTAGAAGCCCAGAAGACAAGTATTGATTTCATCTCATCAAAATTTTGTAGGATTGGTCACGTAAATCCATTGAGAGGGTTTGAACCAGCCTTTGACTTGGGTTTTTCATTGGGTGAATTTTTGTTACTTCTGTCAAGCTGAGCCCTTGCATGAAATTCTACATAAAATTCCACCAAATCTGCCTCTTTATCTTCAAATAAGCTACTTGACCCAAGAAAAATCACTGTAAGCTGTAAATGGTTAAAGGGAACAGACATTTTAAAACCCCTTAAACCCATAGCGTATTTACAGAAAGTGGATTTTTCCAGCCCCTGCCCATTATCAGATTGTCACATTCTGTATCAGGCAAACTGCAGATGGACAACAGTTATGAAATCGAGTCTTGCTACTCCTAAACTATCTCAAGAAGCCTCCCCAAATGGCCCACCCATCCCCTGGCATCTCTTGACCCAATTCTCTGCTTGCTCTGTGCCTCGGAAGGTCCTCCAGGTCTAGCTGAGGCCGGTGTGCCAACCAGGGCCATCATCCACTCCGTTCAAGATGATTTTACCTCTTGTGAACTGGAGTCAGAACACTCCGTCCTTATGCCTAAGCTGAGCCTCAGTCGTCATGACGTACATTTAGAGTTAAGCAAATGTTATTGTGGCTTCACTTCGCATGAGCAGGCATCCTTCTAAATGAATTTTGTCTGCATAAACTCTGTGCTGTGCATACACAGTAGGAGATTTTGCCATATGTCGATATGATGCCTCCCAAGGTCTGTAACAGAGACTAAAAAGGTGCCTTGCAAGTCTGGATTTATATCTCCTGTCCCAGTGCAGACCACGCTGTGTGGACACTTCAGACCACCTCAGCATGATCTATCTGATCCTTGGGCAGCCTGCATAGTTTTTCCTAACTTCTGACAAATGAAAGACCTTGATGTGTTTGCTGGAAGAAGAGCCTAGAACTAAACTATACAAGATTGCATTTTTTCCTAATCTGTTTATTGATAAAAAGATGCACAAAAAAATAAACATGCAATATATATGTATATGTTAATTAGATATAACATCGATATGCCCAGCCTTATTCCCCTACAATTGCTACTATAGTGTGCCTGTGCCTGTGGGTACACAGGAGGGGTGGCTCGTCAGTCCAGAGATTTCATCTTTGGACAAGAAGACTCTTCAGCATAATCACACACACATCACAGAAGGCCATGTAAATGTACACCACCAGGCGTCTGCTAGGAATGGATTTGCATAACTGCCATCAGCAACTCTTATTCTGTAGAGGATGAGTTTGATCATATTCATGCCTGTGAATGAATGAATGGGTGATGCATTTTTTTTATACAGAGATTACAATTGGTTATTTTGTCCTACTATCTAAAAATGTTATTCCATTTCTCCCTTCCCCTTCTGTCCTCCCTTTCCTCCTCCCCAGTGCAATCAGCATTTTTGTTTAAGGCCAGTAGCTCAACAACGGTGTCTCAGGAGGGAGAAGCACACATTGACGTGATCCTGTTGATGAACTGTGTTCCACCATGATGAGGCTGGAGCTTTGGAGGGGTTGCTCTGCACTGCTGGCTATTTGCATGTTGTAAAAACATCATGAGATGATAGAATGCACTTGGCCCTGCAGCTTTCCAGGTTCACAGCCAGCGCCAGGATGGTGTCAAGTTGGCAGTGCTTTTGGGTTTCAGTGGGCTCAGGCGACTCCCATGAGCTGAGGGTCTGGTTCATTGCTCTAAAATGCCTACACGTTGGTCAAGCCTGTGTGTTGCCTGGGCCAGGAACTGAAAATAAAGGGGGAGGTGGGGCCTGACCACCCCACGAGTCCTGCTGCAGGAAAAGCCAAATGGACCTCATCCATCTATCCATCCATCCATCCATCCATCCATCCATGTGACTGGAGAGCTGTGATCCACTGGATTTTTACCTCTGTCTTTTGTGGACAAGCTATCACCCTTTAGAGTCAAAAAGCCTTTGTGGCATCACATGGGACAAGTTTTAGTCTGTTGTAGAAAAAGTTCAGGAACTTTAGTAAAACTTAAATGATTTTAAAGAATAATTTCTACAGCAACCTGCTGTGTTCATCCCTGCTAAGATTTCCCCATGATTTTTCTCCCAGACTGCTATATGGGCTGCATGGCAGCAAGTAAGAAAACCCTGATCCTATATGCATCTGATGCCTGGCCCCGGAGCTTGTGATGCCCTCTCTTTTTCACTAGACCTCATTTGTTCTGGGGCCACAAAAGGAGGAAGATTTAAAATGTTTCCCTTTCCAGCGGCAGTGAAGCAGAGCAGCTCTCTGGGAAGTGACTCAGCCTGCCCTTGGGCACGTCTCTTTTGCTGCAGTACCAGAAACCAAGAGGCAGAGCTTTCCTGCTGCACCTTTTCCCCTTTATCCCTGTCCCTGTCCCACACTCTCTTCAAGGTCTATGATAGGCAGTGAGACAGAGCTGTTAAGATAACTTGATGCTACGCAGACCATCTTCTTACATCAGAAAGGCCTTGTGGAGGGAGGGCGTGCTCTCCCTGTGCCTCCAGAGCAGCTCTGTAGGTGACTGGACATTAAAGAATCAGTGACAATCTCCTGCTCAGATTAAAGCTTGGTGTCAGTTGTTTTACTTCCCAGCAACTCCACCTAATGCTTTGCTTTAAAAAATAAATATTTCATCTGTTTTCAGGGATCATTTTTAAAAAAACTTGTAAGAATTGTTGTCATATTCACTTTTTAATCATGGTCTGCCAAGAGGGGCTGCTCCAGTGGTGAAAGGGTGTTTGTGTCCAGCTGCTCCCAAGTCCCCAGTGAACCAGCAGAGACAAGCACTTCCTTTGCTTCAGTTCAGGGCTGAGCCTTACGTTGCTCCTTCTCCCCCTGTCTTCTGGAAATACCACATCTGGACTGACTCCAAACCTGGAAAGTTTTAGCCCCATTAAATAATTATTGTGACAGTTATGTGTCTTTTAAAACCACAGGCTTACTAAGGAACCGTAATTTTGCTTGGTGCCTTAAGTGCAGTCTTCCCTTTTGCCATCTTTTCAGTCCTTTCTAAGTTATTCCACATAAATTTTTATTAACACATGCCAAAAAATTTACATATAAAAAGAGAAAGTTTGGAAACAGCACTGGATAAATTAGGTAATATGATGTAATTTCAAGGAATAAGTCTGGATATTTTTTTCCCCCTACATGGTGTGTGCCACGTAGCTTGGAAGATCAGTTACTGCCTTGGACGCATGAACGGTAGCTAGATGATTTTTCAAGAGACATACTGAAAAAACGAATTCACCAAGCCAGAGCCTAGTGTGAAGAGCGATACAGCCTTTGACTTCAGTTAGTTACTGAACCCCAAGATAAATCTGAGTGTAGAAATTAAAAATGTGTCAGGAAAAATAACCTGCAAAGTGCCCGAGGCACTGCTGATAAATAGGAGACGTTTGTGTCTTGCTAAATGTATTTTTTCATAATTACCAGTATATGGATTTGTATTGTTCAAAGCTGTAACAGTGAATCTCCTGTGATGGATGCACAATAAAAGAGGACTAATTGGAAGCATTAATTTAGACAGTGGCAGAAGTTGACACAGGGCTCTGAGTAAGAGATGCTTTATAATGCCGTAGCAAGTACAGAGTGTTTACCTGTAATTTGCAAGCTCAAATAACTCCACTTTCACAAACAAATTGTTATAAATGGTTGCTGTGTTATTTTTTCCTCTTTTTCTTTTATTTCTCTCGTGATAAATATCTTGGACCCAAGGTCATCTTAAGGAAACAGTTGTAATGCAATAGAACGTTGCTGTAGGTGTGCTGTGTTCCTGGCAGTGTAACTGACAGTGAATGAGCACGCAGGAGCAGCTCCCAGCAGGGACACTTTAGAATAAATATACAGTAAATAAGCACGGCAGAACGGGAGAGTAATGTATCTGTGTGAAGAGCCGCATGCTGTACGTCCCCTCAGAAACCTTCCAAGGTACATCTTGATTTTGCTACTTCCTCTGCTTTATCTGCCTGCTCCCACCCTGGTCCTGGTTCAGTGAAGTGCTGATGGTGTGTGACACTTCTGGCCGTGGGGGTGATGCTCCGGTATCTTGCTGAGGCAGCGCGTAAAGCAAGAAGTTGAGTTCTGACTGCATCAAAATACAACCTTAGGCAGGTTTCTTGTTATCTTAGGCATTTCAGCCACTAGCCTCAGTTCATGCCAGATACTTGTTTTTAGCTATTATATTAAAATTACTGTTTGTGAATAATCTTAGGCCAAGCAGCTGTTTTCCACATCTTTGGTATGCAAGTATTTGAGTTTTATTTAAGACTGAAACACTAATTTCCAACAAACCAGGTAAAGGGGGGAAATAAGCACCAAAGCAGTGGTCATGCTGAGCTGTCACAATGGCTTCAGGTGGCCGACCCAACACCCAGATTTGAAAAGAACAAAAGCTAAGTCTCTCCATTCCTTCCAGTTCTTAATTGCCATTAATCTTCAGGTTATTTCTTACTTCTCATTTGGTCATTGGTCTTCAGCTCCCAACCATGTTTTACTTCTGCTGGTTACTTCAGTGTTGTCTGTGTTCTCCTCTCAGCCATTTGTATGCTGAATAATCTTACTAATGCTAAGTAATCTTACTAATTGCAGAGGAGTTGTCCTGGATTTACACCAGTGCAGCAGAAGCCACCATATGTCCCAATGGACTTTTCCTGACACTGCTATCAGTGGTCCTGGAATTGGTCCCTCAAGCAAAGCCTTCCCGTTAGTTATTTCCATCCAGTCCTTTCAACTCACATTGAATGGGGCTGAAACTCAGCACTTTACCTTAAAATTATGTCCTTCATGTAATGCTTCTTGATATTCCTTCCTCTCAATGTCCTGACCTTTACTAAGGCTGTTGCTAATATATTCTCTGAGCCATGGTAGTTAATGCAAAGACTAATGTTCTGCTGCAGCTTTATCACTGATGGGCCACACTTAGTGCTCTGTCTCCAAATGGAATTGCTTTCCAATATTGCACTTTACTGTGGGAATAATTTTACTGCTTGGGTACAATGACAGCTGAGAATGCTTAAAAAGAGAGAGAGGAAAGGGAAAATGTGACAAGGCAGAAGTGCGACAAAGACACTTATGTCAGGCTTATCATTGCCTTTTGTGGGAGTGCAACATCCGAGTGCCACACGGCTCCTCCAGCTGTGCAGGACCCAGCCTGATGGTTAATTGTAGTTCATTCAAAGTGCCTGAACAGAAAGTTCTTTCTTTGTCGTTAACTCTGCTGTGCCCTAGTTTTAAGGTTATGTTTTGTACATTAATAAATTAAGTCTAGACCAAGGAAAGCCTGGATCGGAGCAGTGTAAGCACTAAAAACATGTTATTAGCTGTTTCAGAGAGGAATTTTTCTTTCCGAATGCACCACTGGGTACGTTTGCACTTGCATCATTTCTGAGGAAACAACCCACAGCTGTGTTTGAAGTTTGTTGCTGATGCCACAGGAAATCTCAAGCCCTCCTTGGGACCAAGGCAGTCACACGTATTAAGGGCAGTGCTGTGAAGCCAGGTGCTGCCGAGGCAGGCACTGAAACTACCAAAAATTGAATGTTGCTGTTACACAGCTAGAATTACCACACTTCCACCAGAAAAAAAAATAATCCATAGCTTTCAAGAGCAGAGCAGCTGGATCACAGGGCGAGAGACACATCACGCAGCAAAGCATTAGGACAAGCACCTCGGGATGCTGCTCCTGAGATGCTCTCTCAGCACAGGACACCCAGGCTGCGCGTTTAC
Organism: Gallinago undulata; assembly: GCA_026546715.1. Lineage (NCBI taxonomy): Eukaryota > Metazoa > Chordata > Aves > Charadriiformes > Scolopacidae > Gallinago > Gallinago undulata. The sequence continues at coordinate 43,607,565 of JAOTQQ010000012.1, forward strand.
TGTGAAGGCAGAGGTGTCTGAGCTCTGGGTGCTCTCGGCAGCCATCCAGGGCTGCTCCTGGAGGGGAGGTGCGGAGGAGAGGTAGGTAGAAGAGCCGCTCTCTGGTTTGCCTGCTGACTCCAGCCCCCAGCAGCAGTAGCTGAAAAGTAAGTCCTGTGCTTTGGGAACTATGTAATAGCCTGCCTGAAATAGAATGAGGCTCCCAGTGTAGTTGCTGGAGAGGGAAGGAGAGAGATAAGATGTCCACGTCACATCACCAACAATATAACCGGTATTAACGAAAGAGAAGTCAAGGATGAATGAACATTGAGGCTGAGCTAACTTTTGCTTCAAGAGAAGATCCCTGAAGGGCTGTGTGCTGACAGGGCAACATGGGAAAGCTCGTACCTTTAATCTCCTCACAAGGGCTGCTCTGTGAATAATCAGAAGTTGTTAGGGTTGTCAGACCAATTTCTTTCCAAAATAAAATCAAGTGTGGAGGTGATGACATTTCAGGAATGGGTGAAGATTCTCTCCTGAATAGAGATGGGTTTAACCAGAAAGAGAGACAAATAAAATACCTGAGTTGCAAAGTGCTGTGCAAATAATGCTGCAATAGGGGTTATGCTTATTATTATTACTGTTATTCTAAACAGTGATTCTGTGTTGATGGTGCATATGACAGTGCCAGCCTGCCATGTGTAAGGTTGGATGTAACTCTAATGACCTGAGTCCACTTAAACCATTGAATGTAAAGGATGTTTTGGATATGCAGCGTGTTCCTCTGGAAAGACAAGACCGACCCATGTTCAAATAACATTGAGAAGTGGTGCACACATATTGGTAGTGGAATTTTTTTTTTTCTTTTTTTTTTGCAAATGTAGAAAGAGACCAAGACCGTCCACACAGAAAGGTGAAACATTGTACTTTGTTGTGTAACTGCATTCATGCTGAATAGGAAATATGAATTGCAGAAATGAATAAACTGCAGAGCTGATGGAGCATGTTTTTACAAAGTGAGATCCTCTTCCTTACTTCCTGTATATTTCCACTTGAATTACTGATCCCCTGACTAATCAAGTGCCCTGTATCACCATTTCAACTCGCCCTCATGTTCTTTGTGTATGCTATTGCCTATCTCCACCTCTTGAATCTAATTCAGGAGTAATAACACTGAGTGAAATATAAGCAGCAGAGTCCTGCTCTTATTAGCAGAAATTATATACGGCTACCGCTCTGACCTTACTTGGAAGAACATACAATTTACTATACCAGGTTTGACCATCGTTCCTTCAAGACCAATACCCGCCTTCAAAGGATGGCAAAAATCCATATCTCAATACCTGTGCAATCTTGCAATTCACTTAACAGAGCAAAAAACCCTTCTTTCATCTCTACAGTGAGCCCCTGGTATTTTCAAGAAGGGAATCTGATCTTTCCCATTTATCTTTATATGTCCTAATGCAGCATGCACCCCTGGCACTGTTGAGACGGACCACACACACACCCCCACACACCAACACCAACGGACACACATACACAATTTTTGTGAGCAAAACCCCAAAAGACCACCTTTATTGTTTCAACAAGCTCTTTTATGTCTTTCTTAGGAACATGTGTCCATACGTAATTGGTTCACTCAAAGTCCAGCAGTTCATGATTGGATAGCTTTTTCCTTCTTTGTTCTCTGCTGCAACTTTGGTAACTTTCCTCTGCTGGCAGTCTGACAGCTCCTTAATCTTGTTGACTCCCTTCTTCTCAGGACTCTCAGGCCTCTTGAAGGATACACTGGTCTCTGCTCAAGGTCGATGTTAAGCTCCCATTCCGATCCCTTGAACCAGCCGACATTTCACCCAGGCAGGTACCTCTATGCGTGACAGGCTGTGGAGGGCCTTTGCTGACCCCCTCTGTCCACCAGCAGACCTTCTTGAGCACCAGCGTGCCTCAGTGGAATTGGGCCATGGTGAACATTGAGCTTACTGTGAAATCGGCCCCAACTGAAGCCAGGTTTAACTCAAGAGACAATACAAATGTTAGATCCAAAAGCGGAAAGCAAGCTGTTGCTAGTTCGTAGGAAGGATGAACAGAAGTGAAAAGTAACAGCTCACTTCTTTCCCTAGCAACCTTACCTCCACTCCAGAGGCTTTGCTAGCCCTCTGCAATCCAGCAGATAATAAGAGCAGCACATTACAGCCTTTCTGATGATTTATGTGTAACCTTACATCCTCGGGCTATGCTCACAGGAGAAAATCTGGACTGGAAACTCTCACTGCCTTTCATAGAACAAGTCCACCTGGGGAATTATTCCCATTCAAATCTGACTGTTTTTCCCCAAAAAACACTAGCCAGTCCCCCATACTGCAAATACTGACGTGTTCCTGACCTGATTTGGTTCTCACTTGCCCAAATGATAAACCAAGACAGTGAACAACTGCACAAGCCCCTTAATTTACTCAGTCTGAGGCACAGTATCCCTTTACCTTAAACTGGTCAATGGTCAAAAATCAGAGTAAATGTTTCCTGCAGGTAAATATAATAGTTAATTTCTAATTGTGTGCTGCCTGCTCACAGTGCAAGCTCCTCATTACAAGCTCTCATTTGAGATCAAGCACAAGGATAACCAGCCACTTCGAGGTTATAATGTGTTTGAAGGGGGCATAAGTAATAAATCATCCAAATTACTTTCAGTGAACAGATGCAATGACTGAAATGCCTCCAGGGTTTGTAGAAGTTAGTCAGCCTGTACATAACTATAACATCCCTTCTGGCTGCAGGATCAACATTTCTGTACACGCAGCTGGAGAATTTCAGCACAGCTTTGGCAAGTAGAGGAAAAAAAGGTCTTCATCATCGAAGCAGAGGGATCCACAAGTAGGGTGCTCTGCTCTGCCTCCTCGCCAGTTGTCTACAGCATGTTAGAATATTTGAAATCAGCCACGGATCAGAAGTTACTAGGAAAGACAGGCAGAGGGATAGACAACCTGTTCCTATAAATGTTTCCTTAGAAAAGACAAGCTAAAAATGACTGTGCTGTAATGAAGGAGTATCCTGAGACTTGAATAAGCGTCCTTGATTGATAGGTAAGTCAGTGTAAATTACCTAGAGCTGGAAGCTTAGTCCTGAAGAAATTAGGTTTGGAAAAGACACGTCATCTGGTGCTGGAATCAAAAGCCCCTGACTCGGTTACCTCCAATTGCAAGTGGGAGGATTTTGAAAGGAGTGTAGCAGGTACAGGAGCTGTGATTTTTGGAAAAAGGTTTACAAATGAAGAAATGGTGCCCTAGTTCCTCATGCTACCTGCCGCTTTCCAGTTCAGCAGGCACCAGATGTCTTGCCTTGCAGGGGTCAGGTGCAGCTCATTGGTAGCAGGCTGTTTCTTTGAGAGGCAGTAGTTCCTAGCTTCAGCTGAATTAGTGCTTGCACGCTTACCCTCTAATATGGGAAAGAAAAATGCTTCCTAATGCATTACCATGGAAAGGATGCCAGGCCCTGCTCTAGCCCGCTCTTCATACCAATGAAGTGTTGCTCTCTATGGCTTGTTGTCTGGTGTCCAGTAGAAACTGGTTCTGAATGTCCAAAGCAGTGGGATTTACTTCTGGAAAGTATCACAATACAGAGACTACATTTCACCTTTTCAAACATCACTTTTCTTTATCCCTTTATTGTACCCTCAGTTTGCTTTATGATGATGTCATTTAAATAGAAAGAGAGATACAAGGTGGGATTCATCTCACCTAGTTTTCATCACCTGAAGGCTGGACATGTAGTTAAAACTCATCATCCTCTACGTGACCTCTTTTGCTAATGGCAAGAAAGGAGCCTCTTTGGGGTAGTAGTCAATTTACAGATGGGGTGAATTGCGTGCCAGAGCCACAGCTGCCTTAGATTAGGGATGTAACTTTACATATCTGAAGTTACTCACAGTTTTGAGGGGTTGTCAGAAACCTTTCTAAGATGGCTTTAAATCCTCCTTTCCCCCTTCTTATTGCTGCTTGTGAAATAGATCCCCTTGCTTGAATCAGCATCTGTGACACCAACTACATCCTCTTTGACTAGATCCTATTTTAAGCTTTCCATCGGAGGCCACAGCTATTTGTGTCATTGTCAAAACTCCTCAAAAGGTCCGGTGACATTGATGGTAGGTCTCTTAGAAGCCAAAGGTTCTGCAGTAACATAAATAGGATCAGCAGCACTAAGTGCAGGTGAAAGAAAAGCCAGCTGCACATCCTTTCTGTCTCCCTTGGCAACAGCATCCTGCCAACAAAAACTGCTGCCAAGTAAAGGCTGGAAAGGAAGGGATGTGCATTTGCAAAGCTGGGGCTGGACAAGCGTTGTGTGAGGGGGGGAGCTGTCAGGCCAAGGAACACTCGTGTGCTTTTAAAATTCTTTTTGGTTTGTTCCATGTGTTTTTGGACAAGGGAATGCACAGAGCCTCTGTCCTTATGAAGGGTTTTCATCTGAAATTTCAAAGACAGTCTTAGCAATTTTGAGCCATATGTTTCCATCCATAACAGCACACAGGGAAGAAATCTGTGGTGGGTTACTGCTTACAGATGTGGCAAATCCTCCAGCAAAGGTTAAAATACGTGGCATGGTTCTCTTGTTACGCCAGCTGCAGCTTCATGCTAAATCATTGTTTCAGCAGCAAGCTCTTAATCAGCCCCGAGTTCTAGAAACTGCTAAACAAGCTGATATTGTAAGGACTATTTTTTTTTTTTATAATGCACTGAATATCTTTATTTAGAAAAACCTTCAGACTGGAAACAGGGTGAAAAGTGAACTGCCAATGGTAGGGGAAAAAGGAGCATCAGCATGAGAGCACAAAATACAAAGCAGATCTAAGCTTATTATTTGCATTCTGTCTTTCCACACCCTCCATGAAATGATCATGGCTGTGAAAATGGAGGTTTTGTAACTACGGGTAAAATACACTTATGATATAATACATGCATTTGCCTAGCCATCCTGATAGGGACCTCAGTCCCCAAAAATCAGCACTGGGGTCACTGTCAGAGGCCCTGTAGCTGTTAGTGCTGCCAAATCTCAAACCTATTGTCACAGCATCATTCCTTTCTGATTTGGCTGCAGCATCACAGAATAAATCTGGCTGCAACATGCTTGTATCCAAGGCCTGAGAAAGGAGGATCTTCTCACCTGGTATGATAGAAGAAGGAAGCGGTTTTTCTCTATAGCAAAATATTGGGAATTTTGTGAGAAGCCCATGTAAAAACTGCTTGGGCTGCTGCAGCACCCCTGGATACAACAGGGACTCTGTATCAAAGACTGAGTAGTGCAGATTGCCCTCTGATTCCTGGGGGGGTTCCTACACTGCTCTCAAGAAGCCCCCAACTTGTTGCTCTCTTACCATTTCCCCGTCCTTTTTGAGGGATTGGTAGTTGGCTGCACAGGGCACATTTTTGTGCTCTTCAGGCAGTGTGCTCTTCCAGCCATCCAGCTGTGCCAGAGAGCATGAGGGAAACAGAAAAAAGAAGAAATGGAAGAAGGGAGGCAGGATTATGGCTTTAGGAGTCATGGGAACTGTGGACTTCTTTATGGCTACAAAGTTGAAATTGCCCATTCACCAGTGAGTGAGAGTGAAGAAAGAAAATACAGAACACGCATTTCCATGTCAGGGAAGAAGGAGCGAAGAAGATCACTATTTCATTCCCTGTATTTTCCTCTGACAGAAATATTAATATCATTAGAGATGACTGAATGAAGTGGAAACTCTGGTGGAGCTATAGAAGCAGGAGGTAGATCTGTAAAATCCATCCCCACAGGAAAAGCTAAATGCTGTGCTGGAGGGAGGGCACTCTGCCTTGAAATAGGGACTGAACAGCCTCACAAGGACGTGCAGCTGGGGTGCTTGTTGCTGTTTTGTTCCCAGAAAACGAGAACTGCCAGCAATCCTCTGGCATCTGAATAGACCTGTGTCAGACAAACTGTTTCTGGACTTGATGGGAAACCAAGCTGGAATACCAAACAGCGCTTCGATCTGCTGGCAGAGGGGGGGCTGGCTCAGTAAGTAATCTTGCCTTGCAGTTGCAAAGGTACTCCATAAAGGAGTGAGCCCTCTCGCTGCACAGCCCTGCAAGACACGCCTGCCTGGGCTGTCTCTGTCCTCATTCCTCCAAACCAGTTCCAACAATAACAGCAACTCCTGCGTGCAGCTGCCTCGTTAGGGAGAAGACGTATTTTTCCTTTTTCTACTGAGGGATGAAGCTTCCAAATCTGTGTGATGTGAGCAGGTGAGGATGTCTGCTAAGTCCAAATGATATTTTCAGGTAAGTGATTACCTCGAACAAGCAACTAGAGTCAGGCTCTTTCTTTTTATTACCCTCCTCTCAGTAATTACTGTTGTCCTAGATTGTCAGTGAGCCTTTTCACAAGATGTCTGTATATATTTAGCTGAATAAGGGATCTGAAGCATTTCTAAAGCACCTACTCTGATAGCGCCTGTGAGTCTCTTGTGCAGTGTGAGAATGAATCGGGAGCTGCCTGCTCTGTGACTACATCACACTGTCCTATTTGTATCACCCATTGTTTAACTCCCTGCAGGACCAGAAATGAATGTGGAATTACAGGCTCAGTCTCTCAAAGTCTGTGATGGAAGTGCATCTCAGAAGCAGTGATAGCGTTCTGTGAGGTTTGTGTATCATTAAAGAACCGGGACATCTTTCCACGTGAAAACTGTAGCTGCTGTTACTGTTGTTGTGCAGGGAGTGTTTGGGAGTACCGCTTAATTTGTGTTTGTACATGTGATTTCCAGAGCTTCTGCTGATGCTGTTTTATGTTACTGCAGTGTTACTCTGTGCTCGATCACCCTGTCTAATACTTACAAGGGAGAGCAGACAGTAAGTTGTAAGTTAATATCTGGGAGTTCTGGCATGACAGCCACTGACAGACAGGCAGGGCAGAGAAATTGTCTATGCAAAGTAACCTACTTTTTCTTCCTTCGGTTCTGCCACCAATCATGGAAGTGAAATTTGCTTAACTCTATGTTTGTACAAAGGCTGCTATATTGTGAGTGAAAAATCCTATTGCTTTGATGAATTACAGAGAAATGACCATAACAAAAGTAATAATATATAGTTCCTGCACAGTTTCCATCTATTAAAGATTCATTTTGCTCCCTGTAACGTTTCAGGTTTGCTGAGAGACACATGAGAAGTTGTGAAGTGTTGTGAAGAAAGCTTTCCTTACAACAATAACATTGTTGTTGCTTTGAACAGGTTTTGCACAACCTTCTCTCACTCTAAGTCAGTCCGGAGTGTTAGAAGCAGGGAGAGGCTTCAGCATCCTCTACCCTGCCCACGTGCTCGCAAGCCCTGGGTCTGGAGATAATGGGTCCTTTGTAGGATGGCTCCCTTTGCTTCCCTTGCCCACGGCAGTCTGAAATAATGAGTCCAGCAGTAGGTCTGTGCACAAAAAGCTCTTCCTGACTTCCTAGAGCAAAAATGTTTGCCAGGTAGTGCTCACGGTGCTGTTTGTCTTGCTGCGAGGTCCAAGGTAGCGGAGGCCCGAAAGGGTCAAACGCCAGACTGAGCTCGTTGTGCATATTCGTTTGCTGTTGAAAATGTGAATGTGCAGCTCAGAAGTTTCCACTGTACCTCTGGCAATTAGGCGTTGGTCCAAAGCCCACTAAAATCATTGGGAACCTTTCCATAGGCGTTAGATCAGAAGTTACGTAAGTTGGAGTTGTTTAAAGGGGGTGCCCTGGGGAGGCTGAACACGTGAGCTGACTCAGCAGCTTCACTCTTGCTCTGCCACGCCACGCAAAAAAGGCTGTTCTCGAAGTGCCCATGAAGTGTCCCGTGCAGCACTAGGCAGTATTAGCTCCTAAATGAAGCCTTTTAATGCTGTCCTGTGCCAGGAAACTGGCTCCTAGAGGGGGCTTCTGAGGTCCTGACATAAACCAGTCAATGAACACCAGCTGCTGGGGCCCGAATTGCTTTGTTTTTCTGGTTTGGAGGGAGATAGTTCTGCTTTTTGCCTGCAAATAAAAGGGTTATGAGGAAGTTCCCAAATGATTCTCGAAGGTAGCACTTTGGGTAAACTCCCTGGGAATTTCTTAGTCCGGGAAAGCCCAAACTTCCCTGAGACTCATGGAGGACATCAACCGCAGTCTTTTAAAACATCGCTGTAAAGGAACACCTTAATTTTCTTCATGTACAAAACTGTATGTGCCATTTCTGGGCTCCTGTGAGTGTACAATGGGAAGAAGCGCTGCAGGGAGATCCTGTTGAGATTTCAACCACTGAACCATGTAGTCAGGAAGGAGTTTTTATGGCTAAATGCACCGTCTGTGTACGCTCTGCTGTCACTCTGTTGTGCTTCACCCTTGAGTTAATTCATTTTGTACTTAACATTCACTTCTTGGTGCAGTATGCAAGATCACAGGATGACACAGTTTACATCACAGAGACGTCAGGTCAATTGGCTTTCTCATTACGGTTGAATGGGTTTAATGTAGTCATAAAATTAGACTCCAAGAGTGGGAATTTGACACACTGCATTTAAAAGCCAAACCAGTTTGACCCCTTTTGAGCATGAGCTCCAATACCTTAGAAATGGCTTCCTTATGAAGAAACTTAATGGTGTGAACTGACCTTTGAAAATATAATTAATTATTATTATTTGCTGTAATGTGCTTACATCAGTCCGTATTACCGTTATGCCAGCAGATACTAAGGACTGCCAGTCCTTACCCCAAAGGGCTCACAGTCTAAGATCAGTCTGAAGAGTCCTTCAGCAGCTAAACTTGGAGGATTTTGGCAAAGAGCTGCAGGACTGCACTTTGAACTGACCAAGAATATCTTCTGTGTACCCTCTCACCTGGGATATCAAAACTTTTGGCCATGACAACTTGATAGCAACTTGATAGGTTTTCTTTCAGTGGCAGCCTGGCTGAGGGTAAGCTGAGGCACCAGGGGACAACTGGCACCGTACCCATCGTGGTGCTTTTCTCAGTCCCGGTGCATTTGTGAAGCAGAGACAGAGTTTGAGAAGGAAAGATATTTGAAGGGGTTAGTTAAGACCATTTCTGTGGCAAATGCCTCCTGTGCCTTAGTAGTGAAATTCAGAATATAATTTTCCTAGGCTTAAGCAAACAGAGCAGTCTAGTATCATGGACCTCAGTAAGAGTCTGACTTTGTAAGAAATGGCATCTCCTCAAGTGATAGAAAAATAAGTGGGAGCTCTGGGCAACCAGGTCACCACAAATCCAGCTAGAGCATGCTTAAGAGATGATGCAGAGCATCCGAAAATACCAATTCCAGCTTCCCTTCTGCTTTCCAGTCAGCTGTTGATCAATTATAAAGCAAATTAATTCTACTTAAAAGGGCCAGCAGAGCCCACTGTGAAGTCCTTATTATCAGCTGGTTCTCCCTAAATGTACAGCACGGGCTATTTTTACAGTGATCAACTAAGCTGAATATTTTTTCAGTAGTTAGGGACATAGATTAGCTCTAGCTGTCACTGAAGGAGTTACTGTGGTCCATTCAATCACTAAAAAAGAACCCTAAGAAGCTGTAGCTTGTGGGGACATGGCGGCTCTGCAGAGGCTGTTAAAGGGAGTCTAGCAGATGAGTGAAACCTGACTGCCACAGCCTGAGACAGCCAAGTGTCATGGGGGTTATTGTTTATTGCCAAATAAATTACTTCTGATGTAGTATTTCCTCTGAATAATTATTCATACTTTACAAGCCACCTAAAGGTACCAGCTAAATGCATCTGGCTTCCCCGTGCCTGATGTGTGGTGACCTGCTACCACAACAGACTGCCCCAGAGAGATCATAAATCTTTATAGCAGCAAGTTTCTGATTTATCAGTATTTCAAGCAGTGGAGAGGGATATTAGGTAGGCTTTTAGCCAAAGATCAGGGTTTCTAACCCCAGGGCACAATATGCCAAAAAGCTGACAACTTCCTTATTCCTTAAGGAATATCCTGGAGAAAAACATTAACCCAATAGAGTTGTTTTTCTGCACATGAGGTGTGAGAAAAAGTAGTTCCAGAAAGAACATAAAAATAATATAGCAAGCATCACAATCACTATAATCTAGTATCTCATAAATTCTGCCAATGCCCTTTATCTTGTGTACTCAGAACAGCAGGCCTAAAGTTTCCTGAAACGTGATCTCCACACAGCAAATCCAAAATAAATCGTCATCCTTTCCACTTTGAATTTTTTCTGTGGCAGCAACTTGTCTTGGCATGAAATATTAGCCATATGGACACTAGAATATCTGCTTTGACCTTGACCTCGGAGTAAGTGCTGCCAGAAATGGGAAAGTAACTCCTGCCTTTCATTTCCAAGAGTGATGCTCCACGAGTATAGCATGATCTGCTCTCCTGGTTGCATCTCAGTGTACTTTGTGTATTTTGTCTTTGACTAGGTGTTCTGCTAAGGGCATATTTTCTGTGGCTTGCTAGGAACTGGGAAGCAGTATACTAGACGATGGTTTATTTGGCAGAGATATTTATTTCAGAAATTAAAAAAATGAGCTAATTTTAGCATCAGAGAGTGGAAAGTGCATTGCTGCGTTATCCAGTCAGTGTTATCATCTTCTGGGTATGCTGCAAAGTAGCAGGAGGCTGCTGGGGGCAAGAGGAGGTGAATTTTGTTGGTTGCAGAGCTCTGCACTGTTCTGGTTCAGAAATGATGGTGAGTGATTGAAGTAGAGCATTTAGCTGGGTGAGAGGAATAGGTACTGTGGGGAGGTTTTCCTATGTGTATTGCACTGCTGGTGAATGGCTGTGAATGATGCAAAGGATGCAGAATAAACACATTTCGTGGTATCTGCTCAACATCAACAGATTCACAGGGCCCAGTGGACACCTAATCAGAGATCTTCCTTCATTTTCCCAAGTCTCTGTCTTCCTTTTCTGCTGGTGCCCATAACAGATATTCCCAAGTAGGGTAGAACTACATGGCTTAAGCACACTGATGGAGAAAGCTGGCAAGCCTGGGAAGGGTGGAGAAGGGGGCGGGAAGGGGCTTCACAGTCTTGGTTGGGAGGTGATCATTACCCAGTTTGGAGTCCTGCAGCTTTGAAGAATTTGTTTCCCTGATTTGTTAAGACCCTGTCAACATTTTTCACCTTGACATCACTGGTTGAAATTCACACTAGCACGCCGCTAATGGTGCCATCTGATGATGCTCAGCGGGCTGTGCAAAATGGATTTGTTCCATGTGCTTCCTAGTGGGCAGGGATCCACGTTACACTTGACAGCTTCAACATATGGAAATGGTGACGTGTGATTGATGTGGTCCCTGCAGGTCATGCTAACTCATGGTGTATTAGCCCTGCGTCCCAGGGAGGCTTATACTACTGCAGCTGCCCACGTCCGTTACCCAGACTAGGAATAAATGGAAGAATTGATGTTCCCTGCAGTGTGAATCTGGCACCTCATGAAATTATGTGCACTACAGAGGACGGCGGGAGGCAAATTTCACACAACCCAGTCCCTCAGCACATGTGAGCACCAAACAGGTTCCAACCAAACGCTTGCATATGGGTGCAAAGGGCAGTTGTGTTAAACTGAGTCAGACTTCTGATAATCATGTGGCTTTTTAAAACATCTGTGATAGCTATGTTTTCTTGTTCATTTTTAATGTTTGGAGATTTTCCATATCTCATACTCTAAAATAAGCAACTAGATTTTCTGAAGTTGCTAAGTAAAGGGCAGCATATATAACCCAGGAAGCCCTCTCATCAGACATTCCTTCTTGACCTAATTTTCAGCAAGGACTAAGCAGCTGCTCTCTCAAAAAAACAGATTGCTTAATGACATCCAAGACTGGAGGCAGCCAAATATAGGATTTTGCAGCCAAAAAAATAAGTGGACTTAGGTTCCCCATACTGATGCGGACATTCATCTACTATCTCCTGGCCAAAATGAAAATGAAAACATCTTTTGTTTCTACCCCTAAAGTGTAGGATGCTTTGTAGCTTCTATAGGGAAATCACCTGCCTTAAAGCACTCTCCTGAGTCCATGCTGCAAGCTGCTCTCTCCCTTTGCCACAGAGATTCCCTGCAACCTTCCTGTTCCCACCCCAACGCTCCCATGGCCATGGGGCCACCGCAGCCCCTGCAGATTTTCCTTTCTCTTCCTACTTTCCCAGAGAAGCTGACAAAGTTGGATGCTAACTCTTCTGTCCTCCTGCAGAACATCCGGCCAGATGCGTAAGCCGTGCTGCTCCCTGTCCGCTGGTCCCTCCCTGGTGTCTCACCCTCTCTCTGTGTTTTTTCCTCCAGGTGTTCTACTGATCTTGGCACTGACAGAAGAGCTGGTGTTTTCTGTTCAGGTACTGTCTCCCACTGTCTCCTCCTCTCAGGGCTTCCCGATGGACAGTACCACTATCACAGACATGGGAACAACACCTCACCGCAAAGACCGCCACGCGGCAGAGCCCCTTCCCACCTCCGCTCGTGCCGTTCCCCACCCCGTCAGCCTGGCGGAGAAAGCCCCTTCCACCGGGCAAAAGCAAGCGAGCGGCCCTCGCGTCGGCGAGAAGGAAACGTATCATTTATACAACCAGAGCGCTTTGTACTCGGGACAGACTCGCCCCAAGGGGAAAATATTCCAGGTTTTCAAAGGCAACTTCACAGAGTCCTCGGAGCCTTACCTAAAGACGACCCTGCACTCTCCCTTCCCTACCCTGAGGAGCCCTTTCACAGAGCACCCATTTCAGCCCCAGACCGCAGCGTCCAGTGATCCAAACAGCACGGGGCTGGCAAGAACTACACACTCAGAGCCTTCTCCCCACCGCAACGCCTCGGGAAGCCTTAGGGAAGCAGAGCGAGGGGATGGGGCCGAGGTAGTGGTGCAGGAGGCAGATTTTGCCACCACGACTGCTGGACCATCAACTGATCCTGAAGCAGTGTCGGTGCCTTTTAAACCCACCCGCTACGGGGTATGGGATATGCTGAGCAAAAACAACTCTTGGGTAACCTTGAATCTCAGTACAAATGTCCCTCTGTTTGCTGGCCCTGGATCTGCAACAGCAGCAGCAGGTCACTCAGTTCAGACCAGTTTTGACGTCGGTGTCTCCTCCCCAGCAGCGGGAGACCCCAAGGGACCCGCTCCAACGCAGCACAGCGCGGTGACTAACGCAACCTTGCTGGGCAGTGCTCTTTCTGCAGCGCCCGCCACGAGGTTGTCCAGCTCCATTTCCACAGCTGGCTCCACCGCCACCGGGAACTTCCTAAACAGACTGGTTCCTGCCGGGACCTGGAAACCTGGCGTGCAAGGAAATATCTCCCACGTCACTGAGGGGGACAAACCCCAGCACAGAGCAACCATCTGCCTCAGCAAGATGGACATTGCCTGGATCATTCTGGCCATCAGTGTACCTATATCCTCATGTTGTAAGTTAATTGCCGCTTTATTTTGCTTTCTTTTTTCTTAAAATTCAGATTTTGGCCCATGATGGAAGGCCCAGGTGGAGAGATTGAGATGGATGAGAAGCAGTCCCTAGACAGCTAATGCAATCACTGACCAAAGTGCTTAATTCCAAAATGCAGCACTATCATGTTTACGCTTAAAGCATATTTTCTCACTTTGTCTTTTTGGGCACACCATCTGAGGGTGTAACACAAGGCTGAACAAGTCTAGAAGGCAAAGCAGCTTCACTTCAAGGCATTTATGCTGCTGACCACAAATTGTACCAGTCTTTAATCTAGGAACCAGTATATTCTGCTCTGGAATTGGGTTTTAAAAGCCCGCTGCTAACCCAAAAGATTAATGACAGTTGTAATGACTGTTGCCTTAGGAAACACCAGTTTTCCAGCGCAATAAAATATTCCATTGCAGGCAGTTTCTGAACTATACGCTTTTAAAGTCTGGTAACTAAATTGCTGGTTTCCTCCATTTTAATTCCAACTTTGCAGCTGCCAAGAAAGCAGGAAGAGTTTGAAATCCTGGCCTTCAAATAGCAGGAGTCAGCCACCTGTGGGACCAGAGCAGGCTGGGTTTCCAGAATTGGCTTAGGGTCTCATCATTTGACTCAGTTACAAAAAAACACAGGAGAAAATACAAGAAACCTTGTGAGTGGCTGCCGAGGTGGGTTATATCAGCAAGGTGGGACACCATATTCTCTGGGGTTTTGCTGTTGCGAGGTGTGGTTATTCTGATCTGTCTGGAGTGAAACAAAACCAAACATTTCCCAGCCTCTGCTGCCTGAGGAAACATAAAAGGCTAGCAGCCAACAATATTGAATATTAATTCTGCTATTTACAGCTACGAGCTGTACTGAGGCTAGCTGAGCAGTCTCAATCACAGCTTACTCCTGCCAAAAAGGACAGTGCTGCTCTCTCCTGCCCTCCCGGGGGGCACAGCCACCTGAACCTGCCCTTCTCCTTCTGCCTGGGTCTGACCTGGCACCTCCCTGAGCCACTTTCAGATTGCTAAAGTGGTCCAAAAAAATTTACTTTGCTCTTTGGTACTTTCTGTCCACCCAGTGAGCTGAATCAGCTTTCTGCAGGGTCAGATGAGCATGAGACCTGGAGCAGATGAGGCTGCAGGAATACACACCTGGAGAGGGAGCCACACTGATCCTTTTGGCAGCTAAAAATTATTGGATTGGTTCAGCGTATCTGTTAGACTTGTACCATCGTGGTTAGAACCACAAGTGAAAACAAAGCTTAAACCAAAAAGATGGAAGATCTAAATAAAGAGAAACCAAAGCAGCAGCATGCATATGTACTTCTGCAAAAGACAGAGAGGAGAAACTGGGGTATAGGAAGCAGAGCATGATGAGAAGCAGCAATATCTGATGAACAGTGCCTTGTCTATCAATCACCAGAAATAGAGGATCAAATAAATTCTTCCGAGCATTATGTTTTGGGCCAATATTCAGAAAGAAAGCTGAACTGGACAGAAAGTGTCCAAATAGAAAACATAAAATATGATACCATACAACACAGGCACAGGAAGCATAACTGATGTGTAAAGTGGTGTATGTCTCTGCCTGCAGTCTGCCATATATGAGCTGATAAATAAGGATAGCTGTTAGTATAAATAATAGTAATAATATGAAGAGTCTGTTGGCAGGACTTCTAACCCATTATTCATTAAATAGTGGTGTTTAAACTTTTCTTCTTCTATACTGTAACAGTATGTGTTCCTGACTGTTTCTTGATGTGCCTATCCTGTTTCTTGTATTTGTAAGCTACATTTTTTTAGAAAGGCAAGTGTTATTTTGAACGTAATCTATAGCAGCCATAATACAACTGACTGTTTACATGGTTCAACTATGTAAGTCCCGCTTTCGTGACCAGATTTCTGAGGATGGTCTTCAGTGGGACTCTCTTTTTAAAGTCTGTGGATCCTCAGATGTATTTCAGAGTTGAAATGAAT
This sequence comes from Gallinago undulata, assembly GCA_026546715.1. Taxonomy (NCBI): domain Eukaryota; kingdom Metazoa; phylum Chordata; class Aves; order Charadriiformes; family Scolopacidae; genus Gallinago; species Gallinago undulata. The sequence continues at coordinate 43,622,906 of JAOTQQ010000012.1, forward strand.
GGTAGGCAGGTATTTAAGTAGCTGGCTGAACTGCCTAGGGAACTGCTTTCATCCAAAAGTTTTGCTGTTTAAACTATGTCACGGTAAGTGCTGTTGTATGGGCATAGATTATTCCTACAGGAGAAGAAAATTAAGTTAGAACAACCTAAAGCACTTTTACCCAGATAAGCATGTGCAGGTTGTGCCTCCCGTCTGTGCTGCACACCGCAGGGGCACTTATTTCCTGACCCTCAAGCATCGGTGTATCTTCAGGCGCAGGTGTACGGTGTAGGGTGTGCGGTATGGAGTGTGTGGTATGGGAGGTACAGTGTGCGGTGTGGGGTGTGCGGTGTGGGGTGTGCGTTGTGGGGTGTACAGTGTGCGGTGTGGGGTGTACAGTGTGCGGTGTGGGGTGTGCAGTGTGTGAAGGGGACTGTCGCCACCTCCCGGGCACAAGTGCCTGCAGCTGAAGACAGAAAGCCTGGCACTGTCATTTGCTCTGATGCTCAGAGACAGCGTACAGCCGTTTGGATTTCATTCCATCTTCAAGGAGTGAAAACGCTTTCGGGGAGAGGCTCTCACAGATGTTGTGGGCACAGACTGAGAAAACACTGTCCTGCTTCTGCCTTATGATGCCTTACGAAAGGTGGGGGTATCTGGGATATCAAGACTCAGCCCCATGCTGCTAAATACCTGAGCTGCCTTAAGAGGGAATAAGCCATGGAAAAAGTCACTGAGGACTCCTGTCATGGGAAGTTATTGCTGCCCTGGAGCTGGCGGCTCTCTACTCAGGCTGGCACCTTCAAGACTGCTGGCCAGACCCACTGAGAGGAACAGCAAGTCCTGGGCTGCTGCTGAGACACCGGTGAGAAAGGATAAGATGCTGCACCAGGGGAGAAGCAGCCTGGAGGCAGGGAAGTTACCAATGCACCCTGAAAAGAAGTGGAAGGAGGTGATGAGAGGCAACCGGAGACTGTGCATGGCTGCAGAGCTGCTGAAATCTAATTAACTCAGCTCCCTCATCTTGCTAATGAGGACTGCCCCCGAGCCAGCTTGCTGACCTCTGGGCTGTTTCCAGAGCCCTTGCAGACCTGTGCAGTGGCCAGTGCACAGATCTCTCCTCTGCCCAGAGCCTTTGTGCCTTTCCCCACAATCCCTCCTCTGCATGAGGCGTGGAGAGAAGGCTGGAAAAGCCTTCCTCCTCAGGGAGCTTCTGAGCACAGCTCCTGCTGCCCGAAATCCTTGGAAAGGAAAAGGCAGCACAATGCTGCAGAGGCACATCTGTGTCTCTCCGATGCGTGGCACAGTAGGGCCCCACACACTGCTCACTGTCACACCTTTTATTGACAGGTTAAACGAAAACCTGTAGGTATTTTATCTTCCATAACAGGGGAAGTGACCTGCTAGAGAGTGACTGTAGGAGCCCTTGGCTCCTCATCCCCACAGGAAGAAGTTCCCGGGATGCTGCACTTCTCCTTGTGGACAAAAGATCCTGCCAGGGCTCCTCACTGCCCTGTCCCTGCCACGGGGATTTGCCATGAAGAGCAGGAGGCAGCAGAGGGTTTGTTCAGCATCGCTGTGCCGTGAAATTTCAGCCCCACTGAGGAGTGGTGGGTCCCTCCCGCCATGCTGCTGGCACGGCTCAGTGGCTATGACAGTACAGCCTGAAGACCTGGGCCTCAGGAGCTCACCTGCTGAAATAACAGATGGGATTTAGCCTCCCCATTCTTACAGCACGTATTCCTTTAAAGACGCGTAGGTTTCCGAGTCCCACTGAAATCCCTTAAAATGCCAGCCAGAAGTGTGATGCTTTGAATAGGAATGCCTGAGCCCCGTCTGCTGCCTGAACCTGGGGAAATCATTTCACCTTTTGGTACCTCAGTTTCCTGGTATAAATAAGAGGGGTGATGTTGCTAACACCATTATTGGAAGGCTGCAAAACTGAAGGATTTTGTATCACTGCATTCCCAGAAAAGCAAAGTCAGATATAACACTGATCTCAGTATTTTCTGCACGTCACAGTTTGAGTTGCTTTTGCTGTCCTTCAGGCAGCCTTGAACATTTTTGTGCATGTGTGTTTGTACGTGTGTGGGTGCCTGTCTCTGCAATGCAGAACAAGACGTGATATGAACACATTTCAAAACCCACCGTCCGGGTCCTTGGGCTCCCGGTACTTATGTGTCTTAATTACAGAATGACACGATAAAATGTGGAAGAACAGAAACTTGCAAATCAGATGTGCAGAAGTCAATTCATTCAGTCAGATCTGCTGACACAGGAAAACGCGAGAGGAAGGCTGAGCCTCCAAATGCAGGCATCAGCAGAACTCAAAGAATATATGAAGAATTGCCTTCGACCTAACCCCACTTAGCTCACATTTCATGCATTGGGATGCTTTCCAAAATTACCTCACCCACCTTCTCCATCACAAAACCTATGAACGTTCACTTCTCAGTCTAAAGTAAGAGAGATCCCAAGCCCCGAGTCTAGTCCCTAGGCTGAGATGGATAAGAGCCTCCTGTTGCCAGATGCATGCAACTGTGGTCAATAGCCAAAGCCAGGATGACACCTGTATCACAGCTAAGGCTATAGATGGCCACAGTAAATTAGGGAAATTGGAAGAAATATGGAAAAAGCACTATTTTAGTCATTGAGGCAAGTGTTTGGTAGAAGCTTAGTTTATATTATAATCTGCAGGCACAGGGAGAAGTACATTAACATCCTTCAGTCTGAATATTTTATGATTTATAAGTGCTTGCAACGTTCACGTCTGTTAACATCGTGTTTTACGTGGGAGCTGGAGAGTGGGGAAAGAGGGTGTGCAGCTATGTAACATGTTTAAGTGAGTTGAAAGAAAAGACAGAAGACTCTCAGGAAACTGCAGGCAGTTGGTATGATCTCATTACACTACATTTATGAGGCCAGTATTGAATATAGTGTATAATCCTGGTGATTTATGTTTCAAAAAAAGATTGGAAGATTAGAAAAGAGCCACGTGAGTTATCTTAGAGCTGAAAAATGCAACATAACTCCACTTGTGTCATCATGTAGAAGAGGCCCACACATATGAGAGACATTTCTGATAGCATAGTGGAAGCTTTTAATAAAAAAGGCAAAAGGAGATTTAGGAAGTGGCAGATAAAGTTGGAGGTATTTAGACAACAAGGAGAATGTAAACATGTCTCCACAATGAAAATTAAGTATTGAAACAAACTTTGTGGGAGTGGGATGGATAGATACCTTGTCACTCCATGTCCTTAAATGAAGCTGGGCATTTTCCTATTAGATGTGCTGTATCTTAAATACAGCTTATGGCTAAGTTAACTAAGTCTCCTGGTGTGCAGGTGTCATGCAGGTGAGAGTAGATGAATGATATGTTCCCACCAGCCTAGAAACGTGCAAATCTATGAGAATCTTGTTTCTCCCATTTGTGGCACGTATTACATCCTGTTTCTTGGGTGAGGGAGGCAGATAATGCAAATGTAATTTGCCTTAGGGCCAGAAAGAGGCATCAGCCAGAGTTCATCAGCATCTGTTTGCACCTGAATGTGTGAGTTGACTTTTCTCCCAGCAGACTAGAAGCCAGTCAAAGAATGCAGGTTAGAAATTCTCTGAACCTTCTGAACCTCTGGTAGCCACAAAATTGCAGAGACCTTTGTTATTTCCTAACGTGTATCGTAATCTCTGTATGGGAAGCCTCAGGCTGACACAGGGACAATGCTGAAGTGTCCTTCCTGTGGCACTTGCTATTGACTTTAACATGGAGCAGGGGAAAAGTCAGTTTAGCTTTTCTGACTCCCAGAAAGCATCCAGGTGAGTGTTTGAAAACCAGAAAAGAGTTAGCCCTTTTTCTGCCCAAAGGGTTGGACATCTCTTAAACAGAGGTGATACATGGCAGCACTGAACAACAGCACTTTCTTATCCTTATGAGGCCATCACATAATAACCTGGAAATATAAGCAGGGTATTGCAGCTCCTGTTTCTCTCTTCAGCTCTCTTGTTGTTGTTATTGCCATTTCTCCCTTCCAGACCATCTCTGCCTTCTATGTATTTCATCCACTTAATATTTCCTCACCAGCCATCCCAACTGTGTGTCTGGAAATAAGTTTTTCTGTAATACATATAATTCTAATCATGGGAACAAAGAGATCTCTAAGAATATTGGTAAAGGTGTACCCTGTCCCTAGTATTGTTCTAGAAGTGAGCAGTCCTATGTTAGCTACATTAATTTCACTAAAATATGTCCCAAAAGCGTAGTTAATATGAGATTAAAAGGGAATAGCCCTGTTCCTACCCCACTGTCCGCATGCTCCCTCTAAAATCAGGTTTCCACTGCTTTGAATTGGGGCAGCTTAGGCAGCCTTCTGCTCAAATACTTTATATTTGATTAACCTCAGGAACCCACTTTCCACAGTCATCCATCCATTTGCTTGTGTGTGCACTGAGTTTGGAGGCCAAAAGTGTAATTATGGGAGGGAGCGTTATTGCTATATAGTAACCATGTCTGCCCATGGCAAGACCTTTTCCTGCTGGAAGAAGCAGAGATCTCTCTCGACTCAGTGTCACAGTCTTTCAAGACCATAAACCCCAAATCTAATACTTCTCTGTCAGCAGCCACAACATTTTATAAGCTGTAAAATCTCAGGGTTTCAAAATATTTCATAGCAACAGAGTTGGCTTTACTGGGACTCTCATATCTTCAAGAACCTTCAAAAATGCTCTGTGCCTCAGGAGCACTTGTTGCTGGAGCATGGAAGAGCTCCAGGGTCTGTTGGCTCTCACCAGCAATGGGAAGGACTAAATGTAGGTCCTGCTTCACTTTCTAATTTTAACAAGTCTGCAGGCTGGGCTTGGACATGGAGAGGGTGACAGAAAAGTAGAGAGCAAAGATGCAGCCCTTCAGGAGGATGGGCATTTCCCCGGGCAGGGGGAGAAGTTCTGGTGGCCCCCACAGGGTACCTGCCTAAGGGCACAGCAGCAGGAATCGTGTGGTCAGGCTGCCAGCAAATTAAGTTATTGGTGATAGAACGACTGAAGCAATATGAGTCAAAGATAATAGTAAGTTTGATGATGACCTTCTTTTTCTGAATCATGCAGGAACAGTATGGGAGATTTTTCCATTAGTTTTGGAAGAAGATTTATAGCTTAAGCTCACCTTTCTCTTTGAATGAGACATAAACTGCCTGAGCTCAAACCCATTATTTTTTTTCTTAGTAGCTTATTCTTTTGTTTTAAATAGAGCTCTAGCCTTGCACTTTTGTATTGCCATTTTATGTGAGTAGATGGGATAAGAAATTAGACCCATGGCACATGGGTAGCTGCAATGTTTGTCAAGACATACAAAGCAGCTTTGACCTCTCTGCAGTCTTTTCTTCCCTCTGGGCTATAATTCTAATAAATAATTTTGGCTGTAGCTGAGAAAATAATATATTTTTCTGCTTCATGAATATTTTCTCTCTTCTTTTCTGCCATGAGGGGTTCAGAAATAATGGAGTGAATTTACGGCAGTGCATTCCCTATTTCACAGGTACAAATCAAAATAAGTGCATGTCCAGCTACCTGTCTGTAGATTACCTGTCAGGTAGATTACAAGCACAGCTGGTCAGTTCATTCCACAGGTGTAAGGTAAGCACACAGAGCTTACGCATTACTCCTCTGAACAAACCCTTGCACATGCCTCACCTTCTGCCTGAGCAAGGACCAGTTCGTTACAGGGGGTTTGTCTGGCTTTCGTAAAATTGCCAAGATTACCCATCTGAATTGCAACAAAGATGAGTAAACCAAAAGCAATTCCAGAAAATAGCACTCAACCAGCTTTGTGTTCTTCCCACCCACTGGGGGAGCATTACCCTGGCACCTCTGCCATGGGGGTATGCCTGTGGCCTTCAGACCAGACAGACAGTTTTCACTTGCTGGTCCCTTTGTCTTGCCTAACTGCTCTGCTGTAAACTCAAGTATTTCGGATTGCAGAATCTTCAGTGTGCTCTGCAGGTAAGAAAAATATCCAGGCTCAGACACCACCAATTCCCAGGCAAGTGTGAGGAACAGATTACGCTTATCAGTAGGTCCCACATCCCGATACAGCTGATGGAGACAGGGAGTAAAACCCCAGCTCTGAAGTGAATTTGGTATTTGAGCCTGGGACAAGTGTTTCTCACTGCCCATTTGCTAATGTGCTCATTGCTGCAGCCTCTGACCATGCTAGAAGCAGAAAAGATCTGTGCAGAGCCATCCTTTGCAGTCCCTGGATCGTGCCCTCTGTCACATACGGTCTGTAAATCCCTGCTTAGGTATTAAAACACCATCAGTTACACCACCAAAGCTTTTCATTAGCCAGGCAGTTATATCTTGAAGATTATAAACTCACATCAAAAAGGAAGTAAAACCTACATATTCTGCCAAGCACAAAGCTTCATCTGCATGGCCCAGATTCTGACTTAATTGTGTAGGGATTGTTAGGAGAGAGCTAGACCTGAGTGAATCGTATTAATGAATGGAACCAACCCTCTCTTTAAGTAATGTAAAACCAAAGTTCATGATACTGATGAGTCCTTATTGAAAGGAAATAATCAAATTTTTGACATGTTTCTATTGACAGCAGTTCTGCTGACAGTCTGCTGCATGAGGAGGAAGAAAAAGACATCTAACCCAGAAAACAACCTGAGCTATTGGAATAATGCTATTACCATGGACTACTTCAACAGGCATGCTGTAGAGTTACCGAGGGAGATCCAGTCCCTGGAGACTTCAGAGGTACCTCACTTACAGAACTCGTGTCTGAAAAATGTAACTTGAAGCCATGCTGGGAGAAGGGGAGGGGAAATCATATTAATAAAGTCTTGATATCTCTATGCATATTGGGGGAGACAGCTTTTTGAGAAAGACTATGCATGTATACTACTCCTACACGTATATAAAATGGGATAAATATGTCACCAAAACCAGATTGCCATCCTATTCCCTCCCAGGCACTGAAGATACGTTCCATATTGCTGTGTGGTTCCTAGCGTTAACCAACTCTAGGTGAATTTCTTCCTGGGTTTCTCTTGGCCTACGGCCAATATCTACCCATACCATGACTGCTTAGGAAAGCTCTTTCTGCTGGCTTGTTACTGACAGCTGGTCCTTCTAATCTGTCTGTTGTGCATGTCCTACACAACATTGTGTAAGGGGGTAGTTAATAATGCAAAGAGGGTTAATAATGCAAAGAAATTTTGTGCATTTACGTCTTAGGAGCTGCCTGTACTTTCTCAAATACCCGTCCAGGCAGTGAGTGTTCCCGGTACATAAGCAATCAAAACATCAATATATGACAGTGTGTAGGGATGGTGCGTGCTCATCAACCTTTATTTAAGGGATCTGATGGTCAGTGGGATTAATTCATATATGGCCTGGTGACCCTATGGACAGAAACGTATTCTCTGGCATCAGAGACAGAGAAGAATAATTTACCTTAGTTCAAAGGTATTTAAAAGCTAGAAACAGTAGAGACTTTGGGTTTACGCTGAAGTGATTTTCAGATCTGCTAGCTGACTAACTCATCTCATTAAATAATAAAAAAAAAAGTGTTTAGAAAGGAACCCCTGAGATGTGAGTAGACAAGCACTCACAGTCACTTCGTTAACCCCACTTTGCTGGCAATCACATTGTTCAAGCTAAGGCAGGACCTGGTCTAGACTTAACAAGAACTGAATGACAGGCCTGTTCACATACAGGATGGTCTCCAAAAGCTGCCAAGTGATTTAAACCTTATGAGAACATGACTGAACTGGGGCGTACTCGGGTAGCTTGGAACCATACATGAGGTTTTCTGACCTTAAAAAGAAGCTGAAAATGCATCTTTTAGGTGCCAAGCCCAGCTGATGACAGGAAATTGTTATAACGTGTCATGAAAGTGAAAAAGAAACCTGAAAGCTAAAATTCTGCTAAGGGGCCTGAAGCTTGGTGCCTCTGACCTCTTGGTCCCCAGACTGAGAAAGAACCAGCCTGATTATCAAAGGAGCTCTTCACTCACAGCTCCTACTGCCTGAGAAAGGGCAAGACTGGCTCACCAAACATAGCACTCTGGGAGCCAGAGCCCCCAAAATTCAAGCACTTTTGGAAGACTGGGAGAAGCAATAAAAATAGCAGTCCGTTCCCCACTTGCATTCGCACTGGGCAGCCAACTGCCCTGTGTGCTCATGGAGGCTGAGGGCCGTGAAGTGCTCACCCTGCTTCCCTGTCTTTCTTCTAGGACCACCTCTCCGAGCCGCGCTCCCCCGCCAATGGTGACTACCGCGACAGCGGGATGGTCCTCGTGAACCCCTTCTGTCAAGAAACGCTATTTGTAGGACACGAGCAAGTCTCTGAAATATGACCCCACAGCTGCCCGCGTATTGCAGTTTCATCTCTACTGTCTCCAAATTATAAATAAATATATATATATATTATAAATATAACCTTTGTGTAACCCTGAATTACAAGAAATGTTTTCAGCTTTTCTTTTCTCCCTCAGAATTGTCAGCCCCTTTTTTATAAGTGTGGTAAAACTTTACAGAACAAACTGTGGCTTTATAAAATAAAGGTATTTCTAAGCAAAACACCTGTCAGAGGCACTGTTTTCTTCACTGACATTTACAATCTGCTGCTAAATATACTTGGTCTGGAGGAATATTGACTGGTTTTGGTGCAGGCAGCATGTGCTGGGTGCACATGCACATCCTGCATCCTACATGGCACTGCTCAACCTGGCATGAGCATTCCTGCCCAGTGACCATCCATCCCTTCTCTTACTGTAAAAAGACTTTGGTCACTCCTTTCCTTTAGACTGCCAAGCTAGAATGCAAACCAGACAGCACCAGCTTGGTTGCCAGGAGCAGTCCCTACAGCCCTTGTGCCAGTCTTGCATCCTTTGCACAACTCTAGCACTGCCTGAGCACTGACTGGGATGAGCCCTTCTGAGTCTCCCTTCCAGTAAAACCCAACCGGGGTCCGCCAGCTCATCAGGAGAGCCGAGCTACAGTGGGATGATAAACAAACCTGATGCACCTCTGGGATCCAGGGCTGTCCAAGACATGGGCAAACCTGTTGGGGATACTGTTGTTGCCCCATTAATTTTTTATGTTACTTTCTTCAGATTTCAACAGGAGAGCCAAGCTCCAATTTGAGCTCCAAAACTGTTTTATAGGAGCAAGGACCAAAATAACCGTTTTTTCTGCGTAAAATGTCCTAACCACGTTACATGTTGGACTCACAGCTGCTCTACGCCGGCCGAATGAGTCCAGAATTATTTCCTGTGGAACAAACAGTATCAAAAGAAGGTAAGTGGAGCGTGCCCTTCAAACAAACTGAAATCTCCTCTGAATTTATCAGAAATCTTGAAATCTGGTGACTAGGGACTCCCCCCAATTGAGTGCTGTGGCTTTGACCACATTTCCACTTCCCCACTCTTCTATTTCTCTTGTGCGCTGAGATTGCTAGTGCCATCGAATCAAGTTCCCTCCTACCCCCCTCCTGTCTCTGAGACTTTCCTTCTCCCTTTAGGAATGAAGACGCAGTGTTTCAGAGCAAAATGAGATTTCAGTCCTACCCAGTTAAGCACTAGATTGCAGGCTGTAAGAGAGTGTTAGGGGAAAGCAGGGGTGAACGAAGCTTAAATAATGGATTAAAAATAGGTTGTTAGAAGGAGAGGCTAACGTGGAACATAGAATGACTTTGCCTAAATCGATGCTCTCTCTTTGAGTAACCCAGAACTGTTACCGTGGGACCAATTTTCATTTTTGCTTCTCAAATTGCCTTTTTCTTTTATCGTTCAGCAAGTGAAATGGCCTCTATCCTTCGAGGTCTCAGCTGTCCTCTCCCCAACTTCTGGCCATCGGTCCTTGTAGATTATTTTCTACTTTCCCTCCTCACTTCATCAGGAGCAGGCTGTGAGGCAGCAGGGAGTTTGCCCGCTGCTCCAGCTGGCTGCTCCGTGCCATGGGCTGCTCAGCTTTGTCGCTTGGTTGTGTAAAAGGGAAGCTCAGGCAGGACAGGGTTAGCGGAGCGTCATTAACCATATGCCTTGTTCAAGGTGAGCCACGGCTGGTACCACAAAAGGGAATTACAGCAGCGGCACATCTGGTTCCAGCTGTTCCCACCTGCCAGCAGGGTCCCAGTGGCTGCAGTTAGTCAGAACACCCTGACAGCTTTACTAAATGATGGCTGGAATCAGACCAAGACGTGGTTCCCCCTGGGACCAGGAGGCCACAGAGACATTGTCACCTCACCTTTCTCCCTGTCCAATATGTGCACTTCTACTGTGCTGAGACACAAAGCTGAATGCAGGCTTCCTAAAATTAGAAAATTCTAATGTCATAGGGGCTTTCCTCAATATTTGATTTTCTGCTCGGAATCAGAGAATAATGCACTGCTTCCCTATGAGGTGACCAGGGCAGGCAGGAAGATGTAGCTGTGTATGAACACGGATGGGCACTGTGGGAATATATCTTTTCACTGTGGGGTAAACACTACGCAATGTGATATCTGCAGTCCTCATGATCAAATACTACACAGCCTCCTGGTTGATTATAGAGTAAAGAAAGAAAAAAGACTGCCAAGAAAGCAGTCCCATGAGGACCTTCATCTGTTTCATCAGGGAGGTGGAAAGAGAGAACAAGGTTACAGAGAACTAAATTGAGTTCTTTGCAAAAAAAGTCCATATTTTTGCATTTGTTTTCTGTATGCAGTATTGCTTTTGCAAGGCAGGTTTTCTTTTTTATTATTATTATTTGACGCAGAGCATATACCCTGAAAATGTTGTGTAAGAAATACCAGAGGATTCCTCTCATTTAGCCAGCACAGTCTGCTTGGTAGTCTAAATGCAGAATGCCTAGAAACCAGACAAAAAATATTTGCAAAGCTGTGAGATGCTGCACTATTCCCAGCCTTCACACAGCTGGGAAATGTTGACCTGACTGTAGGCAGTGTCGCAGTTCTCAGACTTCGAAAAGAAGCAAAACAAACTCCAGCCACAAACCCGGCGAGCCAGTATTAGGCACTCATGAAAGATATGGATTTCTGATTATATTCCATCTCACTAAAGACTCACAAACCTACACCGCATCAGAGCCCAACATCAGCACATTACAGGCATGCCTACAAAGATGCACAGACGATAATCCTATACTGGGACAAATCTGACATCCTGGTTGTGAAGCATCCCTGTGTGTAGGTAGAAAAAGCTATACCTAACATTGTGTGGTGAAAGATCCCACTGTACCATGCACACATGCTGCTTATGCATATATAAACTACCCACCGGCTCACTAGTCACTAAAGAGGAGCGACACAAAAAGAAGAGCAGGGGAAGCTCCCCCATCCCCTGCAATAAGTCTCAGGGATTGTTTTCCCCTTTACTTTTGGTTCACAGTGGCCTCACTTTGTCACCACGTTATGCAGTCAAAGTGAAATGGGCCCTTGTTGAACAGACCGGGTGCAATTTGCAATGTGATGTTAAACTAAGCAGGGGCAGACATGAGGGTGCTTGTCCCTAGTTAAAATCTGCTGGGTTTGGGGCAATGTCGGGGGGGGGGGTGGTAAAGCCAAAGCACAGAGAAGTCCAGAAGCTGAAGCAGGGCCAAGGGAGCATTCACAGCTCTGCAGCAGCAAAAGGCTGGTTTGGCTTGGCCATGGCCCTGCCGGCCCCTCAAATCTTTGAGTTTTGCTAACTTGAGGTAACATCTTGCTGCAGAAGACTCTGTCCGGAGCAAGCATTGGCATGAGTGGCCAATGCATTTGTAATGTATGTCTAGATACCTGCAAGGATAACGGTAGGAAACCATCTGGGTGTCAGCGTAGAAAACACCGCTGGTATTTTAACACGTACATTGTACTGAATCCCCGTCCTGCTGTCCCTGTAAACACCATTGTGCTTTTCATCTGCCACATTTGCAGCAGCAGCAGCAGGGAGATTTCCCCTGAAATGGGATTGCTGACCCAGCGGCCGCCAGGACAATGTGACAGGCGCTCCCGGGCAGGACAAAGCCTCCCTTCCAGAAAGCCATCGCACAAAGCTGAAACCCCCACGTGAGCCCCAACCTGCTGGGCTCGGCACATCCCTCCTGCCAGTGCGGGCGAAGGTGGCCGGGCTGAGTGGTGGCGCTCGGCGGGCTGGAGAGGCAGCATGCCCTTGCCGAGGCGCCGGTCGTCCTTCTTGGGGCAGCAGCCCTCTTCCTCCACGGCCGAGAGCTCGGGGCCACCCGGCCGCCGGGTGAGCACTGGGGGTGGAGGGAGCCTGTCAAGACCCCCCGGTGTCTATGTGGGCACCGTCCCCACTGGCGGCGTGAGCAGCTTGGGCACCCGAGTGTCCCGCAGAGCCCTGGGCATCAGCAGCGTCTTCCTCCAGGGTCTGCGTAGCTCCGCTGCCACTGTGCCCTTGGCCCCGGGGCTGGAGAAGGGCAGGGGTCTCTCCTATGAGAGCCTGAATGGCTCCTTGGTGGAGTATATCGAGAAGGTGCGAGCTCTCGAGCAGGTCAACCAGGAGCTGGAGGAGCATATCAGAGTCTACCTGGACAAGAAAGCAGCCAGCGTGGGCAGCTGGGGAGCACTGCGGGAGAACTGGGAGGCAATTTACCATCAGGTGAGCAGGAGCGCTGTCGGCAGCAGGAGGGACCGAGGGAGCTTCACGAGTCATTAGTAACCCTGAGCGGCAAGGGCTGATGCTGATGATGAATGCCGCCTGATTTCAAGGCGCGGTGCCCTAGGTGGAGGGGTTTAAATCTATCTTCATGATAATTAGCATTATCATTTCACAGTGTGTTGTAGAAAATGCCAATTAAGCAGGAGAATTGCCTCAGGCATCCTGCACATGGGGCCGATTGAAATGCACCCCAAGGCGCGATAGTCTGGGCTGATTAAAATGGGTGATTTTTATTTTTTTTTAATTATTATTTTTTTCTTAGCTGTGGTTATTACTCTGAGAATCAAAATTATTAAAAGAAAACTGCTAGGACTGAATTAGTTTATCCCTCAACATGGTATCGTTACAAGCATGTTGGGTTTTTTTTTTGAATTAGCAATTCAGATTTTTACTTTATTCCCTCGTTTGCTTAATCACATTTTCAAAAGCCCTATTTATTTAGATAATAATTACATGGCTACAAATGAGTGACTCCTTCCTTTCTCTTTGTCGTTGTCCCGCCATCTCTTTTTCCCACCTTTTCCATATGGCACAGGCTGTGAGTTCTCTGGGAAAGTGTTTACTGGAGGTGGGGGCTTTGTGAAATGGTGTTTGCATTGCCCTTGTGGACAAGAACTAGAATTCCTTTTGCTGACCAGTAAGACTTTGTAGGCTGATGTTCTGCTTGCAGGGAATATGGGGCTCTGTCCCCCAAGGTCTCAGTGCACCTTGCAAGTTCCAGCTTCTCAGCTCCCAGCCAGCAGGAGTGGATGGGACCCCAAAGAGCTGGTGCCAGGCATCTTGCATGTGTCTTTCTGGCAGTGCTTGTGCAGGTACAGAAAATTCCATCAGCAGGTCTTCAGAGAGCCTGAAAGCCAGCTTTAAGTTCCTTGAGACAATCCTGTGTTTTACCTTGGGCTGGAAAAGTTTTACCTCTGGCATAGGAAAGAGGGTGCATTTTTAGGGCTGGTCTTCACCCAGAACCCTGCAAATGTGGTCAGAACCTTGACTGTGGCTGCATAAACTGCTGTAGAAAGATCACGTCAGCAGAAACACCCAGTTAAATGCCAACTTTTAAAGTTGTTATCTTTTTGTATTGATAAATGAAATTGCTGCTGCAAATACTATAAAGTGTCCTGAAAAGTCTGGCTGCTGAAGGCAATGGGTTCTGTGAATCTGTAGTGCCTACAAAAAGCAACTCTTGAACGTTTCATCTTGCTGAGCTATATGGGGACCTTGATGTGAGATGGGGCGTTAGTGATTTGCAGCTGCCATCCCATGTTTTCCAGAAGAGTCTCCCATTTTGCACCTATAGACCTCACCTATAAAACCTACCGGGGCTTATGGTTAAGACCAAAAAAGTAGGACTGTATGTACTTAGGAAGGACTGATTTTTCTTTATATGAAGCTCCAACATTGTAGTGCAGATGAACCTACTCATGCAATAATAAGTTTTCATCCAAACTGCTTTCCTCTTAAGCTTTCTTTACATTGTCATCCTGCAATCTGGCCTCTACCCCTCTTTCTTATGAGTAAATAAGAGTAGCTCATAATGAAATCTAGCTTGAATATTGGGCTCTTCTTTTATAAAATCAGAAAAATAAAGCTATGTAGTAATAGCATTTGCAAGTATGATAGAAAACAAGATAAAAAGATTAGCATCATCTGTATCTACTTAGCCATTAAACCACATTAAAGAGAACATGAAGTTTTCCAAATTACTTCAATTAAATCAATAAAAGAGGCATCACTTAGTGAATTTTGACTTTCTGAGCTGTCATGTACAATTCTGACTAATAGGTTTCTTTGATTTTTTTTTATATTCATCATCTAACCAAAAATGAAAGACCTCATCCAGCCCAAACAGCAATTAACTCATTCATCCTGCAGCTAATTGGCAAAGGTATGCCAGCATCAACACGGAAACTGTCACATTTATTAAAACAACATCAAAATCAGTTGCCACAGAAACAGCTGCAATCACACAAATTCTGTATCCTCCTGCCACGACACGTCCCAGTAGGAGAAGTAAAAGGTTCTTTGGCAATGAGGTGTAACAGAAATGAGAGATACGGTTCTATATGTAATTTTTGTAAATATATTTAGATTTTTCTGTAGATGTCCACATTTGCCTTAATGTGACATACCCTTTTTTCAGCCTCCTGCAAAATCTGAGGATTCATTTTGATTCCCAGCCAGCCCCATGCTTTCAGCCAGGAGGGATGCCTGTCAGCCATAAACCCGTTGGTGCCATTCACATGAAGCAGCTGCAAAAGTCTTGCGGCAGAAAGCCACTTGAGCCACCACGTTTTACCCTCAATGTCTATGATAGGCACAGATTTTGAACAAGAAGAAGCAAATAAAAGTACACAACTGGGGGTGTGGGAAGGTCTCAACAGGAGCCCCTTCCTCTGGCCCTGCTAGTGAGAAGACAAGGTTACAGCCACGTAGGACTCTCCTGGTCCCAAAATCAGAAATGTGATGGACCCCTCTCTGCAGTAGGGTAGGAGATACCCCAGCAGACCCGAGGTCCCGCTTCCCTCCCACCCTTCCTGGGATGTACTCCAGCATCCCAAATTTCAGGTAGTTGTCCTCTCAGCAATAAAAACTGGGTGCTAGCATTTCTCCCAAAAACAGGGGTGGGGGAAAAATGTGGCAACAAGTGACTCAGAGGATACAATTGGAGAGTCCCTCAAGGGGAAAAAACACGTTTCATTGCAATTGTCAGAGCTATTGCTGCTATACTGCAGCAGGGGATCACTGACAGGAGTTGAATGATGGGAAGCCACTATCCAGCTCACAGCACTAATTATCTGCCTGGGCAGCTGGTTCTTAGCGGAGCAGGTGGACACACACTAATTGGGACAGGCACAAAACGAGAAGATTTTTGCAGGAAACAAGGGACATGAGAAATCCTTGAGGAGAGGAATTCATGTGACAGAAATACAAATTCATCTCATTTTACCTGGGGCATACTCCTTTTCTCCAGGCTTCATCCCGGTTTTCTTGTGGAAAATTCTATCTTTAATCTCATCTGTCTCTTTTGCCGGAGAGGAGGTTGTTTGCAATGGTAATTCCTTTCCAGAGAGCAGGGCAGCACCTGGGAAAAGCAGACACTTGAAATAACCTCAGCAAGTTTATGGAGAGAAGAGGGTAGCTCAGCCTCTGTGACCATTCAATTACAGCTGCGTAGGAGACAGATTTATTTTGTCTATGAGATGGCCTGTAGCACAGTTCAGATCACAGGGGTAAACAGAAGCAGAAGAAGGAATAAATGTCCTGGACCAATTTTATCACTGCTGTGACTCCTGTGCATGGTTGGGAGCATTTGAGAGATCACCGGAGTTTTCTATAGAGATAATTTTATTTGCACCTGGCCTTACTGTCAGTGCTTACTCAGTGTTAGTATTAAGCCTGGAGAATATACAGGACTGACAGCCCCGGGAATCACCACATTTGGCCTCGCACTCAGTAATTTATTTGCTGTGGGGCCAGGAGAGCTGCTGAGTATTATCCATAACATACTCTAATGCAACACAGTGCATGATTAATGCCTGCAAACGGGCAAAATAGCATTCTGCTACTAATCTAAGGGCACAACAAACTCCCACAAACCAGGACAGAGCTTGGTAAACCACCATAAAGAAGATGGCAATAAATTTGTTTTAATTATGTCCTCTTAGCCACCTCCAACAGCATAACCTTGGAGTACCTTCACAGGCAGCTGTGAGGTGGGCGAGTGAGGTTTTCTCCTTGTCCTAGGCAACATTACAGTTTTTACAGACCATTTCTTTAGAAGGTATCTCCTCCTTTGAGTACCAAGCATTCTTTGATGCAGTTCTGTTTACTTATAAAATTAAATTAAGTCGTATTTTCTTGGATGCAGCAGGAATCAGCAAAGGACCCACTGATCTTCCCAGCCTCTCTCCTAGTATCACCATTCCACAGTGATGCCCCAAATGCCACTGTTGCTGCCTTCAGGTTTTCTCCCTTCAGGCTCTAAGAAGGGGTTCAACATAGAAAGCATGACTGAAAGCATTACGAGTTTACTGCTTGGTGGCATCTGAGCAGCAGACACTGAGTTACATGACATGTAGCATAACGTGAGACACATGCTTGTAGCCTGATTTAGCTGTGAATTAAAATGTGTTGGGGGCAATGGGCTGATATCAACTATTTCTTTCTCTGTGCTAAACCAGCGTCTTCTGATCTTTCTCCACAGAGGCATCATTTGCTTTAACTGAAGTGAACTTAAAAGCCAGATAATTTGCCATTACATGAATAATTAAACTATGAGATTAATTACCACAGGCCACACCTGGGGCCACAAATTTATCAGCATTCAGAAAGGGATTAGGAATTCAAAAGAACACCAAAACTGCACAAATCTATCAATAAAGCATAGCTAAGAACTAGAAGGTACAGTAAATCTTGCAATTCCAAACTTGGTCAGGTCTCTGTTAAAAGCCGAAAAGTTGTCAGTCTCCAAGCATAAGTTATCCCAGTGTCTGTATCACACCACACTTCATCAAGGCTGGAGTTTGCAAACTCCCTTGAGGCAGCTGGTGTTCCTTGTTGCCAGTAGTAACCCAGTAAATGGCCCAGTATGCTGACACATATTCTGATAGGATTTTTTTGTTAAAAATTAAAATTGCATTTTCACATCCATAAAATCACAGTGAAATCAAACAAAATTGTTGCTGCTTTCTAGTTAAGACGTTTTATACCACAAATATTGTGTTAATTCAAGAGCTGAAAAAAACTCATGTTCTAAAGGTGTATGCACATCACAGATGCAAGTGTTGAAAGACGATATGTGAGTTAAAGGGGCTATTTTTAGTAATAATATTTGCATTTTGATAACACCTCCCGTCTTGGCCATTTAAGTGCCACAAGAGCATCAGTGAATTAAGCCTCCCAGAAGCCCTGTGAGGCAGGACATCGTTGCCTTCTGCTTTACAAAGGGAGGAGGCAACATCCAAGTGCTCGCAGCATTGCAAGCCCTCTCATTTCCAATGGACACAAAGAAGGGTGTTTCCTGAACTGCTGCATCATGTGCTTTAGTATGTGTGTCAGCACAGTGGCTATGAATCCATCTCACTAATGCTGCAGGTTTGCATCCAGCTGTTATCAGGAGAATTAAATCAAACAAAAGGGCCACTAGGTGGAAGTCTTGCATCTCTTCTTCTCAAGCCTAGAAAAGGCCTTTCACAACTCATGCAAATCAGGGAGAATTTTTCAGGAAATCTGGTTTCTACATAGAAGCTACCATGTAATTATTCATCCTTCAGGTTCACTGTCAGATTTAAAGCATTCACAACTTATCTCCAGGAGGGCTGAAAGGCTAATGCCTGCTGCTCCCACTACAATGCTCATCCCTGAAGCCTTCCAAACATTAGACTTTTTAATACCATTTTTAGTTATGCGGCACAGTTCAGGTTTGTGTGTGGTTTTGGAAAGCCCTGCACTTTCTCACTGAACATTTGGCATTAGCTGATGGTCTATGAAGAAGGGAGCTGGATATTAACCAACTCCTCAGGAGTTCGATAGCAGTGCTCTGGTAGAGACACCTTATGGGGCAGGTAAGAAGTCACCTCAAATGCTTCAATAAAGCCACAAGATTACTATTGAAAAGCACTTTTAAAAACTAGTTTTCCTCTGCATAGAAGCAGAAATCCAAACAACAGAAAATCACCAGCTACTCCCTGCTTCTACTTTTGATGCAGCCCAAAACCCATTTTACACAGAATTCAGCCTCTAAACTTAGCCATTAACATAACTCTGACTGGCCCTGTGCAGCTCACAGGATTTGATGTTACTTTTGCTCAGGTGATGTTCCCAGTTCCCTCAAAGACATTCATTTTCATCAGACTTCAGGTCAGATATTGAAACTGCAGAGGCTCACTACCAGAGGCAAATGGGCTTGTTTTGACAGGGCAGGACAACTCATGAGGCAGCTTTTCTGCACCCTGATTTGAGCTTGGAAAAAAATAAAAGCTTCCATGACAATCCATACATTTATGAGTTGGCAGGAAGACAAAATAATTTTTGTAGGAAAAAAGAAAAGAAAAAAACCCAACCACGAATTCAGAGCTTGGATCAAAGAACTGCCTCTACCTCCATGTTGCTGCCATGTAAAAATACATGTCTTTTCTCCATCCTTCCAGAGAAACACAGGTCCCCTGGTGCAAGGGGACCTGAGGACAGCAGCACAGCTCCAACTCTGCCCAGCCACTGAGAAATGCCCCAGAAGAGATGAACCAGGGGCTGGGGAGTTAGGCCGGTGCCGCTAAAGCGGGGTTCCAAAAAACAAAGAGAAGGGAAAAGGGGGTTGAACGATGAACACAAGCTTCTGTGTGCAAAAGAGAACATAAAAGGTCTTCTGTACTTGTGTGCTGCATGGTTGGGCTGGCTGGTGTGCTGTCAGATAGATACCTTCTCTTTGCCCACCTCTGGCTTTCATGACATTTCTGACTCCTATACCTTCACTGCTCTCTCTAATTCTCTCCTGCCTAAACTGGGGCTTTTTTTTTCCCAGTGACAGCATTCACCAGACCTCTCTCCTCTGGATGCCATTTGCATGAAACGTGTGGAACTGCACGTCCCTGAGATGGCCTAACCCTCTATCATATTGGTTGAAACTGGCCAAGAAATCCCACAGTTATTAAAGAAAGTTATTGGCTGCCCATGAAATGACATGAGCTCTGTTTCCTTTGGAAGCTGAGCTGGAAGGAATGGAGCTCTGGCCTCAGGCTTCCAGCCACAGCCACCTTCCCCTTTGTTCCTAACAGTAGGTGGGAAGTAAGCAAACTTTTTAACTCTTGTTTTTAACGCTTGTGCTTCCTCAGATTTAAAAGATGTAGTCTGCTTTTAATTTCATCATCCATTATGGAATTTTCCATGTGGGGAATAGGTTATTCCTCCAGATCTCTCCTTATCAGATGCCTTCACGTATTTCTGATTTGTTTGTCTAAGCATTTGTAAGGCAATGAGCAGGAAGCCAGTTTTCATGAGGGTGAATGTTAATTACCATGTAAAACTGCTTCAGCCTTGCATGTCCACCTCCACTCTGTCACCAAGCAGCAGGCCAAAGAGCAGGTAGAACCATACTAAGGCAATGATCCCACTTGCAGTACTTGAGATGGCTTGTCTGGACACAGCCCTTATTTTCCCACATTGCAAATCCCCCAAAGCATTCCACTCCCCTGAGGTGCAAGAGGCCATGCAATCTCATTTAGTTGCAGACTTAATTATCTAAAGAAAGATTTCTGCTCCAAGAACTATTCTGGCCTGTTTAAAAAGCTGCTTTTATTCATGTGGTGGTTGAGTTACAACTGCAACTCTCCATGGGTATCTCTTGAAATAGACCAAAGAGATGTTCAGTTTAGGTCCTCCACAGCAATGGCTGGAGCCCCCAGATAATTAGTTGCAGAGCTGATCACTCTAAGCCTGGTACCAATTTCAGCATGTCTTTGATCACCTCCATAGCTCAGTGCACTTGTGACTCCAGGGCAGGCAGTGGTCTTTTTTATCTTTTTGTCATTTATATAACCTTCTTGAATCACAACAGGCTGCTGTGTCACAACCCCTTCAGGTTTGCTTACCCCTCAAGTGCCTGCTGGGAGTTAAAGATACACCCCAGTGGCACAGCAATGATACCATAGTCTTGTTTGCACAATCTTTCCAAAACATTGCACATTCAGTGTAATAATCTTTGAAGACTGCCTGCTTCTCAGGCCTCCTATCTATTTCAAGAGTTTACAGGATCCCATCAGAGAAGAAAAACAACGCTCTGGGAGCTGAGGACAGCTCGCAGGGGGCATGAGCAACAAGTATTCCTTGGCTCACTGAAGAAGATGATCATGAAGTGGACTGCTGATACTGGAAGTAGGATAGGAAATGCATTAAGTGCTACTTAAACTAGATCTAGAAAACTCAAACTTAAAACTGCATCTAGAAAATAGAGGTGGGACTTAAATGATGTAAGTACCTTGTACGCAGGAATGAATTTTGCCCCTTGTGTCCAGCTGACAAACATGTTTCCACAAGAAGATGAATGCTTAGGAGCAATGAACGGTTTGACGACAAATTACAGCCTATTTGCAAATAATTTGTGAATTTATATGTACAAAATTTAATTAAATTATCTGGAATTAGTGACTTAAACAGCCCTAGGCTAAAGGATTATTTTCAGAATCAGAGCTATACATCTGCTTAAGACACATGTACAGTGCGTGTAGCTAATGTGCTGAAGCTTGAGCTCTGTTGTCTCTTCTAGGTGGGCGAAGCAGTCCTTGAAAATGCTCGTCTTATGCTGCACACCGAGAACATTCAAGCCTGTGCTGAAGATTTTAAAGACAGGTAGTCTTGTGGTGGCACCTAGCCAGCCACTTTGTTTTAAACTTTGCCTTGACAAACGCTTACTCGCTAGGGGAGTAATGCTTAGTGAGTAGGATGGGCTCATTCCTTTAAGTTGAATATTCAATGACCTGACTTGGGCAAAATAATCATGACGCTAACATTATTGTGGAAGATTTTGAAGATTTATAGTAGCAAAAATGTGCACTAGCAAAACTACTTAAGCTATTTTCTGATATAGAAACATTGATCTCTTACTGACAGGTCAGTATTCATTCAAATTTGGCTTGACATTTTATAAAGACAACCGTTTATGGGATTATTAGTTTTAATTTGCAGTGCCACACAAGTGGTTTTGGAAGTAAAAATAATTCTACTGCAGCAGCTGAAAAGCAAAAACTGTACCTCTACCAATGTCAGTGTGGAAACATCAGATAAGAGAACAGAAGTGGGCTGCACTGATTTTCTCTGTCTTCACTGAGAGAAATGAATAATAATAGGAGATTTTAAATACCGACAAATTATTTTTTTAACATCTTTCTACCTGCAAAGCCTAATATTCTTGTACACAAGTGCATGAAGCACTTAAAATTTTACTTAGAAGGCCTGATGACCCTTCTAGCCTTTATTGGTACTGGACTTGTTCATTTGCAAATAGCTTTTTGCAAGATCTGACACACAAACTGCATTTCAAACTAATTGATTTTTATTTCCTATGATTTTTATCATCCCTTAAACTTTTGTCTCTCCCTGGTATTAATTTATTTAATCATAGGAAAACACGTGTTAATCATGTTCTTAGGTTTGCCTTTTATTTCAGAAAGGTACAACTCTGAGCTACTCATTTTGTGGCTTTAAATCCAGCAAGCTATATTCCTATTTAAGTAGTTTAAAAAATATGCTTTAAAAATGTCAGCTGACTTGGACAAGCAGTCTATATAACAAAAACAATGTTAAATCAATCCACTGCATAGCAAAAGCTCTGGGATCAGTTGCCTCTTTCCCAGGCTGTTGAACTCCCAGCAACAAAGGTGGCTCTCAAGGGGCAGAGTGCAGGACTCGGTTATGAAACTGGCTCACATCTAACCTGACAACCCCCCTGTCTAACCTCCCTGGCCACCAGGTTCCCTGGCTGGCTGGGTTTGACACAGAAGCCTCTCAGCCAAGGAGATTCGTCACGCAACCAGCCACATTTTCAACGGGAAGTCTAAAATGAAAAGGTACAAATGAGAGCGACTCAGCAAGCAGTGCTGCAGACTAGCAACCGCCTGCCACAATTTTCCCTACTATTGCAGCCATGGTCTAGAAACAAGATGTTTCCTTTAACAGCAATTCTAGTTGACAAACCAATTGCTCAAGTTTCCTATTTATTTTGATGCTATTAGGATTTGGTCTTAAGGATGGGCTGGGACCCTGGAACACAGACCAGACTTCCATCAGCACGTTCATTAGTAAAAGCAGTGCTTTATATGCACCGCTTTCTTTAACCATAGCTCTGAATAGTTCTTATGTAGACAAATGAGCAGTTAATCTCATTTTACAGCCAAGCAAACAGAGGAAAAGCCACCCATAGTCACACTGTATATAAATACCAGGTCTAACAAGAGACCACATGCCTCTCCATGTTTATTCAGGAATCCTATCAGGCTGATTACCACCATAGCACAGAATGCTAACTTCGCCTGTTTTATTACACTCTCAGTTAATGACAAAATACTTTAGGCAGTTAAACTGAAGTATAGCAAGACAAGGTGAGAGCAAAGTGTATTTCTGTGTTTCTGTGCCTCTGACTGGGACACATGAGCTAATTAGCACAACGGTGCCATTTAAAAAAATGCATGTGTTTCTTGCTGAGCTGTGCTGTATTAAGTTTGGGGTGTTTTTTTATTTTTCTCTGCAGGTATGAAAATGAGCAGCCATTCAGAAAGGCAGTAGAAGATGAAATTAATTCCCTATATAAAGTGATCGATGATGCTAATTTAACTAAAATGGATCTGGAGAGTCAGATAGAGAGCATGAAAGAAGAACTAGCTTTGCTGTCAAAGAATCATGAAGAAGTAAGTCCAGACTTGGGACACTGCAAAGCCAATGTGTACCTGTTTCATCGGGTTGGTATCATATATCTAGCACAATGCAAGCACTAAAAAGCTCCACCTGCCATGTCTGGGTAGGGGAATTGTCCTGAAAACTACTCCTGTTTCTCTCTTCAGTGTTAACTTAAAGCACTAACCTCTGAGGCATGATCAAATTAATTACATTTAAGTTTTAAATCTTTCTCGTCTGATAAATATGACGTCATCAGTTCATTTTCTTGCTAGACACCACATGGGTCACAGGGTTGCACAGTCACATATGTGGACATCTCAAGAGTGAAGTCTGATTTTCAGCCAGAGATGTAAGGGGAAAATGTCTATGCATGGAACAAGCTCTGGTCCTGCTGCACTAATACTGAGCATTAACCAGGCTCTTCTGAAAAACTCCTGCTTGGCTTAGCAAGCTGCTCAGTTCCCCAAACCGAGTCTCTCCTGAGCAACACAACACTGAAGCAAGTCACAGGGACAGGCAGCTGGAAGGGAAGCCCATTATTACCCAATTTTGCAATACCTTCCCACTTACTCATTACATTCACCAGCACTAATTGCATGAATCCCTTCAGCAGGGGCTTCAGGATCAGACCCAAATCAGCATCTTTACTGATGGCAGCTCAAATATGGAGTTACTACTAATCCCACATCAGGGAGAGCAAGCAATTCTGCTGATGCCTCAAAAATAGAAGAGAGCTTGAGTTGAGATGGCTCATGGAAGCAAGGCGCTATCCTGTCTTATATTTCTTATGGGTTATTTCTCCAACCATAAGATTTCTGCAACACTGGCAGGCACATGGAGGCTTGAGTTGCCAAGATGAGATTGCTTCATCCCCTCCCTACTTTCATGAGTCTAATCCCAAGGCTGGCATTTTACAGAAAATAATCAGTAGCTTCAGCACCACTGCATGGCATGAGAAAGATGGAAGCTGTTTTAGATAAGAAGGAAACCAGGAAAGTGATAGAAATACACAAGATCCCCTTTAAACCTCCATGTATTGCAATGATTGCTGTGAAACCAGAGAAGTTGGCGCTGGTGCTGTACTCTACCCATATATATATATGACACAACAAGAATAACAGCTTTCAATAGCTGCTATCACTCTGCATTTAGCCAGCAAAGAGCCCTTGCAGCATGGAAGGATGTTCCTTTCTTTACCTGCTGGGACTATCTGAGTATTCACAGAACCACCCCAGCACAGACCTGGTTTTCCAAAGGCAGCGGCACCAGGGGAAGCTGCTCAAGAGAAGTTACAGAATAAAGGCTGGAAGCGAGTATTGCAATCACTCCAGCTGAGCTCTGGCACACTAAGGTCCCAAGGGCTTTCCTCATATAATTCAAACCTTTCTTTCCTCCAGCGCCCCCACTAGGAAATCCACAAGTCCTTTTGAAGCTTTTGTGCACTTGAAGTAGGCACATTTTAAGGTTTTCATTCTTATAGTTTCATAATTCACATATACTTGGCCATCCTTTTTTCCCAGTACTGTCACTGTCAGGGGCCAGTGCTTACAAATAAAATTCCATATGCTTTTACACCACCTTTTTTGTTCTAGCTTCAAACACACAATTCTAGACACTATTTTTCTCCTGCTTACGAGGTTTTGAAGCACTTGTATGGAAAGAAAGAACCAAATGCTTTTACAGAAAAGGAGAGTGCTCTTCATCTAACGTGCACATGATAAAAGCACACATGACTCACACAAGCTGCAAGACTGTAGAGGTCCTGCTGTTTTGTACAACTTGTATCTCCTAGTAGATACATATCTCTGTTATCACATACAGCAATATAGTTGTGGTCCTGAGTGTGCAGTGTGTGTGTATGTCAAGCTCTAACTGCTGGAGAAACTTGCTACCACAAGCGGGCTGCTCCGGGCAGTGCCCTGGGGCAGGGTTTCAACCTACTTCCCCCAAGGGGAACTCCAGCAAGGGTCCCTGTGTAGAAGCAAGACAAATCCAGCTCTGAAAAAGAAACCCTCCAGTGCACTAAACGATTCATGCAGAAACACCTTTTGGGACCACATTTAATTACTCTCTCTGCTTGTGGAAGCAACAGGGCTCTTCCTCAAGCCCCTCTGAATCTACCATTCAATTGTCTAGTTCACCTTCTCTTATGTCTGTTGGTTCTGTTCAAGGATGTGAAGGTGTTATACAAGCAGCTTGCTGGATCTCAGCTGGAAGAACTTGATGTGGGAAGTGGCCTGGATGACATACTGGAAAAAATCAGAATCCACTGGGAGAGAGACATTGAAAAGAATCGTGCCGAGACAGGTACCCTCCTCCGTACCAAGGTAAGTGCTCTGTAACCCACTCCAACATTAAGGGATTTGAAGCAAACACAAAATCTGTCTAATACCCTGCAGTAACTTTGAAGGCTCAGTGGGGTTCTTTCTTGAAACAAAAAAATGGTAAAAATCTAAAGGATTTTGGTCCAAGTACACTGGAAAACACATTCATAAATATCAGTGACTTTCTTGAGTTGCACAGAGTTAAGTAGTGGTGGAAGTGACACTGCAGATATCACAGGTATCTGTGGGACACTTCTAAGGGCTCTGAAATGCTGGTTGAGAAAAACAAACTTAATCTGTTGATACTTTCTGTGTCAGATAAGCCACAATTGTTACCCTTCTTTCTAGGGCCATTCCTCCACTAAACAATTTACAGGAGTCTATAAATCAAAAGAGCAAAACACTTTGCTCTACACTAATTATATAGCTCCTCATGCCTTTCTCCTTGAAATTATTTCAATAATTGAAAATGCCCAGCAGCACCCTCCACACGGACTCTTGAGGCAACTCAGCTGGTAACCCTGTAAGGAGGATGGGAAAACTTTGCGTGTACCAAAAGCTTTAGAGCTTATTCAGTACGTATTCCTCAGTATTTAGGGCCTGATGCAGCCACCTCCATCTACTTTATCTGCCTGTTCTTTCATTCACATCACTAATGTCTGGTAGCCCTGACAGCTTTAGGTAACTCCTAGAGGAGTTTCAACATCACCTGTGGTGAGAGCATGTTGGATATATAGGTAGCATTTGTCCACCACCAGGGTAACTGTGGAGAGATGCCAGGTTTCAGGTAATGTGTGTAGGCTATAAATATAGATGCAAAGGCACCCTCTCTGCCCAATATAACTCTTTAAAAAGAGGCATTTATAGTCCTTCAACCATAATAATATGTAGACTACACTCTCAACACAATGTGGGAGACAAAAATTACTCCAGAGTGGCATGTCCATGATGACTAGGCTGAGTTCACCAGGACTAGTGAGGAGTGATTATGTCTCTCTGAAGCGTAAGTCTCTAGGAAGTAATTCTGGAAAATAAAGATTCCGTGCAATTTGCTGGAAAGGACAGTTTTGGTGTTTAGATTGAAATTCAGCCCTTTGCATCACATGTTCGTAAATCCTAAATTATGTTTGAGACTTAACTGGACTTAAATGACATATTTGTTTCTGCTGACCTTTTGTACCAGAGATTATTTCATTCACAAAGACCAATGTGTGGGATTCACATGATGGTACCAAAAAATTATAAAAATTATTTCTGGTGCATGGTCTCAGCTTTTTTAAAAATTTGATCATACTTTTTAAATAAAAGAATCCATAATCAGCAAAGCATGAATTTTCAGTGTCAAGATGAATCTTCAGAGTGGAAGTATTTTGCGTAGTCTAACCCTAGCGGTGACCAGAAGAAAGGTAGGTTTTGACTCAGAAATTGTATTTGCTAGAGAGCCCAGAGCTCTGGATTGAAAACCTTGATCTCAGTCCTCATTAAAAAGTATAGAAATTTTATTTTTACTATAGTACCTTGTCCTTCACCTATTTTCAAGGAGCCTGAACTAAACGCATACAAAATCCCACTCAGCATGGGTGGCAAGCAACAAGAGCATGCAATTGCACAAGAAGTTATTTTCCTGACCTCTGTGATATGACTTGCTTTCTGACTCATAGAATCCTATGTGAAAAATCAAGGTGTGAATACTTCTGAAATCCAACAGACTAAGTGAAAACACTTAACTTTAAAAAAAAATGCTGTAGTATAGCTACAAAAAAGATTTACAGCAACAGTTGCTTTTTATAGGTCATTTTAAACTTACTAGTATGAATGCTGAACAGCCTTTGTTGACATAGGTAAAATATATACACTTAAATGTAAAAGCCATTTTGCAGTAAATGCATAGAAAATATGATCATTTTGACAATAAGAAGTATCCAGAATGGTTCAACTGAGGGATTTAGTACACAAGATTCAAAGTTAAAGTCAGAAGTGCCACAAACTGTGAAAATATTAACTGTCAGTTTGATATGTAAGGAAACTAAAACATAATTTGAGTAGGCTGGGATGACAGTCACAATCTTTTACCAGCAGCCGGCTGAAACGATTGCTGCCGTGCGAACCCAAGAGGAAGAGCTGGTGGAATGTCTCAGAACCGAGTTCCATGAAACTGCCTGCAAAATACAGAGCTTGCAAGCAGAAACCGAATCCTTGAGAACCTTGGTAAGTCATGTTGGGTTATCAATGGGTATATTCTGTGTGAATTCAACCTGCCTTCCAAGGAAAACGCTCTCATCTTGCGATGCAGACTTAAGAATAAATCTCATTTTCCAGTAGATACTGTTTCCAGAGATCCCAGACATTTCTAGGCTCTTCTTGACTGATGCAGTGCACAAAGTGTACCACATTTGACAACTTGGATGCAAATTTCAATATTCATTGCCTTCATACTCAATAATAATTTCACTGTGATTGCTGGGTACTTGACATGAAAAATATCTGTGCCTTGTAACCAAAGTAGTTCAACCTTTGTAATGATAATACACATTTTTCAAAATATCTAAAGAAAGGAATTCTCAAAATAGTGTATCTCCAATTAAGCATACTCAATAGAGACATCAGCTAAACCTGAATAAAAATCACTATGAAGCACATGAAAACTGACTGTTTTTATGTCTCCTCTCCTGCCCTTACAGAAGAGAGGTCTAGAGAACTCTTTATATGATGCCAAGCACTGGCATGACATCGAACTGCAAAACCTAGGCTCTGTCATTTCCAAGCTGGAGGCAGAAATGGGAGAAATCAAGGTAGAGACCGAGCAGCAGCAGCGGGATCGTGAAAATCTGCTGACCAGCAAACAACAGTTGGAGAAAGACATTGCTGCATATCACTGCCTTCTGGATGGAGAACAAAGCAGGTACTCATCATTAAAAGCAAGTGTGCCACAGGGGTGGAGAACACACACTCCCTGGGAAGAGGTTGTGAGGTTGCTGGAAGCAGGAGGGTAGTTTTCATGTTTCATAAGGCTGGGTGGTAGATGGTGAAGTTTGAAGAGCTGCCAAAGCAGAAGAACACCACAAATCCAGCCATGCAGAGATTCCTGATATTTTGGAGACGGGTGGCTTCCAGCACTGCAGTGGAAGGACAGAGTTTAGCAATACACCAGTAGGTCTGTCAGCCTCACTTCCCTGAAGAGTTGGCATGTGAGATTAAAAAGGTACTGCAGCATCTGGGGTCTACATCAGCAGCTGCAAAGCAGCTGTGCTGTAATTTTTTGGGTACATAATGCCATCCCTCCTCCTCCCACTGTACAGCCCAAATATTAAAGCTGTGATCCTGGGCAAGGTCCCTTCCTAAGCACACAAGTTGCTCTGAAATCCAAGGACAGAATCTGGCTCACTGACTGTGCCTTTTGTGAAGAAACATAATTCAGACTCTTAACATTTGTCCTCTGGGAATAACCTGTAAAATCCTTTACAGTGGTTGGGCTCTTTGGTTGGCCTTTTTAGGATCCTTAATCACCACTAGTCATGCAACCTCTGAGAATCTGAACCACAGATTTTGATTTGCTCTTCTGCTCGAGTCAGGGTGATATTTTTTTACTAATTTTGAAATTAGAAAAAGACACGGTATATCAAATTTGTTTCCTCCTGCACAACCAGATCCTGCTGAAGCTGATGACAGATCACCAGCTGAACTGAAGATAGTAATTGGTTCAGGATTTTTCCTATTTGTAGTGGTGACCAATTTTATTTATTTATTTATTTACTTTCAGCTGATTATGAAATTCCCAGCCCACAGAAGACCACTGCCATTAAAGCAAAAGAAGATGTCACTGCCAATTATGTTCATGGAAGTTAAAAACCCATCAAAGCAGCCTGCTTTATTCAGTTTGATTCAACAATCGAAGTAGGTTGTAGCTTGTACAACTTTATTAGACCCTCCTCATGTAATTGCTTTGCTTACAGATTTCAATTTACTCATGTTGTTAAAATTATAATAAAGAATATCAGGTTTTTCGTTTGACTTTTTTTTCCTTTCAGTATTTTTCATGATAGCTGAATAGGGTTGTACTAAGAACACAGGCCCTCCTCTTCCCAGGAAGTAAACTCTTCCTTTTTACAGTACAAATATACCAAGACTGAACTTATCCCTTCACTGTGCACACAGCATTCACATGGAAAATGCTATTAACAAAATGTGATTAATTTTGCAATATGTAAACCAGCATAAGCACTTATGCGAGCATCCCAGCAGTACTTAAGCTCTGGGATGTACACGTTTAATCTCTAGACTAAACTTCTGGAAAAGTTGAAGGTGCAGGAGAGCAACAGCAGTTGTGTCTGCAGTGAAGGTCACACCCTTTTACTGTATACTGAGAGTCCTAGCCAGGGTGCCAGTTTGTGCAAATGGGATACTCTTTGATATAATGATAAATTTTGGTATTTGTTTTTTTATGCTTGGCTCTTTCTTGATATCAACATCTCTTTAGGAAGGTTGGCCAAACTTCTTTTGAACAGGCACTCAGATAGCTTCAACGTGGGGATGACAGTAAGTAGTTTCTCTTATTTTGATAGCATGCTGAAGAAAAAGATTTGCCATCTTTCACCTCTGACTTTAAATATTGATATGCTCAGTGTCTTGCATCTGCAGTATGGTCATATGAAGTGGCACAATGGATCCTCCATTGTCAGAGAAACATAATGAACCTTGACTCCTATCACACAAAATCTTAGGTAGGTGGCTGGCTTTCCTTCACAAGCCCCTGCAGAAGAATGAAGCTAACCATATATGTGTTCATTGGATCAGGACCTTACACAGGGTGACAACATAGTTCATTGAGTGGACTCAAGGACTACTGAGAAATGGCATATATTGGAGAAAATAGCAGCATCTAGGATATATGAGATGCAGTTTGCAGATATTTTGATCTTTAACTGAAACATTAGCTAACAAAGCTACTTAGTTTTTAATAACTGATAAAATCAAATACACTCCAAATCCACTATACTTGATCCACCAGTGAATAACAGGAATCAGCACGCACATATTGTCATGCCTTTCCTTGTGTGTTCACACACACATGAAAAATCCTTCTCAATACAGTTACTTGACAAACAATTCCTCATTTAATCTCGGAAAAAAAAGCCATTTTTCATGTACCACCTGCAGGATTTTGATCTAAAAATTACTGGATTAAGAGATTACCCCAAAACAACCAAAAAATAGAGGTATGTGGTGCCATACTCCCTTTATTCCTTACAGAATGTAGGCTTCTCAGCAGTGGTAATACCTTCTTACATATCAGTGCCGAACTTAACAAGCTGAGACTCCATCAAGAATAGCAATGATGAAAGAAAACATACAGAAACGGTGGTACAAGAGATTCCATGGCACAGAACCTTGGGTTGTTTACTGGGTGCTGTCTAGGAAGGGTAACTTTTTGACATTAGTGAAAAATAACCTCCCCCTTGACACATAGAGAGTTGTTTCTCTATGCCTTGAGAAAGAAGAGGGAATTTACAAATTATTCCTTTATTTCTTCTTAGCAGGTGCCTAACAGGTTTTCTTTCTGTCTGATGTGTAATTATAGACAGGAGCTTCTATAAATCATCAAGTGAATCCTATAGCATAAAAATATACAGTCCAGCATCAGATCTCTGCTATTTTCTAGTGATTCTTCAGGTTTGAAAAGACACTGCTTGCTATCTCACTGTGAAACTGTACTTTATAATTGTCACTGACAGAGATAACCCTGGTGAAATTATGAGTCTACAATCATACTGTGATGAGAAAGGATGGATTTAAGTTTCTTATCTGCCATTCCAAGTTCTTGTTCCAACAAAACTTGGATTGTAGGTTCAAATAATCCAGCATATTTCATAAAAATATAATCAGATTCTTGCTGAGATGTTTATGCCTTAGAATGGAAACAGGTTCTTGCAAAATCATCAAGGTATTTCAGTATGGGGAATGGCTGGAAAAGGAGGAAGCATCTAAGCATAAATAATGAATTTCCAGCAGCTTTTCGCTTTATCCCTAGCAAAGACCAAAATCCATTGAAAAGATTATTTTTGTGAATAGTTCATCAGAAGTCAAATGTAGCATATCCGGCCCTTTTAAAACAAAGTGCTTTCCTACTAAGTGCTAACGGTCATGGGAAGGAATCTCTCTCTACTTTTACACAGATTGTTGCTAGGTTCTCCGCCCCTCCAGCATGCCTTGCCAGCCTGAATGCTATCTAAGCATTAACAGTCTTCACCATGTCAGGTGGAAATTGAGAACATGAGAGGCTAAAGGTTTTCACAACTATTTGTCAGCGCTAAGGTTCATAAACTGATTTATCTTTATCCTCTAGTCGAGCAGTCGCTATATTAAATACACACGAATGTGTTTCCAACTGGTTTTCATAGGAAAACTGAAACCAGAAAACAGATTTTATTATGTCCCACTGCAGTATCTATCACACCTATATTCTCTTGCAGGGATTCGTGGCATTTGCTGTTATGAAGACTCAGAATGCAGTCAGAGGGTACAGATAATACAACCTAACAGACAGCTGCTACATAAAAGGACATTTCTACTCCCCCTCATTTGCTATGCATTCCTATCACTCTGTCTTATGTTAGCACCAACACCTGTTTGATGTCTCAGGAGACAAGTTCAGGAAGCAGAATTAGCAGAAAATTAGCCCTGCATAGGGGAACTTTCCTGCCACTTAGCTCCCCGAATCAGGCCACTGCAGCGTCAGCCATGTACCAGCAGCAGCACAGGGATGGGAGACAGGGGGAGACTATTCAGGACTGTAAACCACAGCCAACCCTCCAGGTGATAGCTATTCACCATGCTGTCAAACCACATACATACTTCAAACTCCTTCTCATTCTCTGCAGGCACAGCTTCTGTGCCACAGCTTGAACACACGCTGCTGCATCCTCAGGGGAGGCAGAGGGTGCCAGCCCTATGCTAGCCCGTGCTTCATTTCAGATTTCACACAGAGTAGCAGCACACCACACCACCTAGGAACTGGTACTCTTGCCTATAATCCTACTGTTTACATTTTAGCATAAGCATTACTATACTGATTCTATGGTTAAAAGATTATTTTTAAGTTGACTTCAGGCTATCATTGCATAAAATTCAGTACTTCCACAAATACTGTGCACTGCTGCCACCACTGCCTGCTTTCAGGTGGCAATTACTGGTGGAGAAATGGGCATGGTAACACTTCGCCCTTCCGGCTGTAGAGGTCTGAAATTATAGCAAACTCTTAGCGCCCCAAAGCTGATACCAAAGTTAAGCTCCTAAAGAGAACCATGGCCAATGCTGTGGCAAGGACTCCTCCAGACCCCTTCTACAAGCTGTTTTGCACCTAAGGCCACCTCCTCTAATTTCCTTAAGCAGGCGCCTCCCTAAGAGTTACCAAATGAAGGGTTCTTCTCCTTCTGCTGTGCAAATGCCAAAGTACTTTGCAGTGCTATCACCTTTCTGTTACAGAACAGAAATAATTAGGTATGAAGAAATAAGGATAAGACAAAACACTGAGTGACTGGAAATGGAAGTCTGCTCCTACCTCTTGTATCACCCACAACTTTCTTCAGCTTTCCTTTTTTTGGTTTCCCCACATGAATAGTGGCTGCTGCGTCATTTCCTCCAAATGCAGTAGCGCTTCATTCCTAAATCTTTGTAACACAGCAAGAAGGACCGGGAATAGCATCATGGCAAGGCTCACCATACCTACAGGATGGAGACAAGGGGTAAACAGGCGCCACCATATGCCACAACAGGCATGCTGCAGCCCACACTGCTAACGTGGGGGAAGAAAGAGACAGGTAAATCTCTACCTGAGCAGAGGTATTCAGAACGTTGTGTCTTGCCAAAGGCTGGTCCCGCAGGTCAGTGATACACAGTACAGCAGAAAGCTGTCTGCTGAGCTCATGCTTCCCTCATGGCAATGTGGCGTTCTGGATAGATTCCTCATGTTACAAACATGACTTCTGCCAGTCCATGCCTGCAAGCCGTTCTTCCGCCAAAGGTCCTCTGCATAAGTATTGAGGATCACTGAATTTGTGAGGGGAAAAGAAAAAACAGAAATGCTGACCTTGTTTTCTGCATCTAACCATTTTACATAGCAACATCTTTCTAACATTTTACATTAACATCTAACATTTTACACAGCAATCTTAACTGTAAAAGCTAATGCAATGTATTCACAGGGAACTACAAATGCTGTGCATCAGCACGTTTTCACAATTTTACATAAAAAGAGAGGTGGGAGGCAAATCCAAGCATAACTGCATAACTAATGCTTCCTTTAAAGTGCCAACTGAGACATCTTTAAATCTGGATTGAAGACTTCAGAGGCCTAAAACGTTGCTGCTATTTTCCATGGTTTCCACTGAGTCTGTTCCAGATTTAACAGCTGAAATATTTCTTGGTACTTTGCTTCTGACAGGTATTAAGTTTCTAATCCAGAGCTGGTCATTCCAGCCTTGCAGCACTGTGTTTGCAAGGGAGAAGTGACGCAGACACTAAAAGCAGCAAAAAGGCATCGGGTTCGCATTCTTCCACCCGATACTATCCATAATAACACGATGGAAATATTTTACCAGCTGCTGAAATTCAGCAAAAGCATAGCTTAGAATCAGACACAGCACTGTATTTAGTGGCCATTAATAGCTTATCTACCACAAAAGCTGAGGGATACAAATTGTCTGCTTAGCTGTATGTTATTATCAGCGCTGAGCCTGCGAGTCACAGCACGGTGCAGTGCGGAGGTACGTCAGCTTCCTGAGCAGTGATGGGAGTATAAATGCAAGGGAAGGCAGCGCTTCAACAAAAGGAAGTTCAAACGCTCTTCCGCATTGAGCTGTTCTGTGCCACATCTTCCATGCAACCTCCTATCGGCTGAAGGGAGTAGGAGGGGAGCCCAGGTGCACGGAGGCACTGAAAATGAGACTGAGCTACCGGATTTGCTCTCTACTTCAGCAATTATTCCTATCACAAAATGGAAAGTGTCACTGATCATGCGGCATTCCTGGTGTTACCAGATGAACCATTATGTTGGCAAATTTTTATCTCTCAGGGCTTGCTTTGTGCTGGATCAAATCTTGTAAGTACACAGAATGTCAATGGTGGTAGAGAAATACTGGGAGAATGCAGCGTGACAAACATAAAAGAGGATTGTTACAAATCTCCCAAACCCAGAACACCTGACTGCAGTGATTCAGTTACAGCTACAAAACGCTTCACAAAGACATACAATATTTGACCTCTTTCTGCAATGACAACAGTACCTCCCGTTGCTTTCAAACAAGGTGAAGATTATGGATGGAAAACGCTAACAAACAGTATTTTCATGGACACAAATTAGAGACTGTCAAACACTCTCCAAAGTTCAGAAAAAACTTTTCCTTTGTATGTTAATATATACTCACACATACAATGATTTCAAGATAAAAATCACTAAGCATAAAATGCTACTAAATACAAACTTGCTTACTTTTACATTATTATACTACCTATGCTTATTTGATGGGTAATTCTCTTTTGGGCTCACACTTTAGCAGTAGAAACATCTCCTTTTGATGGCTGACCAACAAAGTAATCAGAATTGGTTTCATGTAATTGTTTATGACTCACAACAGTCTGAGGCTATTTTTCAGTATGTCCTGCCTCAAAACTTCTGACAACACATTTTAAAGGCACGGTGAGGTTTTTAAACACCTGTGCTTTTTTTTTTTTCCCAGAGCTAAAGGCCACTACAGTATCCAAAGCTAGTGGCAGCAATCTGCAGACACCCATTGTGAAGTTCGCTGTCCCAGAAGACATTCCCTAGGCATCACTATGAGTCAGGAAAGCAGCTGGAAAGTTGATGCCAACACATCCGGACATCCTAGACAGAGTGGTGTTTCAAGTCTTACTCACTTAGCCACACCATTTCCAAGATGAAAGCTAAATGACTTCCTTCCATCCTTCCCAATGACAGTTTATGTGTAGGGCCCTTTGCTAGGGTGCGGGGAGGCTGAGTCTTAGTCATCTCAGTCCAGGCCAAGAGAGAAGGCCATTCCACCTCACGGGTGGGGGAGTCAGGCACAAATCGGGCCGGGGGCCTCTGGGCGGGCTGAGAGGCTCCCTGAGCCGGCAGGACTAGCCAAGGGCAAGGTCCTTTCCAACGGCCTCTCTCAGCCTTGTCAGTAAGGGCCGTCGCAGCGCTCTGTGAGGACAGCCTCCCGCCTTGGGCTGCCGTTCCCGTCCTTCTATCGCTCCGCGGCGGGCCCTGAAGGGCAGGGCCGGTCCCCGAGGTGGGAAGCAGCCGATGGGTCTGCCCGAGGAGCCCTGGTCCGGTGGGTCACGGCCCACAGGCCAGCCCTAGCCAGCCGGCCGGCCGGCCCCACACAGGGCTCCCCTCAGAAGCAGGCGGAAGCAGGGGAGGGCCCACGCTCGCGCGGGGTAACGGCCGCCGGGCGCACGCGGCAGACACACGCCGCCCCACCCCCGCGCGCCCGACCTTAGCGCGCACGCGCCACTCCCACTTAACGCAACCCCGTGCGCCTTGCCTTCCCCCCCAGCCCAGCTCGGCCAATCCCTAGCCGCGCCTCTGCCTCCCCGCCCGTCACGCAACTCTCACGTCGTGACGTCAGCGCCTCGCCCCTGGAGACTTCTGACTGGGCCGGCCACGGCCTTGCCTTCCTTCCCTTCACGCGCCGCTGATTGGCCAGGACATTGACGCGCATGCGCGGGACAGGGTGAGACGAGCCGCGGGCGGAAGGCTCCGCCCCATTTCTCCTCAGCCCGGCCCCGCCGTAGCTGCCTTTCCCCCCTCCCTCCTACCCCTCCCTTTCGGGCCGTGTCAAGCAGCGGCCACCAACGTGGAGCGCGGCGGCCTCCTCCCGCCGGGCGGGTTCCCGCAGGCCCGGCCACCTCCAGCCGTTAGGCGGCCACGCTCGCTTCCCCCCGGGCGAAGGAGGGAGGGCAGGCAGTAGGGAAGCCGTGCCGCTGCGCGGGGCTCACCTGTTGGCCCGGGCCGCCGCTGCCCTCTCCTTCCTTCCCCCCCCCCCGCCCCGCCGTTGGGAGCGGCCGCCGCCGCCATGGCGGAGACGGAGGAGCGGAGCCTCGAAGACTTTTTCGCCAAGCGGGACAAGAAGAAGCGGAAGGAGAAGAGCAGCCGAGCGGCCGCCGCCGTCTCCAGCGCTTCCAACGCCGCCTCTAACGCCGCGGGGGCGGCCACGGCGGCCAGTGGAACCCGCCCGGCTGAGGGTGGCAGCTCCGGGGCCGCCGCCTCCAACGCCGGCTCCGCCAAGACGGCGACCAAGGTGTGTGTGTGTGTGGGGGGTGAAGGGTTGGGGGGCTGGGGTTTGAGGGGGAGCGGGCCCGCTCCGTCGCGGCGGCCGTGGGGGTTTCCTCCGCCGGGCCGGGTGCCGCCTTCCTGCCGGCAGGGGGAGCCGCCGCCGGCCCGGGGGAGCGGCGCCGCCCGGCCATGCGGACGCCCTCGGCGGCGCGGAGCCTGGCGGGTCTCCCCGGAGCGGAAGGCCCGGAGCCTGAGGCGGGCGGTGCTGCTGCTCGGGAGGAAATTCCGGCCCGCTCCCGACCCCAGCGGGCTCCGGCCTTGCACCGCGCCTTGTATGGTGTGGTGGTGGGGGCAGCGGCGCCGGTGCCCGGTCTGTGGCTTTGGTGCTGCCCGGCCTTGCCTGGTGTCTGGGCGCTGGCCCAAGGTAGCGACCGGTACTGGGGATCTATATCAGGTGCCAGCCGTAGGCCACCTGGGCGTGTGGCCTGTGGACCTTAGCGATAAGATCCCCCTGGCTCTGCAGGCAAAGTACACGGAGCTCTTTGCCTTTCTGCCAGGAAGGGTTTTACTGCCAGTGACTCTTTTTTTTTTAGTATTATTATTAGTCTTTTTCTTGGTACCGTATTAGAGCAAAATGATGAGAATGCCAGAGAAGCTTAAGTATTTGTAGTGAAGCTTAAGTGCCTTCCAGCTGGCTATGCTGTACATTTTAAAATTTGTTTTAAGAAATCATAGAATCATAGAATGGTCAGAGTTGGAAGGGACCTTAGAGATCATCTAGTTCCAACTCCCCATGCCCTGGGCAGGGACACCTCCCACCAGACCAGGTTGCTCAAAGCCCCATCCAGCCTGGCCTTGAACCCCTCCAG
>JAOTQQ010000012.1:43660493-43708087 GCA_026546715.1 Gallinago undulata
GAACCCCTCCAGGGATGGGGCAGCCACAGCTTCTCTGGGCAACCTGTTCCAGTGCCTCACCACCCTCACAATAAAGAGTTTCTTTCTGGTATTTAATCTAAATCTCCCCTTTTCCAGTTTAAAACCATTCCCCCTTGTCCTGTCACTACACTTCCTGACAAAGAGTCCCTCCCCATCTCTCTTATAGGCTCCCTTCAGATATTGAAAGGCTGCTATAAGGTCTCTCCAGAGCCTTACTCTGCTATTTCCTAATGTTGTTTAACCTGGGTTGCTTGATACCTGCAGTAACTTTCCAAGTAGACCAAGGTCAGTGGTGGTCTTTCAGCTCTTCTTCTGCTCACTTCCTTATAAATACCTGTTTTTGACTGAAGCTTGTACTTGGATTAAAAATAAAGATCATTAAATGTGGAAAGGTACATTAGTTTGGAAACTGTGATGTTGCCATGGAGATGGGGATATAAGAAATCTAAAAGACTTGAAAGCTGTAGACTCACAGTTTGACACAAGACTGAATCTTCAGCAGGCAGGACAGTAACATAGTGTGGAAGGTCCTAGGGCAGGGCTTTTAAAAGAAGCTGTGTTCGCAGCTGTTCAGTAGAATGGGGGCTATGCCGTTGGCAGACCTTGCTTGCAGGTCTTTGTACTTAAAGTAATACAACTGCATTTCATGTAGAGTGTAGGAATTACGCAAACTGCTAATTAGGCTGTATGTGTCTTAAAGCTGTGATTAGGAACATAGGAGGACTGCCTATATTTTCTGGTCCATTTCTGGCTTACCTTAATAACCCCAAAACCTGCTGATTACACACTAAGATAACACTGGCTCCACTTAGGTGGTTCCCTCTTTCCCCAAACATGTAATCAAGCACCCATTTAAAAACCTTAAAGCAGTGCTCTCCAATGACTAGTATTCTACTATTTTTGTGTCCTAAGATTGCCGTGGTTTTGAAACTAGCTTTTTGACTATCATAAATATGTTAAAAAAAAACAAGAAAGACTGTGAATGTGAAAAAGTACCAATATTAATCTTTGTCAGAAATCCACTGTAAGCCATTCCAAATGTTCTTTACTGTTTGGCTTATTAAATAGGTGATGGAAAAATAAATCTAAAGCTTCATGTGCATTCAAACTGTCATAAAAGCTTACTGTTAGTAAAAGGGAGAGGTCTTGCCCTTGTATTTCCCTGGTCTTGACTGCACAGTCCTGTTCCCTACTTTGTGTTGTCCCTTGATTTTCCACTGGATTTTTACTGAGATGATGTGGTTTCCTTTCACTTCAATGACTTTTTTGCTGGGGCATTTCTTAGCTGTTCTAGTGAGTTAAAATCAGCTCATAAGTGCATCCTAGATGACATAAACTAAGTTAGAGGAGGAGGGCATGGAATCCTTTCCCCTGTTGGCAGTGGTGCACACAGGTTGTTTTCCCATGGAATGGCACCTTCACCCTTAGCTTTCTTTGTATTTTCTTAGTTACATTCTTCTTTTTTGCTTTCAGTGGTAAGGTAAAAACTTACATTTTTGTTTCCATTCTTACAGGAAGAGGATGATTGGAAGGAGTTTGAGCAAAAGGAAGAAATTGATTATAGCGGTCTTAGAGTTCAGTCCATGCAAATAAGGTACTAATTTTTTTTTTCCCCTCTATCATACAACCATTACCGATGTTTAAAAAGTATGTTCTCTCTTCAGAGTTGCCTCCATGGGGTCCAATTAAACAGAGGTTTGATATGTTTCTGCTAGTATAAAAGTTTGCTGCAGGGCAACTTAAGTGCGACTGTTCTCTGCTGATGTTCTCTTTATTTTCTAAATCTCTGTTGATCCTCTAGGACTATCTGTTTTGGTTGGGACTCAAATATTTATTACAAATGCCTAACATTCCCCTCCCTAAGGATAGTAAAGTAGGAATTTCTCTTGAGAAAGGAGTGCAGGATAGTAATTCCCACTGAATTATTTGACTGCTTGAAGGATATCTGACACAGTCTATTCAGCATCTCAATATATATATCAGTTTGTCCTGGTTAAGAAAAACATTTAATCAAAAATCCTTTTTCACACACCCACACCACACCCTGCTTTTGGTTAACTAGTCCTTTTAGGCCATTTGGACATATGTGGTCCACAAACTCACTGTACCGTTGAAGTGTCACAGTAGACAATTACATGTCTGAATGAACAAGTAACAAGTGGGCTGTTGCTTCACGCTACTAGTACTGTTTGTTTGAAAAGTGAGTACTTTGGTTTTCCAGACAAAGGCCATCGTTCTGAATGCTTTTGATGCTGTGACAGATTTTCAGGGATGTGGAAGGTTGTGCCACAGGATTTTGTCACCACTCAGTTCAAGGGGAGAGTGAAGAAGTAAATAGAAGAAAAACCCACTGGAGGTTATAAATTATCTAGCTGTGGACATATCTTTGCTGAAAATAAGATGCGGTGTCTGGGAGGGGTGGGATGTTGTGTATACTTTGTTCTAGCTAGTCCGTAGGCATCTGCTTTTGACTGTAGTTTAAAACCAGATAGTGATGTGTTTAGGCCCTTGGTCCAGCTTTCTATGATTGTTACTCTATTGGGATGAACAGTGAAAGGCTGTTTCATTTTTAGAAATACTAGGTATTTTTAACTATTGTCTGATTATTAATTATACAGAAAGCTTATCTGATCGTGATTAGTAGGATCTGGTGTATTATAAACTATTGCTGTATTCACACTTCGCTGCTGCTGTTCAGGTCAATGTCTTGGGATTTT
This sequence comes from Gallinago undulata, assembly GCA_026546715.1. Classification (NCBI taxonomy): domain Eukaryota; kingdom Metazoa; phylum Chordata; class Aves; order Charadriiformes; family Scolopacidae; genus Gallinago; species Gallinago undulata. The sequence continues at coordinate 43,663,232 of JAOTQQ010000012.1, forward strand.
TAACAGCCTTGCCCTCCATGTATGTCCCATCATACCATGCAGCTTTCTGTAGTAGCTTTGTCTAACAAATTATTTTGACACTGACTATTTCTATGCAAAATAAAATAGTCTAAATAAAATACGCTTAGGCTTATGCATGGGATATATCTTTAAAAATGGCATATGTTTCTCCATTTTTTGATTGCTTGCTTAAAATCTGAGTTTATAGGTTATATTCATATGGGTAATATAACAGTGTTTCTCAGGTGGTTGTGGTTTTAGGGAAAGGGAGCTCAGGACTTGCATTCTGTCACTATTTTTCCACAATTTCTTCTTGACTAAAGCATTATAGGGAAGCTGGACTTAGCCCTTTCCTGCTTTATCTTCGTATCACTTCCAAATGAAAAGTCCTTGAGCTCAAAATAAGAAGTCTTTTTTTTTTTTATCACTCAGTACAGTTTGAATTTGGTTTTTTTTAAAGCATTTTTTTCTTTCTCAGTGGACAGGTTGTGTAATAGCGTGCCAAAAATTGTTCAGCTGGAAGTACCAATACAGTAGTTACAGGACCATTCATACATGTTCAGTGCAGTAGCTGTGAAGTCTTATCTATAGCATTTGTGTAATCTCTGACAAGTCTTAAACCCCTGTTTGTAAAGTGCTACTTAAAATTTCTTTTATAGTGAAAAAGAAGATGATGAAAGTGAAAAAAGAGAAGAACCCGGTGACAACTGGGAGGAGACTGGTGGTGGTGTAGACAGATCATCTGGTCCTTGGAACAAGTCAGCTCCTGCACCAGCACCTGTTGTTGAACCAATTGGTAAATTTAACTCAGAGTTGTTGCTTTTTTCCAGTCAGAAAAGCTGCTCCGAGGGTAGAGCTCAAGGAGCAGTTCCTATTCAGGCAGCTTTTAACATACTAATGGCTTGTTTGACATACTAGCAAATGAGGACATTTTCCTGTAAAGGGATCTGAGGAACTGAATTGATAGTGCTGTCAGGTACTTTAAATAAACATGAATGGAGGGGGTTTTATTTCTGACTTAAAAAGGGGCAGGGAGAGAGGCATCTGTCTTTGAAGGAGATCCCTCTACATTGTGATCTGCAAAATACCTGTTGGAAACATTTCTGTTAATCTACATATACTACTATGACAATTAAGTGGATGTTTAGCCACCATCTGATGTCTGATATGGCAGTTCTGGAGTAGAGTTCCGTGGTTGTTATTATGCTTTTCAAATCAGTTCTAGGGTACAGAGATCGTGACATTGCAAAATTGATTCTTTAACTGGGACAGGACTTCAGTTTTGATTAAATATAATTCATTAGCATCAGCATAGATAAACTACTTAGCTGTCATCTGAGTTCAGACTATTCTCTTCCATTGAGAAATTCATTGAAAAGTGGCCTGCTCTGTTTTCTCTTGTTTATACAGGCAAGGTGGTAAAGTTGATTAATCAGTGTTATTTCACTGTAGATTATTGCCTTAAATACAAGCTAGTTGGATATTCTCATCTGTATCCAGAGATGCTTTAAATAAGATTTGGCAAATACATAATTGTTTGTTTAAGCTGCTAATAAATTGCAAATAAGAAACATGAAGTCCTCATCAGTGATTTTGATTCCTGGAACTTTGTGAGGCAATACACTGGAGCCACATTTTGATCTGACTACTAAGTATAGGTTAAATAGGTGACAACTGATTTCTTGCCTTGTCTAAAATATTTGCTTCCACAGCTTTAAAAGATGCAAAAGCATACTTCTGAGATTCTTTTCTTTTTTTGGGGGGGAGCGAGGGGGTTGAGATATGAATGCAAACTTATTCTCTTGTCTAACTCTTGTTGTTTTTATGACTAGTTACAGAAACCCCAGAACCAGTTCAGACTGGTGGTGTATACAGGCCACCTGGCGCCAGGGAGGGCGGCAGGCCACGGAGAGCACAGCAAGGACCACCAGAAATCTATAGTGATACGCAGTTTCCATCACTGCAGTCCACCGCCAAGCTTGTAGACAGTCGAAAGTAAGTACATTCTACTAGTTCCCTAAGAGACATATTTTAACTGCCTTCTCTAAGTTCTTACTTTGTCTTAGGGCTTAAGCCTGAATCTTTCCATAGAGGAAAGAAATAATGAAGAAATTACTCTGTTTGGCAAAGAGATATGGGAGAGGTCTTGAATGTATTTTCCAACTCTGGGAAGGGCCTCCCATGACATAACTTTCATAGGCCATAGCCCAGTGAGATAAGCAACTGGCAGTCTTGTTTGGCTTACCTAATTGACTTGCTGAAAGATTTCCCTAAAGCAGAATATTTCCGCTTTTGACAGCATCAGGTTCCCTGATGAGGGAACTAGCCATGGTGAGGCTCTCATTACCATCAGTAGACAGGAGTAAGATGTCCTGAGCACACTGCCTTCTCAATAGAGATGTGAAGGTAACTTAAATGGAGGAGTGGGACTTACTACAAATAGAAATAAATAAACTTGCTGTCTGAGCTGTAGTTTACAATGAGGAGCCCCCCCTGAAGAGTTTGGTATTTTGTGATGCTGAAGACTTGAGTTGCACCCTGCTTTTGAGCCCTGATCTTTCCTTAACTTCATTCCCTACAGAAAAGATAGCTGGGCTGATACCCAATTCACCTGGGGTTTGTTCTGGCGTTTTTTTGGTGTGGGTGTTTTTTTCTGCTTTCCTGTGTTACTGACCAATACAGTCTAGCAGAAGCTGCAGAAACTTTGTTTCTTCTTATGTTTGGGTTTTTGGTTTGGTTTTTTTTTTTTGGTGTGACTTTGCTTGGCAAATGGGATATGCTGTTATTGATGCTTTAGGGTTTGAACGGTGTAAATTGAGCTAAGGTGAAATTCTGAGTGAGCATTCTAAAAATGGACTTCTGCTTTCTGAAACCTATTTTTTCATAAATGCACTTAAAGTTACTTTTAAGAATGTTAATACTGAAATTTAGAATGTCATCTGAATTGTACTGGGTGATGAGCTTGATGCTGGAGAGTTTTTACAAAATTTGCTTGGGAATGTTGGGCTGTTCTGTTAAAACTCTAGATCTTAGTGTTCTGTGTTCATAATGGTTTTGTTGGGATGGGGTGGAAATCAACTAGAAATTCACAATTCACAAGCTAGTGATAAGATATTTACTGATTACATTTATTTTCCCTTAGGGATAAAGAAATGGAGAAGAGCTTTGAAGTAGTAAAACACAAAACTAGAGGTAGGGATGAGGTGTCAAAAAACCAGGCACTTAAACTTCAGCTAGACAACCAGTATGCTGTGCTTGGGGATCAGTAGAGCTGCATACACATTACAATTAAGGAATGCTATTTTGGTAACCCTTCTACTAAGGTAACTAAACTACAGCTAACGGCTATGATGAACATGCCACCTTATTTCTGCTGGATCTACTGCAGCAAGTGCAGACTACTTTGACCTAAGTGATTGTTTCTCCTGCACTATGGAAGCATAATATGTTACAACTTCTCCATTGGATATGGGGCAAAGTAATGTAAATGATTGAACAAGAGTCATCAGTGTTCTTTAATTGCTCAGAAAGATACCTACAGCCAGTGGTCATTTCAAAATCTTTTTATGTTCAGATACTGAGCCTTCGTAAAGGTTGACTACCTCAGACTTGCTGCACTCATTGTGGACACCATGTGGATCACAACTTCTGGAAGAGAAGGTTACAGCTGTTTTAGTGGCCATCTGAAACTTGAAACCAGCTCTACTGGATTCCTGTCAGAAATCCTGCAGAAGTCAGCCATTTGGTTCCAATTTGCTATAACAAAGATTTAAGTGACCTTAATGACAAACCTATTCTGTTCCCCTTCTGAGGAATCCTGTCATGTGTAGCCATAGCCTGATAGAGACTTCTGGAGCGTACCATACCACTCATCCTACCCAAGTATAACAGAGCTGTAGTTTGTTTACCTTTTTAGATAGCTGTACTGAAGTAACTGCAAAACAAGTTAAAACCCAGTCAGTATCACATATGAGGAATTTTGGGTTTGAATGGTCTGTTTGCATTAGCCATTTTCACAGTTGTCTGTTTAAGCATATTTTTTTTTCTGTTCTCCAAAAAAAAAAAACCAACCACCTGCCTTGTTTCTGATATCAAATTGCAGTATATTTAAATAACGATGAGATGTTGTAGTGAAATGGGGTTTATTTTGGTTTTTTGTCATGAGGTTTGTCTTTCTCACCCTAAAGCACTAAGATTGAAGAGTTTTGATTTGACACAGAGGTATCCAAGCTCCAACTACAGTCTTCAGAATTTCTTTTAAAATGAGATACATGGCAGTAGCGAAGCTAGATGAAAATTTCTCTTCTATTAAAAATAGTTACTTGTTTGTTGAAGGGTAATGGTTACTTGATAACCAAAATAACTTAGTCTGTGGAGGGATAACTAAAGCTGGTAAGCCTTATTTGTTTGGCTACAAATGTGAAGCATGCAGGCTTTTTGAGGCAGAAATCCTCTGAGTAAAACTCATAAATGGTGTTTATTCAAAGTCAGGAAGTTTAGTAATAGAGGAAGGCAGTGACTTCTCTTAAGTTGCAGTCACCTCTGACAATTTAGTGGAAGTAGGCAAAAGACACTGATACAGTAAGAATATCAGACATTGCCCCTAACTCTGATTTGATGGATGACACCTGTCAAGTATCAAAAGTGTCCTGCTGTAACTGTTTTTCTCTTCTCTGAATTCTTACACCAGAAGCAAAATGAAGTACAATAGCAGCGTGCTCCAGTGTTGAGGTTTCTCAGAGTAAATGCCAAAAAATAAACCCAACATCTACGAGTTGCCAATGGCAAGATAAACAAGGGAACAAAACAAAATAAAACTTGCTTATGTGTGTGGGAGTACTGTGTATGTGCAGAAGATGAGGATAGTGCAGGAATTGCCTCGTTGGGTTCCCTTCGACTAACTGCTGACTTGCTTTAAATCTGCTTCTCTGAGGCCAATGGGAATTTTGCTGTTGGCTTCAGCGGGGCTGGGGTTTCCCCTGGTTCTTTTGTGCACAGACTAAAACTGGCCTTGCCCTTGCAGAGTTAACTGTCTCTAAAACTTCTGCTAAAAGCTGCTATTAAAGAGAGGGCTCAAGAGACTATTCTTAAAGGTGGAGACTTCATTTGGAAACAAAACACCACTGAAAGACTGATATGAATACCTTGGACTCTGAGCCATGTATCTTCCTTGAAAATACGTTGTTGCCAGCAAAACTTTGGATTTGTCACTGAAGATTTCTCTGGAATTCATGGTGAATGGACAAGTCGCTTGATGTGGTAGAAACATGAAATCTTAAAACGCTTTTCCTGATGCTCAACGAATTGACTTTTAGTCTACTGTATGAAGAGTAGATGAGACTGTCCATTGTACCGTCTTTATTTGAGGTTTTGGACATGAATTCTGGCAGTTCAAGAAAACCCTGTAACAGTTTCAAATGAAATAAAATGGAAATATACATGGATTCTGGAGTCTAATGAGTCTTTACCTTTAGTTCTAGCTTGTGACTCTACAACAGCTGAGGAAATGCAGAGAATGTGCATCTGTTAAAGGGCAGGCCATGAAGTGGGTAGTCAGCATAACGGTCAGGTGGACTGTTTAAGAGCTTACAGCATTGCGTATTAACATGAGATTTACTTATACATAGAAATTTCGTTTGCTCCCAGTCAGGGCGTCTTCTTACTCCCACCATATAGGACTGGTTTGAGATTGTGAGTGAACTATGAATGAAGATTTGATTTGCTTTTCACTTGAAAGTTGCTCTGATAAACTAAAGAAAAAAGAAAATCAACCGAACCCCAAACCTCTGGATGGTTGCTGTCACTGGAGTCCATCAGCTACTGATAAGTAGAAGTTATTTTGGGGACTTACTAAGTGTTCCATTCCAGGTTCTTTTTGGAGGCATAAAGGAAAACAAATTAAAAATGCAGCAGATTTCTGTAGTACAGAATGTTAAACTGTTTTAAAGTGTTTCTTGTGTTAAATATCACTGCCAGCAACTATCAAAATGCCAGTCATCAGTATCTTCCTTGTAACAATTAATTGTTCTGCATGCCTCAGGTTTTCAAAGTCAGTTCTCTGTGGAAGCTCAGTCTGCTTTTAAGACTCTGAAGTCCAACTCTCTCTGATTTGTTGTTGCATTCATTTGAGGCATGCTAAGAATGTCATTTCATTCCTTCAAAATGCTTGTTGAAGGCTCATTCCATAAATGAAGGATTGTCAGTTGTAGAAAAGAGATTCTTGATGCCGGTCAGTAAAATGCAATTCTGTGCCGCTTCAGGAACTTCCTGACCTGCAACATGCTGTTATGGTGGGTTAGTTATTAATTTCTAATTTAAAGGTTCCATTTTGCTTTCTCTGGCTTAAAATAAAAACACAGCCATAAAGTTATGGACTTGCTAGTAGAACATTTGAATGTCTAGTATTTGCTGGGGAAGGAACAACTTGGGTTTGTGGTTCTCAGTGATAAAGTTACGTAAGGAATGTTAAAATGCCAAAACCTAGATAATTTTAATAAACTTGGAGTTCCCAAACGCCTGCTATATCAATATGGCATCTGTATTTATTTGAGCTGATGATAAATGTAGGAGAGGATTAGTTTTGCCCCTCCTCACCTCCCTGACTGAGCTGTGCTGTGTTTAATCTCATTCACAAATGAAGAGGGATTGACAACTACAAGTGTCTGTCTCCTGCTCCTTCAGTTTTGTCTCTGTAGCTTTATCAGTCATGTCCCAAGTAACTCTCTTGCAAAACTCACAAATAGCTGCATTTTTAATGGTGCAACTTGTGTTAGAGACCTGATACCACAGGGACTAAAGGTTTTGGTGTTTGCATCTGTTGGCTCTTAGAAACTCTTTCCCCGCAGCATGGCTGGGACACCTGTGCTGTTTAGGTCAAGTAAACACAATATAAATTTGATAGAGCTGCACATCTTGGAGTTTGCTTTATCTGAGCTTTTGCTTGTATATTTTTGTCTTTCTAATTTCAGCCTGGTTGAGCAGTTTTAGACTTGCTTTTCTGTCAAATATCATGACTAAAATGGGGCAGATGGTTCTTTTTTAGACTAATCAGGTTTCATGTGCTTAGAAGGTGCTTATCTACAAGGTAGTAATATTCTTTCCAATATTGACATGGTCAGAGAAATGAATACTTTGTACTTTACATGACCAATTTGTATCAGAGGCCCAAGAAACTAAATTTCACCAAAAATACCCTGAGTACTTAAAAATTTTCATGAATAGCCACAATCCAGGTGTCATTGCCTGACTGTAGTTTGCTTCCCAAATTGTTCCTCTCTGTTGTCAGCTTTTAATTTCACGTTGGTTTTAATGGTAAAGAGGGGCTTTATTTGGGAATATGAGAAAATAATAACATGCATATTTAAATTTCAGATATATAAATTAGGTATGTACAAAGGGGGGGAAATCTGACATTTGTCAATATATTCTTCACAAAAAGTTAAGTCACCTTGTCTGTATGGAGGTTAATATGAGAAGCTGCAAGCTTTTAGCAGATGGAAGAAGAAATGACAACAAAGCAGAACTGAGGAGTCCAATACTGATTTGGACAAGTCATAACTATTAGGGATCTAGAGTTTGGCTTCTGAAGCGCCAAGTGTAGGTCTGCCATATTTGTCAGTGAAGTGAAATAAAACAGGAAAGAACACTTTTTTTTTTTTTTTTTAAAATGAGGGAGAGTGGACATTATACAAATAAAATGCAGGAGGTAGAAGAAGCAAGGGATTAGGGAGGCCATTTTCTAAATTACAGTATTAAACGTATAGCCTGAGGTAGGGAGTGGAGTGTCTGTAGCTGGACAGGAGAAATGCTGCTTGGGGAAGCACTTCTTTCACAAGCGACAGATCCATCTTACTTCTTTAAATCAGAAATACTATTTGAAGTTCGGTACTTGGGGAAGACACCCTATTTTGTTTTTTCCCTTAAAAAAAATAATAATGAAAACCTCTCTAGAGAGAAAGTAGAATTGTGCATTGGTGTAAAGCTGTGTGACCAGTTGCCTAAAGAGAGAACCAAGCAGGACAAGTTCAAGATAGTTCAGTATCTTGTTAGGTAATAACTTGTTTCATATTTAAGTAAACTCCTTTTCACTTCTGCGTCATAAGAAGCTGAGACGCTGATTCTAATTGCTATGAAGACATTTACTTTTTTTGTGAAGCATCTCCTAAGGGTACGTATATCATGGGTTTATGTTCAGTTGCTTAGAATATGTGTTGCTATAGCAAGGTTAATGAAGTTCAATGGGCTGCTTAGCCAGAATATAAGTATTAAAAATGTATCACAGTATTAATAACCAGAAAAGGTAGCACAGCTGGAATACCGGAATGGGAAGTACCATCTAAAGCATCTGCGTGCACTGAAAAGAAGCGAGTCCATTTTGTAGCAAGAGCGTAGGACCGAGAGAGTGGGATTTGGCCTTGGATTTCCACTGAGCTGCTGTGTTAACTTCAAGGAATTTAGTTTCAGGTTGCCTCAGTTTCCCCAGCTGTACCAAAAAATCCCTACAACCTACCTCACAGGGGTGTTGTGAGGCCAAAACTGTTCTTTGTCAAGGGCTGGGGCTGGTGGAAGGTGCTACATCAGGTTTAAAATCTTTATTAAAAGATCTCTATATTAGCTTTCATTACAGTATTTTAAAACTACTTTACAAAAGGCTTATTTCTACAGAATGTAATATACGTTCTATTTAAGTATTATGTAATTAGACTTATTTTAGTATGTATGAGTAAGGGAAAAGTTCAGGCTGAGCACTCTTAACTGGTATTTCTTCTCTTTAATTATCTGTGCAACCCAAATGGTATATTAATATGAGGCTTTTTGGTTTTATGTGGGATACATTAAAATCAATACTGCTACATTTTGTAAACCCCATGACTGAAATAAAATCCTGCTCGCAGTCAATAGCTCTCTCTTACAATGTGGCTGATTTAACATTTGTTCAAGTTATGTGAACTAGAAATGTTCACTCCTGAAAGTATATATTTGTGTTGGGCTACTAAGTGGTATTTTGTAGTAGGAATGTAGTTTTCTTATCCTCTCCACATGGAAACACGCATTTGTCCTGCTCTTCATCCTTTTCCATATGTAAGTTGAAGTAGCCCACAGGTACAATGGAAATAAGGGAGAGAGACTAATCTTAACTTCAAAACTTCTAAAATCTGGTATTAAGGCAAGCTATGGAGGAAAAAGATGAAGGGAACAAAACAAAGGGAAATAGTTGCCCATGGAGAGGTTTCTGTGAAACGGATGAAGGACAGAAATGATCAGAAGACAGAGCTGAGAGGGGTAAGGCAGAAAGACAGGTAGGACAGGAAGGAATACAGATACAGAGGAGATGATTACCCTATTTACTGTTATCTCCTATTTTATCAGTTAACTGCAGCTGAAGGAAGATGAAGAAATAATTTTTATGAATATTCCCTTTTCTGTTGTTGCTGGTGATTTCAAGGTTCATCGCTCAGCTCTCACCAACAGAAGCAGAGAGCTGGATGGTGGCATGCACGCAGGCAAATGAGACCTCTGGTGGGTACTGGACAGAGATGAGGCCCAGCAGCTATTGTCTCCTACTGATACCATTGCAGCACCTCTAAGACAGTTGCTAATGTGCATCAGCCGTGACAATTCTCTGTCAGAAATGATTACTGTTACATTTCAACAGAATATTGCAATTGCTTCAGAGGAAATGTTTAACTAGCTGAATAATAAGCATTAAAGAATAACACGGGATGTTTTTGGAATACTTACGGTGACGATGATGACAAGCGATCAACAGATTGGTACGTGGCCTAAAATGACTTTGAGGTATATATTCTGTTACACGGTGGGGAGGAGAAATACTTTTTAGAGGTGTATTATCTATTCTTTTCTCCTCAACAAACTAAAGGGTCCTAACTGTCTTTCCAACTACGAAGAGCTGCTTCTACCGCTCTCTCATTGTTTTCTTCCCTGTATTTAATGTCGCTTTTCTCAAGGTGCTGATGGAACAGCAAATACTCATTGAGGACCTCTAAGAGAAATACGTGCTGTAATATTTTCCATATTGTTGTGTCTTTAATACAGCCTAACATCTTACTCGCTTTCTTGACTGCAACTACACATTGAGCAGATGTCTTCATCAAGCTGTTCCATGGTGATGCCTAGATCGTCCCCTTGAAAGATCACAACTAATTCAGAATCCACCAGAGCATGTATGAGTGGTTTAAAGCCTTTCCAGTATTCATCGCCTTAGGTTTATTTTCTGTTGACATTCACTTGCCCCCAAATTGCCAAGTTTACAGAGGTAGTTAGCTCACCCTGGCAATCACCATCTTCCCCAGTGTTGGGAAAACCTAGGAACTTTCTACGGGCATTGGGTTTTCCCATCTGATATACTATAGTCTTCAGTTTCATGTATATAATTCACTCTTCTTACCTGTGATTACAATGGCATGCTGCTACTTTTACTCAGTCTGACCTTTTCTGTTTCTTGTCTTCTATCATCTGTATTGAATTTTCTTTCTAGCTCAGGTCTAGCATTGCATTCATTGAGTTATAACTGTCTGCTGGTTAAAGTGTTGTCATAAGCTTCCTTTCTTTAAAATTAATCACTTATTCTGTATCTCTTTCAGAGTATGTACAACCGTAACAAAATGATTCAAACCATAAAAACAGGCTGATACAAGATAACAAATGCATTAAGAAACAGGTAAAACATAGGTGAGACCGATCTCTCACAGCTTATTGGTTTCAGTGGAGTTACTTCTGTCACTTGAGATCAGTTTCATTTAAACTTGATTTGAGATCTTCTCACTTGAAGTCTGGATACAGCAGCCAGAATTGAGCACGAGGGAACAAGCGCTGTAGTTGTTTTAAAATTGTTTTAAATTTCTGGGTTACCCTGCTCTTTGTGGCAGAGACGAAGTGGGTGCATTACTTGGTCTCTGACCAGCAACAAAATGGGCTCAGCCACGCTTGCTCTAAGAAACTTGTTGTAGTGTTTAACTGGACACTGAAATTAGATTACAGTATTTGACATGAGGATGAATGCAGTGACACTGGGGGGGGGGGGAGGGACAGGCTTAGTCTTTGTGGTTTGTTTCATCTCTTCAGGTTCTCTTCTCATCTTGTACTTTAAAGATAGTACACCTGTATATAAGGTTAAGTCTTTAAGTGCTGCCTGCATTTACCGATAATGCTATGTTTATAAATACAAAGGAGGTGTCACAAGGGAAGACTCAAGCCTGTTAGGATGTATAGCCTAAATACAAAGGAGGTGTCACAAGGGAAGACTCAAGCCTGTTAGGATGTATAGCCTAAGAGCTGCATTGTCTCAGAATACTGTATCATATAGAGCAGCTGCTTTCTGTTACTAATGATGATACATGTTTGAGAAGAATGTACCTTGCCTTTTGCATCCAAATGAATTGTAATTGTTAGGTGTTCTATTACAGCAGTTACTTGTATTCTGTCAAAAACAATTATGGCTGCTGGGGGTTGATAAAGTTGGCAAATTGGGGCTGAGATGTTTCATTAATTTTGGGGGAGCAAGGGGGGAATAGAGCAGGCTCAGCAATATCTGACTGTTAGACTGTAATGCTTCCTGCCCTCTCCCTCACATCTAAAAGACTCCTCTGTGCCGCTACACTTACCAAAGCCCTGACTTGCCACTGTAAATCCTTTCTGTGTTACTAACCACCCAGTAACCTTCAGGACTGACTGGTTCTCTGACTGGGCACTGTGTCTTTAACTTGGGAATGAAGTAAAAGGTAAACTGGCATGATGGTGATTTCTAGATAATTGGCTCTACTAATTTATTTTTTTTCTGCAACTCAACACCCTGATTTGCCCTTCTTTCACCTTAGAGTATTACCTCCTCCTTTTGTTTCATCTACATTAGTACCATGCCAAGGATTTCTAGTCAGGTGCTTGAATTATTCACCACTTCCTTAGAAAGCAGTTTTAAAAAGCAAGAGCTCCTGCGTCTTGATCATGCTCTATTTCTTCAGTGGGGACTCTAGCAACCAGGGCTCCAGCTATTGCAAAATTGCTCGGCAAGTCAATGTGATTTCCTCAAAGAATTTAAACTTAGACTATCAAGCCTAATTCCCACAGAGTACAGCAAAATGAAGGCAGTAGCGCTGGTCCCAGTACAGCACAGTTCAGCTAAGAAAAGGAGCAGGGCTGCACAACTGGTAACGAGCAAGCTCAACCAAAACTGTCTCACCTGGACAGCAGGGTCTAGCCTAAAGCATTTTTATTTTTTTAATTGAGAAATATCTCTGCTAGCAAAAAAACCTAACACCTATGAAACTGAATTTGCTTTCAACAAGGTACCAGAATGTCTCATCACCAGATTTAACCCAAAGAAATGAAGATAAAGCCACTTGAGTGTTTACTGTAGTGCAAAAGAAAGGATGATACTGTCTGGCTGGGAAGATGGTTGGTTGGGAGCCCACTGAGCACAGCAGGAACTATTTCAGCAGAGCACAGTACAGTATGATCTGAGAATTCCTGTGTCGCCCCCACAGTTAACATAGGAACCTAAGGGTGCCTGTATATTTATATAATTATATGTTTATAGTTATAATTTAAGTTCAAAACCTGAACTATATATATATTTTTTTTTGTCAGTCGATTTTTTTTTTACCCTGTTTTACCTCTCATGGCTTCTGCGTATGACAACTTCTAACTGTGCAGTGCACACACCCGTTGTTGTCCTTTTATCCCATGTTAAGAGTAATGGTATCAAACTCTGTAAAGCACTTTTGTGATGTTTCCTGTGAAGAAAGCTGAAGAAAATAAATTTATCTTAACAGCACGAACTGAATTTATACCTCCAAGTTTGTCCTGCTGTGGTTGTGTTCGCCCTTCTCTTTGGTGACAGGGTGACGGATGGCAGGGTGCTGGGTGTCGGGGTGTTGTTCTGGGCTCAACACAGGGGAGGGGCTGGCTCTGGCTGGAAGGGCTTCTCCCTCACTGTCCTCCTTCTTTAACTGTAGCTGTTTAGTGCTGGCCTTCCCTGTGGCTTACAGCCACTGTCCACCTGGGCAGCGTGTGGCTGTGGCCTGTTTGTGTCACAGAGAGATGGCTGGGGAACAGGTAGTGCTCAGAGCCCATTACTGGTTCCACTGGGGGCTGGTGTGTCTCATTTTAGCTGCTGCCCTTCTCCCCTGCCCCCAGCATTCACAGCAGCTACAGGAACCGAGTCTCCCAAGACTTCTTTAAAGCTTAGGCATGCGGGTCAGGGAGTGTTTTCTTATCTGTAAAGTAAGAACAGCAACACTACCCTTCCACAGCAGCTGCTTCTGAGGACTGGGAAAAAGGAAAAACAATATAATAAAGTCACAGGATCCTTACATCTCACCTACTACTATCCACATCTATTTAAAATGCCTGCAATGCAAAGCATTTGGAGGTAGAACAGAGAATTGCCAGTGCAATATTAAGTTAATTTGGAATGTGATTTAAGGCAGTAACAGCAGCAGCATTTTTAGTATGTGGATTTGGAGCAAGTCAGAGATGTTTGACATCCACAGCTGGCAAAAAGTATCAAGCTGTTAAGATCAAGAAAAGCAAAGCATGTGATAAGAGTGTAGTTTCTGCTACTCAACACAGCCATCTTGCCACAGCCTGAGCCCCCACCGAGAGGGGCACAGATCTCACTTTTTGAAAAGAATCAAATCCCTTGCACTCATTGGCATCTTTCAGCCCTTCCTGACAATTCCTTCAGGTCACCCTGACAGCGGGTTGCAGAGCTCACTGACAAAACCTCCACTGCACTGAAGTAGGAAGCAGAAAGCACAGCCTTGGCACATGAAGGCAAGCTGCCTTCCTGTTCTCTCTCACCTGGATTCTCCCACTACTCACGCCCCTCATCCCTTGCCCCAGCAGCAAGGGGGTAGTTCTCCCCAGCCCAGAGCAACATTCTCCAGATTCCATGAGGCTTAGATGCTCGTGGCTCCTTCTTTCTTGTATCAGCAACTGATACTGATGCAAAGACTTTCTATAAAACACAGTACTCAGCAGCTAGAAAATAGAAGTAGAATATAAACCCCCTTCAAAACAATAAAGAGGTAAACTAACTAGTCTTTAAAGATGTTACGTATATTTCCCCAGAGAACTCCACTGGTCCTGTGCAACTTCTCTGTTCAAACAGGCTGCAGTAATCCCAGCTGCTTAAATACAGCTCTTCAGATTTCAGAAGCACACACTTTTACCTGACTAATGCAGCGCACTTCAGATACAGTAAGTTCAGTAAATAGAGACTCAGACCCTGTAATTACTAAAAAGTCAAAGAGTTTGTCATATATTGTGGTTGTCTGACTAAGACGATTTCCAGCTGCTGGAAACTTAACGACTTTGTTCTCTTTCTGGTTCCTGTAACAGACTCAAACAGGGAGCACAATCAGATAAACTTCACCTCTCGTCAAACTGAGTTGGTTCTATGTTGGCTGAACAGATTCATCAGCGCTCAGAATGGCAGCACCTCAACAGTGCCTCTGCTTTACAGAAATAATTTATTACACCCTCTATTAGTACAAAAATTTACAAGCCAGTTCTCTTTGTCCAGTTTCCTATTTGCCCTCCAATAGAAAATACCAAAAGAGGAAAAATTCATATAAAATCTAAGTCCATTACTGTGTGGGAAATGCAACAGAATTTTATGTCAATTGGCACTTTCCCCACAACACACAGATAAAAGATGTGATAAGCATCTCACAAAATAATTTCTTAACTATTATTATCTTTATCTTTCAAAGTAATTTTTTTTATGAGTTGTTGCCTATTTTTAGATGCTACTGGTAACCAAAGGAATCTTTCCTAGGAATATTATGGCAAAGTTATTTTAATCTCAGGACAAATTAGAAGTGAAACTCAAAGCTTTTAATTTTTGTGGCAAGAATGAAAAAATATAAATACGAATTTAAGAATGTACACATTAAAAGCACAGAATTTACTCAGTGTATTCTGGATCGCTTGACTCTGCTCATTTCTCCCGGTGCTTTTCTTTTCTGGGATAACCCAGTTTCAAGTCCTGTGTTACTCTGAAGGTAAGACCCAGCTTCTGGCAGGCAGTAAGACTCCATTGGGGGAGGTGGATCCTTCAATAGAGGAAGAAAAAAAAAAAAAAAAAGTAGTTAAGCCCAAGTCTTTGTTTAGCTTAAGAAGTTCTGAGAAGACACAGCTCATTATTTTTCTAAAATCGAAAATAACAAACATTGCACACCTACATTTTGAACACATTCTGCAAGCTCCCTACCCTGCCACAGATCCCACTGCCAGCACTAGAACAAGTCATGTCCTAGCAGTTAAAATGTGAGGCCACAGATCAAAATACTCAGGATTAGGCATTTGTGGCCACAATTGCTAGCAAAAGAGGCACAGGACCAGTACAGCACTACTCCCTTTCAGAGGCTTCAGGTGGCTGGGGCTGCCCCATTGGCCTGTGGGGTGGGTGAAGGGCTCTGCCGAGACCTCCGGGCAAGCACACCTGGATGAGGTAGTCAGCAATGTACTCCGGTTTCAGGCAGCTCACTCCCTGGGCTGCCGCCTCTGCTACGTCAACCCTGGGGTCATCTGGCTTCAGCTTACTGAAGTCAGCAAAGAGGTGAGTCGCTTCTTTAAAGAGAGACACAGAATGACCAGAAAACACCTACAAATTAAAACACGATAGACAAGAATGAGTTTGCTTTGGTAAGACAAATGCAGTTCATGACCTATAATTAACTCATTAACTAGCAAACTAATGGGAAATGAAACACCATTTACAGCTGCATTCTGTACCATCGTGTGCATTTCAGGAAGGGTGATACTTCTCATCAGAGCAGGGCACAGAAACTCCCACCTCAGTTCCCACCAGCACTACTGACTTGTGTGACCTCAGACAAGCTGTCCTGCCTGACCACGTGCCAAATGAAGATGACATAGCTTTTTCCTTCTACCCTTTGACCATGAGTCAGCTATCCTGTGTAAGCAGTTGTGTTGGTTAAGACCTTTTATTGACATGGAAAATCCCCAGCACAGAGTTTAACAGAAAGGAGTTAAAAAAAAAAAAATAAATAAGGAACCTACATGTATTTAATTACTTTTCAAAAAGGTACCTACTTTTGCTCCTCCAGACTGAAGAAGGCGCCTGAATCCTGCTTCCTTGGTTTGGTCAACATTCAGGATCACTTTCCAGCCACTGAAAGCTCCCTAGATAAAAGATTCAATTTAGTCAAAAGTACGTTGGTACTAAAAAAGTACAGACACTTAATGGATCTGTAATTTGCCCCTTCCGTGAATATCCATCAGATGAAGATGTACTATCTTCTAATGTTGTCTTTAAGGGTAAATAGCAGAGAAAAAAACCCACACAACATACAATATTGGGCCACCATCGGACAGTCAGGCAGCTTGCCACTAAGCCCTTTCACCTGCATAGCAAGATGGACAACCTGATCTATGAAAAGATTCTTGGCTATGAGTATTTTTTTTCCAGAACACCAGGCACTCATCTACAGAGATGTATCTTAAGAAAGATAGTTACTTGGAAACAACATTTCTCCCCTACCCCACGCACTACATTATCTACCCATTTACAGGAACAGCACCTGGGGACAACTCGTTGCCTCCTAACAGCGCTCACTCCGGTTTCCAAGTAGGCAAGTGGTACAGGGGATTTGTTACAAGCATTTCTTTAAAAAGGCTACGTGCAAGGCAAGATTTATCCTGATGTGACTGAAAGAGGAGCGGTATTTCTACTTTTCAATGAATACTCAACTGCAATGCCCGACTTGAGAGAGGAGTTAAAAGGCTTTGGGGGGCCCCCAATTCCCTTTTTAAAAAAACCTCACTGGAAGACTATGCGATTTGCACCATAAAAATCACAGAAGGTGCTTTAGGAAAAGTGAAAACTCGTGCCACATTTAAAGCACAACAGTATGCTCACTGCTACAGCCATAAAAATTGCTGTCCAGAGAGCTGTACTCCCCTGTACAGCACAGCACAGGATTTTTACCTGTTGCTGCCATTACAGTTTGTGGTTTCCCAGTGAAGCCCAGTTAGGTCAGTTCCCCCATCAGAGATCTGAAGTATAAACATCATCTTCATGGCCAAAGGACATTTACATACCTAAGTAGCCACATTCCAGCTTTTCCCAAAAAATGAACAATGGTTCAGGAGAAGATTAAGACTTTTAGTATGCCAGCACTGAAAGACTTTTTTTTTTTTTTTTTAAACAAAACTACTTAACTAGAATATATCCAGCTAAGCCATTTTGTTCTTAATAACAAGGCAGGTGACCTGTCCCTGCCAGTTAAGTTTCTTGGTTGATGATCCCTGTCCTGTCCACCCACACTGTACAGCTTACATGAGTATCTCAATACCTCAACAATACCAGTCTCTTGCCTCCCTTTATGAATTTTTTTCCTCCACCTCATGGCTGCAAGTGCTAGTTTCTTCTGGTTTACATTGATTCCAGGCAAAACGTTAAGTATGGAATTACTTCCCCACTCATAATCTTCTTCCTAGAACAATCATAAGCTTAAATTACAATGCAAAGTCTTGTCAACATTATCAGCAGAAAAATAAATAAGAAAACTACATCAAAATGGAAACAAAATAAAACAACAACAAACCCCAGAACAAAACCCAACTCACTCTAACTTTATATATTGATTTTATCTGGCAAAAATAGCTCTAGTTAAAATTAGATACGGCTCTTAATTGCACATATGTATCTAAATCAACTCCTGATTTCTGTGACATCAAGTCACATTGTAGACATTCAGATTCCTCTTGCAATGGAATTCAACAGCAGGGCAAAGCAACCCACTACTCCGGACACCATCAACTTTACGCTTCTGTAGTGTCTTCCAAAACAATGAAAACTGTTTTTGACACACAAAGATATGAACCACTCTGCAGATATAATTTTAAAGTTAGCCTGGTCAATGTAAAAGAATTGCCAAACCCAGAAGAAGTGTGAAACAATGGTTAGGGAGATGAGGAGTTGGAAGAGAGCATTCAAAAATCTTTACTTATGTGGTTACAGACCTGGATCACTTAAAACAATTATGTTCATTTATTGAAAGGATCAGGATTTAAATGCTGGTGTAACAAAATTCTCATAAGCGTAGCTGATACCAGTGAGATTTACCAAAAGGTACTCAAATCTTCAATTTTCAGAACTAACTATAAAAATACAGGTAATTTTATTTGTCCTATACCAGGAGTTTGGTATGGGACAAGTTTTCAGAGAAAAGTTTGCCAAAAATTTCTCAGACTTTGGATCCTCCAGAACTCCCAAGGCTTGGGCAACCCAAACTGATAATTGCTGTTGAGAATTTGAGTAGTAGTGCAAAATAAAAAGAAATGCCAAAAGGTACAACATACTCATTTCTCAATAATAAGGTCACATGCCTGAACAAAGCAGCCAGCTCCTCTACATGCCTCCAGGTAGGAACGATGAAGCACCCACTTTCCAGCTGCCATCGAAGCCAAGAATTTTTCATTTCGAAGAGGATGTCCCACAACAATGTGTGTGCAACTCGGATCAAAGCACTGTTTCTCAAGTACTATTCCACCTTTAATTGAGGAATAAATTTGATTCAAATTATTTAAGGGTTGTGTTGCACCACAGAAAGGATCAACTCAAAGTCAGAATTATTTGAATTCAGTTAAAAAAAAAGTACACTTAAATCAAATTTACAGTGAAAATTTTATCATTGAAGTGACACGGGCAGAAGCTGTGAAGGAAGGAGCAGCAGTCAGGAAAGAGTGGCTCTGATAAAAATAAAGTGCTGCTGTAACAGAGACAGGAATGAGAGAGACACCAGAGGACAGCAGCTCCTGGGCACTCTCAATAATAGTAAAGAATGAGGCTGTTGTGGAGATAGGTAAAAGAAAACTGCTAGAAGACAAAAACATTGCTGTTGTATATGGCAAAGCTGATTGCTCATATAATAATATTCAAAGAATCACTCACAAGCACAGAAAGCCATAAATTTGAGACGTCAAATCTGATGAGTCATTAACAGAAGCCCTTTCTTTTCCCCAGTGAGCCACAGCTGACTAGACACATATAAACACATACTATTCTTTGCATTTCACAAATATCTGATACCTAATTCCTCAATCAGATGGCAGTAATCAAATCTTTCTGGAGGATTAAGAGAAGACAGCTGAAATTTACGTTGTTTTTCTGGTTCTTCATCAGCCTTCTCATCTTCTGTAACAGCCTGGAAATACAGTAACAGATTTTAAAATTATGACAGAAAAATTAGGTTGACAGCTGACTATTTCTCTGCCAAACGTTCTGGGTTATTTTTATAGTAAGTTTTCTGTTAGCCAGGAAAAGCAGAACCAAACCTGTCAACCACTTGACAAAAAGCTTGGATCTTATCAAATCAGTGTAAGGCTCCTGCTTAACATCCTCTTGGTTCCCCCTTTCTTCAGGGCAGAATTGAACCAACCTGTCATAAAAACGAATCCTTCATTCATATCCACTGAACGCCAAGTTGGACACATGAAGGAATCATCATCCATCACACTTCTTCATTCATTCAGAATTTCTCTAAGTTAGAGGGTCTCTATGCACTTCCACCACAGCTTATTTACTAACATGACACATCATGTCTCTGAAGTTTGAGTGTCAAGAGATTCACTGCAGGCAAAAGACTATGCTCCCTTTCCTAACCCGTTCCAAGTTCATTATAAAACAGTAGAATTTTAAACCAGGCTTATGGCAAAAAAATATTTCTGTGTTTGTACCTAAACATAAATTCCAGATACCACCAAGGAAACAAAAGCCTAACCTTTTTTCCATCATCCTAACATGGCTGGGGAGGTTTCAAGTAATACACATAGTAAGTCTCCACTCCAAAGCCTACCTCAGTGTTCTAGCAGGAACTAACAGGACAAAAAGCTTTATTTGTCTGAACAAACAAGCTTTATTTATTTGAGCAAACGTTATTTGTTCAAAATCTCAAAGAAAGGGAGAAAGAGTAATCCACTTCAAGATTTTAAATGCAGATATTCACCTATTTTACATTTACCACCAAGTTCAAAACTTCTTAAACTGTCACCAAATCTCTCAGAACATAAATAATGATAAATATTTCTTCACCTGACAAACCTTTTCTTTGGGCTGTGGTGCCACAGGAGGGTTAGCCAGTGGGAAAGCAATGCTGGGGGCCTGAGGAGTGGGGATCAAGTGATCTTTAATTGGTGTTTCAGGATCTCTACACACAGGATTATTTAGACCTTCCATCAAATCTCTATCCCCAGCCTCAGGAACATCTGTGAAAGTAAAGCATTGTTGCATGACTTGTCTTTGACTGAACATAATTATGGTTAAAGTAAAAAAAATAAAATTAAAAAATTAAAAAAACATAGCTATCCTAAAAGAAGAAAACACTACTGCTGCTACAACATGTACAGTTACATTTCACTGTTGCCTTTCATAAAGATGCTATTCCTTATACCACAAACCACCAATTGCAATATTGCAGGATAATGTCCCTGGATGCCTTACTTTGAAAATAACTAAAACCCCAAATAGCCTAATTTCTTTGGCTAAACTGCACTGATTCAGCTGAATCAAAAATCAATTGAATGCATTTAGCTAATTTTCTTCAACCTCCTGTAGGAAAGGGTCAGTTTTCAGGAAGATTGTTGCCACAAGCAGAGGGAAGGAGTTGGAGGCAGAAGGGAGGCAGCAGGGAGAGAGAACTAGAGGATTCCACCATCTCTCAGGAGGTAGGAATGGAAAGAAAGCAAAAAACAGATGGAAAAACAAATAAGTTGCTTCCTTAGTCCTAGCAGTAGGCCAAAGACTTAAAAAAGAACACGGAATATAAATACAGTATCTTCACTGAATCCTAAGCACATCCATGGGCAACTCTGACATCTAATTTTTGGGCTCATACATTATCTTCTTTCCATAGCTCCATTCTTCACCTATGAATATTTCCACTACAATTAGAAAGATTTTGCTACGAGCATTCCCATTTGAATCCCACTGCATCTACCTGAATTGTCACCTGGAAACCAGCTGTGGTACCAAAAAAAAAATAATCTGGAAGGCTTCCTAAAGCTAACGCAGGCTGTTTATAGACAAGCACTGCCTTGATGTTTGACCACAAACGGCAAACAGACAGGAAAACTTCTCTTTAATAAACAGCAACACTTAATGCAGCTCAAAGATGTAAAATCATATTTTCGGCATTCAAAAAGTGCCAACAATGCTCACTTTTTTTTTTAAAGTAGAATTCAAACACTACTGTATTTTAAAAGTTCCAAAGATCAAATGGATACTGTAGGATATAGTATTTCTGCTTTTACCTATAGCAGCAATCTCTGCATCAGCTAAAGATCCTTTGAAGGCAGACTCATCCATGTTCTTATTGGCGTTACTCTGACCCTGCTCAGTGTACTGGGAAGGACTATTAGGCCACTGAAAGTTGCTGACAAGTCTTGCTCTCTCCTCCCTCGCAGTAGGATCGTCCCAGATGATCTGCTCACTCTGGGATGGCTCTGTGTTTATATCTGCAAGCGCCTGACGGGATTGCCTACGGAAAAAAGCACAGATCCCTTAAATATTTGTTTGTTTTACAGAAGTCTACCACACTAGAACACAATGTGTTAATGATCACATAAACTGTAATGCCCAAGTGACATCGTTATTAGAAAGCACGGCTGGGAAAGGGGAAAATCTCTGTATAAAAGCAATTCCTGGCAGCCTAGCTTTGTGAGCCTAAGCGTCAGCCTAGCTGAAAAAGGCAACCAAAATATCAGTAGGAGATGTTTTTAATATGTCAATATTGATAAATTACTCTAAAAATCACTGTATTCTACTCTTTACTGAATCTATTAATCTGCAAATAAACACCAAGCTAAAGGAATAATTTTGCAAGGTTTCCATTACTTTTTCACTGTAGCTCAGCATTGTTAGAGTTCTAATCCTATTCTGTTTAGGGAGAAAAGAAAAAGAAAAGAAAAATATTCACAGAGGTGCTCTGCAGGAATACCTACTACCTGTATATGATCTATGTACTGGAAAACAGCAGCATTGCTTTCTTAGAAAATCTGTAAGAACACTAACTAACCTGAAGAGAAAGAAATCAGCTGGCATAATTCAATTCAAAACTAAAAAAGCAACCATACTATTCTGTGATTCTTTGAAAAACAAGACACCTACTACAGATTAAGATTCTGACTTTATCTAGCATGTCCAGTTAAAGATTCTAAATCACAAGAGAAGCAGCTTAAGTACATCAGTAGAGAAAGACAACACATCTGAAAAGCTGGGAAACCTATTCATGTTTCAATGAATGCCTAAGTATGGGCACAGTGGACAAAAGAAGATACTTTGAAACACAAATTAATACCTTAGAGCTTCCAAGGCCCTACTGCGGCCATTTCGCACAGACCGTGTGCTATCAGGAGTTGTTGGAAGACCATCAGAACTGTTCCTTGAAAGGGATCCTTTTTGCCCTTGTGGTTTCACTAGTGATGTGGCAGACATGATCTCCTGCAGCTGCCTCTGGAAGTTCTCCCTCATTTCTAGTGCTTGAGTTAAAACTCAAGAGAAAGAACAACGCTCATAGGATCAAGACTGTTATATTGTAACAAGTGAAAAGTAACTGAAACTCCAGTCAACTCCCCCCCGCCATACAAAGACAAGACATTACGGAGAGGGAAAGATACGTAGGAAAACGTATCTAGGGAAACTACATATGCCCTGAGTCATCTATTCCTAGAGACAAGCAGAAATCTCCATTTGGCTCACTTCTGAATTTTCTCACGTGATCTAACTTATATCCACAATTCCCTAGTAACACATTTGTTAACAAAACAAAAAAGGTATACTCTAAACTACTGATTCGTCATGTTGAAGATGTACTTCAGTGTATTAAAACCAAAGAAATGGCAATTAAGGATTTTGCAACGGATGATTATAATTTTCTTATCGTCTGTCAAAGTCTTTAAAATAGAGAGCAAAATCCTTTCCACTCATCCAGCAACAATAAGGGCTAGCTCTACTTGACCAGTATATAAATATGGTACCTAAAGCTTCCAGATTTTAACATTGACCACCTGAAACCGTAAAAGGCTCGTTTCGATAGTCTGATGTTCCACAACTATTTTGAAAATATTTACCTCCTTTGGCTTCACTTGTTACAATTTGTTCTTCCCCTGCAGTGACCATTTCCTTTATTTGGTCTGTAGTTATATCATCTTCACCATCATCATCTTCGCCCACTGGAATAATCTAAAACATCAAAATTTTTTGCTTTTAACCTATGTTCACCACATGCATAAATTCTGAAGATTATTAATCTTGCCTTAGAGTAAATCTAACCTTTCTGCTACAGCAATGACAGTAAAACAGTGAACAGCAGCATCAGTGACAACACCACAGTTTAAATGTCTACTAAGACAAGTTCCCACCCTGGATCTCACAACCTACAAGACAAAGCAAAGACTGGACCTACATCATTTCAAATTTGGTAATAATTTTAACTTTGGAAAGCACTTCTAATCCTGAAATGTCTGCATTTCCCTCCATTGCATTAGAAGAGAAATATTACATACACAGAAAAACCTTAATAAACATTTGCAATAGCTACTATTAATTACTAGCTAAACTCGATTCAGGGCATCTCTGAATAAGCATCAATGTTTTTTATTAATATGTTAATATAACAATTAAGTTAACTGCATTCAAACTGCTTCATGGAACATGAATTCCTATCACATTATACCTCATTTTCCTCTGCTGGTTTTCCAGTTGATGGAAGTTTAGTGGAGGAAGAGAGCGTGACCTCTTGCATTGCGCTGATGTCCAGGCTCATTTTTGGATTGTAAGTGTGAGGAAAGAGAGATTCAGGAAGCCGTTTATATTCGCGGGCACTCTGAAATAACATCAGTTAACATAAGAAAGATGAGAAACTGATTGAGATGAAAGAGAAAATCCACATCTAAACATAGAAAAAGTACAATAAGAACAATACACAAGAGAAAAGTGTGGTTCTCATTCTGAGAAACAGGTAGCAGAAATGTTTAATGGAAGAGAATTTCTTTTTTCCTCATGGATAACAAGGTAACAGTACATCAGTGAAAACTGATGGTTCAATTTATAAATTCAAAGCAGGACGTAAAACATCATTTCCTGTACATGTTCACTATAAATGCAAACAGAAAATCCACTGCCACAGAATTGTTTTTAAGCTACGTTTCTCTTCACTGTTAATAAGATAACAAAGCAAACTCCATACCTCTAAAAGCCAGTGTTCTGAAACAATATGTATACCATGTTCTTTAACAGATTTGTACTCCTTATTGTTGTCATTTTGTCCTCCCTTGTAGATGAAGTGTGTTACTGTTTCATCAAAGCACCATCTAGAAAATAAAATGAAATACAACTTGAAGATACAATTTCTAACAGAAAGTATCAGAAATCCAGCACAGAACTTGTCCTAGCCCTTATTCGTGTTAAACATACTGCTTTTTCTGTTATGCCCAAATAAACAAAAAGCCCACTTTCTTCATCAAAAAAAAAAAAAAAAGACAACATTCAGTTTCAGGACAGAATAACTTCAATGGCTTCTGAAAGCATTTCTGAAGTAAACAAAACTAAATCTGATACATAAACAGAAGAGAAGGCATTCTGCTTTAGAGGTTTTTTTCGGTTTGTTTTTATTTAAGTAAGTGAAGTTTCAAATCAGTTTCTGAAAAGAATGGTTGACCCATGATGAGAGAGCTCTTTCTTTTGTTGACATGCTGAGCTGCAAGTGAAATACTGATTCTGGAAGCTCAAAATAAGCAAAATGCGGGATTCTAACATTTAAACCGATAAACAAACTAGTATTTTCTATCTAATGCAACTATCTTCAGTGTTTCTAAGCTACTACTAAACATAAGGGCAACTTCCTCATCCACCCTATGAATGATAACACTTATTATAGAAGTCAGTAACAAAATACATAAATTAGATTTAGCGGGAGTAGAATTCTGTCTTCGATCACAAACGCTAGTTTGAGGTTTCTCTTCATGACATCCTATTTTTCCTAAGCTTTTCTAAGCACACTGACTTAGCCATGCTTACAATCTGTAAAATAATTATTTTTGAGCCACGGAGAAACACACATAAATTCAGATCAGATTAAAATTCTAAAACATAAAGCAAATTTTAAACTACCCAAAAGCTAAATATGTTTCATAGTCTTCTTTAAAAAAGTAGGGAAGAAAAAAAAGTTGACAAAAACCTGCAGTTTGGGAACACTTCAGGACAAACAGTCTTTCCAAGATAGACTCATCAAGAACACAGAGACTGCAGATGCAGTGGGGAAAGATGGCCTTAGTTCACTTTAGAAGCAGATGGCCTTATTTTGCAATCAAAATTGTTAAGGATTGTGAAATCTAATATTAAACTATAGCAAAAGGTCACGTAGATAAAGCATACTAGAATGCAATGAATTGTATTTAAGTCATATCATGCAGAAGCTTAGAAGCTGTTTTTGATCAGTTGATACCTGTAGTCTGCCCCAAGAGAAGCTGCTACGGCATTCAGTTCACTTTGCTTCTTACTAAGTTTTTTACTAACATATATAACCACATTGGCAAGAGGCTTGGGCTCTTCTTCCTGTTCAAGCAGCAGGAATAAAAACAGGAAAGTCAGGTTTGGAAGGTTTCTGTATCAATAACAAAAATACTTTAATATTTAGTGAAGTCTGTAGTAAAACATGCAGTAACGACAAAACTAAGATAAACACATTTTTCTCTATTTTTGCTTCTCCCAGACTCCATGGTCAAAACCTAGCACTATTATCATTCTACACACTAGGAATCCAAAGACAAGAGATTCACTCTCAGCCAGTCTCCCTAGAAAATACTCTGCTCCTTCCATCGCAGTCTGAGCACTTCCTGAATGCTGCAATCAGGGAATTATCAAACCTGATGCCACAGAAGTATTTCATTGTGCTGGAGGGAAAAAAAGTAAGAATGAGGAGCTACAAAATAAGAAGTGACAGACTTCCCTTGCTGAAGGCTATTAGCTTTCTTGCCCCTCCTCTAGAGTAAACAGTGTACTAACATGGCAAGCAATACATTAAAGCTACCTTTCCTCCTACACCTTTTTCTGTTTTCTCTCACTAGGGTAGAACAGACTGAAGAGGCAAGATGACTACAAGAAGGGATAACATAACGTGTCTATATAAGGGAACAGGCAACTGATCACACCTTGTGTCTCCTAGTAAGCAGAAGAGCAGCACCTTACAGAGAAAGATACGAAAAGACAAGATGTATTAAAATAGAGCTCCTAATTTTAGTCCAAGACAAAAATATTTAACCCTGCTCATCTGGAGCCTGGGAATTTCTTAACTGTGATGAAATCCTCTCATCCCAATACTACAAAGTCTAAACCAGTACATATTTATATGACACGTTACTTAGTAATTGCTTAATATTCAAGATAGCAGTACAAACAGTATAAAAAGGTTTTAAAATTCTTTGCCTTCCAGAAGAAAACTCTTCTATCTTACCTTCCTTTAACTGTCATTGAAGAATGCATAATTGTAGAGATTTCCACTCAAACAGATCACAAAGCACAATTCACAAACACCTTCATAACTTAAATCACAAAAGATATGGTGTTTTCTTAATTAAGCCTATGCTCCAGAAACTCAAAATCAGTATTTCCTACCACTTCTGGCTGTGCAGCAGTCAACTGAGGGCTGGCAGTAAGAGCTACTGCATGCCGTGTGCTGTTTGCCAGTGCCAATTTCAAATTTCTGCCGATGACTTCAGAGAGAGGTGTGCTCAGTTTCCTGGTTTTTTGATCAGGACCTCCTGGAGTTTCCAAAGCTGCCAGAGCATCCTACCAAAAAAAAAAAAAAAAAAAGAGCAATGGACTGACTTTCACAAATGCATTACAAAATTCTCACTTAAGTGCGAGTTTCACTAATATAGTCTGTAGTAAGATTTCGTACTCCTAAAGCAGGACAGTGTACTACAGTTAACAGCTATCGAGTGCAACTGTAGTACTGTCGCACAAAAGCGGTACCAGATAATCCTAATCTTAAAGTCTGCATAAGCAAAATAGGAAGAAGATAAATTACTGATCTCTCTTTTCACCGACATCAATAAAAACTCCCTTTAATGGAAAATCAAGTGGCCAAACCCAACAAATTACTTTAATTTCCTAATACCTTCCCCAACAAGAGTTGCACAAGTATGTGATTTTTATCTCCACCTTTAAAATACCGGGTCTCTTACTGACCTTTTTTGAAAAAGAGAAATTTTGATCTAGAATATTTTGCTTTTGAAAATTATCAGAGTGGTGAACTATTAGATTTCAAAAAGCAGAGTATACCAATTGAATCATAGAATGGTTTTAGTTGGAAGGGACCTTAAGCATCATCTAAGTTCCAACCCCCCACGCCATGTGTAAGGACGCCTCCCACCAGACCAGGTTGCTCAAAGCCCCATCCAGCCTGGCCTTGGACACTTCCAGGGATGGGGCATCCACATAGCTTCTCTGGGCAAATTGTTCACCTCCCTCCCAGTAAAGAATTTCTTCCCAATATCTAATCTAAATCTACCCTTTTTTGGTTTAAAAACATTACCCCTCATCCTATCACTACAATCCCTGACAGAAAAAAAAAAAAAAAGAAAAAGAATCCCTCCGCATCTCTCCTGTAGGTCCCCATTAGGTACTGGAAGGCTGCTATAAGGTCTCCCTAGAGCCTTCTCTTCGTGAAGAACTAACTGAAAAAAACACTAGATTCTCCTAGTTTTGTTTTGTTTTGTTCTATTGCAGGTAGAGGGGTTAAAAAACCACAGCAAAACAACTAAGCCACAAATAACCCCCCAAATACCCCAACAACTCTGCAAGAATTCAGTGCATTCATTTTTCAGTTAAGGCTTCAAAAATAAAAACAAACCTGAAGCCTTCCAAAGCACGTTTGAGTCATTCAAGAGCTATTCCAGCACAGAAATCACTGACACTTAGGGAGTATCTTTGTCATTTTAAGGCTAGTAGTTTTTCTAGCCTCTTGAGCCTTCAGAATGAGACAATGAACCCAAAACCCCAATGCATTTTTCAATTTGCAATAACAGTTTTGTAATTGCTATAAAGCTATTACATTAAAACATCTCATTAAAACAGCATTTCATCAAAAAACAAGCAAACACTTGTTTCCAATTATCTGGAGCAATTATAAGCCTTCTTGTTGCGTTTCTCAGCATTTAGGTGTAAAGTACACAGACTGTGTACTGTGTGAGGCATAGAACACAGGAGCATATGATGCAATAAGCATAAAGGAGCCTCATTAAGGACGTTTTAACATCTACTAGTCAATAATTTTAGTCCACAGGTCATTAAGTAGAAATATATACAAATAAACAGAGCCAGTTTTCCTGGGTTTATTCAAAATGAAAGGTCTGTATGTTAACAGCATAAAAAAAGGGTAAGCACAGGTTTCTGTGCTGTATTTAAGCTTATGTGCATCTTTAACCCTACTGGCTCTACAGGCTAAAAAATTTGCGAAGATGATCACCTTTACATCAAAGGAAGGCTTGAATAACTTGTCTTTGGAAAGAAATTTTGATGGTGTATCAAGATGCAAAGACGGTTCTTTCTGTGGCAGCCCTCCTTGGCCAAGAGGGGTTGTCTTCTTTTCAATATGATGAGAGATTACAGCTTGGAAAGCCTTACTCTGGAACCTGTTGATATCAAGAGGGGTCACAGCTGTCTTTTTTCCAGCTTCAAGGAGATAAGTAGGTTGTTCTGAATCAGGAGATTTAACAGTTGCTGGTGTCTTGCTAAACTGAGTAATGGAACTCTCCTTATCTTTAAAGGAAACAAAGAAAACACAAACAAGCAATCTAATTTTTTGTTTGAACACAGATCTTGCATGCACTTTTATTTCAACAACTGAAAGTTCATCTGACCTTCCTTTCCTGCAAAAAAAAAAAATAAATTCCTATCCCCCCCATATCCCTGACAATTATATTCTTAATAATATCTTGTGTCTCTTCCAGTTATCTGCTTAATTTGAATTACATTGGTACTGAGCTTGACCCTAAGTGTTGGAAAAAGAGCTAGCAACTCCTGGCCTGCTCACGCTGTTTGCAGTTCCACACGTACCTATGTAGCTCACATATGTCATACAACAACTATCAAAATACAAATCCACAAAAAAGGATGTAACACACAACAAATCATTCCCTTTCAACATTAAAGGAAACTCTTCCTCCCTGGCTCCTTACTTGCCAGGCAACATAAAATTTCTCCTGCATTCATGACTCTGACTCATATCTCCTTAGGCCACAATGTACACTTCCAGTCCCTTGCACCTTTGGATCAGTAGGGTCAAGATTTAGCCAAGAATAAGCCCTTAGAGCTTATTCATCATGAACGTTTCTAAATAAGCATGACTCATCACCTTTATGGCTCAAAAATATTAGTACGAGAATTGCTTTTACATTTCACTGCTCATTTCCCATGCCCCCCACTTCTTCTCCTTAAAAATGTAATGTACAGATAAGACACGCCTATGCCAATAACATACCTTTTGTCCTCTGATTTAGTGACCCATATAATTAATTCACAAGGGCACTGGTAAAAAAGGTCTGCTAACATTCAGTATTAAATCAGTGCAGTCTGCATCTTAATATGGAAGAAATATTGCCAAATAAAAGGTGTGAAATAACTGGAAAAGGAGCAGAAGCATAAGAAGATGAAGTAGGCACGAAGGAATGAGTAGAGGGCCATCACATCATTGCATATCAAGTATGAAGTTCTAAGTTGGATCTGTCATCAATTCTTATGCAATCTACAGAGCAGCATATGCCAGAAAGGACAAAGCCGAGACACTGAGCTTGATTCCCAGCTGACTGATAACCACAAGATGCCACTAGCTCCAAGAAACTTGCAGCAAAAACACAGTATCATTTCTATAATCATGACTCAACATCAGGAAAAAAAATATGGAAAAAATACTTGGAAAAATATCCTTTAGCTCTAATAATTAAAAGTTATTAGGAAAAAAAAATTCATCATACCCGCCCTGCCTTATCACGAACAAACAGTGCAATGCCATAATCATATTCCCTAACCTGCTAAGAACCAACCTTCAGCCTCTGCATTTTCAACCAAGAACTTGCTTTCATCTGCTCTCTTTCCTGTCCTTGCAGACTGCAAAAGCCAAGCTACAGTGACTGCTGGCAAATTCCACTTCTTTGCAGCTTCATACTTGGAACCATCCGGTTCTCTCACCACCAGATGGGTACTGGCAAACATTCCCTTTTTTGCATTGGCTTTCCGCACAAAGAATTCTTGGACTCTAAAATTAAATTAATAAAACATTCATTTAGTCATAAACAAAATTAATCTAGGGCACGTTTACACTATTATAAAATGCATTCAAGCAACGGAAAAAGAACCAGTAGAATTATCTAAGGCCATCCACTTTGCACTTGACAGCCTAACCTACGCACACAAAAAAATATTAAACAATAATGTTTTGCTTCTATCAGTATTGAAAACGTAACATTTCTCATATTCCAGAAGACTTCACATATCCCATTTCCAAATCATACACTGGGTCTAATATTCTTCTGCAAGATTAATGGGACAGGCAGGATTCCTTTGTGGGGCCAAGCAGCACCATTTCAAAATGAACAATACTTTTCCTTCTATTACAGTTTTTCTTTTATCATTAAGGACCCAATCTTCCAAGACAACTGCAGGACTGAGTACTCATCAGCAAAAATTTAGTTCAGACCAAATGATACTCTAAGCTATACAGTTTTGCCACTTTATGACTAACAATGCTTTTCTTAATGTTTTTCAAGGATCCCAGTGAATGAGGAGCAAATAGTTCACCATCCCAGCTCCTAAGAAATGGTGCACTACCACTGGTTATGAGGCTGAACCAGGTAGTACTGAAGCCAAGGAATCATGGTCTGTTCCTGGACAACTGAAGAAGGGTTCAGAAGGCCTGACAACTGAAAAACCGACTTTTTTTTTGAGCAAGAAGCTACTGAGACTCAGTCATTGTATGAGACTGAGAGTATTCTAGTAGAAATTAGGATATGTGAATGTGACTATATTTCTCTAAAGGAGAGGAAAATAAAAGAAATATATAATAACGTCACACGGCTTCAGCACTAGGTTTTGTAAATTAATAGAATCCAAAAGAGCTTTAACTCTAATATTTGTTACTCCTGTATAAGAAATGAAATGCATAAACGGATTTCATCACACTGGCTGTCTAAGAACAAGAAGGAACGGTGACAGGAGACATACCTGGCTCCTAGCAGTCCTGCCAGATAAACCAGTGAGTCTCTCTCTGCACCAGTGAACTGGCTAAAAGAAAGAACACAGCCCTCCAGAGGGGTAACTCCTTCCATTACTGGGACTGGTGTGAAAAGTGGATTGGACTGCGGATCTAAAAGGAGCTGCTGTTCCACACATGTTATCTTAAAGAAAGTGAAAGAGCTAACAATGTAAATCAAGCCAAATAGCAACAAAGCCAACAATATTTCAGCAACTGTGCAAGAGCATTCGTGGACTCAACAATAAGCAATCTTGCTTCAATCATTACATCTGAGACAAACTATTTCCCATTGAATCAGACAAATTATTTTTAATTTAAATTTTGTCAGGTTTGATATACAGAGGCATTATTTACAACTTTTCAGTTACAGCTCTTCCAACCCTGGAGGCTCCCTTAAAGCAGTTCAAGGTGTGATCTGAGGGTCTGTATAGATTTACTTCACAGAAAATTACATAGTACTGAAAAATATTAACAGCAGTGTACACCAGGTGCCTGCTCTTGGCAAACATGGTTAACATTTTTTGACTTTGGGCTACAAAGCTGACTTGCTCCTTTGCCACAACTTAAAAAGCTGTAAAAAGCACGAGACAAGTAAGCACAAAGACAGCAAATAAAGTTGTTATTAGTCGTCTAGTGCCTTCTACAATTCATTATTTAGAGAGAACAATGTCAGACTCACATATAAGAAGCCTTTGAGTCATGACAATGAAGTCCTATTTAACAAGCCTGTAGAAAATAAAGTGAAACAGATAAAAGATGACCTTACAGATGCAGAGGTTTTAAAGCATGCTTTCACTTAGTGATTTCAAACGAATCTAAGCTAATGTCTCAGTACGTCACTTACATTTAAGCCACTGATAACTCTGCATTCTGACAAGACCTATTTGTAATACAGATACCTGTTTACTCAAGGAACTGAAAGTGTAAGTCCCTTACCAGCCACGTATTTGTGACTACATCACCAACAGTCGGCTTCACTGTGCACCCCAATAAAGGTACCACAGCGTAGTCTGCAATGGTTCTGCTTTGCAGTGGCAGAATTTTCCCAGCATTCTCTACTATAATGTCTGAAATGCAGGACTCATCCTCTTCACCAAAACCCAAAAGAAGAAACCTCTTTCTGACAAATAAGCCTTCTTCGGTCAGTGCAGAAGATCCTCCCAAAGAACCATTACAGATGGAAGACTGATTCTCTCCTTGAACAGTCAAGTGAGTAACATCACTGATGGTTGTCGATGTTAGTTTTTCAGCTTCATCTGAAAGAGAAAAAAAAAAGCAACCAACAATAATAATTGCTTGACAAGAATAAAGGCAAGTCAAAATAGTTTCATGAAGAAATGACAGTATTCTGCTGTTTTCAGCTAGGTTTTAGTTAAAAACTGCTCTATATAGGCCTGTTTAAATTTGATTTCTAAAACACAATATATAAGCTAACATACTAGATGCAGCTAGCTTTTTAATAAGCAAATGCTGCAAAGCTCAAATCCCAATTCTGAGCAATTAAACTTTCTATGTATGTTGAGAACGTACCTAATGCAGAATCATTATTTACATATTGAGAGAGGAAGTCATCGTCAGTAGCTTTCTGGTGCTTTATAACATTCACAGCTTCTTTCTTCGAGAGACTGGTCTTTTTGGGAAGAATTGACTTCATTCCGGGTTGTTCCAAAATTGGGTTCTCTAGCAGCTGGTAGTTTAGAGGGATATACTGCTCTACTGGATGTAGATAACCTTTACTAAATGACTCCAGCAACCATTTTGCTGTTACTACATGAGGCCTATAAAATAAAGTGTTATACAAATAAGTTACAGAACTTTCCAAAATGCAATTCTTCTTTCCCACTCTGCAAATACTAGCATATACACACACCTGAAGTTTGTACCTCTAATACTAAGCAGACTTTACAGGCCTCAAGATTTTCTTTAATTCTTTCAGTTTGAGAACACAGAATTTCATCCTTATTTTCTATAATGTAAATTATATCTGCCACTGCTGGGTTGGGTTGCCAAATCCTTCCTCCTCAATATATTAACAAATACAAGTTAACACCTCTTTTCACCAAAAAGAATATTTACTTTTCTGCTCACTGAAGCAACTCACAGCTACTCAAAGAACTACCATATTAAAGAGTAAATGAGGATGAAGACTAGCTGTAAGTTTTCTCATTTAAGTCAAGAACTATTTAGGATGTCCAAATCAATACATGCTTTCCTGTTTACAAGGTGGTGGGACAAAGAAAACAAAGCAGCAGTAGACCTTAAGCACTACAGTTATCATAACCTGTGAGCTGTCTTGTCCAGAAAGTGTTTCAGCTCATCATTATTTTCCCCCAAAATGACATGAGTAACATCTTCATTAAGTTGATTAAATCGAACACCACCACCACAATTAATAAGCCTTCTCATCTTGTCCAACTTCTTGCCACTGAAGCCACACAGATAGATCTACAAAGAGAAGAGAGCAACAAAAAAGGATTTTAAAAAAGAAAAAAGTAAAAAAGAAAACCAATAAAGTAGGATACTTTGGTATAATTTGACTGCTGTGGAACCTGTGTTCTAGTGGTGCAGAGCTAGTGATGCAGCTTCTGAGAAGCAGCAAAAAAGTTAAGCATTTAAAATTGGATTAATTTCTCTTCACAAATTGATCTAGCAAAACTTCAGTATTTACTAATGGAATAAACCTCCAGCCAAAGTCATACAACCAAAATAAAAAACCCACCCAAAACCACACAACAATTCTAGAACCTGTAGTATTTCAATATTTATGCCTATAAATAGATGATTTTATATTTATATTACATAGTTAATACAATTATACACATACACACATATTTAGGTAGACACACACACAAGCTACAGCATGTGGACAATGTCGGCGTTTGCTATTGACCATGACACAACAATTTATTCAAGCAGCAATTGCCAGTGCTTCAATCTAATTGCTTCCACAGGGTTAAGACTGAACATTTCAAAGTATTTGCATATATATATATATAAACATACTCGACACCCATCTAACAGATCTTCAGGGGCTTGAAAAGAACTTATATCCAAGTTTTCCAGCTCATCAGGAAGAGGATCCAGTCTGCTGCTCATAGTAGAACTACATGCTGTTTCATTACCACCACTCAAATTGATATTGGAAATGTGGCTGACGTCCGAAAGGGTATGATCTTTAAATAAAATTAAAATGAAAACAGAAGCATTAGTTTTGGCTCATCTCTCTCCATTGCTTCACTAAACAAAATATGAAAATGCTACATATGATTTTGTTGTGCTAGAAAGACATGTAAAGTCTGAAGAATAAAAAATACTAGGTAAGTATGACCTTGGTTAAATACCCAAGTTGAATTCCCAGTGCTCTGCTGGCAGTGCAGTTGGGTTACAGTGCTCCTACTCAGTCACTTCCTGAAGTAGCAGTCATTAACAGGCATTTGGAAAGACACATTTAAAGCTGGCTGTGTCTTTCATGCTACAATGTTTATTTACAAAATGCTTTTAACTTTCCTTCTGTTAGTAGCATAAAGTAAAAACAAACGTATGAAGAAAAACAATAGAAAATATAATAAACTGAAGTAAAAAAAAATTTTTAAAAAATCAGCATGTTACCCCCTAAGACTGATGTAAGATTAAATTCTTAACAGACATTGTTTTAAATACAAATGTATGAACAGTTGTGCTTTTTCAGGGCTTAGAGACTATACACTACTGATTCTTTAGCAGACAATCATCTAATTCAAGTTTACTTTTTAAGCACTTATTAACATGTTTTTAATCTAAACATGTTGGAATATTCAATGTGCGTAAGAGGAACCTGTTGTGTTTTAAGCCTAAGTAGAATCAGAACCCAAAGTGTCAAACCCTACAAATTTGAAACAATTCTTCCTCCTTACTACAAATGTTTCCTACCTTACTTTAACATATTTTAGAAGGTCTTACTTACTATCAGGCTTGCTGGTATTATTTGTAGGTGTTGACGTACTGGGTTTATTGCTCAGTTTTGATCCAGCCTCTATTTTATATATCGTCTCATCCTGACAGAAGCCTTTCTCAATGCTGTCAGAAAACCACTGCACAGACACACAGTGCACGTTCCATTTTTTGGCACATTCATACTTCTGACCTTTCAAATGTAAACAAAATAAAAATCACAAGTCAGGAAAAGGCCAACACTAAACACTGAAAAATGCAGAAATTCAAATAACTGATTTCAACACACTAGTTATGTTATCCCAAACTCTTCTAAAAAGCTACTTATTTATTCTCTAAATAAAGGTAGAGCAAAAAATCTCACTGATGGCTAGCTCATGAGTACAGTATGACAGGGCACTAAAGCAAAAAAAAATAACCAAAAAAAAGGCTTTAAAGTTTTCAATCCCGGGAGGACAGAAATTTTAAAAGTCCCAGGATATTTCCCCATAGGGAAAGGGAGGGAAATTGGGGGGAAAAAAAACACCTTCCCATTCATCTCACAATAAAACTACAATCCATTCATCTTCCCAAGAGGAAAGAAAAGGGAGTGTCTTAGTAGGGAGTTGAGAAGGCACAAAGAATAGAACAGCTAAAAAAAGTTCATTAATACACAATCCAATTTCAGTCAGCATCCTGGGCTGCAGCAAAAGAAGCATGGCAGCAGGTTGAGGGAAGTGATTCTGTCCCTCTACTCCACGCTGGTGAGACCCCACCTGGAGTACCGTGTTCAGCTCTGGAGCCCCCACAATAAGAAGTACATGGATCTGTTGGATTGAGTCTAGTGGAGAGCCACAAAGACATCAGAGGGCTGGAGCACCTCTGCTATGAAGACAGGCAGAAGAGAGTTGGGGTTACTCAGCCTGAACAAAAGGCTCCAGAGAGACCTTATAGTGATCTTCCACTATCTGAAGCGGGTCTACAGGAGACATGGGGAGGGACTTTTTTACGAGGGCATGTAGTGATAGGATGAGGGGTAATGGCTTCAATCTAAAAGAAGGCAGATTTAGGTAAGATATTCTGAAAAAATTCTTTACTCTGAGGATGGTGAGATGCTGGAACAGGTTGCTCAGAGTGGCTGTGGCTGCTCCATCCCTGGAGGTGTTCAAGGCCAGGTTGGACAGGACTTTGAGCAACCTGCTCTAGTGGGAGGTGTCCCTGCCCATGGCAGCGGGTTTGGAACTATGTGATATTTAAGGTCCCTTCCAACTCTAGCCATTCCATGATTCTATGATATAAATTAAAGCCTATCCAGTTCTCCCAAAGAACTCAGGTTTTCTTTATTCTTCCATCACCTCTAGGATTCTCCCTTTTTCTTCTCTTAAATACTATCTGTGTCTCTGTTTTTTTTCCCTCTTTCATTCTCCTTCTCATGCCTTTAAAGCAAAGTTAGGGTGCCCTGTGTTACTCTTAGTAACTCAACAGTACTCAACAGTAATTCCCTAAACAGAAGTAATAACAGCAACACTGAAGCAGACAGTTCAAAATCTCATGCTTAAGCATATTTACACTAGTTCAACTCAAGAACTGAAAATAATATTCACCCTATAAGCTCTACCTTTTGGCTCCTGAACTATGAGGTGAGTACATTCATTCATCTTGAGCTGCCCTGTGTACTGCCCACCGTGCTCGGCAGTGAGGCGCTGGACTTCTTTTCTGTCTGAGCTACTTAAGCCCGTAACGCAAATTGTACAGCCAAGGAACACAGGACAAGTGTAGTCTCCCATGTTAACATCGGTGTATCTCATTATGCTAAAGGAATGAAAGAGAGGAAAAAAGAAATAAATTATTTTTTCTCTTCAAGTAAAATCAAGCAGAAAAAGAAAGTAGTCTGTATCACCATAAGAATTACCAGTCCCCAAAACAAAATCAGTTTTGTTTTAGTTCTTTTTATACCTTTGCTGAGACTTATCCCACAGTGCCTTAACCCAAGAGGGAAGCAAAATAGGTTTTTTCAGAGATGCAGCTACTAAGTATTTCTTGCTGCCAACTTCTCCTGCTATAAGATGAGTTACTGCCACATTGAGGTCTCTGCACACACATCCACCCATCATCTGCACATATTTATGAACTTCTTCCTGGGTTGGGAAAAAAATAATAGAAAATTATGAATAAAAAAGAAAGAACCCACATCACACTCACGTTAATAAACAAAACCATGGATTTCAATTGTTCAGTTTCTCCTAAAAAACTGCTCAAAAATACAAAATGGATACATATGGAAGCCATAAAAACATCAAATATAATTTCTATTTTATTTGCATTTATGATAAGCTGAACATAGTATGTATCCTTCATAAAAATATTACAACTATACTGTATGAGTAAAATTTTATGAATGGTTAGTATTTTAGGTAGTATAAATTAGAAATAGAGATCAGAATAAATGAAAAGTAAACTTCCAAACTATTTAAACCATAGCTGACTGGATATTAAATATTTACTATACAGTTTTGAGCAACCAGAAACAGCACATGCTGTCTGTAGCATTATAGCTGCAGACAAACTAGCAAGCTAAGTGATGTCTAATCACTTAATAAATAAAAAAAATCTCTAAAATGTAAGTTTACCCCCATATTAATACAGCTGAAATATTATATGTAATATAGACATGTGCATACATAGATATACCACTACATACACATTTTCATACTACATATACTTGTAAGACTCCCTCTTTCTCCATACTGATCTCCATAAGCTATACATACATAGAAAGACTAGGTCTATCTAAGCACAGGCACGGTTAGACATACATAGTATGTCTGCGGCCTTAGTAACGATCCATCTGAAGCAAATGTCAATGATAATCAGCTAAACAATCCGTTATGTACAATGCATTACCCTAACATCTTTTTCAAGGCTGGTACAGGATACTGTTACATTTGCCATGGTCATATTGTACACAGGATGCTCAGCTCTTGGGACACATCGCTGGGACTGCATGCAGTACAGGACTACCTGTGGTCCGACAATTCTACAACCAAGCTGCAATAAAATAACAGAAAAAAAAACCCATGGAAAATTAGCAGAAGGTACGCTGGTATAAGGAAGGCTTTCCCCATCCCCGAATCCTGAGGAAGGCAGGGCCCTTGGTCTGACCTCTTCCTCCTCCTCTAGCACCTCCAGGTAGTTGAGCTTTGTTTTTACTTTCAGCTGTAGTTTTTCAGTACAATCCTTGTAGATTTTCTGGCCTCAGTACAAGCACCAGATGCTACAGCTAACAGGCCAGAGAATTCCAGCAAGCCTGTCTTTGTCTGATGGACAACTCCTTGCAGATCACACAAAATCATGTTACTCAGGAGGTAAAAAAATTTGTAATCCAGCTTAGCAACTCCAGCAGAACCAGAACTGATCATACTATTTATTTTTCCCTGTGCTTCAAAATAATCCTTATGCCTTGCTAGTCATCTTCTTCCCTAAATACAGGATACAGTGAAGTTTTAAAGAAAAATTGTGAATGCTTCATACTGCCATACTTTGTGCAGAAAGAGAGAACATACAGAGTGTAAGTATGGACATGAGTGCTTCCAGGAAAGAAAGAATATAGCTAGAAGTTGATGGGTTGCATACCTTTCTGAGATGATTGAAAACAACACCTTTAAAAGGATCACAAATGTAAAGCGACTTATCATTTTCTTTTATATTGAGTGCGGTTTCTTCTTCAAGGATCTGGAGATGTTCTTCTGACTGAAATTCTTTTATAGACTGCAGATAAACAGTGCATAAAACAACATTTATTGAACAAATCACAAATAGCTAATCCTGTGGAAATGACACAAGTACATCTATATGAAACAGCTCACAATAAAGCTACTGCACAAGAGTACACGGGAAGAAGAAAGGGCTAAAATACCTCACGGGTGTCTCCTCTTATTCTCCCAAGTCTTCTCAATACTCAGATTTAAATGCTCACCATAAAAACTTTGAGGATCTGATCCTGCCACACAATGCCTTTAGCTCCCACTAACCTCTCAAGGTGGACAACAATCCACAGTGTCTTTCCTAAGTTTGCTAGTGCTTAGATGAGTGACGACCATCCAGACCTTCCAAACTACATGTCACTTCACTACATGTCAACAGGTTTTGAAATTATTTCTTGTTCAAAAAGTAACTTCTTCAACAAAATTGTTCTCGTTCAACAAACTTTATTAGACACTGAACACCTCTATTACAGAAATAGCTTTATTTCCAGGTGTATACACATAAGCTACATCTAAGTCAATCACAGAAAGAATTTAATGAGATAATTCACCGCGTTCACCGAGAAAGGCGATCAGACCTACTTACCTCAAGAGCTTTAAAAAAATACTCCGAGTTGCCAGAAGACTTTATGAATTTCACAAAAAACGGCTCCTTACTACCTTTCATCCTTTAACTGAGAAGCAAAACCCAGTAAGCGCCGGAACCACGCCATGACAGGGCGATGCACCGCCCACCGCCCACTCCCCCAGGAGCTGGGGAACCTCTCCGGTCCCGAGGCCTGTCCCATGGGCCTGCCCCACGCCTCGGCCCCGACCTCTACCGGAGAGGGGCGGGGGAGACCGGACCCACCCTTCCCCACAGGGTCACCTCCTGACGCCGGGGCCCTGCTGCCACCTCAGGATTCCCGCGCATCCACCCGCCGGCGGTTGAACCCCACCGCCGCGCCGACCCCACAGCCCCTCACCCGCCTCCCAGCGCCTCCTCAGCCGGCGGGAAAGCGGTGACCCTCGCACTGCGCAGGCGCAGGGAAGGGCCGGGAGGGGCGGGGCCTCTAGATGCGGGGCGGGGCCTGGGAGAGCGGGGAGAGATACGC
Source organism: Gallinago undulata (assembly GCA_026546715.1). Taxonomy (NCBI): domain Eukaryota; kingdom Metazoa; phylum Chordata; class Aves; order Charadriiformes; family Scolopacidae; genus Gallinago; species Gallinago undulata. The sequence continues at coordinate 43,703,300 of JAOTQQ010000012.1, forward strand.
GCGCGCCGCCGCGTGAGGGGGTGTCTAATGCGCCGCCCGTTGGGGGCGCTGCTGGGCGGGGGTGAGGGGTTCGCTGAGGGCGCGCGCCGACCTGTGGCGTTGTGGCCTGTGGCGTTGTGGCCTGTGGCGTTGTGGCCTGTGGCGATCTGATCGGTGGCGAGCTGTGGCCATCTGTGGTCCAGCCTCCTCCTCACCTAGCCGCCGCCCCGCAGCACCCGGTCACTCGTCAGTGCGGCCCCCTCAGCTTTAAGTCCCTACCGTGGCAGTGGTGGGCCAGTGCGTGGTTGAAGACAGGGTGCACAGGCCAGCCTCAGCAAGCGGTAAGTTGGAGGAGATAGCTCTCTGGTCTGGGAATTGTGGCAGGCCGCTTCCCTAGTCCCAGCATCCCCCCAGCATCCGACACCTCCTCTCCAAAAGGCCCTTAAGTCCATCAGGGGGGCTCATTTGGAATAGGCTTGGGGTATGCCTGACTTCTGCTGGGGGGACACAGGAGGAGTATCACAGCTTCCAGGGTCTGGGAGAGGTTGGAAGTGTGAGCATTCCCTTTCCATCCAAGTTTCTGGGGAGATCCTATCACGGCCTTCCAGTATCTGAAGGGAACCAACAGGAGAGCTGGGGAGGGACTCTTTGTCAGGAAGTATAGTGATCGGATTAGGGGTAATGGTTTTAAATTGGAAGAGGGGAGATTTAGATTAGATACTAGAAAGAAATTCTTTACAGTGAGGGTGGTGAGACACTGGAACAGGTTGCCCAGGGAAGTTGTGGCTGCTGCATCCCTGGAGGTGTTCAAGGCCAGGCTGGATGGGGCTTTGAGCAACCTGGTCTGGTGGGAGGTGGAGGTGTCCTTGCCCATGGCAGGGGGTTGGAACTCGATGATCTTTAAGGTTCTTTCCTTATTGTCTTTCCAAATGAAATATGTTAGGGAATGTATTTTTGTTCTTGTAACTTGCAAGCTACGCACAGGAACATCAAATGCTCTCCTTCCCGAGCAGATAGCTGGAATCTGGACAACATGAGTACCTGCAAAACTTGTGCAGGAATGAAAATAAGCCTTATTTCTCCCATATTACACTATTGCATCTGCCTGAATCATTAAAAGGTGACCATGACCATGCATCCAGTGGACCTCCGTTCTTAATGGCCATGAATGTTTTCTAAGGCTTGCTTCTGTTTGCATTATTGATTCTGCCAATAGTGCAGGAATTTTGATATAAGATCCTTTTAGGAAAATAAGTGTTTCAAAAGAGGAAAGCACCAGAAGCATTGCCAGGGTAGTGAATGTTTGATAGTGTGAAACTCACAGCGTGGCCACATGATGGCATCATAATCTTAAGAATTGAAGAGAACTGTGCGCAAAAGTCTACTGTAATTGTTAGAGGTTAGCTCTTCTATCACTAGGGCAGATCCTAATCACACTAAAAACTTTTGTATGCTTATTTATTTTAAAAATACTTAAAATTAATCTTCTAGAATCAGAGTGAATTGTGTGACACGGTGCTCTTCCCACCTGTAAAAATAAAGGAAAACAAATGTAATGACAAACAAAATAGCATATTTATTAATAGATTATTAGTGACAAGCAGTTAAGAACACTGGAGTTATCCTGATGTCCCTCTGCTATTGTAAAACCCTGAATTTTTCCTGGCTGCTCTTCCAGCATTGTAGCAACCTGTTATGAAGATTAATTTCTCTTCCTTTTTAGTTCTTCTGGGCTATTCTAAAAAAAAAAAGGGGGGGGGGCAGAGGGGGAAAGAAGAAGTCTAGCACACAAAAGTTAACCAAGTTTCATGAACTGTATAATACAAATATTATTACAATCTATTGGCAGAGTCCTTAATTGAATGCACCAGCAGTGCTACCACGTACTGTGTTTTCTATTACCTCCTTGATAACAGTTCACTACAGTGGCTGACATCTGGCATGTTCTCATTCGCTGAAGTGTGTTTCCTTCTTGGTGAAGTGATAGAAATTCATGATAAGCTGTTCATCCACTGGGCCACTAGTCTCTAAGTTCCACATGTTTCCTTCAGAAGCTGCTTGTCACTTGGAAAGATCCATGCTGTAGAAGAGAACACTGAAAGGGATTGGGGCTGCTTTTTGACATGCCTCTCAGAAAGCTTGTCAGTGTGGTTGTGCAAGTTTCATTGTTGTACTTTGCTTCTGCAGGGCTGGCCAAGACACATACCTTGATGCCTGGCTTCAAAGCCCTTCGGAGAAAGTAACTTCTTAAAGGTGAGGTGCCTTAGGGACCAAATAGAAGTTCTTGTCAAGATCAGAATAAAATATAAAAAATATTTTCATAAATGTATGCTAGAAAGAAAAAAAAGAAGCCTATCTAGAAGTTAATGCATGTAGCATCCTAGCTCTTCAAAAAATAAATGCATATATTTGTCATTTTATGCAGAAATTACTCAATTTCTGCTTATACTGATACAGTTATGTGTTTTAAAAGCATATACAAAGTCCAGAAAGTAAACGATGCACAGGGTCTTAAAAAGGAGTATGCAGCTGAAAATCTTTTCAATTAGGTGTAGTATAATTTTGTTATACTTTCCATGTGTATGTAGTCCAAAAGTGGTACTTAATATGACAAAAGTGAATAACTTAAAACAAGTCATTTGATAAGCAAAGATTTCCCTATTTCACTTCCTTCTTTCACAAGCACTTGGCAATGTAAAATCTCTTTGGGGCTGTTTGAAACATTTATTTCTTTGAAAATATTATTTAAAAAGCTATCTAGGGGAGGTGGGAAACAGAAATTGTCCTGATGGATAAGAACAGCAGTCAAAGTATTCACTTTTAATTTCCTGTCCCCAGAGTTGTGTAAAACCACATATCTTAGGGGAAATATGTGAAGTGCTAGACAGGACAGCTTGGCCTAAATCAATTACTAGTGTGTTTATGGTATGTTCTTAAGCACGTATCCCCATATTTATTTCATCTTTTCTTTGTGTTCAAATGCTTTGCAGGATCTGACCTTTAAGGGGAAGCCCAGTCATATTTGACCCCTTGACTAATTATGGAAGCTTTTGCTCTCTGTAGAACCCGTAAATGACAGAAAAAATGACATCATTATAACTCCCAAATGATACTCGCTTCTAAAGCAAAAAAAAAGATGCTCTATGCCCTTGACTCTGTAGAACAGTGAATATGTTTACTTATACATATATTTTGATAACTTAAATGTCTATAGCATATGCTTATCTTTAAAAACATCTGGGTCAGCCCTATTCAGAAATCATTTTCACACCTCTAATGCTGTTGTGGTTTTGCAGCCATTACAGCTGCAATCATTTCATATTTTAATGTTTTTCTCTTGCATAGGCTAGAAAAATGGCAAGCGAAATCACTGCACTAAAAAGCTAAAACCCTGTTGACTTATCCACATTTGATCTAACCTGGTTAAAGCTCTGTGTGCAATACTTTATTTTTAAAATATTGTAAACATTGATTTTCTGATCAATGATGGTTTGTTATATTAGCTTTATAGTATGGATGGCATATAAAACAGCAGTTGATTAAGAGAGCCTTCTGAAATATCAAACTCTCAAGTCACTTACATATCAACACCTGATAGTTAAAACTTTTATGAGAAAGATCCAAGAGGTTGGAACTCAGCCATACACAAAGGGAAATGCACATTGAAATTTATAAATGTATGAAATTTTCCCATTCCACTTGTAAAGATTCTGTATCACAGACCTCAGTAATTGAGTATTATTTACAGAGATACACAACCAGACTAGTAAAGGGTGTGACTGAGACTGAGTTTAAATGAGTGACATATCTCGTGTAAGGTACAATCAAGAGATATTTCCAAGATGTGTAAATTTCTAACTTCTAGTTCACTTAAAAAAAATGGTTTATGAGCCTACTAGCTTAGGCTCTCAGCCTTTGTGTTGTTTTGGACCCTATAGTACAAAATCATGCCTTTACATTCACAAAAAAAGTGAACACTTTTTTTCCCATGTTAGCATACCTAGGTAGCTAATTTGATACATCCTTTTCATTTCTAAACAAATACCCAAATGTATCAGCAAATGCAAGTTTTGGTAAACATGTGCTCTGTGAACTTCTGCATCTGCCTTAGAGCCAGTATCCAGGACAGATTCTGGAGACGTTCATCACAGACCTGATTTCACAAAAGTCAATTTCACTTTTTCGTTAAACACAATTTATAATGCAGCAGAAACTTCTTGTTCTCCAGTAGATTGTGTGTAGGTGGAGCTAGCACGTTCAGCTGTGTCAACATAGAAAACCGGGCAATATTTAGAGAAGTGGAATGCAATCTGCTTTCGGAAAAAGCTTTGAAGATACTTCCTAAATTTTTCTCCAGCGAAGGCATAAATTACGGGATTGATACAACAGTGGATCATTGAGATTGTTTCTGTCACTTGGGTTGCTTTGTGCAGTTGACCACTGCCTTCACAAGTAGTGATGGAAAATATACCTTGAAAATCACGCAGGAGAATGCAAATATTATAAGGTGCCCAGAACAAAAAGTAAACAATCATGATGATAAAAATGAGCCTGACTGCTTTATGTTTCTTCTCATTCCTACATTGCAGTAATGTCTTTATAATTTGTGTGTAGCTGCAAATCATGATTAACATTGGAATGATAAGTCCCAAAATGTTCATTTTTAAGGTCAGGAATTGCTTCCATACATCTCTCTGCTCTGTTGGATAATGAGCACTGCAAGTATAACGTGTACTTTCCTTTTGAGTTTTGTGAAATACCATGCCAGGAACAGAAGCAAAAATAGCAACAGCCCAAGTGACAGCGCTG
>JAOTQQ010000012.1:43710536-43723542 GCA_026546715.1 Gallinago undulata
CTTACAGCCCCACCAGGCCCTTTTTTCAATGGGGGTTTGCGTGACGTCTTTTGCAGAGACCACATTCTCAAAACCACCACTTCATTCTCTCTGTGAAATCCCTGGAGTGTCTCTTTTTGTCTCAAAAACCATTTTTTTGACAAAACTGTTCGGTCAAAGGACTATTTAGGTAAACGTAAGCTGAGATCTTAGGGAAGGGACTGGTTCCTAGGTCTTTGACTACTCTTTGACTACTTTCTAGTGACTGAGAATGAGGATCCCTCCTGAGCAGCCAGCTCCTGATGGAGATGCTTATGCTGCACAACGCAGATAAGAATCTGCCCCAAAAGGAGCAATCTTTACTGGAGCAATATATGCACCTTGTAAACAGGAAGGGGTGTTGCTTTTGCAACTTTTTTTCCCAATCCTTCCCCAAGTTATTCCTGAGTTTAGCTGTCAATCCTGCTTCTAATATCAAAAATGTGAACATCCATGATCAGGCATTGCTTTGGCATGCTGAGTATGGCATTAAGTTTTCTTTTTGAGAACAAAAATAACAGAAAATTGGCAAGTTTTAACAGTTTGTCTAGATACAATTTCTTGGGAAGAAAGTAAGTGCTGTCAAATTCCTCAAAGGCCAACTTTCAGGAAGCTCAGTGACATAGTTATTACAATACTGAGCTGAGAGTGTGAGGTTTTTTGGTAAGGGAAGTGGCTGTGACTCAGGTGTATTGGCAGTAAATAAATCGATTCTAAGGCATCTAAAGGTTTATGTTTCTTAAGTACTTTAAGCAACTCTTCTAGAAAAAAAAGGACCTTTACAAAACACTATTTGGTCAAAAATGTTTATTTTTTCCAAAACATTACAAGATTTGGACATTACACACGTATTTAATATTGCCTTCAGCTAGGTCTGCTAGATCTATGTTGCATGCCTGACAGTACAAGTTTCTCGTACTGCATATAGCTAAATATCCCTGTTCCTGGTTTGTCAGTCAGCCATGCTGTATACTGGGATTATGGGATGAGGAAGTGGCTGCAACACAGTGCTAGACCCAGCACATCCTGTCTTAATCATTTTGCACCTGTGTGATGCTCACGCATAAACATGGGTATGGAAAACACCTAGCTCATAAACCCAGAATGGGATTTTATGAGTATGTGATTGATAGTATTCATGCAAATATTGTTTCTGTCATGGTTTGGGCTGGTCTGGCCACTAAAATGAACAACAGGTGCTCTCCACTTCTTTTCAGAGAAGGGAGAGAAGGATGAGAAAGCAAGAGAGTTATGAGTTTAAAACAAACTAAAGTACTTGAACGAAATATTAATAATAAAATAATAAAAAGAAAATATAATCACATCAAAAAAGAAAATAATTAAATATATACAATATATACAAAACCAGCATCAATCTCCCTGGATGACAATCACATCACTGGCAGGCACTGGGAAAGTTCCAGACTGAACTCAGCAACATATGGGAACTGCAGGAACTAAAGTCAGGAATGCACAGATCGGGATAAAAGGCAGACAAGCAGACAGATTCCTCCTTGGACAGCAGCCACTGAAGAAAGAGGCTGACCCTTTGGTCCCTCAGCTTTATACTGCACATGATGCAGATGGGATGGAATAGCCTGTAGGTCAGGTTTGGGTCACCTGTCCTGTCCATTCTTCCCCACAGGTGGGACCCCTCTACTCTTTTTCGCTTCTGACCCTCCAGTGGGGCAAATAATGAAGTTATCTGGCCTTGCTTGTTACAGCAGTAAGTATAAGCAAGAGCCTCTCTGCATGCCATTCCTTGGTATAAATTATAAGCAATCAGGTCTTACCACTCTGGAAGCAGATACTGTTGGAAAAATATGCCGTTAATTTCAGAGAGTCCAGTTAGTTAGAAGAGCTTAACTGAAAAGAGGAATTACTGAACAAAAAATTGGTTCTGTTTTACCTCAAAATGCTGCCTCAATATTATGATGGTAATCCTTTTTGCGACAGTTCCTTCTTCCTGCTAACTGCTATCTCAAGCCTTCTCTCCTTTTCCTCTGCCTCCTTGTGATGACAGCCACATCTTCCCTGCATCTTTTCTTCTTCCTTTCAACCCTTTTTGCATGCTTAAATTGGGGTCTCCCCTCTGAGTAGGGGAGACCTTCTGGTCTCCTCCTTCTGGTAACTGAGCCCCATTCCTCTAGTTGCTTCAGAAGCCTCTCTCTGCAAAAGTACTTACTACCCTGAATTGTGTACAGTATCCAGCACATGCTGACAATGGAAACTACAGATACTAATCTGGAAACCAGAAAAAGGAATTGTAAGTGGTTTTATGCTTTATCGTGTGATCTCACCGTTTTAGGAAACAGTGTTGGCCCCTGGCTAGAATGCTTCACTGGATTAATCAATCTGGGATTTTTAGCTCATAAAAGATATCTGACTGGGCTTATGTTTCCTCATTAGGAAAAAAACCCACAAAGGTAATCCTGGAAGATCTCTGAAGAAAGGATATTTTTTTAAAAAAAGTCTATATTATTTTGAATATAGTTTAGATAAATATACTATTTCTAGAAATCAGCAATCTGCTGTACAAATTCTGTTGCTCTGGTTGAGACTAGCAGTCATGAGAAAAGGTCTCCATGGAAAAGCTGAGCAATCTCATGTCACTGTTTCATTGCTGAGTTTCAGATCAGAGCTCTGTTTCTAAAGAGGCAAAGATTTTATTAAAGTGAATGTCAGTTCATTTGCACAGTACTATAAAATGGTACCAATTAAAAAGGTGTAGTAAACAGGTAAAACGCTGCATGTAAACAGGTTTGATGAGACAGTGTTTAAAATCCAACATCAGATTTTCTGTAGTCATCCTGTGAGAAGAAAAAGTACTTTTCACTCAAATAAGCTGTTATGTCTTTGCAGTAGTGGTTTTTAAATCCAGATTTCCGTCGTTATATATCATCTTCTGAGGAAAAAGTAAGGGGCAAACTCTATTATATTTCTTACTCAGATCAATCTCTAGAGATTTATCTGTTTGCTTAACCTTATCCTTTGCTCAAGTCCTCTAGTGGTCCTGTTCCTTGAAAATAGTGTATTCCATTTAACATATCCTAAGCATTTCCCTAGGGTAATTTTTAAAGATGAGTACACTGGCAAGATTCCACAAGTATTTTTCACCTCAGGCATTAGACTACCTTAGCAATTAATAAGTGTTTAAGAAAAAAAAGAAGAAGAGACGATGACTTACCATATATCTTAGGGTGCAAGTGATGGCTTGGATTAATGCTAGAGTAACACTAAACCAATTTTCAGTCACAAGAAGAAGTTCAAAACCACCTCTTCCTGCATGAAGAAGGATGTAGCAGTTTGAAAAAATCTAGCAAACAAATCTGTTTGCATTTTAAAAAAATCAGGAGTGGTTCTCTTTTTTCTAAAAATAGAGGTCATCAGATGTTACTTTTTTAAATCTTTGAGATGTGCAGAGATGTTGAAATTTGGAGGCTCCTCCTAGGAGCTGAACTCAAGGTTTCAGAAACCACAGCTGTAGTTTTAGAAAAAGGTTTTTATATTGTTGATTTCTCTTTTCCATTTAGCTAACCTTTTTGAACCAAGAACAATTTACATGAGGTTCATTCCTTTACATTTCTCAGTCATTAAATTTCTTTTATGATTTTTGTCCCTGAACAAAAAGTGGAACTTTTGAATGAAGCTTACACTTCTGAATAAACACAATTACCTGTGCTTTCTGTTGGCTTGCTCTGAATTGTAGTCCTTACATTTCAGGAGTTTAGATTCTATTTTTCTCTAACATCTTTTTTTGGACTGTGTTTTTTATTTTAATCCCTCTCCAAAGACTATTAATTAGTCTATATAGTGAGTCTGACTTTTTAAAACAACACTGTTACTTTTTGGAATTAAGTTTCAGAAAAGGCTGTTTGAATCTGATTTTTTATCAACTTATTTCCTTGTGGCTGATTCCTGTGACTTTTAGAGTTAAACTGAAGTTGCACCATGAGCAGCTTTTTAGATCCTTCTTAGACATCAAAGAAACCACATAGGAGGTAGCAAAGGTAGAGAGAAAGCAAGAAAGAAACAGTGCCTTATCAGATGCCAGAGAACCCCTGAGAGAGGAACCCTGAGAAGGTACCTAACAAAGTGCAACCCCCTGTCTCTCCATGACACATCTTTGGGGGGTTCTGGAGCATCTCATCCTATCAGCCTAGTGAAGGCACTAAAGTCTTTTCTGCACTTCTTTGCACTCAGTCCTCAGTATCCTTAGAAGATTTTAAAATCCAAAAGACCAATGGACATCTTGTTTTGCATGCTGCCGTTCCTTAATGGTAGTCAAGGGAATCACAACTTCTGAGTTACATCTCAGATGTGAAGGGGAGACAGTAAAAAGTTAAAAGCTCAACTTTTTTTCCTTGACAACCTTTCTTTGCGTGAGGGAGCAATCAAAGTCTTTATTCCATAGGTATAATAGATTTTTCTCTTCCTTTTCATTTTCTCGTCCTTTCTTCTCTTCAGCTGTTCCAATGAGCTCTCTAGGGGCTGGAGTCTCAGGATCAAAACTAATGGCCACTGTAGGTTATTCTAAGGTATCTTCGAAGGTATCTTCGCACTACCTTACTTGGTGGACTACATTTGACCCCCTATACAGTCAGGGGAAAGAGCTGCTTCTAAAAATGTTTCCACTACACTTAAATCATGTTCCTAATTGCTGCCAAACTTTGCTGAAAAAAGCTTCACTTTTATAATTAATTTTTATAATTCTCAAATAAGGTATTATATCAAATTAATTTTTCAATGTATAAATCCTAAACAGTCTATATATTGAAATTAACAGACATTTTAAGGCTTCTTTCTGAAGCCTGCTCCATTGTTCTTTGTTACATGTTAGTGAACTTACAGGAGACTAAAACCTATCATAATGCCACTCTGTATGAACATGGGGAAACAGTCTCAAACCCATTGTTGGACTTGCCCATTTTTCATCAAGCTTTTGACTCTGAAATATGCTCTCACAAAACTCATCTGAAACATTTGAACTAACAACAATTTAAAGGTAAGACCTGTATTAGGCTGGTCTTCAGAAATAGTCCCATGTTCCCACAAATTGCCATAACACCAAACCACCTCCTCCAGCATTTTAAGGAAAAAACCAGCAAACCTAAACCCTAAAACCTGTCATTTTAACAAGACTTTTACTAGGTTCTATTTGAAAACTGAAAGAAATACATATTTGTTAATCTGACAGGGTAAGGCAATATCAGGATAATGCATTGGCTTGATTAGTCTGTTTGGGTTTGTTGCTTACAGCTTTTCATTCTCGTAGCTCAGTCAGATCAGCAAATGTAGCTGTTTCATTTAAAAATCGCAGAGGGTGTTGTACACCGACAGAGGGCCTCTGCCGCTCACTGTTGTAGCAGCTGACTAGGAAATGGTTTTGGTCTGCTCACCAGCTAGATTTTACAGCTGGATTACAGACTCCCCACAGAGAGCATGGAATAGCTATGACACTTCGCAGCCCAGATACAGGGACACACTGTGGCAGCATATGCCTGGACTGTGACTTTATTAGCAGCACCTACATGATGTGTTCAACTAGCTCTACAGCAGCTGCAGACGAGCAGAGCAGCTGACAAGGCAGATTTGAGCAGGTCTTCCATGTGGCTGTAGGTGAGTCCAGGTCCCTTGTGCTGTTTGCTGGGCACTGTGCTGCTGTTGATCTGTTGTTCATCAATGCTGCTAGGATGATCTTTCTTTTGTCTCCATCTTGACTCCTCAACACCTCTCAATTGCTCTTGATAGGCCACTGCAGGACTTGATCTCCCAGCCAGTCTGAAGCTCCATCACACCAGCCCAGGACTGCCCTTCTTGCTGCTGTATCTTATCCTCCCTGCTGCCTACAGATTGCCTCCATGTAGTTTGTGTGTCAACACCAAGGAGTGGACAATGCAATTAGCACGTCCATTGTTTCAAGTCAGATTTTTTCTCAATATCTTGTCCAGCATCTCTTTGAAAAAGTGCACTGCTCCTTGCTGTGAGCTACAGCAGATTTTAAGAACCTTTACCCATACAAGAACCTCATAATTTCAGCAAGAAATTGAAGCTATTGTTCAGTAATAAAAGGAGTTTTACAGTGGATTGATACAGGTTGTAATTTTACCTATTATGGGTTTACTTTCAGAGATGAGTAGGAGTGAAGTTGGTGGTGTGATACTCATTCCCTCCATCAAAACATTCCTGGAATGGTAGTGGGTTTGGTTCCTTACACGTGGGGCTCAAGTTGATGTACTCAGCAAGTATGCAGCCACGTGCACTGTCAAGTCAAACCGCACTTGTGAATCTCTTCTATCTAGCGACAGATTCCATGATTCATCTTCATAGTAATCAGGCCATCACGGTACCTAAGTGATATGGCACTCTCACGAGGAGATGTCGTAATTTATGTACTGAAATGTCTACTAGGACACATACCAGATACTCACATACCAGTGTGACATACAAATTTCATCAAGCAGAATTATGGGTACAGAAATTTGAAAATGCAACTATCAATTTCCCAATTTATTACAATCTTGCACCACCTGAAGAAGAAAGACTGGGGGGAAAAAAAGGCCTGGGACAGAATGGCAGATACCGTCCTTAGAGATACACAATATGATAGTGTACAACACTCTTCTCAAAGTCTGTAACTACAGCAAAGCAGATCAGGCTTTTCATGTGGAGGTCTAATGAAGACATGTGAGCACAGGCTGAATGCATTTCTTTTTCCATTGGTTCCCCCAATTATATCTCCAAAACCAAAACAAACAAAAAACCAAATATTTTGTTACTTCTTATATTAACAAAATCCATGTCCAATTTAGGTCAGTATTAGCATATACTTTATTTCATCAGTAATAGTTAAATGTCTTTGCTTTGAAGAGGCTGAATAAAGACATCTAGCTAAGATGACTTTGTTGGTTAGGGTTGGTTTTTTTTCTTATCAGGCTTTTATTTCAGTCTTTTTAGTTTTTGTGAATAATCTTCTGATGCCACTGTACAATCACACCCAATCTTATATCTTTGAGGTGTATTCTTTTGAGGAAAAAGGGGTAAAAATTGTTATGTACCACACCCTAAGATTTCCATCATGGAGACTAGTAAAATAAAAAAACAACAATTTTGCACATTTCACAGGTTTGAGGAAACTAGGTTACAAAAACAAACTCTGGAAGACGCAAGCATTTATCATCTGGATTAATGCTACTTCTTCACTTTACTGGCGGTAAGATCCAGGTTTTTTTCCTCCCTGTTATTCTGTTTTCTGTTTATTTCTCTCTTCTAAATGTTGCATGTACATAATTATCCATTGCAGCACATACTAATCCCATTGTTATGGTATTATTTTTGTTTTGGCTTTCCACAAGCTGTTCTTACTGAACTAGCTGTGTTTCCTCATGCAGTGAGGAAGAAGAGAACGTTACTTCCTTCTACCATTTTTATCCAGGCTTACGATGTATGCTGCCATGTTTTATATATAAGGGGTTGTCATAGTACAATAGGTTTTACTTTTGGGGCATTGCTATGAGTTTCACAAATTTTCAGTTTTCAAAATCTCATTTTTACATAGGTCTTTAATTCTAACACTTTGCTGTTTTCAGGTAAATTTATACTACATAAATTCTAAGTCTAGAGGTGCTATTGGGGCTATCTCAGCTTCTCAGCTATGAGTTGAACATATTCCTCACTGTACAAGTAAATTCCGGACTCTTGATCAGGCAGGCTGGGAAAATGACACACCAAATGTCTTCCCAGTGGAAAGCAGGTCACAGAAAGGATGATCAGAGTATGTACAACGACAAGGTATGTGCCAGGGTTTAGGAACCAGAAAGTGCTTTCGGGGGCCAAAGATTAGATGTTATCTAATTGTCCATACCTCATGACAGCATCGCTGTGAGTTATGTCCAAATGACTCCTTCAATTCCATCCACTTGGTTTCCATTCAATTCAAAAAGTCTGGTATCAGCATAGGTTTTGTTAGTGTTGTATGGTTAGTGTCCTACTAGCACAACCTCGTAGACAGTTCTGTGAAGCTGATCATCACTTGAAAGTTTGTGCAGTTTTGCACTCTGGTTCGGTGGTGTGGCCCCACCTTCCAAGGATCAGTCATTTCAGACTTAAAACACTCAAACCAGGAGTGTTCTCACTGTCACAGGAATTACAAAACTGCCTGACAGTTATACAAACTTATACAACATTTCTTTCCCCATTTCTTGAATGAAGTACAACTCCTAATATGCAGGTGTCACCAGAATATGGGTACAAAGCAATGTCTTCACCTCTTATTTCTACACAAACATCCTTCTTTGTTTTGGCCTGAAAGTCTCTCTTACTTGCCTAAATCTTTTAACATCCTGCTTAAAATATTTCTCTCTGAACTTCCCATTTCTTTGGCTAATACTTTATTAGCCTCTGTTAAAGGTAATAAGGTCATTCTCTTGTGTTTTGCCACTACCTTTTTCCTGTTTATCCATTTTCATCTATTCCTTTTCCTCTTCCTTTATATGCCATTTACCTTTACCTTATCTAAAATATGTACACATAAGGTCAGTTGGGCTAACAAGAAAGTCTTATGACAGGAACATCCCTATGCACTGGTTACCAGAAGTTTCACTATTTCTGTTTTTGTTCATTATATACTTACCACAGACAAGCCAATGACAGTGATTATAAATCTGGTGGTTGGTCATGAGAACTGCTCAGCACTCAGCAATGCCATATATGCACTTTTGCTACATTTCCTTTTGCCCCTTAGGAAGTCTGCCTGACAGTGGCAGTTATCTTTTGCTATGCAGGGCATTCTTCCCCATGTGCTTCTGAACATGTGGCAGTAGCATCTCCTAACAGGAGATCTGTGCATAGACTAAACAGTTTGATTGGTTTCAAGGCTGTGCATATATATTTGTCTATGGCACTTGGGCATTCTTTTCATAGGCATGCTGAAAGCCCAGTCAACACATTGACTCTTTAGAAGCTCAGTGCCAGAAGTGTCGAACTTAACAATTTTCACTTAGCTGTTCAATATCTGTTGTAAAGCAACAATTTACTTGTAGTGTTCATAGAGGTCCCATCTTGTATCTTTTTGATGTTCTGGTGCTACTTGTACACCTCCCAAATGCTTGCTTTTGTTACCTCAATGTCTCACCAGAGCAGCTCAGATGCCTCCCAAGCACTGCAGCCGTACTTGTTAGCTTTCTCTTTGCTGTGACTACAGTCCTGGTGTGCCTTGCCATTGTCTTAACATACCTCTAGTTCATACCTTAACATACCTCTAGTTCATTGCACAGTTTCTGCTTCTCTAGTTCTTACGTACACAGTGTCTTCATCTCAATGTTTTTCCTCGCAGAACTTGAGTTATGGAATATTTGTCTCCCATTTATAAATTTTTCCCTGGTTCTCTGCTGAGATGACTACTTGTGCTCTCTTTCATGCGGACTGGAGATCTTGTTAAATCTTCCCCATGGGTAGCTCCGACCCACTGTGACCAGAATGACTGAAATCCTGCTAGCCTAATTTGGAACTAGCTGGCTGCTTGCTACACAATGTTGCAGCCACATATGACTGATTAAGACTCAAAATCTACCACAAAACTATCTAGAGCCTTGCTTGTCTCAAAGCCTTGCTTGTCTCAGTGCAAAGCTACAATGAAGGACCAAGGATTATCTTGCCTGGGTTTGTAAAATAACAATAAACTAATCTTTAGGATTAGTTTGTTTGTGTTCCTGCCAGCACAAAACAGAAAATGAAAATCAGAAAACAAAGGCAGTGAGTATGGGATTTAGGTTATCCCATGGTGGATAGATGAAAAGACTGTGCAGGGGTGAGAAGGAAGAGTTGATCATAAGCTGAAAAAAGGAATTGGGACAGTGGAAAAGGGAAAATGACTTGGTGAAGCAGAAGCGTATTTCCATATTGAACTTTGAATGCTTGAAGTTCCTTACGCATAAAATTTGGGAGAACTTGGCACCCCACTTTGCTGGCATCACTCTATGCAGTGCAAGGTGATCTGAAATTAACTGTAGAAAGTCTATAGAGAATCTTGTCTTTATCCCAATATTAATAAAGCACAATCTTTTATTGCCCTCCTTTTTTTCTCCTCTTCCCCTGTTTATAACATACACAGGCCTGTTTCTCCAAATTTAATCCATCTAAAATCTGTGGCCCCAGAGTTTTCCCAAAGCTATTGTAATGCACTCCTTGCAAGCTTTCAGGTGGATAAAAGCTGTGCCAGCTACAGTAGCTTCTGGCCTGGGCAGACAGTTCTCCGTTTGATCAGTTTGGTATCTTTTGCTGGAGCGTGGTATTGTGAGTGTTTTGATCCATGGTTGCATCTTTTTGCAGCCTGCATTCTGAGAGCAGAGCTGATGCAGTTTTGCTTACGGAGGAGAACATGGGCTACTGGTATACATTGTATTTCAGACACAGATTTTATTAATTTCAATGCATCAACATGAAAACAGGAAAAAAATAATAAAAATCTAAAATGAAACACAGCAGTAAAAATACCATGGTTACAGCAGGATTTGTATCACACTGAACTAATTTATGCTTTAATATTAAAAAGGTGCTTCTACTTTAGTGCAGTAAAAAAGTACAAAAGAAAGAAAAATAATATTTCTAAGGATGAAGGTTTGTTGTGAGGATAATTTTTTGTCTTTTCTTTAGTCTATTTGTGGCTATTAACCTCAAAAGGTAGTGGACAGATTATAATAGCTGATAGGATAAAAACAACTAATAGAAGCTGTGCCTTGATGTTATGAGGCTAGAGGAGGAGGAGTATTTGCACCACCTAGATTAAGGCATCTGATACCTAATTTAAACGCCTGGCTTTTCCAGGTACTTTCTAAAGTTAGACAGGTCATCTTCCTCAGAGGCTATTTAAATTATATGTCTGCTTCTGACTCGGGTATCTCTTTATCTCTGCTGACTACTGAGGGACCTTGAAGCATTTGCTGTTAATTTAGGCATCTGAATCTCATGCCTCCTGTTAAGTTGCGTGGAATCCCCGCTTGTGTCCTTGTGTGGCCTGGAGGCTAGTTGAACCTGACCTTCTAGCTTTCCATGAGCAAAGCCTTACATGCACGTCCCTAGAACATAACTTTCTTTTCCAGAAAAACTCCTAATAATGGCTTTAATGTGTGGCCGTAGGACACCAGTGGACTAATGAACTCAAGTTTTCAATTAGAAAGCAGTTCTAATTGAGGCACCAGTTGGCTATGGGCTCTCTTCTCATGGGAAGGCAGAGCAGGTACATCTCTGCAGCTGGCAGTTCCAAGGCTATGGTCTGCCTAAAAGTGTATCCCAAACATCAGACTTACTGTGTATGTCAAGACCAAATTTTTCTCATGCAGCAGCCGAGCCTGACACGCTTACAGCCTCTGCCATATAAAGTCTTCTTCTGCCATGATTTACGCGTCCAGAACTAGGGAGGCCTCCACTCAGTGCCGTACTTATGGTCTGCAAAATCCTTCAGAGGATCCTAATATTTTTTATTATTTCTTCTTTCTATTATTTTCTTATTTCACAGAATCTTGCATACTAAACACCAAGGTAGTTTTCATTCTGGCCTTGCAGATCTTTGCTGATGTGCTTTTATTGGTTAAGAGCTGTTTTCCTTGGAGGGATATGATTTGTCAGAAACAAGCTCATGGCTTTTGGGAGTGCAACTGTCTGGTTGTGCAGTCAGTAGACTTGGTGTGTGCAGTTACTTGTAAAATTGCACCCACAAAAATCACAGTGTTGCCTATTAAAATCCCACTTGGGAAAATGTTAACAACTGAACAGTGATATGGCAGGCATAAAATTGAAGAACTAAAATAAAAATACTATAACTTAGCCTATAGTCAAAAGGATTATGTTTAACAATGACTACTCTCTTAGCTAACAGATAAATCCTTGGGTTAAATGGCCCTAGTGAGATAAAGGTCAGTCAATCATCCCTGACGATGTTGCAGAAAGAATCACTTCCAAAAGGTGTTCCATTCATGCTGAATACTAAACAGGCGCATGAGTCCTCAAAGTTTCCTCCCAGTGTTTATCTTAAAATGTTCACATAACAGTAAATGGCTCTTATGAGATGACATATTACTTTTTAGTCTCTTCAGATGGGTTGATTGGCTAGAACTTGGGTCAAGAAAGAGAATCATACTATTCTGGGTCTCATTCAAGTCTTGATGTGATGCAGCTGTGGTGTTAACGTTTCCTGGAGAACTCATGGAATCTCTTAGTTTAAGAACGGACAAAGCTCTAACCCCAGGGAACAATTAATGAAGAGAATTGAAGGTCATACAGTTTTCAGTAGCGGTTGATATAAAGATCTTAAATAATGTCAGGCAGTCCTTAAGGCGAAGCAAGTGATGCAACATTTACTTATGTTTTGACATATTTTTACAGTCCAGTAGAGATGTCATGCTCTGCAGTGGATGGTGTGAATGTGGAACTAACTCTTTCTAATTTTTCACGATAAAGATTTGGACATTTTTTGCAGAGATGGGCTGCAATATGCTTTCGGAAAAAGGCATAAAGATATTTCCTAAATTTTTCTCCAACAAATGCATAGATCACAGGATTGATACAACAGTGGATCATTGATACTGTTTCTGTCACTTGAATTGCTTTTTCCAATTGACTTTTGATTTCACAAGTTGAGTTGAAAAGCGAACCTTGAAATGTATGCAAAAAAGTAGAAATGTGAAATGGTGTCCAGAAGATGAAGTAAAAAATCATGATCACGAAAATAAGTCTGACTGCCTTCTGTTTTTTCTCATTCTTGCATCTCAATAAGGTTTTTAGAATTTGTGAGTAACTGAAAATCATAATAAGCATCGGAACAATAAGTCCCAGAATGTTCATCTTTAAAATAAAGAAGTACTTCCAATTTATTGTGGCATCGATTGGATAATGAGCACTGCAAGTATAACGTATACTTTCCTTTTGAGTTTTGTGAAATACCATGCCAGGAACAGAAGCAAAAATAGCAACAGCCCAAGTGACAGCGCTG